>CM029597.1:30275591-31475591 GCA_017311375.1 Mytilus coruscus | reverse complement strand
TAGAATTTATCCATTTTCCCAACAAGACATGCCAAGGCTAAAAGAATCAGAAGGCAAAATTTCATATCAGCAAGTTAAGCACTTTGAGCATGTTTTCAGTAACTGCGACCATGTTTTGAAAGACGAAATTGTTTCTTCTTGTTTTGTCTGTGCATTTGATTTTGTTAACTGCTATACCGCTGTCGATAACCTTTAATTGCCGAAACGTGCATAAATGTTGTCAAGGGGAAAATTTACGGCGTTAATCATCGCATCACACTTCCATTTATTATTGTTTTCGTTATTCAAAATTTTGTTTTTTCAACCTTAAGCAAATGATTCACATGTGTTTACGCATCTGGACTTCTGTTCCGTCAAATGCTGAAAAGGGGTGTGCGAACGTAAGTTTTGCCGTGTCGAATGTATACGTAGCCATGTCAGATCGGAATAGGAACGTTATATTCGATGTTTGCAAAGTGTAACGTTCTCAACGTTAAAGCAAAATATCTTATCCTCACAAACATACCCTCCTTTTTCAGTGGCAGTCAAAATTTCGTACAGAAATTTAGCCTTTTGTGGATATTCACATTTGCCTTTTTGTTAGTTGCGTTAACTTCTTTTGATAATTCTAACTAGCAACAACTCTTTGTTGTGGGGATGTATGTGCCGGATGTTGCATTTTTTCTGTCCTTGTCCAGTATACTATATTTCAGATTTCATTCCATATTTCCAGCCCATCATCTCGGTCGATTTTTCTTTAAAAAAGCCTACCTTTTAAAATTATTGCTTATTTGTTCTCGAAGCAATGAAACGAAGACTGGGCTGATGATATAGTCGAGACTAACAGTCCACCAGCAGCGATATCGACCCAGTGCAAGAACATGAAAATAGTACTTTAAACATTTGGAGCGTCCAAGGGACTTTTCTGGATCTTCACCGGGAACGCTAAAATCTGAAAATTTGAAAGCCAAGGCAGTAATACTGTGAAATTAAGTAAAAACTGACAGACTTTTGGAAACGATCTTTGTATAAAACAGTTTATGGGGAAATTGGACATACCAATTTCTACTTTTTGTCCTTTCACAAAACATTTTTACATATATTTTCAGTGTTTATTTAACTTTCGAAAATTCTACTTGATAAGCAACCAAACAATAATTGTAATTATCTTTAAGACTTTAACCATATATTTACAAAATGTAAATAATATCAACGATTTCCAAGAGAAATTTTGACTCTACATTGTCTCTACAAAGTCTATCTTTTATGAATAATTTTAGTTTGGATATCCTTCCATTTCGTTAAATCGGTTATTACTCAAAATCGGTCACCTTTTAAAATCACAACTTCAAGTTCATTTGATATTTGTTATCAATGACGTCCTTTCTATCTACTCATTTAAGCGTAAAGAAATAGAACTTATATTTCATTTTTCTGGACAATAAGTAAAAATAAGGTTTCAGCCGATATATGATTAATTTTGTAAATTTGAGTGTAATAAGACATTTTTGCTAGAAACTCTATAATTATTATGTTTTGACAGTCAAATATGTCATGACAGAAACACTACACATGTGATAGCCTTTCATTGTACGCTTATTTATATTCCTTTTAACATCATTCTATGGCTTTATCGATATGGTAGACTTGGGAAAACCTATATTTTACACTTTTAAAGCTTGACATTTCTTACATATATTTGTCATTTTTGGCGGGGAAAATACACAAGGGAATAAGTTTTATCGGCACGTTAATGAAATGTAAGGTGTCAAACCTAATGCTGACAATGACTTTCAAAAAGGTCTGTTGCTAACACTGAGTATAAATTGAATTTAAAACAAGACAGAAACTACCGATGATAAAGTTTGTCAACAGAATATACAAAAATAAGAATGAAAGAAAACGGAAAGTTTCAATAGTTTACTGGGAAAATCAGTTTAGTTTCTGCAGTAATGTTGTCTTACGTGTCTTAAAACTTGGTAAATGCACAATAATTGGGACAATGTCTTAAGTTGACAACGTTGTGAAACGTCGCTGTTGAGGAGACTATGACGCCATGACTAAAACAGAAAAAAAACATAGACAAACAATAGTACACAAAACACAACACAGAAAACTAAAGACTGAGCAACACGAACCCACCAAAAACTGGGAATGATCTCAGGTGCTCCGGAAGGGTAAGCAGATCCTGCTCCACATGTGGCACCCGTCGTGTTTCTAATGTTAGTACAAACCCGGTAATAAGTCTAATTCGGTAGGTCACATTCGGGAAAAGGGGACGGGATTGTAGTTACGACATTAGGAACATATCCGCTATCATCTGTGAAACGGATATTCCGTAACTGTCAACCAACTGGTGATGGCGTCCGTAAAATTAACGAAGGGATGATTTCAACTTCACCATTTGGAACTCTTGGTTTAATAGCTTCCTTGTGAGCAGCAACCCTCTATCAAGGAAATCATGATAGGAAATACAAGCCCTGGAATATCGTATCAACTGGGAGATATATACTCCGTATGCAGGTGTTGCTTGAATGTTGCTACATAAAAATGGAAACTTCACAATTGGGAAGCTGAAATCATCTCTTTTTTCATAAAGTTTCGTTTTCAACCGACCCTCATTATCAATTTCTAGATTTCGATGGGATAGATCTCAAGTTCAACATAGTCACCAAATGTTGAATTATTTAGTGAGAGAACATAACCTATGTAGGGGAAAGTAAAGTTAAAGGATACTGCTAACTTCTTTTCTTTCTTCCTAAGAAATTCCTGTATGAAGTCAGCCTCATATGAATGAAGGAACAAGGAGGCAAGAAGATGGGCACAGTTAGTTCCCATGGGAATACCGATTGTTTGTTGAAAAACACGTCCTCCAAACGTAACAAATATGTTGTCAATCAAGAAATAAAGCATCTTGATAATGTCAGTTTCAGAGAATTTTTGTAAGAATCAGAGTGATTTTTACAAACTAGGATTTATCCCTCCCTAAGACAAGATACTTGTATCTACGTTGGCCATTCTTTTTTATGAAACAAAGCTGACCCAGCTCTTTCAATTTGTCTTTTAGTTTAGAATGGGGAATACTTATGTAAAGTGTAGAAAAGTCAAATGTTTTAATACTATTACAAGATGAAATAGTCTTAGATTGTATGTACTCTAAAAGATCTTTGGATTTTTTTAGTATCCTCATCTGATTCACGCCACCTCTAGAATAGGTAGTTTCACAATAACTTTGAAGCCTGGCTTTGATTGCTGATAAAATTGATGTTAATAATTTAAAAGAGGTTTCGTGGAGCACTTGGAAGACCCAGCAATATACTGTTGTTTGTAAGGACACTTATGTAGTTTAGGTATCCAATACAGTGATGGAAGATCCAGTTCTTCCTCTTTGGTTGAAATTCCAAAGGAACACAGAATAGACCTATGATTATCCAAGATTTCCGAGATTAAATAAGTGTTGTGGGGGTATATGTTGAGTTTCCCAGTGAATTGTCAATACCTAATTCATTTATCAAGCAGTTATGTGATGTACACACAAAAACGATGTTGTTTCGGGCTTTATCTGCGAGGACAACAACATATTTGTCATGGAGGTAGGACAAGCGTTTAGGAACATTTAGGTCTTGAAAAATTGATGTAGCATGGATATCAATAGACCCATTCAGTTTCTTAATTCTGATTTGTATTAACGACCTCACAGCCTTAATCCATTCGAAAAGAGTATCTACGTCTTCTTTCTTGCGTTTAGCCCATTGTCTGTCATAATCCTCGATTGAATCCATCAGTATTTTGAAGTTGTTTTTCCAATTGATGGATTTAGGCTCACGATATTTCGGGCCTTTGGCTAACACATTTCGCAGAGAAGTGTAAATCGTGCATTAAGCTTTTAATGTTGGTTTAAATATTTTTATGAAATAATATTTCCATTTCATGTCGGTATATTTCGTAAGTCCCTACAGAAAGCTGAAAGCGCCAGAGAAAGAACACTCGTTTTTCAAATTCATTTTTCTTGAATATATTTATGATTTATGATTAAACTTTTATAATATATACGTTCATATTGTCTTAAAATATAGTTTATTTGTATACATTCTAGAAAAAGACAGATATATGAGGTCAGTCGATTACATTCTAGGTTTGTTGGTCATATAGCTCTTCAACTGTTTCGGTTCTTATGCATCCTCGGCTTTCAAATATTCGGCTTTGAGCGTTCCTGATGAAGGTAAATCCAGAAAAGCGCTTCGGACGCATGAAATTATTTAACGTGTTGTTTTCATTTTTTGTTCTAGAAATAGACAGATATTCGAGGTCTGTCGATTATAGCGTGGTTGTTTTTATTTACATCTTTTGAGATAAAATATATTTTTTTGTTATTTATGGAATTGATGTCATATCTTTGTTTGCATTAGGCATTTTGTCATTTTCTCGTGTTTAAAGCATACAGACTATTTTGAATGCCTACGTAGAAATAAAAATACATTGATGCTTGACATTGCGCTAAAGGGTTTTTGACAGATGAAAATCGCTCCAGGAAATACAAGATTTTTTTTTTGACAGCGTTTAATTAAGGCAAGGAAAGTGTATTTTGATCCTATAGTTCGAAAATGGTAGTAAAATAAATGTGTTATAAAGGGTTGAACAATAACTAAAGAATTTCTATTAATTCAGCCCTACTTGACGTTTTTAAATATCAGAAGTCAGAATATATTTTTGGCAGTTTAAGCAATTCGTTGATTAAATCCATAGTCTTAGCTTGAATTTGAATGATGTTCCACTTTTTAACTATTGAACGTTTCTCAGCGAATGATCCAGTTTCAAAACAGAGACTTATATCGTAATAATGATGTAGAAAACTGTTTCGGGTTTGTAATGTTAGGTGACCATATGAAATAATGAAGTAAAAGTTAGTACTAACCATTCAAATCATGAGACCTGATGTGATTGGCATTTACTATACTGTAGCTGGTCTTAGTTTACAACACCCATACTGAAGTGTGTATACAGTACAATGGTATTAAGTTTTGCTGAGTATAGGTTGACACCAGGATGCTCATTTCCGAAAATTTCGTTTTTTGTAATTTGTTTCCACTTCCCAATTTTTCTTCTTCTTTTTTCCAAGATCCAGCTTTTTTACCCCCTATATCCCACATCACATTTTAAACCCCTATATCCTTTATTCCCCATTTTGTTTTGCCCTCAATATTCCACATTCCCACATTTTTACGTCCTATATCTGACATCTCAAAACCATGTCACCCCCTCAACAATTAGTAGGTAATAGCCAATCGACAAGGAACGGACAACGATTGAATAATTATATTTACGATAACTATAAAATTCAATGTTCACATACGAAACAAGCAAACTTAACTTTTTAGACACATTATCAAGAAATCAAATGTAATGAATAATGAACATATCTGTTGAATTATTGTCAGTTAATTGGCCGAGCTCCACTTCCTTATGCTGAGCAAATGGCAAATTATACGGTTTGTGCATGTTACCGATTTTATCACCAAATTTAGAAATTTTGCTAAGATAGACAGCTTTCTGCTAGACAGGAAATACTATGTTTTAAAATTAAAAAAGTTAATATTGTTGTAGGATCCTGAAAAATACATCATGTCTTTGCCATTTGCCATTGGCCTTATAACAGCAGAACGCCAGTCTTTCTCATCACTTGGCGTCCGTCGTCCGTCGTTGTCTGGCGTCGTCCGTCTTCGTCTGTTAACTTTTACAAAAACCTTCTCTGAAACTACTGGGCCAAATTGAACCAAACTTGGCCACAATCATCATTGCGGTATTTAGCTAAAAAAATATGTCCGTTGACCCCGCCTGCCAACCAAGATGGCCGACATGGCTAAAAATAGAACATAGGGGTAAAATGCAAGTTTTGTCTATTATTTTGAAAGCCGTTATAAATAGAGAAAATCTGACAGGCACATAAATGTTCAGAATGTTGAGCTCTACCAATTGTCCATATACTTCAAACCTGTCAGACGACTTCTAATATGAGTTATTGCCCTTAAATGACAAATTTTACTTTTGTTTTTTGTTTTTGCCTATTATCTTGAAAACTATATCAGATAGAGAGATCTTTTAAATTGCAAAAATTATCAGCAAGACAAGTTCTATATTAAAGTCAAATGGTCAGAATCGTCAGTCAACTCCTTATTAGAGTTGTTGCCATTTGATGACGATTTTTACCAATTTTTTGCGTTTTTGCCTTATGTCTTAAAAATTATAATAGGTAGATAGAAACTTTAATAAGCAAACATGATCAGCAAGACAAGATCTACAATTAAAACATATGGAGGAAATCGTCCGACGACTCCTTATTGGAGTTATTGCCCTTTAATGACGATTTTTACCATTTTTGTTTGCTGCCATTCCATTTTTGGGTTCGTACATTTCCCAAAGTGTATTATTTTCTCACCTCTTTATAACATGGTGAAAACTCTTTAAAAATATCCGTAAGTTGTCTATAGTGTTTAAACTAAATAAAGCAAAGGAGTTGTCAATAAGGATTTCTAAATGTTTCTTGTATATCACATATGTATCAGCATAAGGTTGTAGAACTCGGCCAATGAACTGACAATAATTTAGCAGATATGTCAGACTTTTTCATACTTTATTACATACGATGTAAGAACGTGAAAATTTAAACATGTTTTTAAAATATTATTTAAGGTGACTTATAGGTCCAATGGGTCGAGTGTATTCATATCTCTCGTATATTTAAATATTTATAATTTGGACATATTTACACATGCCACTATAATGAATGACTTACTTACTTGTAGACTTCGAAATTAAGAAGTTGACAATAAGTAAGTCCGCTTTATCCTTGTGTGATAAATATAGAAATGAATTGGAAATGAACAGAGTTATTGCAAGAAAAAATATTTAAAAAAAACATCCAAGCAAGCACACATAAAAACCATTAGACCTAAATATATACTCGATGTGAGTTAAAAAGTAAAAACGCAAAAATACCGAACTCCAAAGAAAATTCAAAACGGAAAGTCCTTTATCAAATGGCAAAATCAAAAGCTCAAACACATCAAACGAATAAAAAACAATCGTCATATTCCTGACTTGGTACAGACATTTCCTTATGTAGAAGGTGGTGGATTAAACCTGGTTTTATAGCTAGCTAAACCTCTCACTTGTATGACAGTCACATAGAATTCCATTATATTGACAACAATGTGTGAGCAAAACAAACAGACATGATAGGTAAAATTGTCAAAAATTTGGGTACAGCAGTCAACATCTACGCTTTAATCTTAACCACTATAAACCAAACAACTATTTCAACAAAGAAAAACTAAATGGCATATAGACACTCTATAGATAAAGTGCATAAGCAAAAAATGAAAGACAAGACTACAAAAAATAACCATAGCACAATAACACAATGGCGGGATGTATAAATACCGAGCCACGCCAAAAGTATATTACCAAAAAGGACAAACAGTAAAGGTTAAAAATATACAAAGACAAAAATAAAGAAAGAACACTATAACAGGTAATTAATATGATAAAGAACGTCAGTACCTAGAATCTATAATTCAAGACCATCATGTATTATTTTTGGACCCTTCATAGCTTGCTGTTCGGTGTGAAGTTGATACGAAATATTAATCAACACGGTATCTTCCGATGAACTTTAAAAAAAAGGACGAGACGTTCTTTGACACAACCTTGGTTCATTAAATTTCTGCTCAGACACTGGTGACGTTTTATAAAGTCTGAGTAGGAGCTGCAAGCTCTTGAATATCGAGTGAGTTGGGAAATGTATATCCCATATGCAGGTGAAGTTGGTATATTGCTGCTGAGGGGGAGGGGGGGGGTTATAATTTCAAAATTAAAATCGTCTCGTATGTCATAGATTCTTGTACTAAGATGACCGCTTATGTCAAATTCGAGGTATAAGTCTAAAAATGAGGCAGAGGAAGCCGTTTCTTTTGTTTCGTTTCTATAATTTTTAGTTCTGGAGGATATATTGATGGAACCCAATCAGAAAAGTTTGGATTGTTAATGGAAATATCTAATTGATAAATTATTTTTTTTGCAATTTGCTATCATTTACACACCGCTTCAGTAATTTGTTAGTTTATGATTGTTCATTATCATCATTATTTCAGTCATTTTTTGTTAATGTTAACAACTTCAACTTGAATTGAAATTCATCGAAGTTTTTAAAATGTTATTTTCATTTTTTAGCTCTGGGTCGATACCACTGTTGGTGGACTATTAATCCCATAGAGTATCATTAACTCAGGAGTCAGTACTTCAATACAGACATAATTTATAAACAAATTTTCTTAAATTCTAGGTTGAAAATTCCAGAAATAATAAAGAAACTAAGGTTCAAGCTCCCTCAGGTCAAGTTGATCTTGGATGAATTTTGCTATTGTTATGTCCCTCTTGGCCATATAGCTCTTCAAGTTTTAAAGTCTGTTACATCCTTGGCTTTCAAATATTTCGGTTTCGATGAAAGTAAATCCAGAAAAGCGCGTCAAATGCACAGAATTAATAAAGTGTTATTTTCATTTCTGTTGCTAAGAACTACTACAGTTCATTCAAAATTGATAAAAGAGGAGGGTCATTTAGCCTCAACAGCGACCCTATAATCTTGAAAATTATGTCTGTACAGGTTCAAATGCAATCTATATATGTTTGTAGCTGTATATCATATTTGTTTTTCGTTTATTGTTTTTTTTTTACATTAATCAGTCCGTAATAAGTTTTCTCGTTTGATTTTTTTACACTTTGTCATATCGCGGCCTTTTATAGCGTACTATACCGGGTTTTGCTAAATTGTTTTGTTCATTTGGTTTCTGTTCAATAGTTTTCACATTGTCAATCCTACCACAACTCCTATGTTTATTATCACCAAAAAAAAAAAAAAAAAATGGGAGGTTATTATTATAGACAGTCACGATTTATTTGCAATCTTGCGACCATTGTTGGTATTTCAAAAGAAGTTCTGCCAGCAATTATTACCTTTATTATACTTGCTGATGATACCTGACCGATAGTGCGTGGTTAATCATATTTATTCTCATTTACTCTTTGTATTCATGATAACATTTGTAATACAATAATAACATAGTACTTATTGAAATGATTTAATACCCGTTGTCATTTTCTATTATCTCTAAAAACCCTCATCTTGGTTTACATTATAAGACAAAAGTACCAAATTACCTGTGTTCAGAGGTAATCAATAATTAAAAGTAATTTTGGTATTATTACACGAAGGAGCTAATCGAAAGCAACATTGTTGAACAATTTAAAAAATAAGGAGATATGATATGATTGCCAATGAGACAACTATCTACCAGAGTTCAAGTAAGTAGATATAAGCAATTATAGCTCACTGTACGGCCTTAAACAATGAGAAAACCCATATCGTATATTCTGCTATAAAAAGCACCGAATTAAAAATTGTGATACAATTCAAACGATAAAACTAACAGCCTTATTTATAACAAAACAATATACGAAAAACAGATATGACAGACATGAACCAACGACAACCACAGGACTAAAGGCTAATCGTGTGTTTGAAAAGAACAATGAACTGTTAACTTTGGATATACTTCTTTGTTCTTTTTGTTTATAGCTCTTCACCTTTTTAATAAGCTTTGGATTTTCAAATATTTTGGCCTCGAGCATCACTGAAGAGACATTGATTGTCGAAATGCATATCTGGTGCAGAAAAATTGGTACCGTTTAAGTTATTGACATGTCCGTCACATATATTATGTTAATATGTAAAGGAAAAATCTACAGCATCAAAAACGCAGAACTGTACTGTTTACATATGAAGAAATTGCTTTCATCACAAGGCTTTCTTTATGAAAGTTGTTGAAATATAGCAACACACACACATACAAAAGAGATAATAAACCCCCACTTTTCGTTTATAAATGTGCTAGATTGAAGCACTAAGGAAATAGGCAAAACGTTATTAGTGCAATTAAATACTATTATACTATATAATTTAACTAAGTAATTTCAACTCCAAACAAAATAAACCAACATCCTTTAAACTTTTGATAAATTTGACATTTTTTCTATTAAGTGTTTGTTTAACACAGTGTCAATAGCTTCAAAACTATGATATTGTTGAAGCTTTAAGACATATCCCCTGTTTAAATGGATTTTCAAGGTAGGTTTTCCACCAAATAAACATTGGTCACCACCCTTGACCCACATAAATTTGTTCTAAAAACATTTTTTTTGGGAGATGGGGGGTGCGAACACATCCTTCCAAAAATTAATTTTAGTTCTTACATTGTTTAATGTTGTCCAAAGCAAAACCAGAAAAAATTGAGCGAAAAATCAATCAAAATTATGATTTTCTTGAAGAGAACATTTATGACGTAATTTTCTAGAAACAATAAATATAATATGTTAAAATACTGGAAACATTTCGAAAAAGATATATAAATTATCATCTGCATCAATGCAGGAGTTACACGAGCAGGGCAAATTATCATAGCTTGGAAACATCCATTCAATTTTAAATTTTTACATCTTGATAAAGATATTTACAAATTATCAAAATATAGATTTAAAAAAAATCATTTTTTTTTCCTCAGTTGAGATTACAATATAACCATATTTGGAAAAATGAAATGTTTCCTGATTTGAGAGATGGTAATAAAAAAAAAATGCGTACATATAGATTGTTTAAATGAGCAATATTTCAATTTACATAATTTATATACAATCTCTAAATTTCGACTTAATGCACATGAATTAGAAATAGAAGTTTGGAGATACAAAAATTTAGATGTGAATGACAGAAAATGTCCAAGATAAAATCCACTTTTTACTTAAATGTCCAAATTATGAAGAAGAGCGCAAGTAATTTTTACCATATATAGAACAAAGGGTGCCAAACATAAAATCATTAGCTGATGAGTCTAAGTTTGTTTGGCATATGAGCTCTGAGGATCCCAAGAGTATCAAACTTTTAAATGAATATCTTGTATTTCTATTTAAAAAAAGACAGGAATTCCTACAAGTATTATAGTAATTGATAGTTTTTTCATACCGAATTATAGTAATCCTTTATTACAATTATAGTTAGAAGTGGCAGGTAGGTTTGAACCAGCTTGTCGGTATTATGAAACTGGGTTACTGTACTTAATATAATCAATTCAGTTGGTTTTATTGCTGGTTTTGATTGAAGATTTGACTTTGATTTATGTTTTATTTTTTCCAATTGTTTATTAAATCATTGTAATCATTGTATATTAAAGATTGCAAAAGTAAGAGGTAAGTTTGTAAACAATTTTTACAGAAAAAGTAAATGAATATATTCAAAATTGATGAGACAAAAGTGAACAATTGAATATAATTTCGTGACCTTTTCAGCGTTGATTCTAGCAAAGAATTGAGTTTAATGAATATGCAAACGTCGAAACAATGTTTTAGATTTGTTTAAAAACTTGTATTCATTGACAACTTATTTGTAACGTCTCCTAGACGTATTTTTCAAAAGACAGCTGACTAAATATCGAAACCAAAAGTACCCTTTTTTCTTGTCGAATTGTTCCTTCATCGTATTGTACATACCTAATAAAGCCCTTCCAGTAACTAATGAAAAGAAAATATCTTTGTCTTACACGTCATTGGCGCTCAAATTAAAACAGTGGTAAGGCCAAATTCAAGTAAGAAGTTGAAGGGCATTGAAAACCTTAATTTAAGAAAAGTTGTTTTAATACGGCTTAGTCTATCTTTTCCTGGGGTAGAAAACCTTAGAGTGGAATAATCCAACATTTAATAAACAGTAAATTAAGAAGATAAACGTATCAATTATATTTCATGTCATCCCAAAAGTGCGGACTACAGGGTTGGTGATGCTCTTGGAGACGAACCGTTCACCACCAGTGGCATCGCCCCAGTGTAGTTGAAAGTCATTAAATGCCAAGTTCAGATTTGATACAAACTCGTCATAGATACCAGGAGAGCGTTTCGTCTACATAAGACTTATCACTGGCGCTCTTATCAAAACAGTTGCAATCCCAAATCAAATACAACCAATGAAATTTTCATGTCAACACAATAACGCTGGCTACTAGGCTGGTGGTACCCTTTGGAGCGAAACGTCTACCAGCAGTGGCATCCAGATACTTTTGATTCGTGGCATATCTACCTTCCTTACAATTTTAAAAATAGCCGATAACTAGCAAACTTCAGTTAGGGGTAAACTCATAGAAAAACGCAGGAGACTAAGAAAGCACCATCAATAATAACATACTGAATATACCTTATGGATATTTGGGAATCAGCTACACTTAACCTCAGAATTTGCGACACTTGAACTATTGACGTCATACAACAATCATTTTTCCTTTTTGGAGTCAGACATTTTCTATTGTGATTACAAAATTTTACTGCAATCTTTATGATGTCCAGTAATGGTGGACAAATAACGATAAGGTTGATTGGTAACCATCGACCTTTTCATAATTGAACTATCATTTTGTTATCATATTGATTGAGACATACTATGACCCAAATGAGCAAATGGTATGTCAATGAGTGTAAGTTTGTAGGTACGACATTCCGATAGGTTTCCGCGTGAATTGTATATGCTTGCATTTACTTGGCCATATGCCTGGCTTGCAACTGCATATTGGTGTCCGTGTACTGTGTAAAGCGTATCCACGTGACTGGATGAGTTGTACTTATTAATAAGGTTTATTCTAAACCTATCGTTGTCTGGATAGATTGATTGCTGTTTGCATATATTCGTAGACAGTAAAACCTGGAATAAAGTCTATAAAAAAAATTTGGCATTCTTAACAGAAGTTCTGTAGGAGTAAAATGTTTCACTTTAGAACTGTTATCCTGTTAAATCGTTTACAATTTGATTATAAGTTTTTACTTTTATGCGTCAATTTCTTTTTTTATTTCAGATGGCAAATTCCACAAATTCGACACTGGAAACAGTGGATGAACAGCCAGGAAATGGCTTTATAGTTGCCACGTTTGCAATCTTCACCATTGCAGTCAACGTCATATTTTTTCTTATTGGCTTAAAAAAACTGGAAAAGAAAGCTCATAATATGTTAGTCGTCTGTTTGTGTGGTAGTAATTGTTTATACGGTCTTTCTTTATTCCTGTTAATGTTTACTGGTAAAGCAGGTACTAGTGTAAAATTTGATGTCCTATGCTTATCACAGATCACGTTTTACTTTGTTTCCACCAGTGCAACGCTAACGATAGCCTTGATGATTTGCATCGAACGGTTTGTCACAGTAAAGCTTAATAACTTTGGAAGTCTTAATCGGAATGATAGTTGGAAAAAGAAGTTAACAGTCCTGTTTCTAATCTTGACAACAGTGTATGTCATTTTATGCGTTATCGCCGTACCAAGAATTAAGAATCAAACAAAAATCTGCTATTTAGAAGTATTCTACGACAAGGTTTATTACCAGATTATTATGGGCCTACTTTCAAGTTTTTTCATGATTTTAATCTTAATCATTACAGTGCTTTATGTTGTGATCCTTTGTATTGTATTTCGAGTTTTAAAGAGAGACGTCTCAGTAGCACCTAATGATAATATGTTATTTATTCCTACCAACCGACAAAGAAGACAACACAGACAAAAGCATAGAGGGAATGAAGCGCTTGATTCTATGGTTGGTCAACGTCGATCAAACTTACTTGATACTGGTAGCATAATACCATCAAGCAGTCGCCTTGCAGGTTTGCTTGAATTAGAAGAAGTAACCAGGAAAGAGCATATAGACATATCAACCAAAAATGAATCTAACCAGGCTTTAGATAACAAGCAATCAAAAGACTTACGATTAGGTTATAGTATTAAGGATGTTGAGCTGTTGAGTAAAGCATCTAAGCTGAATCTAAAATCAGAATTAATTAACGACGGTTCCACTTTGAAGCCGAAAGAATGCGCACATGACGAACTACGAGGTGCTGGCATCGTTCATTGCGACGATATTGATGTAGGCGTATGTATTGATTCTGCAAGGAGTTCAAAATCTGAAGAAAAAGCAAAGGTTGATAATTTGAAAACTGCAACAAGGCAATGGGAACTTCGGGCCATCGCAACGTCTGGATACGTGATAGGAAGTACATTAATTCTGCGTGGTCCACTGGTTTTATTAATGGTTATTGATGCTTTTGGTATGGAAGTTCCTAATGGAATTGGCGACATGGCTGCAATTCTTGTTGCAGTTCAATGTCTGATTGATCCCTTTATTTATGCATTCCGTTTTCATACTATTCGCCGAGCATTGAAGAGAATTATTTGTTGTAAAAAGGCAGAGAACTAAACTAGAGTTTATTTTATTTTAATTTGAAGATTAATCTTTGAACCTTTAATGTATTTCCACAATTTTATAAGCAAGTTCTTTTTCTTTAATTTATGAATTATATGAAACATAGAATGATGCACAATTCATGCCAAACGCATAACTTCTCATTTTGCAAGACTCGTTCAGGGGTTGTATATTAGATGCAACATAATCTAACCGATATTCAATTCTCGTAAATACATTTTAAATACACAATGTAAGATAAAAACCCAAAATGATGGAATAGCTTGAACTTGAAACGAAGCCAGACCATGTGCGTCGATAGGGTTAGCGTCTCATGCTATGCTTGCATCACCCATCATGAGAATTCGCACTCATTGAAAATGTCACAGTAAGAAAAGGGCACAATCGGTAATCAACAGATCAGACGACTATTCTGGTATCTAAAATCTTAGTCCGCAAAACACTTCGTTTATGAGTTGAGAACAAAACGTGATGATGACCATAACATTTATATAGTGTTGATGAAGAAAAGGGGCGAAAGATACCAAAAGGACATTCAAACTCATAAGTCGAAAATAAACTGACAACGCCATGGCTAAAAAAAAAACAACAAAAAACAGACAAACAATACTACACAAAACACAACATAGAAAACTACAGACTGAGCAACACGAACCCCACCAAAAACTGGGAGGTGATCTCACGTGCTCCGGAAAGGTAAGTAGATCCTGCTTCACATGTGGCAATACAAACCCGGTAATAAGTCTAATTCGATAGGTCACATTCGGGAAAAGGGGACGGGATTGTAGTTACGACATTAGGAACATATCCGCTATCATCTGTGAAACGGATATTCCGTAACGGTCAACCAACTCGTGATGGCGTCAGTAAAATTTACGAAGGAATGATTTCAACTTCACCACTTGAAACTCTTGGTTTAATAGCTTCCTTGTGAGCAGCAACCCTCTATCAAGGAAATCGTGATAGGAAGTACAAGCCCTGGAGTATCGTATCAACTGGGAGATATATACTCCGTATGCAGGCGCTGCTGGAATGTTGCCACATAAAAATGGAAACTTCACAATTAGGGAGCTGAAATCATCTCTTTTGTCAAAAAGTTTTGTTGTCAACCGACCCTCGTCAATTTCTAGATTTAAGTCAAGATATAAGGCAGACTTAACTGTATCTGTTGTATCCTTTATCTCAAGTTCGATTACAGTCGTTCTTTCTCATACCCCTGTAGGAACAGTTTATGTGTGTGAGAAAATATAAGGATGTAACGTATCAATTGAGACGCCGTATAATGGGGCTTTATGTTTGTTTGTTAATATTACAAAAGTGGGTAGCTGAAATCACTTTTATCTTGCTCCTAGTTTAAAATCGTCCATCTGCGTCAATATAAAAAACAAGATCCAGATATGAAAAAGACTTTCTTGTTTGGTAATATCTTTATTTTCAAGTTCACCAGGTTATATGAGCAAGTTTTACTCTGGTATATAGAGCTATTTGGAACATCGACGAAACCTCTCGGCTACCAATGAGTTGTAACTAAGATGTCTTTTTCATATATGTATCAAAGAACATACATTAATTTTAAGATATGATACACACAGGCATTGCACCTTTATATCTGTTGCAGGCATTTTCTAAATTAAGGCATTTCGTAAAATGAATGAATTTTCATTCAAATTTGCAAAATCGTTACCACAATGTCCGTTATAAAAGGCCCCGAAATGACAAATGTAAAACAATTCAAACGAGAAAACTAACGGCCTGATTTATGTACAAAACAATGAACGAAAAACAAATATGATAAAAAGCAGCAAATGACAACCGCTGAAGTACAGGCTCCTCACTTGGGACAGGCACATACAGAATGTGGCGGGGTTAAACATGTTTGCGGGCGCCAAACCCTTCCCCTAACCTTGGACAGTGGTGTAACAAGACAACATATGAACAAACTATAAAAAATAAGTTGAAAAACAAGTAGCAAAAACACAGACCGGACGTGGCAGGGTATTTATACACCCCCCCAACAAAAAAGATACAAAGCACAGATCTGAGATATCGGAGTTACTGATTCAAAAGCCAATAACAACTAATAAAAAAATCGTGTATCTAAGACTGAAATATCAATCAGTACACATCCAATATCCAATGGATTTAGTGTAAAGACATCTTTAACAGAAAGAGAAAAAAATGACGTTTTGCAATGCCAAAGTAAAGGTATCGAACCGTGAATGTTAATATGTATATGTATATAACAACTATATTAGTTTGATTTTAATTTACTGATTAAGAAAATCAATATTTATACCAATAAAACAATATTCAAAGATCTAATTACAGTGTTGAATTGTTAACCTTTTAGATTAAGTTTATTCAAAGGATAGATAAGTTTACCTGGATCTTATCTAAATCTCCAGGCTCGGGTATCAACATCTCTGTAAAAATAAGGATGTTCTATTCCGTATGGAATAAGTTTGCTACACCAAAACTTCCATACCAAATCTTTGTATCTATGGAAGAATTTAGTAAACGTTTTAGGTAATTTGTGGTCACGAAATCCCTGATTTAATACTTTACTAGTATTATATACATTACGTTCATTGAAATCCTAAACGTAAGTACAGACACGGACATAGCGAACGAATTGTGATTTATAAACACCGTAAGATGGTGCCAAAGAAACATCACCGTCCAAAAAGGAAAAGTAACAATAGGGAAAGAAAAATCGTCCCTTTTGTCGTAATTTTTTGTGTATAGTTTCCCATGAAAACTGAAATATCTAAATCTAGGAAAGGAAGTTATTATCGTTTATATTTGATTTATTCAAAGTAAGTTCCTATGGGAAAATTTCGACAGTATATTTAGAAAATTCTGGATTATTTAACGAAAACTTATCATCAAGATAACGATAAGTCTTGTTGAATTTATCAATTAAATGCAATTTAGACGTGTCTCATCTGAGTTTAGCCATAAACTGTACAAGAACAAGTATGCCATTAAAGGGGCGCAATTGGTGCCCATCGGAATTCCTTCAATCTGTCGATACACTTTATTGCCGAAACGTACATAAATGTTGTCAAGGAAAAAATTAACAGCTTCAATCATCTCATCATAACTCTAGTAAGTATATCTAGACTATTTACCTTTTTCATAAGAGAACAAGGCTTTGAATGAGTTGCAGCAAATATATTTGCAATCAAAAGCACGTAGTTTATCTAAAACACCCAAAGAATTTTTAACACTCCAAAAATAGTTAATTCCACTATTTTCTTATATTTTATTACAAACATTAATGATAAGTTCTTTGATTGTAGTTAAGAACTAGTTCAAAATTACTGAAAGATTAGTTGTATAAAGGCTTTATCTACCATCATATGCTACTATTGGAGACAGCTCCTTCAAGTGAGACGTACTAAAAATCAACAACATAGAGAGAATAAACATGTAACTGTATCACATTCAGAGGCTAAATATATTGTAAATACTAAAATGCCATTTCTACTGTATCTTGCATTTATTGGTGCCATTCAACATACTGTGAGATTAAAGAAATGTATCTTTTCTTTCTTTTTATATGTACTCTAAAATGTTATCACTTTAAAATTGGGGTCGTTCATTTCATTTTAACATGTACTCTTTTCCAAGGTACCTGATTTATTTTTTCTTCTTCAATGCATTCAGACATTCATTGTGTGTTAATTTGTGTTACTTCGTTTTTTGATTGAGTTAAGCCTTTCAATTGATATTTTATAGTGTGTTTTCTATGTTGTGATGTTATAATACTGTTTCAGAAAAGGGAGAAGGTTTGGTACCATTAAAACGTTTAATCCCGCTGCAATTGTTTGCACCTGTCCTAAGTCAGGAATCTGATGTTCAGTGGTTGTCGTCTGTTTATGTGGTTCATAAGAGTTTCTCGTTTCTCGTTTTTATATAGATTAGACAGTTGGTTTTCCCGTTTGAATGGTTTTACACTAGTAATTTTTGGGGCCCTTTATAGCTTGCTGTTCGGTGTGAGCCGAGGCTCCGTGTTGAAGGCCGTACCTTGACCTATAATGGTTTACTGTTATAAGTTGTTACTTGGATGGAGAGTTGTCTCATTGGCTCTCATACCACATCTTCCTATATCTATTGAACTATAATTTTTTCATCGAATTTTTATATGCTTAATGTGGAAGGAATTAAAATGTGCACTGTCAACTAGTATATTGTTTCATGCATGGTTCTGTCATTGTTGAGGAAAAATACATTTGTAACTAGGACCATCGATGTATATGTATGACGGTGTGGACAACTTTCACAACTAAACCCAAACAATAATTGATATGATCAGACCTACATGTATATCTAACGTGCGTTTGAAAATGTAAAAAAAAAATGGATTTCCTAACGTTGTTTCTCAGTTAATGAATTTGTTGGTCTTTCTTGTCGTATGTTTTTTTTTTGTAATCACTCCATGTTTGTATACAGAACTTCAATACATTAAATATATATCATAAGTATTCAGTTTCTTTATAGTCGTGCTGTAGACAAATGTACTGTTTCACTTCGTAATGATTTAAAGTGAAATTCGATTATACGACAAGCTAATATTAAAAAACAACATAAAAGTTTTAGACAAACTTTTGATAGAAAAGAGTTCCACACTCAGTTTTTCGACAAAAAAATTTTTTTTAGTTTGTCGCTGGAAAATGGAAGATTATGAAATGCGACCGAAGCAATTCATTTTTAGTAACATAAAATTTACTAATGTTAACAATACAATTATAAATTGACAAAACAGATTTTCAAAAAGGTAAGCAGCTTTAAAATTCTTTGATTCTTAAAAAATAGATTTATTGATTGATAAACACATAGTGACAACCTTTTTCATTTATATTCAGGACTACTTCAAATTCTTAACAATTAATACATGGATAGTTGTTTAATGTGAGTCGACCAGGATGAAGTGCGAAAAATGTGGACTATTACTTGACTATAAGGGTATGTTTGAAAGGCAGAAATTTCCCCTTTAACATGGCACATATGGAACCCTAATTGAGTTGTTGCAAGGTAAATTTAACATGCAGAAGATAGCATGACCCTCTCCCTATACGAAAATGATATGTCAACGTCCCAATCCCACCGGAAATGACTACCGTTTTGTGCTTTTGGTACAGTAGAATGACTGCCCTTCCTTAGCATGAGTTTAAATTTCGGATTGGAAAAATTCAGATGATCATACTCAACCTTATGGTCTTGAAATATAAGTTGTGTAACTTTAGCTCAAATTTTCAATCATTAGAAATTTAAAAAAAAAAAAAAAAAAAAAAAAAATCGTCAGTTGTTGATTTTTTTATTTCTCAGTGCGTTTTTGTATGGAATTTGCTATAAATTGCTGATATTTGGTAGTTGTTATATTAACTCTTTGTTGTAACCATAGTTTTACACTTGGCTACAATTAACGGCCTTTAACTTCTTTTTTGCATTATTGTGTTGTTTGGTCGCTGTTTAATTGTCGGAGATTTTACAGCTCCGTTAATACTAACGAAGTGTTGAATATTGATTGCTCATTATCAAACAGGTTTTATCCCATAAACAATATAATGCCTTTTTAATAAAGTTATAAATAGTTTTGTATACATATATTTAAATCGGCATTCATAAATGAAAGGTATGTACAGAATTACTTCCAATTTATTTAAGTGTTTTATCTTGTCATAATTGAAATTTTTTTTCAAATATATTCTTGTCTCAATATTGCTTATTCGATAAATTTTTTTTCTTTTCAGCGATTTTTTTTTTACTGCCATCCGGTATCTTCATAGTTCAGTGTCCTTCAGTATTCAGAGATTACTTCCATCTACAAAGTATTACATTTTTGGCCAAATAATCAATAAATATCTTAGATTAGAAAATTATACTTTTCTTCGATGACATTATGATCAATACCTTTGCTTTCAGCTAAAATATGTATGTATTCAAGGATAACTTTCAATGGAATTATTTGGTCAGCTAACCAAAAAAAAAAAAAAAAAAAAGCAATAAGCCTAATATTCTTAAGAATGATTGAAAAATATAGTACGTTAAAGTCAGTTCATATATTTGAACAGATACCCACACTTTTCAGAAGAATAATCATTCACAGAAATAAAAACTGTTAGTCAAAATACCTTTCAATGTTGGTTTTGAAATATATTTGGCTTATTGTTTTTTTGTTTTACATTTTGTGTGTTTTTGTGTTATACACATGGAAAATTATTAATACATTTTATAAACTTTTTTTATTTTATTTTCATTGCTATGCAATAATTAAAAAAAACCCAGGATGTGGCAGGTCAATAAATGTTAATAACTCTAAAAACAGATACAAGCACAACAATTAATTTTACATTCGGTCTTTAACCGATCGAAAAATACACACTATGTATGATATTTAAATGTACACAGTAGATATATTGCACTGCACACTAGACGTGTTTGTTGTTTTTTTCCTAAATAATAGTTAACTCATAGTAGCATTTAACCGAGATAATTATACATTTATCGTCACCATAACTTGAGTTTCTGCAATATATATGGGACTTTTTAAAAACTCAGATCTGGAGGGGGAATTCACATCACAACTAACCTAACTCTAGGTCATTTGCTACAAATATGGTCAAAACTCTGTCCACCTGGATAAACACCAAATATTAATGGATTCAGAAGCTTAATTTTACAATGAGTTCTCGCGTTTTTTTAATATGAAAACAAGTTTTTCCTATGTGAGAATCTGAACTCGCTGTTTAATTAAGGTGACAGCAGTTTACCGATGTTCAAGTCTCCTAAACTGATGACGAAAAGACAATTAAAGGTAAAAAACAAAAACTAATGGAATCGCATGAACTCTAAAATGAACAAGACCAGTTGAGTCGACAGGGTGAACGTCTCCTGCTATGCATGCATCACCCGCCAGAGGAATCAACACTCAGTCAAAACGTCACAATCGGGAATAAGGCACACTCAGATATATTACAGATCAGACTATATTGGTCTCGTAACACCAAAGACCACCAAAAAATGTCGCTAGCGAGTTGAGACGCCGACACTTCGTATCGGTCAATTAATTTGCGATGGTAAAAGGAAAACTTTTGAAGTGTCGATTTCAGTCGTTGGTCCTTATAATTATACATGTAAACGAAATGGTATACACTCGACGCTGATGTTCACAAAATAGACTTTAAATGTTGGGATTGTGTCAAAACATTCATAATCAATTTGATGTTATCCTACATCCTACAAGCAATCCTGTCCGCGTCTTGGTTCATTTGAATTATATTAGTTCAAAACGACTTATATATTAATGTAACATAGAAATCTTAAATCATGTTCTGATATTATAGGACGAGAAAGGTATACGTATGTACAATTATGGTAATGCAAGTATAATGCAAATATGCATTTTTGGATTGACAAAATTTGTGTTATAAGCCAGGCCAGTTGGAATTTTTTTTTAATTACATTCTTGGAACAGTTCAGGCTGTCGTTCCAATAAACCTTGCTTGTAGTTCAGCTGTCATGAACATGGCATATGTAAAAGGGAAATTACGATTTGCCTCCAAGATTTTCTTTTAGGAAAAGACGAAGTTATAGGCATTTTGGAGGCTAACGTTAGGACTCAGGGTGGCATAATAGGCCAGAGAAAGAGGTCAAAAAACGAATTGTCAGTCAAGAAAAGGGGAAATTGACAAAGACAAATCTAAGGAAAAAAACCCTAACGATTTACAACTTTATACAGATTATTATACTTTAGATCATTTGCACGGTCTAATGAGGGCTCGCAGGGCCGTAGAGGTGTCATATTGGTCATATATACATGTTTTCCTGAAAAATCAAGAAGTTTCAACCTTCAGAAAATCTGCAAAATGTATCCGAAACAAAATCCATAAAACGAGGCACGCAGGTTTTATGTATATACATGCAGTGTGCAAAGTTTAAACGCTCTAGATTTAAACATGCCGGAGAAGTTTCACAAAATGGCATATGTACCCTTCCCTCTTGTCTGCACAGCATCCGCCAACCACCTTCTCGCACGGCCGACTTCTGTCATATTATTTAACAAGACATTTCTGCATTATGTGCAACGAATCCAAAAGTCCTTTAAGTTAAAAGGTCCGCCTCTATTGATTTTGAATGCACGAAAGTAAAAAATACCAAGTATATATAGCTTTAATCTATAATGATGGACAGAGTATTTGTTTTTTTCATCCCTCCTCTTTTCTCTCGGCTTCCCTTCTCTCCTTTCTTCTGGGTCTATTTCCTTTGTGCAATCCATTGCTCCTGTCATCGTTATGAAATGGAAGACATATTATGGAATTTGATATTTTTATTCCACACGGAATTTATTTTACGAAGTATTCGTTCCATAAGGAATATTTATAATGAAGTGATGGTGAATTGTAATAACAATAGTTTCAAAAATTTGCTATAAGGAACAAACATACGTAGACATCAGTACTAGTTAGTTTAAACACAGATAATTTAAATATTCAAATCCCTTTTGTGTGATGATACGATACCCACATCTAAATTCTAATTCGTCAACCTCAGGATCCAGTATGTTCTATTTTGAAACATGTCTTTTAATCTGTTGGAGCAGTTTAAATGTAAGGAGAACTTCCCTGTAAACGAGGTCCGCATAATGTGAACATGCACTGGCGTAACGTATTAACTGAGAAAGTAAACACAATCTGACGGAGCAGAGGGTATGTTACTGCTGGGTAATGGAAATTTTGGTAGTATCTTTAATATCAAGTTCAAATTATATATATGAGACGTAAGCACTAATTGAAATGTGGGTGATTCCGTGATAAGACATTATCAATATATCTGAAATTGAAATCAAAGAACTTTGCAAGATGATTATTTCCTTTGAGAAGGCTCTGTGTGAATTCTGGTCATGTGAGTACAAAAACAAATCGGACAGTAGTTATGCACAATTAGTACCCTTTTCAATATCGACTGTCTGCTGAAATGTCAATCAATCAAACAAACTCAACAAATATGTTTTCGCTCAAAACGTCCAGCAATTTGATGATATAATCTTCGGTGTATTGTTTAGGAATCATTGTGATTCTTCACAAAGTAAAACTTTTTTATGACCCAAAACAAGCAAAATAACTTCATATTTCGCATTTCTAATATAATTATATATTCAGTCATTTTTCAAATAATCACGGACATGTATTTTATTGTTCTGCCCAAGAAAATGTTTAATCATTATTAATAACAATCACACAATTGACACATCCTATTACCGGCTAAAAAATGACTAGCTTCTTTATTATTTAGTCTATTAAAATCATATTAAATCAGTTGAAGCTTAATACCAAAAAAATTGTACAATGATTGAAATAACATCGATTTTGAAGTTGATGATTAAATAGTTTTAAAAAAACATGTTGCACATTAATATTATGACTACATAAAATTTGATATCAAATATGACGAAGCGAATTGAATATAATATCTGCTGGAGAATGCAATTGAAATCTTTGACAATTTCACAAAGGGAGGAGACGGAAGAACTCGTAGTTTCTTATTTATTTTTCATATGTTGATGCCAAAAAAAAAAAAAAAAAAGGTGGTATTCGAACTGATAAGTCAAAGACACACTGACAACGCCATGGATAAAAACGGAAAAGGACGAAAAGACAAACAACAGCCTACAAAACACAACATGGAAAACCAAAGACACAGCAACACGAATTTTAAAATCCACTCCATACATGACAATTTCATATATATGCAGCCATCATTTTTGTCTTGTCAATCTGTCGTCAAAACCAATGCAGTTGTTTTGTATTATATTTAAGGAAATCTGACCAATCAGCTATTGAGTAGGACGAACAAGTACTCAGACCGACATTAGGGAAGACTGGCATGCAGCAATGAACACAAGACAAAGTATGAGAAAAAAATAATCACATTGTATGAAAAGTGCAACGTGAAGTACTTAAAAAAGTATAGTATGGTTTTATTAACAATATATAACTTGTTTTCTCCAGTTTGGTTGAAAAAGTTTCGAAGTTATAACCGATGGTCTGATATTGCCATCAGACAAATGTCCACAAAGTCCAAATGACAAAGATTTGAACAACTACAGTGTACCATACGGTACTGTACGGGTTTCAAAAATAAGATAAAACCTCATACTTTATACAAGGATTCTGCCAAATCCTGTGCTATTGGGAACGTTTTGAACTTGCAGTGAAGTGTGAAAGGAGTAAAATATGAAAAAAAAAAAAAAACACGTTATAAATTGCATGCGTCTGAGGCGCTTTTCTGGATTTACCTTCATCAGGAAAGCTCAAAGCCGAATATTTGAAAGCCAAGGATGTATAATAACCTAAACAGTTGAAGAGCTATATAACCAAAAAGGACATAAAAAATAGCCAAATCCGTCTAAGGTCA
The DNA here is from genome assembly GCA_017311375.1 of Mytilus coruscus. Taxonomy (NCBI): domain Eukaryota; kingdom Metazoa; phylum Mollusca; class Bivalvia; order Mytilida; family Mytilidae; genus Mytilus; species Mytilus coruscus. Next base: position 31,450,857 of record CM029597.1, on the reverse strand, counting down.
ACTTTTAGTAGGGTGCCCAGTGTCCAAACAGTCCTTTAGTTAACGAGTTTAAGTTAACGGATAACACATGGCTAATTATTTTTCCAAATTATAGAAAAATCATTATATTTTACAATCATGATTGTCGTCGTAAGTTCCCATGGTCACGATTTTCTAAATTTCGTGTTTTTACAGGGTACCCCCAGATACCGTATTGTACGGGAAATCTTTAACATGAAAAATAAAATTATTACGCTCTTTGTTGGTGGTTAAAATAGTACTTATAATATAGTTTATACATTAAATATATCATATAACAAAAGCGGAAAGTATTTTAAGTGATTTTAGTATAATTATTTCAGCATTTTAGTAAGACTAAAATTTAACACGAAATTTACCACATTTTCATCGAAAGAAAAGTTATTACGTGTATCATCACGATATTTTTTACTCTGATTAAAGCATTAAGACACGGTGCATGTGTGTGCCGAATTTCATGTGTGAAATAAAAGTAGTTTTGAAGAAATTAGCAATTAAAAACACAAATTAAGTCAACATTTTGGCATTGATTAAACACGGATTATCCCGTGACATTAATCATTTTGTTGCTTACAATATTAGGTCATTAACAAGGACAGTGGTCACTCAATATATTTCTCGTTTTTGCTTGTTGTGTGGTTGATTTATTTGTTTTGAATAGCCAGCTAACTTTGTAAATTATTATTTTCTTCGGAGGAATATGTTTTTTGTCTGTTTTTCAATACTTTAAACTTTTCATTGAATAAATATTATTGTTATAATAGTAGTATAAGAATCAAATCGGTCGGTTTCGTTTCATACCCGGAATATGTTACATCAAGTCTATGTTATGGTCTTGCATGATGTTTACGACCTAAATCCATCTTGGTGTGAAAGACAACAAAAATGTATTACTGTTGTGCTATAAATTATACACCAACAGACACAACTGCAATAATTTCAAAGCTGAATTGGCAATAGGTTTGTCCGAGCAAACCACTGAAGCTAATGACCTATATATGTGCCAAGCTGGCAGCAGGAAAGTTTTTTCCGGATTGAACATTTTTTTCATCTGTTGCTACGCATGCTTATTTTTTTCCACCTTTGCTGCGCGAAAATTTATTTTCACTTTTGTACACATTTGTATCCTCAACTATCCTGCATTTCATGTGACGAGTATTCAGTGTCATCCGGTCTTGTGCAAAGTCATTTATTTTCAGTTCATACCAGGCTAAGTTATTGATTTTCAAAATCCTTCTCCCCTCCCTCCTTTCGAAATCAAATGGTCATCCCCTTACTGAAAGCTAATGAAAGGACGTCATCAATTTATGGTCTGAGAAAAGTATGATCATAAACATTATTACCGTAAAAACTAGGATTCTACTGGTACATCATGTTTAACTAACTGACTGAATTATGTCGAAATTCTTAGAGAAAAGGATTATACATTCTTTAAATGCCTGTCCCTAGGTCAGGATCGAGCCGGTATTTGAGTGGTTGTTGTTGGTTCATGTCTGTCAAATTTATTTTGATGAATTGTTTTGTTATAAATTAGGCCGTTAGTTTTCTCAAATGAATTGTTTCAATTTATTTATATCCGGGCCTTTTATAGCCGACCATACGGTATTGGTTTTCTCTCATTGTTGAAGGCCGTACGATTGCCTATAACTGCTTATTTCCACATCTCCTTATTTTTATATTATACAAGTATTACATAAAATTAACATTATTAATGTTCCATGTAAATGAGGTAAGGTCAGATGAACTCTGCCACAAAGACATGTACACTTTGCTACCATTCCATACACCAAATATATTTGACCCACTACTTATAGTATCTGAGATAAGGACTTGACCACTGAAACTTAACCTTGTTCACTGATCCATGAAATGAGTTCGAGGTCAGGTGAACCATGTATGACCGACATGTAGACCTTGCAAGGATACCATATATTAGTAACCAAATATAGTTATCCTAGAACTCATGATGAAAGAGATGCAAAGGATACCAAAGGGACATTCAAACTCACAAGTGAGACATTCACATGACGAAAAAAAGCTATACAGTTCTTTAGCAGTCACTAAACCATGAAAATGAGGTCAAGGACAATGATTATAATTATGACAGACGGGAACTTCGTAACACAATGGATCTATATACAAAGTATGAATCATCCGATTCCTTTACCCTCTGAAATATACAGATATACAAATAGTTTACGGTGTTGCCGCCGCCGCCATCAGATTGTATGCTGTATGCCTCGCATTCTGCGACTTGCTTCGAATGCGATTTAAAAAAGAACAACTGAAATTAGCTCTCTAACCTAAACATGGTCGGTGGGTTTTCAACTTAACAGTACACAATGTAACGTAATAGTTACTGCCAGATTCGGCAATTTTTCTATGTTGTTTCAAATTGAATAAAATTCTGATCTATATTAACTCGCGTGCTCGTATATATATATAAGTTATATGAGGATAACGAAATCAGAGATCTATATTTTAATTAGATTTATGTTGTTTACAACCCTCTTTTTGTAGATAATCTTTAACTTCTTGTCAATTGTAGGTCATTTATGCTCAATAAGGCATATAAGTGCGTAAGATGGAGTGATTAACCTGTTTCTAATTGTCATTTTGTTTTCTTATATACTTTAACAGAAACCCTCCCCTTTTTCACCATTTGCAGTCTTTCTTATTTCTATAAAGCAAAGATATATTCAGACCTGCTAATTCAATCCATTCTGCGTTAATATTACACCAGTTTTGGAACTAAGTACAATTGTATGTGCTTCCACACTCACCAAAAGAAAACTGGATATTTACCCAGAAAATCATTACGAACACCTTCTATCAAAAGACGGAAAAATAACATTTTGGTAGGGCAACTTATAAATGTAAATATCTAAAAAAATATCTCTAGAGATCACTTGTATCGAATCTAATGAAAAAAATCCGAATTTGGAAATTTTAATAGGTCACTGTTATTTAACAGCTGAATGAAAATTGTAAATGTGCACCCTAGAAGTACAAATGTCAATCTCGAACCATATTTGGCCACATAAATCAAATTAGTACTAAATATAGAAACTATGGTTATAATCCTTTGAATTAGTCGAATTTATTTTTCTATAAACGCATATATGTAGGGGTGGCCAGCTGACTAAACGTGACTCTGCGTTTTCCTTGAAATTTTAGCTTTGACCTTTGACCCAAATTTAAGAAAATGATGACCACTGTAAACAACGACGACATCAATATTTCGATGAGGCTTGTTCTCCTCTTTCCAATGATATGAAACACAGCCGTGTGTTATTCCGTTAACCCAAATCGAACAAATTCGTTGACTGGGCACCCTACTATTTGCCTTAGGGTTTTGAAACATTAGTTTCTAACAATTTCAAAATTAATTAACGGACAATTTTAGAAAGAGTAAAAAACTCCATACATATTTGTTCAGAACGAAAAAATGTCAATATCTAAGTTAAGTACACCGCCTATTAACCAATCAAAATTCAGCATTATGATATAAATGATGTTATTATCAGTAAAATATTAGATGTCGTTAGATGTCTTTGAATTAATGTCTCATTGACGTATAAACAACATCTTTTTTGTGCATATTGTTATAATAGAAAACTATGCATACTAACTCAAATGAAATTGATTTTGCAGGGACAAGGAAAAGATATTTGCAACTTGGCAGAAGTGCTGTTAGCATAATTATAGGAAAAATTGAAGACCAGGAAGTGAGGTTTTCATACATTAAAAGTGTACATCATAGTCACTTATCTTTTATTCAAATTTCAACATTTTTTAACAAGTCAATAAACAGTTAAACGTCGAAAGCGCGGAGAAAGATAAAAAATGAGAATTGTTATTTTCTATAGCTATTACAATACAAAGACGTTATTTACCTATGACCTGAATATGAACTTAAGTCTTTATCATTAAAATTCCTACAGGTTATAAACTGTAACAGTACATTTTGTATCTTTATATGTATCTGGTCTTTTCTGATAAATGTATTCACAACCGGTCGTTTTTGTTAGCGACCCTTATGCGGACCTTTTGATGTCTTGGTTTATTCGAGTTGGACTACTGTTTTCTGACGTTTATTCCATATCTATTTTTATTACAACATAAATAAATTAGATGCAAATATAATTTATGCTTTATAGATTTCACAATTTTTTGTGTTGTATTTGTATAAAACTGCAACTTATCAGTATATATATTTAAAAATTATACTAACTCAAATCGAACTGCTATTCATTTGAGATGTGTAAATACGCAGCCTCTGTTGTAATTAATTTACCTTCCTCAGATTTGAAATTTTAGCATTATACCAGCTCATATCGGGCAATGCTTTATAATGTATTTCTATGTAGTCTCTGTTATAATAACTTAACTTACGTCACCTGTGAAAATTGAGGATTGTATCAGTTCATATCGCACATTACTATTCTTTTCAGAAGCATAACCATGCAATCTCTGTTGTAAATACTTAATCTACGTCTTTTTAGAAAATTTAGAACTATACAAGCGTTTTTCGGTTTTTTATTGTATAACTGTATAGGTTTTATGGTTAAATAAGAATAAATTGATATGATTCATTTTACATCATCATAAACATACTGATGAAGGATATCTGTTATCCGAAATATTAATAGATATTTATATTTAATGTTTCTTTTTTTAATATTGGTGTTGTTTTGTACACCAATAAAACAGGAGATGTTTTTGAGGCGTATATATAATTTATTTATTGTGTACAGGTATCGTTACTCGTGACGATCCATCGCCCTCGTAAGAAAGATCGTTGACTAATATCTAGACGTTATATATATATATTTACGAAGGATGTATGAAATGGTTGTGAGTTCGTCTCTCGAGAGATGACTTTAAAATCAAATCTGAGTGTACAAACGATTTTGAGGGTGGAAATTATTATGACATTGTTTGGTTAAACTTTAGGGTTTTATATTCATAAAATTCAAATGACAAAATATAGTTGATTTGAAAGGTGCACCATCTATTTGCCATTATACATCATGTGCTGTGTTATAACCCTAGATGAAGCCGAAAGGAAAGGCATTACTCGACTAACGAAAGCTATATTTTTATACAGCCTAGTTGGTCGAGTTGTCTAGGTCGATGGGAACAGTGCAGACGTGTTGCTACGATGCCCAGTATTTTCATATTACACAACAAACGCTCAGTTAGATCTTGGAAATGCCGGTCAATGCTCCAAAGTAATATCAACAGCTGGTGGTAGTAGTATTCAAGCAGAATGTAAACTGAATTATCCACGACCTCTGACTTTGGGTGATGTGGCTGTCACAACTTCTGGGTATCTAAAAAGCTCAAAAGTTTTTCATGTGTATCTCCCTAAATGGAAACAGAAAGGTGACGAACAGGTTAGTTAAGACTTAAGTAAACCAATAAAACTAGAGTTAGCTGTATTTGGCAAAACCTTTCGGAATTTTTAATCCTCAACGCCCCTCAACTTCGTACTTATTTGGCCTTTTGAACTTTTTTTTATTTGAGTGTCGCTGATGAGTCGATCTTTTGTAGACGAAACGCGCGTCTGGCGAACAAAATTATAATCCTGGTATCTATGATGAGTTTATTTGTATGTTATAATTTCAAATGACATGACTTTTGATTACTACAAGTATGAAATGATTAATATACTCAATTTCAAGTTTTTAAGATGATTCAATGTTTTACTCCATATGAAATATAAATATATTAAGTAAGTTGATTCAATATTTGGGTTAATCTCATATCAGTAAAAATACTGTCGTATTAAAATTATTATTGCAATATTTTTGTCTTTTTACTCTTTTTCTTTTATTATACTAGTTAGATACTTGATTCGGATTAATTTTAAGGTTACTGTTTGTGTTAGGCACTTACCGGTTGATTGACTTTTAGTTGCCCAAATGTGGACTTTTTATGTTTTTGATTGCTAGTTAGTTGTTTTTATCCTGCAAATGCACATATTCAAGTTTATCATTTGATAGTTGAAAGGTAATGTTCGGATAAAAATGTCATAAAAAGGACAATAATCCCTTTCACTCATAACTACATTGAGAATATACACATGATATATAAGAAACCTTCTCAGTACTTGAAAACATTATCAGTTTCAGTAAACAGGTAAAAAATGGTAAGAACAGGATAAAATAGCAATACAGCTACTATTGTTTTCTCATAAAGTCTTAGCATATAGCGCTGTAGGCTTCCTAAAGAAGATAAAAATGTGATCTTACTTTATTTATCTTAACTTTCGCGTTTTGTCAAATAAATACCATGTACTCTATTATATTGAAGAATTTGGAAAAACTGTGACTGCATGTCTTGAACAAATGGAGATGTTAAGTTTGAAATCAATTGCCTTTCCAGCAATTGGTACGCGTTGTCAGAATTACAAACCATACCAAGTAATAAACGCCTTATTCGACGCAGTCGAGGATTATAATAACAGACATTCTACAACTATTGTTGAAAACGTTACATGCGTTATATTTCAGGAGCAGATGTATAAAGTAAGTCTGAGCTTCTATTCTTCAAACAATTTTATTCTATTAATGTTGGTTGCGATAATTTAAATACATGTTTAATATAAAGGTTCAGACTTTATACATTTATCAAAAATATTTGTTTGAAAGACATATAATCGATTTATTCAAGATGTATACTAATTATTTATTTTTTAAAATTATTTTCACATATTGAAAAGATTTTTATTCATTCTTAAAATTTTCTTGTCTGAAACCCGTCTTTTATTTAATATAATTGACAACTTAATGTAAGCATATTTTAACAAGTTTTGTCGTTAAATTAGATTGTTTTCATAGTTGTAAATTTTCTTTTTTTTTTATTGATACTTTTAAACATTTACATAATGTAGACATTTGTGTCTGAATCAAAGAAAAGATGAAGATCTTTAGGTAAGTAAAAAAAAAAAAAACTAAATCAATATTGTTGTACAAATATACGTATGCTGCACTTAGTAACATGTCTGCACTTGATTCGACTACCTACCATGAATTTCAGCTTATGGTTTCTTGATACTGACACTGTTAATAGGAGCACAAAGAAGACCAGCTGTGCTTCGACAGTTAATAAGGATTTCACTGATAAAAGATATTTATTAATAAACACCACACGTGCATCTGTTGTTTTCTTTTCAAAAGCCTGTCTTTTTGTTTAACAGCAAGTTTAGAGTTTAAAATACTCCTGTGACGTAATTCTGTTGGTAAAATGACTCGTTTTTTTTCTGGAATGGAGAATTTTTTCATGTGTAATCTATTTATATCTGATAATAGGGTTAAAGATATCGATGAAGCTTTGTTTCTGAAATACTATTATAATCGAATAACTTTATCGATTACAGTGTTATATACCTAAAAAAATCATTATTTTTCTTAAATTATTCTACATACAGTATTCATCAACCAGAAAAAAAAAAACCCACACAGTTCATTAACACAAACCAAAACACATCAGTTCTGCTTTGAAACACCATTTAAAGATGCCAAAGAAGCTTGTCATTCCAAAAGCCAGAAAAAACGGAATGAATGGTATAGAATATTTGTTCCAACAGTAACAGATATTATGGCATTGTTTATATCAAAGTTTCCAAGGGAACTTCGGTAAAGTGGAACAAATATACGTTGACAGATGGACACTTTTAAAATCTGTCCCCAGAAATTCATGATACAACATGCGGATAATGAAAGGAAAACTATTACAAAATCAAATAAAATCGATAAAAATTGTAGAATCAGAAAATTTATTTTCAATATTTAAGGTTTATTTAATGTAAGCGAAAGTCCAAAAAACTGTTCATTCCTCAATTATTTCACAAGAATGGACAGTTAATTGGATTATCTCTATAAACAGATTCAAAGATACAAAAAAAAAAAAAAATGTTTTGAAGAAAATCCAGTCTTCTGCATAAAAGTTGATATAATATAACTAATGAAAATATTTCAATAAGTTAAGGATTTTTTTGATATTTTAGCAGGAAATCCAAAGATTCAAGCATCAGATGGAACAAAGTACTTAAACACCAACATACAAATACTCGTTGGTGACTTAGTACTTCAACAGGTAGTTAACTTATGTTTATTGTAAATGAACGACTATCCTGACTTAAAATATAATGTGGATAGAAAAAGTATGATAATGAAAAAGGCAAGAAGTACATCGTGACATAAGAATATTGTGAAATCAGCCTGTTATTCCTTTGTGGTCTTTTTAGGATTACCAATAATTGATTATTTGATATTCATTGATTTTGTGTACTTATATTTACTTAACATAAACTCCCTCAGGCTTTGTTGATCTTAGGCAGTTTCTTAACTGCGTTCAGTCCCGTATTTTGGCACACATCGTGTTGCTCAATTACTTATTTTCAATGTAGTGTTAGTGGACTGTGATATGTTTTACCATGGAGCTATTTGTTTTACTTTCATGTGATTTTTTATAGTCCCTTCATAGCATCTTACTTTTTGGGCTGTTCTGTTAGAACAAATGTAATCAGACGTTATTTTATTATGGCTTTCAAACGTTTGGTTTTGAGCGTGACTCATGTAGGGAATTCCAAAACACTTGTCGTCTTATTTTCTATAGATGAGATATTGCAATTTAACTACAGTTATTGTCTTTTATTGCAATACATGATAAATATATAAATGATTACAGGCAGATGTGCTGGTATACTCCCGTCCGCATAATCTGAAACTCAACACGGGAACTGGACTTTCAACAGAAATACTGAAATCCGCTGGATCAGATATCCAAGATGAACTGAATCGTATGTTTAAAGAAGTCGTTGAATGCGGAACTTTTGTTGTTACTGACGGGTATAACTTACGCTGCTCCAAAGTTTACCATGGATACCTTCCATCATTTTGTGGTCGAAATAAAAGACCAGAAAAGGTATTCAGCAATTGCATGTACCCTTTCGAAATGCTCCATTTCAAAATAGTACATTTTAAATAGTATTTTGAAAGCGTACTTTAAAACGTTATGATTGATTAAAAACGGTCTAAATAATGAAAATTAAAACAATTACGTGATATTATTTTCATTTTGGTGTATAAACCATGAAATATTTGATACTCCTATAGTTGCGGAAACGGCGAATGCACTTTCCACACCAGTCAATAACATAGAGTATTAAAACTCACAATGATAAAATATCGTATTGAATTTAAATTTCATTCAGATGTATTTTTTTTATACGATTTTAGTTTTGTATTTTTTTAACTACTGTATATTTAGTTTTTATCCCATTCTGATAATGTATACCAATAGACCACTCGTTGTAAACCAATAGAAAACACCTGCATAGTTTATGAAACGTGTAATATTTACTTTAACCTGTATGTATCACTTCTAATAGATGTAATATCGTCCGTTTCATTTTACAGGTATTAAGCACATTTGTAAGCAATTGTTTGATCGAGGCAAATAAACATGAAGCAAGAAGTGTTGTGTTCTCTGCACTTGGAAGTGGAATGTTAAGGTATCCAACAGACGTTGGAGCCTCAGCTGTCATTAAAGGTATCCAGGCATTTCTTTCGTGTAACCCGACATCAATTGATAATATTAAAATAGTTGTTCATGGTGGAAACAGCAATCATTCAAACATTGAAAAGGTAAGCTTTATAGAGATGTTGTACTTACCATGGGCAATATGAAGGGTCATACAATGGAACAGGATCTGCTTGCCCTTCCGGAGCATCTGAGGTTACCCTCAGTTTTTGGGGACATTCTTGTTGCTCAGTTCTTGTTTTTTCTTTTTGGTGTTTTGTGGACTGGTTTGTATTTTTGTCGTCTTATATATTTTTGCCATTTTGTTTTCGGTTTCTCTTCGACATGTGTATTTTGAGTGTTCCTCTGTTATCGATAAAGCATGTTTAATGTCCGTTTTAAAAGAAAGAAAACGATACAGGAAAACACAGCCACCAATATTTTTTCAGAAAGTATTATCCTTAATTTATCATATCTTAAAAGAACCACACAATTGGAATTTGTTAAATTTCTTCTATTAGATATAGTGACAACTGTTAACAGGGTACCATTTCATTTTATTGGAATTTTATGAAAAAAAAAGATATTAAGGCATTTTCAAATATTGTACAATATTATAAAATTTTTGGACAATATCTTAAGTTTTCTTTGGTCTTATTTATTGATTTTTTTCATTCCCTTTTATTTCAGACTTACAACAGTGAGCTTGCTACAATAAATTCTGTGAAAGGTACGAAAAATACATGTTAATTATACAAAACACAAGATGCCCCTGCATGGCTTTTATAATCATCATATCAACGAAATTTATCAATTCACCTTTATTTCTATTCAACAAAGAAATTGTGGATGTTTTACAATTTTTTGTTAACCATGTAGGCTGCTAACCAAGTTCAGTTCACATCTCATAATAAATTTGAGAATGGAAACGGGGAATGTGTAAAGAGACAACAACCCGACCAAATAGCAGAAAACAGCCCAGGGCCACCAGTGGGTCTTCACCACAGCAAGAAAATCCCGCACCCGGAGGCGGGCTTCAGCTGGCCCCTTAAAAAAAATGTGTACTAGTTCAGCGAAAAAGGACGTCACACTAAACTCCGATACATACAAATGAACCAAAATTAAAAAAAACATACAAGACTAACAAAGGCCAGAGGTTCCTGACTTTGGACAGGCGCAAAAATGCGGCGGGGTTAAACATGTTTTGTAAGATCTCAACCCTCCCCTATACCTCTAGCAAACACAGGTAAAGAATGTCAGACATGGGTGTAGAATCAGTGGGAATTGCAAGAAATCTAACGGATACGACTTGGTGTGTCGATAGGACCAGGAGCCCTGAATATGCATGCATCTGCCGTCACAAAGAGATTGATTAGATATCAAGGGGGCAATAAACCAATACGATGAACAAAGTCAGACAACATCATAGCCAAATAGAAAAACATCGAAAAGACAAACAAGTACGGAAAACAGTGTACAGAACACTAAAGACTGAGCAGAACGAACCAAATTAATACCGGGAAGGTATTCACTAAGGTGCTACGAAAAGGTTAGCAGTTCCTGCGTCACTAGGGGTACCCGCCCATGCTACTCTGAATGACGATGTGCAGTGGAAACTAGACGAGAAATGAATATGCCTGCCTTAGACAGAGTAAACTTGTATTTTTTAAATGCAGAAAAAGAGAAACAAAATAATCAAAAAGTTCGTTGGTCAATGGGTATGCTTGCTATTCCATTAATACTAAAGACAAGTATGGGATGTAGAAATATATGACCACATCCGAAACAGGACGAAGATTCGTGATTCCTTGTTGATATGCCATTGCAATTTAACCGTCTTGGTTTCTAAATTAGATAATTTTTTGGAAAAGTAGGACACATTTTTTCCCTATTTATATTACAAGCGAAATGGACGGATAATTTATTTTTTTAAATCTCGCGTTTCGTAATATAATCGTTGTTCAAGTGGGATTTCCAGATTGGCTGTAAATTCCAAGTTCTATCGTTAGCCACACCAAATGATGAATTTTACATTAAAGACGATACTGTTAGAGGCTTTGTCTGCTTATACAACAACATATTTGTCTTGAAGAAAGGATACAGCTTGCTAAAAGGGTTCAACACATTTGTGCTCATGGTACCTTAGTGTATTTGAATGCGCTTCTGAATTTATTACTGAACAGTTTTGATCAATTTGGATAAAGTGTCCAGTTGATATTCATCTGTATCGCGCTTAACTGTTTCCAGACATTGTCCTCAACTGTATCCACCAGTAACCTGGAGTACCTCTTCCAGTTGATTGGCTTAGGAATTCTATATTTTGGGCTTTTTTCTACAACTATGCTAAACTGCAAAACATGTCTCTCTTGAGTTGAGACACAGACGTATCGTAAAGGTCAATCAATTTTTGCTAGCAAGCTTAAGACTTGTGTTATGTCGATGTCAGTCGTTTTTTTTCTAATAGCTATGCTAGAGGTGTTGCGTTTTAACCACATGCTTGTTGATGAAGTCGGTGTAGCGTAAACATGCAAGTGGGTAGGGTATCTTTTTAATTGAAATATATGAACACTCTGCGATGGGATGAAGGATCTGTTACTTCTGAGAATGGGACGTTGATAGAAGGAAAAACTGAAATCGTCACGTTTGTCATGAATCCTAGTTTTACGCCGCACACATGTGACAGTTTCACGGAACAGAATAAGATATGAATTAGACCTTGTAGTTTAGGTAGTATGAATAATTTCAAATTCACTAATATACATTACACACATGCACTCGTTGCAATATTTAGTGACATAACATTTTCAATATACATCGGAACATGGAACCTTTTTTTGTTTTTGAGAAGGTTATGTATGAACTTTGCTTCATATGAAAACTAGTATATAAACAATTCAGCCAGAAGGGTCCATATCTACACATTTGGTTATTGACTGTTTGTTGTAAATTTATGATTTTATTTATAAAGAACATTTTAGGATACTTATTTTACACAGGTATTAATTTGAAAGACATCATTAACCAGCCAATACCAAGAAGAGGCACAAAAGCATATTTCTGTTTCAAGTACAACGAAGATCCAAGACCGCCAACAAACTGGAGCTTCTTTAAAAGTTTCAGAACAATAAAAGATTGGTCAAAAGAGCTCAGAAGCACAGTTCCACCAAAGAAAGTGCAAATAGACAAAGACACGTTTGAATCAATAAAACAGCTATTTATGAAAACTATAAAAAATCCGAGCGCTAAAATCAAATCCATAACAAGAAACGACTTGAATCTTTACTTAAAATATTTTCAACGATGTCAAGAACTGTACAGAAAAGCAATAGTAAACGGTCCCTGTAAACCACTTGCAAAACCTGTTCTGACAATGGAAAACCTGAACTGTCAAATGAGACGTGTGCTTGAACGGGATATTAATGAAGTTTACCTCTTTCATGGAACAAAGCAAGACAGAGTAAAGGTCCTACTGCGCAATGGATTTGATGAAAGATTAGCGTCTATGAACTTTGCTAAACTTAGACTTGGCAATGGTACATATACCGCAGAAGAAGCTTCTCTGTCAGCACATTATACAGGTATGTGCTATTGAATGGTTTTGAATATTATCGGGACCCAATACTACATTTTTAATGAATGTATTCGAATATTTAAACATGATTAAAAAAAATATTTCACATTTTAAAAGTGAGCAGTATTAAAGCAATAGGAGAGTAAAACATTTAGTATGTTTATCTTAAAAAGGTTAACAATACACAAAATCCCAATACATATGCAGAAAATATTGGAAAATATGTATATTTTTCTTATTTGTTATTAACTGTATAGTTATTAAATACATATCGTTTCCAAATTAATTTTAGTCGAAATCTAATTACGTTAGACCTACTCACGGAACTTTAAACATTACATGTTTATTTGAAAAAAAAACTAGTAATTGCCATGAAGTATATATTTTCTTGCACGATTTTAAGGATACGTTCTTATCATAAAACGCAGTTCACAATTAAAGCTCTTTACTTAAGTTAGTTTTGACTATATAACCGGACTGGACATGGTTGAGGTTAATCAAGAATATATCTATAATTACTTTATACTACATGTTTTCATTTACAGAACAACAAGGAGTGCGTACAATGTTCCTCGTGAGGGCTTGCTTAGGGGACGTCTTTAGGACCAAAGATAATCAAAATCTTTTGAAAAGGCCACCATGTAAGAACATGTGTAAAACGATATGTACTAAACATGATGAATTTTTCGACTCTGTTCTAGGAGAATTTTGTCCAAGAGAATTTGTTGTCTATGAAAAAGCACAATGTTATCCAGAGTACGTGATCAAATACACACTATAAAGCATACAGAGGGTTGCTGGAACAAGAACAGCACCTTTAATAAGAAAAACTTTTTTATTTACTTATTTTTTGAGACTGGCTTACAACAAAAATATATAATATTTATTAGCTTTATTTTTATAGCCGCCTTATAAGAGTAGGGGAACTATGTTTCCAATCTGTGTGCCAAACCGACTGTCCGTAAGTCTGTCTTTGGGGAAAAGTTCTAGGAACAAGAATTTAAAGAGGCAGGTGAGAAATTGTAAAAACCAGAAAGTTTTTTTGTGATTTACCGATATCAGATTGATAGATTGATAAATGAAAGGTCCAGCCGCAAATTTTGCTTGTGAACTCGGAATGAAAAAATGAATATACCCTTTGACACTAGACCTATTACATCCAAGTTGAAACTGAATGTGCTAGAAATAATATAACACTCACAGGAAAATATGCAAGCCTACGTGAATACATTATGTCAACTATTCTCAACCCTAATATTTCCTTTGACTCCTAATGTCTGTCTGCAGAGCTACAAATCATCAAGTATCAGTTGTAATGTCCTTGTATAGACCGGCTTGTGATCGAACAGACGACATCTCGCACTAGCAGCCATTATGCTACCACACGACGACCCAAGCAGTTATACTTTTTTTATGTTCATTTGTTTTTACAAAAAATCCGTTAATATTCTTTTGTTAAGGACTCTTAAAGACTGCGAAAGAAAGTTTGTATAGAGAGTACCCAATAACAAAGTGTAACTTTTAATTTATTTTTTTAGTTGATAAATAATTTACTCTATCACAAACTTTGATCAGAAAAGTTATAAACTATATGCCCTATTTGTTAACACTTACTACTGAATTTGATTTCACAACCATTGACGGATGGCGCAGGCATTTCAGGTTGTCTTTGAACATTAGTTCCTTTATAATTTTAGTTTATAACAGAAGAATTATTCTGGAATACTTTTTCCACTGGAAGAAATATTACATCATTTGTTCCTAAAGGAAGTTTAATGTATATCATATAAGAACAGGTAATACAGCATTGTTATAAAACAATTCAGAAAACCTTCTGTAAAGAGTAACAAAATTAAGTTCACAATGTGACACTTTTGGTCTCAGTTCGATTTGTGTTCATTTGATACCGTATTTTAACTCCCATCTTTGTCTGTTCTTTTTAAACTTCAAAAAATAAGATTTGTACTGAAAAATTAAGTCAACAGTTGTTTACCAATGTTAAAATCCCGTGCACCAATTACAAAGATATGAATCTAGGTAACAACACAAAAACTAAGGGAATCAATCACATGCGTAGAAATGATCAGCGTCTACTGCTTTGCATGCATCACCCTCCCTGCGAATCCACACTGAGTCAAAATGTCATAAACGAAAATATGTCAAAGTCGATAAAATTACGGATTATTCAACTGTACTGGTATCTAAAGATCTACGACTGCCAAAACTTGTGGCAAGTGAGATGGGACATAAAGTATCCGTTGACAAATTCGTGATGGTGAACGAAAAAACTGAGTACATGTAATGTCGATTTCAGTCGATCTTACTCATAACCCTGTTTGGGCAGTTTTTGTGTAGGGAGCTAATGAAGTTATTGAGAACATGCACGAGCATAACGTGTCAGTAAACACCATGCGATGGAGCAGAGGGTATGAAACTGCTGAGAAACGGGAATAAGATTAATGGTATCAATTTAACTGCACCAGATGCTCATTTCGACAATTAATGCCGAAGCTTTGGTACAGACAAGAATTACGGAATTTTCGAAATAATTTTGAATTAAGAAATGTTTCTCCCTCATGCATAGATCTGATTCCTTGTCATGATTTGGATGTTTTTTTTAATCTTTGGTTTTATCAGCTCTTTCACGTTTGTATTAGGTCTTTGGTTTCCCAAATTTTTGGCTTAAATATGTGTTATTGAAGTGCCCCCCTCCCCCCGGCGAAAATTTTTGAGGGGATAGATGCAAAATCTTATATGATGTATACCATGCTGCCTGCTTTCAAAACCAATAGGACATGAAGTTTAAGAAGAGGTAAAAGAAGGAAACGTTTCTTAAACGTATTGTGGGGGTATTCTGCGTTTCCTAACATCATGAAAATGATCGATTAATAGATGGGCTGTTGATTGCGAAAGGTCCAGAGATAAATATTTTAAGCATACTCAATTCATGGAGTTATCCTTTAAAAAGGGAAGGAAATGAGACAACTAAAAATCCAATGACAATTTTTTATGTATTCATTTTGTTTATATTTATTAATACATTTTATGGTCATTGATTTCATTGTTTACTAGGCCAAGGAGGCGGAGCTAGACAGTGAAATAACAACTTCTGAGATAGAAATTAGAGCACTGTTCTAAGCTCCTCTCATTCTTTGCTTTTCGAATGGCCAGCGACACATGGCGGGACTCGAGAGTGCAAAATCTAAAAAATCATTCAGTTAACGCACTTCTTTAAAAATAACAGAAGTTAACTAACTCGAAGATCAAAGGAAAAATTACCATTCATGTTACAATATCCGTTTAATCCTCAATCTTGAAAAGCGTTGTAACAGCACAGCATAAAACAAACTAAAAAAAAGTCAGTTGAAAAAGGCTGGAATCAATTTATAGAAAAGCATGCATTCAAAACTAAATATTAATCAGTACACATCCAATAGCTTTAGTAAAAAGACGTCATAAACAGTTATAGAGAAAAAATGACCTGTGCAATGCCAAAATATAGTTATCGACATAATACGGGTTGATGTCTAGTTTACAGATGTGAGCAATTGTCATATACAGGTAATTAAACCCAGTAAAAGACGAGAACACTATTGTTCGTTACATACCCCTTTTTCAAAAGAGGTTTACAGCTGGTAATTGTGCAATTACCTGTTACAAGTAAATTGGTTTATTGATAGTTTTTTGCATTTTTTGTAACAGATGCGGAAATGTCACTATAGTATAAAGGTCTGGTAGGATACATCACACAACAATGATGAAAATCGACCCGTGTGAAAATCTGACATCCGAAATAAAAGCATATACATATTCATTCTAACTTCCGTTGTCTGTGTGTGATTTACTTTGAACAATTTCTTTCATGTTAAAAAGGCTTATCATTTTCCAAGTTTCGAAGTATTCAGGCAAATTACTGTTATAATGTTTTGTCTGCAAAATCATATGATTAATCACACGTATATTCGGTATTCAATTTGTAGCGGGAAATATCTCCACACATTAACTATATCTTAGGGAGGATTGGACAGGGATAAGGAAATCTGGGAATGAAGGGTCCGGAAGTGCTCCGGTTCCAGTTACAGCATGTTGTTTTTTTGTAGCTAAGAAAAATCAGATAATAATCCGTGGTTTTTGTTGGTAATCTGTGTCAATCAACCTAAAAAAACCCACTTAAATCATATTTTCCATACCATATTTCATCATAGTTAAATCATTTTGACCACTTCCACACCAAAATGTAGATAATAACTTTGACTCGAGTTTGTGGTCAAACCACTTTCAGGAAAGATGTGTTGTGTTCCAAAACTGTAGTTAGACAGTGTTTTTTTTTGTTGATTTGCGTTTTTTCTTTATTTTGATTAAAGACAATTAGAAAATAGGGAAGCCCTATTATTTATATTTTTGCACAATCAAAAATACAATTTGAGAATAGATATTGAACTTTGCGGAGGTCAGAGAAATCGTAAGCATATAGTGTTTTGTGATTTTGACTATTCTATATTTTGATTAAAGACAATTAGGAAATAGGAATCCCTATTATCTATATTAATGTGGAGTCAAGATATAACCGTAGAAATATTTGAAAATAATCGATGTTATTAAACGAGTATAATTGACACTATTAACTATATTGGAAGACTTGTGCTATGCAGTATAAATAATAGATATAACTAAAACACAATAGTTTATGTCTGTACGGAAAATCATCAAAAAGAGAAAAAAGATTTACCAAAGGGTACGGGGAGCCAAATTAAGTATAGACACTATCCTTTTCACGGGCAGCAAAGGAGTCGGCCCCCAGGACTTTGTTCCGGATTCCATAGGGGATAAATTTAAAATAATAGCCAAGAGAGGTGCTACTGTAGAAGAGAAAATTATATTAAGTCCCTCTTGGAGAATATCAAAGATTTGGATTTTATCCCATAATATTGATTTGGTTGGATACATGTGAAATTACGAAAAAAAAAAAAAAAAGAAAACAAAAAGACTATTAAGATTAGAGACTATCCATACCAAAACATAGAACATACACGTTGTCAGTTTGTTTTCGATCTATGAGTTTGACTGTCCCTCTGGTATCTTTCGTCCCTCTTTTTAAACAGTACAGGGAACTAAAAGATAGAATTATCAGTAAAAAAAACCCATCAACTACAGTATTATTTATTGAATGTCCTTATATTCCATCACAAGAGCAAATAAAGCCAGAGAAAAGAAGGAATTAATCATCACTTTGTAAATAAAGCAGTTAAAGGATACAGACAGGTTCAACTGGCCTCAAATATAGAAAAACAGGTCTGCGAACAAGTTGACTACTTTAACGAATATTTAAAGCTAATAAATAACTTCACTAACTTTACAGTTCTACCCATATTGAACTGTTTTTATACAAATGCAGATCAGCTATTCGATAGACAATTATTCTATACCCAGGACTCTTTCTTCATTCGTTCTTTTTATGATATTTGTACATAGATTTTCTCATTGTACTGATACGGGTGCCACATGTGGGGCAGGATCTGCTTATCCTTCAGGAGCACCTGAGATCACCCCCAGTTTTTGGTGGGTTTCGTGTTGCTCAGTCTTTAGATTTCTATGTTGTGTTTTGTGTACTATTGTTTGTCTGTTGGTCTTTTTCTTTTATAGCTATGGCGTTGTCAGTTTATTTTCGACTTATGAGTTTGAATGTCCCTCTGGTATCTTTCGCCCCTCTTATACACATTATTTCATTTATAAACTTTATCAGACTTTCTCATAGAATAGTATTCAAAGAATTTCTCTTTCTCTTTCGAGCTTTGGGTTTTGGACCCAGGTTTCCAACCTTTTCCATACACATAGTGTTAGTAGAAATAAGAAGATGTGGTATGAGTGCCAATGAGACAACTCTCCATCAAAGTCACAATGTGAAAAAAGTAAACAATTATAGGTCAAAGTACGGCCTTCAACACGGAGCCTTGGCTCACACCGAACAGCAAGCTATTAAGGGCCCCAAAATGACCAGTGTAAAACAATTCAAACAGCAAAACCAACGGTCAAATCTATATAAAAAACGAGAAACGAGAAACACTAAAGAACCACATCAACAAACGACACTGAAACAGGTTCCTGACTTAAGACAGGTGCAAACAAATGCAGCGGGTTTAAACGTTTTAACAGGCGCCAACCTTCACCCTAACCTGAAATAGTAGTGTTACATTACAACATAAAAAATAAAAAAACACACTATAAAATTTCAATTGAAATGGCTTAACTCAATCAAAAAGACATATTAACAAAAACAAGTAAACATACACTGAACGAATAAATTTGATCTATGACACAATGTCAAAAAGACAACTATAACCTTGGACAAAATGGCGTTACATAAAATAACGTACACAGGTAAATTTAAATATAATACTTTTGTTGTAAGGAGTACGGAGATATTTTTTACAAAATAAATAAATTTGTTGTTCATAGTACGAGAACAGCAGTGAAAATTTATCGTCATACTAAATACTTATCAAAGGTGGTACATATTAAAAATAGTGAGACGAGATATAACAAAAAAATTAGTAAACAGTGAATAACAAAAATGCATTAAAAATTGTGTAATAGGTCAAATTAACACGAAAGTACGATTTGATAGTACTCACAGTTACTGAAAGCTAGTTAAAAGCCAAAAACAGTTAATAATAAAAAATCATGCATATGAGACAGAAGACATGACTTAAGCAATGCCAAAATAAAGGTATCGACAGGCAGTAGGATAGTTTGGATTTAACCTTATAATAAATATGTATAATGTTATACATAGATAAAGCTTTTTCTATATAGAAAATGAACGTGGATGTGTATTTATACATCCAAACAAAAAAAAAAAAAAAAAAAACATTCGAAAAAATACAAATTTAGTTATGTTTTAATTTGTTGATGACGGTAATTTGAATGCAGAAAGTCAGAAAGTTCATCTTGTTTTTGATGGATTTTCATGGCCGGCGAAATCGTCAATAAAGGATAAATTTAATACAAAGTATACATAAAGGCAACAGTAGTATACCGGTGTTCAAAAGTCACAAATCGACCGAGGGAAAACAAATCAGGGCCACAAACTAAAACCGAGGGAAACATATCAACTACAAGAGGAAACAAAGGATCAACAGGAACACCGAAGTGCAACAAAAACAAACGCCAACATACATATTATTACAACTATTAGATAACAACTGTCATATTCCTGACTTGGTACAGGACATTTTAAGAAAAAATGGTGGGTTGAACCTGGTTTAATGGCTAGCCAAACCTCCCGCTTTATGACAATGTTATAAAATATCGCCAAAATGACAACACTACGTGACAGAAACACAGCACAAACACACACAAGAACACCCATCACAGAGAAACGCACAAACAAATAATACAACAGTTGACACAACATGCAAACCGAAGAACAACAACGAACACATTCCATCAACGACAAACACCACAGGACACCACAAACAACGACGCGCCCACGCAACCAACATGCAATCTCGAACTCCATACAATCACCTTTCCAACACTCGTCCAAACAATTTTCATGACAATGATGGTATTGAAAGGCAATTTTATAATTATTTGGACTACAAACGATAAGACATAACACATTATCCAACCGAAACCATCAAACATCAAAAATAAATACATGAATGTTGGATGTACCAAATACACTCGGTATAACAGTCATATTCGGGAATAGGTCACGTTCGGTACTCAGAAGACAGACGATATAGATGTTAAATCACAATCTAAGACGTGGCAAAATTTGTCATTAGTTAGTTTAGACACAGACACATCGTATAGATCAACCAATTCGTGATGGTGTCCATAAAATTTACGGAGTGTCATTTTTAATCTTTCCTCCTCATAACTCTGTTGGAGCAGTTTTTGCGTAAGGAGCAGACTCCTGTATATGAAGTCAGTATAGTGTGAACATGCTCGAGCATAAAGTATCAATTGAGATATGTAAACACCATATGACGGAGCAGAGGGTATGTTACTGCTGAGAAATGGGAAATCTATATTATACACCAGTTATTTATTTTAATGGTTATATAACACCTACTATAATGTTTTGTTTATTCATTTGTTATTAATATAGTGTCTTCTTCTGTAATTGGGCCGTCGGTAAATTTGATATTTGTCTGGACATATCATTCATGATATTGGCATTTATGGGATATGTGTCAATGAAATAATATAAGTACTGTACATCACTTAGTGTTTTATTTCAATAGATGTTTATAGTTGTATTATTTTTAAATCTATTTAACTGTTCTTAGTGCTGAAACAATTCCCTTTCCTTTCTCATATATTAAGATTATCTGCGGTCATCTTAAATATTTATGTTCCATCAGGGTTAACCAAGTCGTGAAGGCGTTCGTAAATTTTTGATGGGATTTATTCCATTTTACCAATCAAAATTCTTGGTTAAAACGCTCTCATCTGATTTCGGAATAAAACTATATGCAAATGGAAAGTCCACACTTGAAATAAACTCTTTCGTCGAAAAGTTGAGTTCTAAATCAAAATTATTCGTCAATACGTATATATAAATTCAGAATTCAAAAAGGACCCATATGTTAGCTGTGGTATACTATAATTCCAGTTAAGTTGGTTAGATTCGATTAATAAAGTCGGCAAACTTTTAGTTATTCAATGACCGGAGATTAATATGTACATAGTGTCACATAAGGATAACAGATAATGATGGCGTCTTTATTCGTCCTGAGAAAATCTTTATCAACAATCTTAGATACGCATAAAGGAATACGTTATATAGAAAATTAGCACAGTTAGTTCCCATATGAAATGTGACTGTCTTTCGAAAAATTAGTCCATCAAACGTTACAAACACGTTTTTGTATCAAAATATGAAACATTTTGTATCTGTTGAATTTTACATATATTTGTCATTAGTAATTTCCATTTGTGGTGGGCATAACTTTTTTAAAAAGTGGGTGTTCTGGAGATATCTATTGGATATGGACAAATAGATGTGCCTTTTGTAGGATGCGCAATGTTGTGAAAAGATAAATCATCCAAACCTACGCTTGAATAGGTAATTTGTAATATAAAAATCTGTACACATGTCTTCAGTCCATTAACACACAGGAATGTTTAAAAGTTCATTAGACGAGTAAAGTAATAACATAATTCGTAAAATATGTCTTTTGTAAAATCTTGTTTGAACAATTTGTTGTAATGTTTTTGTCATTTACATTTTGTACTTGGATAAAACTCCCCACACTGATATTTTATTTTAATAAAAGACATGTTTATTACCAATCCAAACAAAATTTTACAAATATTTCGATAAATTAAACCCACACTGATATTTTATTTTAATAAAAGACATGTTTATTACCAATCCAAACAAAATTTTACAAATATTTCGATAAACTAAACCATGCTGTTAATTATAAGTCATAGATATTAAATATTATTTTCTATTTTGCTATAATACTTTTATTAACTATATGTCAGTTTCTTCCCACTCAAGTGTTTCGGATCTCAGTTTAGGCCGAAATTGTCGATCAAGCCGTTCATCCTAATCAGGTGCTGTACCCTTGTAATTTTGTGTAAGCGAATGTAACTTATTTAGGAGGAACACAATAATTTGTTTCAACTAAAATTTACTGTCTTGACCGTGCTTGTCGACGGATATGACTTTTCAATTTATTTCTTTTGACGGTGAAAAAAGTTTAAATGAACATGTTTAACAAGACCACACTCTGTATGTATCTGTCTCCTAAGTCAGGATTCTATAATTCAGTTGTTGTAGTTGCTTACTGTCTACCATATCTGTTTTTTGTTTATTGTTTTAGCATTAATCTTTCCTTTTCTCTTTTAATGTGTTTCACATTTTGTCATGTCTTTTATAGCTTACTACAAGATATTGGTTTTGCTTATTGGCCTAAAGGCTGTATGGTGACCTATTTTTTTTCCACTTCTCCAATTTTGAAGGTGCTGTAGGGTTAAGTCTTTGTAAAAGTTTTAAACCTGCTCAACAGAATTGCTGCTGTTTCAGGTTCAATGCAGAATATCGTGAATTATCATTGACTTATTCTGATTAGACAAAGATATACACAAAATTATAATGAATAAACCACATTTATAAACAAGATAATTGACTTACACTAGAAAAAATAATGCTAGGAATGATAACAAACAAATGAACAGAAGAACAGTTCAGTTGTTGATATAATTTGAATTATAATTTCTATTCTAATCTGTTATCCACTACCGCAGGCTGTTGAGTAGGTAATGTTTACGATGAAGATTGACTCAAAATTTATTGACACAATTATTTGATTAAGCTGTCCGATTAACAAGCAGTTTATATCACCTTTAATTTATAATGTTTAACCTTTAATGCATTACTAATGTTTAATCTACTGTGAAAGTTTAAAATGAAAATACAGGATTGTAGGTAAAAGGATAAGACAATCAAAATAATATAGCACAAAATACAACACTAAAACTAAAACTTGAATCCTATTACTAGTAATCAAAACTGGTATCAGGTTTCAGCTACAAAACCTAGTTATGAAATACTGCTATCGTTTTAAAGTACATTGTTCGTTCCAACTGGCCTCACATACAGTACTACCTGTGACTTTATCTTATTAATGGTGGCCATAAAAACTATGTCCACCATGATGGCCCTATATGTCCATCATTATACCCCCTGTTGCTTAATTAATACTCATTATCTGTAACCACTTAAACTTTTTCGGCACACATAGTCACCGATCTTTCTGAAAATTGGCTGATATGTAGATCCTATTAACCTAGTCAGAAAAATAATGCCAACCGATATATATATATTGGTTGGTTACCATGGTAACAGCGGAGAAAGTTGGGATTTTTTAGAAAAATACAATATTTGGTGTAGTGTTGTGAAATTATGCGGCTACATCTATTAAAAAGAAACACTAAAACAATTAATTTCAGTCTTGTTTTTATCAAAAATCAAAAAAAGTTATGGGGAATCTACCTAGAAACATGTGAAATTAATTTCTAAAAAATGATCATTGTGCAGTATTCCTCACAATACAAATTATCTCCCTTTGGTGGGTTAAACTAATGACTGGACCAAAACGAAAATGCTAATAACTTTTTATTTCTCAAAGGATTTATGTTAAATTTGAATTGTTAAAAATTAAGATCATTTAATATATAAATATAAGAAAAAATATAGAAAACTTTTTATATCGTCATAAAACGTGACCTGACCAACGCTGACAATGACAGGACCAAATGAAAATGCTAATAACTTTTTTATTTCTTAACGGATTTATTTTAAATTTGAAATATAATAAAATTTGATCATTTAATATATAAATAAATAGAAAAAAATATTAAAAAATTCCGAAAAATTCCGAAAACGTGACCTTTCTAACGTTGACAATGACCTGACCAACAACAGCAATGACCTAACCGATGAAAATTTCTGAGTTATTTTATATTATTAAAAAAAAAAAACAAACAGAAAAAATATATGTTTTTGGGTAAAAAACATGACCTGACCAACGTTGACTGTGTCCTGATTGTTGTACTACCTAATACTTATTTATATCTTATAGGATTTGCTTAAATTTATAAAAAAAACAACAACATTAAGATTGAATGGTAAAGTCTTTATCAAATAATTAAAAAAAAAAAATGGGAAAAACAGTTTAGGGTACTATGACGAGCACCGAATTGTTTAAACTTTTTATGGTATTGAGTAGTATATTGTATTTAACTGTGTTGTAAATTATGTTGTATATTACTGGTTATAATTTGACACGTTTGATCACAAATATAAAGTAACATACAAAAGGTGTGAAGTAGACCATAAATACATGTAAGTTGATAAATCCAATATAGTTTGTTTTTTTAATACTTTCATAACAGTAAATAATTATTTCCACGTACTACTTTAAAGCATGCCCGAACCTTGTGCAGGACAACTTGGTAGTTTTACATATTTTCATAAAAAACAAATAAACATTTCACGCACTACTTAAGGTATGCCCGAGCCCCTGCATGCACGATATCTTGGTAGTTTAAAATATTTTCATAAAATATAAGTAAACATATTCGCGGACTTAACTTGAGGTATGCCAGAGCCTTATCTTAGTTTTAAATGTTCCGGAAAGTCAATACATTTATCGTTTGCTAATATATTTGAAAAGCATTTTATATTTTCTTATTTGAATAGATTAATGGTTCAATCTAAATGTTTCTATGAATTTGATGCAAAGCCTATTACACATAAATAGGTATAAAGTCATTTTTCCTGGTCATGATAACGATAATATGCTATAAACATTGAGTCCTGTTTCAGAGTAAAATCTAAATTTTGTTAAAAGAAAGACAGTATACTAATTTTGAGAAACATCTTTCTGTAATGGGCTTTCAGTGAAAATCAAATTATATGTACATGTATATAATTCTTTTAAAGTTACCCTGTGTAAAGAGTTATCATATTGTCAATATTTTTTAATTTTCTGCTAAAAATCCATAAAGATAATTGTTATTTTCTCAAATTTCAATAATCCAATGCCTATTACTAATGTTAAGATAGTGCTACCATAGGCGGATCCAGGGGGCCCTGGGGGCCCGCCCCCTCCTTTCATTGGAAACATTTGGTTGATTACATATAGAATGACTAAAGCATGAATGTAGCGGGCCATCTCTTAAGTCAGTGGGACCCCTTATATGAAAATTGTCTTAATGGTATATTTTTCCCCCGCTGCTCGTTGTAAGACCCGCACCCACAGGCTGACAGATTTTCTGCGGGTCCTCGAAGGGAAACGGAACTTTTTGGAAAATCTCGAAAATTCCTCCCCTGCCAGAACGGCAAACAAGGAATGTGTCGGATGGATAGCAGGGACCATCGGGTCGACGGCCGACCGTACCCGCCCTTGCTGGTTATGCCCTTTGTTTACTAGAGAACCCTTGTGTTAATTCTTTTGACCTATTGAAATTTCTGTCCTTGTCCAATTGATCCCGATTTCCAGTGATATTTCAAATTGTCCGCCTTCATCCCAGCCTACCCCTATTGCAGGACCTTTTCGAAATTGTCTATTTTTTTCAACTTCACCTCAAAAATGATCTTCATGTAGATACTCATCATCCAATAATACAATATTATTCAAAACGTATAGCTATACATGCTTTGCCATTTCAACACTGAGTTTAAGAATGAATAAGAAAAATAAACAGCTTATAATATAGGTGTTTTTTCCTTAATAGAAAGAAAGGTTAGATGGTCAATTATCATTTATTTAGAGGATCAACGTCTGACTCTTTTTGTTCTATTTTTTATTGTGTTGAATTGTATCAATTTATTACCTTTAATTAAATTTTGGTCAGTAGACTAGCACAGGACCTACAATATGCCTATTAAATTTATTGATTTTGTTCTCTTCTGAAATATGCATGAGATATTTGACACTGGACATAAAGCTAACCACAACTAATCGATCATTTCTTTTATTACAAATTTTTTTTGTATGAGAGATTTAGTCTATTTTAAAGCGTTTTCCAAGTTTATGCATATAATTTGTTGTTTCTATGGCAACACTATCACTAATAATGCCTGGAATATTATTAATATTTCTCAAATACAAGAAAACCTGCATAATGTAAGCAAAACTGTATACATTCATTGCTATATATAGATATAAGAAGATGTGGTATGAGTGCCAATGAGACAACTCTCCATCCAAGTCAAAATTTATAAATGTAAACCATTATAGGTCAAAGTACGGTCTTCAACACGGAGCCTAGGCTCACACCGAACAGTAAGCTATAAAGGGCCCCAAAAATTACTAGTGTAAAACCATTCAAACGGGAAAACCAACGGTCTAATCTATATAAAACGAGAAACGAGAAACACTTATGAACCACATCAACAAACGACAACTACTGAACATCAGATTCCTGACTTAGGACAGGTGCAAACAAATGCAGCGGGTTTAAACGTTTTAATGGTACCAAACCTTCACCCTTTTTCTGAAACAATAGTGTAACATCACAACATAGAAAGACACACTATAAAATATCAACTGAAATAGCTTAACTCAATCAAAGGACATAGTAACACCATTGAACATACACTGAACAAATAAATTTGATCTATGATACAATGTGAATTCAAAATAAATAAACTAAGGGAAGAATAATAAAAGTACCATGGTATATCGGTATGAAATGTTAAACAATTTAAGAAAAACAATATGCTCGAACACAAATATCAGCCATTTGCAATAACTTTAAACACAGGTAAATAATATATGTATCGAAGTTCATTAAAACGAATTTGTAAAAATTAGCACTTATCAGTATTTTTGCAAATGGACTGATTGTTTCCATGGCAACACATTCAATGGCAAATATTGCACAATTGAATATATTATTTTTTAAATGATTTTATTTGTTTTTTTCTAGATTGGGTAATTGTTTTTCTTGTATATTTTTCATGATCATGAAAACAGACTGAAATTTCTTCATAATCAGCACTTTTATCCAGATTAGAGAAATTGTGTTTGTTTCCTTCAAGTGGTAACACCATTATCGATATACTATACTAGCAAAAGTATTTATATATACACATGTGTGTATACAGTGAAACTTAATAAGTGTTTTAGTTTTCCTACTTTTGTGCACATTTAAGAAACTAACTGAAACTTTTTCAAAATTGTTTTAAACTTGTGTATCATCATGAAATTGTTTGCATAGCAACACAGTTAAAACTATAATACCGTTATATATGAATATGTTTAAAATTTAGATGATTACAATAAGTTCTACATATTGTATATTTATTTTTTTTTTCCTGACTGCAGAATTAGGTTTAAAACATTTTTTTCAAAAATTTAAATTTTTTTTTCTGAAAAAATGAAAACTAAGCATTTTGTATCCATGGTAACAAAATAATGAGACATAATTCCCCATTACTGTTTCGCATCATTGATAAGATAAGACTATGGTTTTTATGAATTCATGGTTGACTTAAACTCAGGTGTCCGCAAAAAATTATGGTGAGCATTCAAAAATGACCTCAAAAGGTATTTTTTACCTAATGCAAACCACATAAAAAGGGGGATTATGTGATTATGATTGAAAATGAATATGAAAATATCAGTTATTAAATTACATTAATAAAATGCATATATTTAATAAGATCATAAAAAAATATTATTTATCTTAATTATTTATTATGAAAAATTATCATAATAATCATAGATATCCAGAAGAGGTAAAACTGGTCATCGGTTGCTATGGCAACCGATATGCTTAGCACCCAAATTTTTTCCATTTTTAGTTTGTTTCATCAAGACTCGTTAATAGTGTGTGAAGTTTGAAGAAAATCCATGACCATGCGTGCCACACAGCCTATGTTAGAGTTTAAATATACAGTCCGCCAAAAGTTAATCACCACCTATTTTTATTTTTCATTTAAAAATCAGTTTATCCTCGAAAATAGAAAATATTCATGTAACAATATTGTTAACATATACCATAAACAAACCATAAACTTAAGTTTAGTCACTAAAGCAGGTTCTATGCATTTGAATTTTGCGTTCATAAAATAGTGAAAATTACACAAATCAGAATCGGAATTTAAGTTTCACTGTGATTTTATTTTTTACAACAATTTATCACCCAATATCATTAAAAGTCTCTACAATTAATCTTTGGTATGTTCGGCAAATTAAATGTCAATATTTGAGTCAAGAGGATGTGTAATCATCTCTTCCGGTACAGTTCCATAACACACTCTGTACAAGCCCTCTGAACTTTAGTTGAGCAAATTAATTCCATTCAGCAACAATTGACCTCTTAAATCGCTAAGATTTTGCAAAGGTGGATCACTGCGATTGAGATTTCTGCTAATGCCATCCCAGACATGTTCGATAGGGTTCATGTCTGGAGACATGAAGGCCAAAAGATAGTGTCAATGGCTTCTTGCTCTTTGTACTCGGTTACAATCCTTGCCCTGTTTGGTCTAGCATTGTCGTACATGTACAAGGGTCTTGACGCAAGTGGAGAATTATCAAAATGAGGGACTGCAATGTTTCTAAGCACCAAATCCCTGTATGTCTGTCCGTTCATGCTACCCTGCAGATTATGCATACCCACCTTACAACAGTATGAGAAGAAACCCCATACTGTAACACCACCAGGAACGTATGCAGTCGTTGGGCAA
The DNA here is from genome assembly GCA_017311375.1 of Mytilus coruscus. Taxonomy (NCBI): domain Eukaryota; kingdom Metazoa; phylum Mollusca; class Bivalvia; order Mytilida; family Mytilidae; genus Mytilus; species Mytilus coruscus. The sequence goes on along the minus strand of CM029597.1, from coordinate 31,421,518 downwards.
ATGTTGTTTTGGTTATAAGAAGTTTTTATTTTCCCGCCAAACCGACTCTCATTTGACCAATGAACATTTTGCTAGCTTCTCATGTTCCAGCGTCGATGGTCATTAACCCTTTGAAACCTGAGTATACGGTGCCTGGCTGTTAGGGCAGGTCCCTTGACAATTCGACGTGCTTTTCAGTTGCCTCTATGAAGTCGTCAGAACAATGTTCGAACACTAACACGACCACCTTGAGGTCAATGGTGTCTAAGCTGTGGGGCAGGAGTAAATGGTTTGGCTTTAGCACGACCAATAAGCAGTCTGTCAACACGATCGGTAATTAAACGGGTCTTCCGGACCTTGGTCTATCATTTACAGTTCCTGTATCAACATGACGTTGTAAAATCTAACAATGACGGTGTGATTAACATTGAAATGGTTACCTATGCTCCTAGTGCTCCTACTGGCATTTGACATGTCAATTGCTTGTCAACGTTCAGTCACAGATAATTTACGCCTTGCCATATTTCACAGTGACTTGTTAAAGTCAAATTTACCTGTACCGCGCGACAGTAGAAAGATGATTTAAAGGCATCGAAATAGTGTATTCGAAAAGTGCAGATGACCTTTAATAAAAAGTTGCTTGGCGTGTTTATCGGAGTTTAATTTTTTGGTCGTAATGAATTTTCTTAGTGTATGTTATAGGCAATTCTTAACACAAACATAAATATTTTTTGCAATGGTTAAAAAATATTGCGATTTATATTTAGGTGGTGCTTAATTTTGGCGGACTGTATAGTTACAGAGAACCAGTATTAATACACAACTTCACAGGTATTAATCAAAAACTAGTCAAGGATGAACGGAAATCATGACTGCATTGAAGTATTAAAATTATATAACTTACAGGTCAAGTGTCTCAGGTAAAATATATGTGTTTGTCAAATTTAATTACTGTGATTATGACAAGAAAATTCAAAAATAAAATGAAATAATAAAACCAGTTGAACATATTGCTTAATAACATTTTTTTTTGAAAAAATTGTCTCATGACTATTTGTTTTGATGTTATACCTTTTTTTTCAAATAATTCTATCAAATTAAGTTATTTTTTCTTTGTATTTTTGACAAGTGAAGAATAAATGAATATCATCTTCTAATATAAATGCAAACTTTCACAATGCCTGCCTTTTTCTATTGAAAAGGTGTTTCTCAAATTAATTTCTAAAATCAAAATTGTTTATACTTATTGAGACTGATGTGCATTCAACATTGTTTAACAAATGTTTAAGATTATCTTTAGGACTTATTTTAAATAAAATTTAGGCAATTCATTTTTTTCTATTGAATAAATATATTCAAAATATATTCATTACAGCAAAATCTGATAATATTTTTATTGTCATATCAACATATTATAATTAGTTTGTGACAAAAAAAAAAAAAACCAAACATTACAATGCAAAGAAATAACAATTCTAAACACATGGAAAAAAATTATTAGGTTTCTGCCCTCAGTTCTAATGACTATTTTATAAAGGAGCCACTATTTTAAACATGTTCTATGTTATAGAGGTTAACATTTCTTTTACTTTTTGTTCTTGGGTAACATGGTTACGAGACATTATTATGAGAAGGTAAGCAATTTTCAAATATATTATCTCTAAGTTGTTTTGTTAATTTTACAACCAAGGAGGAAGTGTTCTTCATCATCCAGCAAGTGGCATAGTTTAAAATTCTATCCTTTCTAGGAATTTTATATTATCCACTATTTTCTATTTCTAAATAATGACCACTAATTCTTTACTTACTGAAGCATTTGATTTTACAGTTAAGTTTTCATCATAAGTTTTTATTCCATTTTCTAAAACATCTTTATAGTTTATATTTTTCTGTAAATTCATTTTTAATCAAGTCCCTGCAATTATTACCTTTATCTAAGAGGCCCGGGTTGAGTGAAATATTCGTGGCAAATGTATACCAAGAATATGTATCATGCCAGTCCAGCAGTTTCGACAATGTAATACAAAAGTGATTTAATTAATAGACCATAAAATGTCACAATCTATAGACATGATAGAAGTGTACTTTATTTTTCTGAGACAAATTTTGGCTGTTAACTGACAGAAATTAGCCAAACTGAAGATAACATATTTGATAAGTTTACAATTGTTTCAAAAAGCAAGACAATTTTTTCTTTAAACAATTTCTTTTCATAAGATTCACTTTATTCTGAGAGATAAGAACATTTTTCATTATGATTAGAATTTTTAATGAGCATTTATCAAAATTTTGTAACTAGGTGGGCATTTGGAAAATTAAAGTCTCTTCAGTGATTTTTCATGCACAACTCCTGTTTTGAGATTTGAAAAAAATAATGATAAACAAAAATAGTTTTTCCTAAACCATATATTGATATTTGTAGTTTTCCTAAATAATTAAAGATTGCACATCTTTGTTATCAAAATTTATTGTAAAAGATTGATATTGGTCATTTTATTTTGTTAAGAAACAGGCTTGTTAAATTACTTGCTTCATGTTCCTTTAAACATATCATTTGCATGATTATAAGTTATAAATAATAATGATTCATTTCATAATTCAAAGGAACAATTGAATACAATGTACCATCATGTACAATAACTTTTTAATACTTAAAAGATAATAATCTAAAGGATTCTCTGTCTTTTTCAAATGCTTGTCAATAACTTATATCTGATTTTTTCATTTCTACTCAAGATTATTACCAGGAAGAAATTAAAAATTAAGAAACTAAAACAAATAAAAAAACAAAACATACAAAATCATAAAAAAAAAAAAGAAAATAAAGAAAATAAAAATAAATAAAAACATTAAAATAAATAAATTTAAAGACAGAAAAATTAATAAATAATATAAATTAACAAAGACTAAAACAACATTTTATTCTACATTTAAAAAAAAGGTGAAATCTCAATTTTAAAATAAACCTGAGTTACCTGTACAGGTAAAATTTAATGAAACATACAAGCTGAAAACTTCAACCCTGATTGATTTCAACAGGTAACATAATTAGATAAAACATCAACCTATGTTTTATGACCCCAATAAATGGCCAACATCTCAAGATTGAATACCCCAATAAATGGCCACCATTTGATGCTGACCATACAAGAGGGTGGACACAATTAAGAGGATGTCCCAGGTTGTACTGTAGCTACGTAACTGTGTATAATCAATAATAAAACTGATTGAATGAAAAGGCAGAACTTTTTAATATTAAGGTGACAGAGTTCATGCTTGCTTTTCTCTAGTAGTTATGATATGATATGTGTTAAAAATCATATTTTGAAAAAATAAACTTTCCAAAAGGCTGCAAGAAACTTTTTTACATTGACATAAAATCTTCGTCTCGTTTTGCAACAGAGAAAAGAAAAACATTGAACTGTTGCGAGTTCCAACAAAGGCAAATAATTCGCTTTAAATAAAAGGTTATATATAAAACATGTTCTTGGAAAACAAGTATTAACAAAACTACCTATCTCCAAGATCAAATATGTTTTCTGATAAAAAAGGCGGAAGATACTACTTAGAGGACATTCAAAACTCATAACGCATTATTTTTGCCATTTAACAAAGCTAATCATATTGTTTTTACGAAGTAGACTACAAAGAAAGCAATCCTTTTTTTCGATTTAATTCTATTTTTGGGCCATAAATCCCAACAATATTTATAATACATCCTTGTATTACGTTTGTTTCTAACAACAAATAAAATCTAATATTTGTCAATAAACTTATTACTTAGGATTGCTAATGCATCATACCAAAATAAAATGAGTGGTAAGACAATAATTCATTTACATTCTTATATTTGATATTTCAATATGTTGCTTTTTAACATGACAATACTCAATAGCAGTCAGTTAGAATAATTCAATTAAACATATTGAAATAACGAAAACAATATTTATATCTCAATTCTGTTTTGGCAACAATTCAAAATTTTGTGCGCGGTAACATTAGTGATACAGTCTCTCATTATTTCTTTTTTATAAAGTTGATCACGACCTTTTTTTTTTTAAATTTCGTTACACCAATATTTTTTATGATTTGAATATATATATATAATGAAACAACGAACTGTTGAGTTAGGAATTTTACTTATGCAACTTTCGTTTTGATTAAAAAAAATGCATTAACACTGAGTAATTTTATGTTTACAAAAAACACCAAAACAAATAAAAACGATTGAAAATACGTACTATCAGACTCATTTTGTCTGATGTAATACAAGTTTTCTAATTCATATCAGTTCTTTACAAATATCTTTATTATCTGTAAAATTCTTAAACAGCGAATATTGAGACTTAAGTTTGACAAACCAAATAGTCAATGCATTATTATTGCTTATATCCACTTCAATTGAAATTTTTTGAATATTTGTCTCGTATGCAATCATACCACATCTTCTAATTTTTATATATTTAATAATTAAAAACATCACATTACAGAACGGCATAAAAGACATGTTCAAATCGATAAAGATCAGGTCTGCCTGAGTTTAAACCTCACTTTTAAGTGCAATTATCTCATGATTATTAAAAGAAAATCAAAATTTAGAATATATCATTTATATTTTAGTATCCATGAAAGGTTATAGTATTATCCTCCAACTAATTATTATAGCTATTCCTTCTGGCAAAGTTAACCTTAATCAGTTTTTGGCTGTTTGGGTTTGAAACCTTAAATGTACCTGCTTATGATTACTAGTATATCAAACGTACTGCAATCGGTAGTTACATTGTTATTGACTTTCAATAAAAATTTAGAAAGAACCAAACTTTCACATCTTTCATTTCGGCCAGATAAAACTTATATTAAAAAAGGTTGCAATAATACACTAATAACTTGTTTTTTATGATTAATATTGAAGCACTTTGTTACAGTTTTAAACATAACTTTTCTTTCTTTCCTTTTCTGATTTTGTAATAAATGTGACGTGGGATGGTGTTAGTTAGAAAAAATAAAACAAACAAAAAAAAAAACAAAAACAAACAAAAACAAACAAAAATCCTCACAAAAATGACAAGAAGTCAAAATAAGTAATTCAGTAATAAACAAGTTTTTTTACAATACTTTTTGAGTATCAAAGAATGAACAGGACCCGTCGTTTTACTAATATTAATAATTTAGAGTTGTTTTCATCCGGAAATATATCTATGAGATCAGGGATGATTGCCTTCTTAAATATGCATGTATCCATTAGTGTTTCGTGTTCAAAAGATTTTGTATATCTGTCTTCTATCACGCATTGGTTGACCGTTATGAAATATCTGTTTCGCAGATGACTAAGGATACATTTGTATGTTCCAACTGTCGGTACCCACAATCCTTTCCTCTTTTCCACGAATGTGACATACTGAATTAGACTTATCACCGGGTTTGTACTTACATGAGCAGTACGACGGGTGCCACATATGGAGCAGGATCTGCTTACCATTTCGGAGCACCTGAGATCATCCCCGGTTTTTGGAAGAGTTCGTGCTCAAACTTTAGTTTTCTATGTGGTGTTTATGTAATGTTGTTTGTCCTTTGATTATGTTTCTGTTTTTGCCATGGCATTGCCAGTTTGCTTTCGACTTATGAGTTTGAATATCCCTTTGGTATCTTTCGCCTCTCTTTTTCTATACACTCCTTAACAACCGCGTTATACAAACTTATGGGAAAAACAAAAGTTTTTGAAAGAAACCAAAACCTGCACTGACACTTTTAAGTACTAACATACTCTACCGTAAATTGTATATACTAGAATTCCTATATGCTTGTATATACCAAAACGTGTTTATTCATTATGCTTGCATATACCAAAAATGATAAACAATAATTTAAAGATGTTTAAACATTTAGGAAGAAGAAATGGGTACTTACAGATAGGCAGAACGGCTGTTAGTATTGTGAAGGGAGACATCACTACTCAAGAAGTAAAACACTGTTTTCTATGTTTTTTTAATCTTTGCTTCATAACTTTTGTAGAATTTGTTGTACTTTGTATATATCTTAACATTTGAATCAAGAGGGAAACACACTATATAAAAAACCTTATACCTATACAAGAGGTGCTTGTGAAAGTCATTGCGTTCAGTCTAATTTAGATACCGGAAATAATAGACATTGCATCCAGTCTAATTTAAATACCGGAAATAATAGACATTGCATCCAGTCTAATTTAAATACCGGAAATAATAGACATTGCATTCAATCTAATTTAGATACCGGAAAAAATAGATATTGCATCCAGTCGAATTTAAATACCGGAAATAATAGGTACGTTTATAAACTAATCTCGTCTTAAGGGGGTACACCTTGGTTCAGGGAGATAACTCTTTAAATCAGTTATGCGTTTGTAAAATTAAAGTTTCATCAATATATTCTAAGCATTTACCTGAAACAGATTGGAAATAATCTATGTAACCTAGAAGCTTAGAATATATTTATGAAAATGGTTGACACAAACGTACTGATGATTTTAAGAGTTATTTCCCTTAATCTAGGTCTACCTCCTTAAACAATTTTTTTGTGTCAAATAAAATAAAACGTTTATTTGCAAAGATTCAAAGAACATGCATGAATTCAGAATTTAACAAACTCATTATTAAAAAAAGATATGTAAGCGATTTGTATTTCAATAGAAATAAGAATGAAACATTCTGAATTCATCCGATCAGAAATATTTATCCATCTGCAAAACTTAATCAGAACCACCTTTAATTAAATATTGAAAAATAATTTGTGAATTTCAGTTTTTGAATATTTTTGTAAATGCCAGTTATCCTTTATGCAATTTTGATTCAAAACATATGTTAAACGAGATATTTACAAAATAAGAATTCTTGGTAGAAAAGAAAAATTTGCAATGTTCAATGAATTAAAGGAAAAAGAGAAAACTTCAAAATTGATAAATGATTAACATGTACCTAGTTGACCAATGGTGAACGACTTAAAAATAATAGTGGTTAAAAAGTTGCTAAATATACTTTGACCGTTTCTCTTTTTCATAACAATTATGTTGTCTAACGTACACGCAATGGTATATATTTTTTTTTTTAAATTTTGAAATTTGCATAGATTGATGTTATTGTCAATACCACAAATGCTGAGTTGAAACTTGAAAAAGCAGGGCCATCATCCAAGGCAATCCTGTCAGCTGCTGGAAACATTATTCAAAGTGAATGTGACGCTAAATATCCGTTTAATATTAACCCTGGTGATGTTGCAATTACTGGACCTGGCTATTTAGAAGCTTTAAAGATATTTCATATATATCTTCCACGCTACAATGATTCTGAAGATGAAAAGGTTTGAATAATATTAATATGCCACAAACCAAATATTATTAATCCACACATTTACAAATCGTACCTTACACACGTCAAACATAATTTTTCATTTCATACGCGTTTTAAAGTAGTGTAGTTTTACAATTTAGTTTTAGTTTGCATGTTGAATAGACGATCATGTCTCGTGAACAGACTAAATATGACATTACATTCTTCATATCTAGTCGATTGACACACCAGAAATGTAGGAAAATATTAACAAATTAATGTTAACCTCTGACTTTCTGAACAGTGTATTCATACATTATATTTAATTTTGGAGGTTCAATTCTGTCCTCTTTTCCACGAATGTGACATACTGAATTAGACTTATCAACGGGTTTGTACTTACATGAGCAGTACGACGGGTGCCACATATGGAGCAGGATCTGCTTACCATTTCGGAGCACCTGAGATCATCCCCGGTTTTTGGAAGAGTTCGTGCTCAAACTTTAGTTTTCTATGTGGTGTTTATGTAATGTTGTTTGTCCTTTGATTATGTTTCTGTTTTTGCCATGGCATTGCCAGTTTGCTTTCGACTTATGAGTTTGAATATCCCTTTGGTATCTTTCGCCTCTCTTTTTCTATACACTCCTTAACAACCGCGTTATACAAACTTATGGGAAAAACAAAAGTTTTTGAAAGAAACCAAAACCTGCACTGACACTTTTAAGTACTAACATACTCTACCGTAAATTGTATATACTAGAATTCCTATATGCTTGTATATACCAAAACGTGTTTATTCATTATGCTTGCATATACCAAAATGTTAAATCATGATAAACAATAATTTAAAGATATTTAAACATTTAGGAGGAAGACATGGGTACTTACAGATAGGCAGAACGGCTGTTAGTATTGTGAAGGAGACATCACTACTCAAGAAGTAAAACACTGTTTTCTATGTTTTTTAATCTTTGCTTCATAACTTTTGTAGAATTTGTTGTGCTTTGTATATATCTTAACATTTGAATCAAGAGGAAACACACTATATAAAAACCTTATACCTATACAAGAGGTGCTTGTGAAAGTCATTGCGTTCAGTCTAATTTAGATACCGGAAATAATAGACATTGCATCCAGTCTAATTTAAATACCGGAAATAATAGACATTGCATCCAGTCTAATTTAAATACCGGAAATAATAGACATTGCATTCAATCTAATTTAGATACCGGAAAAAATAGATATTGCATCCAGTCGAATTTAAATACCGGAAATAATAGGTACGTTTATAAACTAATCTCGTCTTAAGGGGTACACCTTGGTTCAGGGAGATAACTCTTTAAATCAGTTATGCGTTTGTAAAATTAAAGTTTCATCAATATATTCTAAGCATTTACCTGAAACAGATTGGAAATAATCTATGTAACCTAGAAGCTTAGAATATATTTATGAAAATGGTTGACACAAACGTACTGATGATTTTAAGAGTTATTTCCCTTAATCTAGGTCTACCTCCTTAAACAATTTTTTTTTCTATGTGTTTATTTGCAAAAGATTCAAAGAACATGCATGAATTCAGAATTTAACAAACTCATTATTAAAAAAAGATATGTAAGCGATTTGTATTTCAATAGAAATAAGAATGAAACATTCTGAATTCATCCGATCAGAAATATTTATCCATCTGTAAAACTTGATCAGAACCACCTTTAATTAAATATTGAAAAATAATTTGTGAATTTCAGTTTTTGAATATTTTTGTAAATGCCAGTTATCCTTTATGCAATTTTGATTCAAAACATATGTTAAACGAGATATTTACAAAATAAGAATTCTTGGTAGAAAAGAAAAATTTGCAATGTTCAATGAATTAAAGGAAAAAGAAAACTTCAAAATTGATAAATGATTAACATGTACCTAGTTGACCAATGGTGAACGACTACAAAATAATAGTGGTTAAAAGTTGCTAAATATACTTTGACCGTTTCTCTTTTCATAACAATTATGTTGTCTAACGTACACGCAATGGTATATTTTTTTTAAATTTTGAAATTTGCATAGATTGATGTTATTGTCAATACCACGAATGCTGAGTTGAAACTTGAAAAGCAGGGCCATCATCCAAGGCAATCCTGTCAGCTGCTGGAAACATTATTCAAAGTGAATGTGACGCTAAATATCCGTTTAATATCAACCCTGGTGATGTTGCAATTACTGGACCTGGCTATTTAGAAGCTTTAAAGATATTTCATATATATCTTCCACGCTACAATGATTCTGAAGATGAAAAGGTTTGAATAATATTAATATGCCACAAACCAAATATTATTAATCCACACATTTATAAATCGTACCTTCACACGTCAAACATAATTTTTCATTTCATACGCGTTTTAAAGTAGTGTAGTTTTACAATTTAGTTTTAGTTTGCATGTTGAATAGACGATCATGTCTCGTGAACAGACTAAATATGACATTACATTCTTCATATCTAGTCGATTGACACACCAGAAATGTAGGAAAATATTAACAAATTAATGTTAACCTCTGACTTTCTGAACAGTGTATTCATACATTATATTTAATTTTGGAGGTTGTTGAGTTGGGCTGAGTTAAAAATGATTTGAATGGATAAACCTGAAAACCATAAACGGCATTTTCTTAAATTAAAATATATAAATAGAGGTATTGATTTTATTAACTTATCTAGTATATTCAATGACTCTACCATCCAAAGCCAAATACCTCCATATTTTGATAATATAGAACCACCTATTATTTCGTATTCTTATAAAAAAAACCAGCAGAAGTTTGATTTTTAATTATACGTCAGACGTCAATATAGAAAATAATGTTCCTTCCACTTGAGACTGTGAAACATCTAGTTTAAGATATGTTCCCTATGGTCATGTCATTACAGGAGACATCAACATCGTCGAAGACCGTGAGGTCAAAACTTTTCTTAAAAAAGGACCGAAATATCGTCCTCCATCTATAATAGATTGGAAACAGTGTTGTCAGGTCATTAAAGACGCTCTGTCTGCCTACTGTAAAAGTTGGTGTAAACGTGAAAAATCTGATAAAAAATCTCTAGACAGTTATTTGAATAAAATTATGAATACTGTTAATATTCGTATATCTCATTTTGAAAACAATTCTGAAATTAATAATAGGGTCCATGATATTCCCATTTCTAGAATAAAAAAAAACTCCAAGTACTCGCAAAGCGGTTTGTGTTCGTACCGGCAGACAAAGCAGCCAATAATTTAGTGGTGGTATGACGCATATACTACACGGAAGTTCTCCAAATCGAAATTATCAATTCTTCTACATTCAGGTCCGTACGCTCCACAGAGAGTCAAATTGTAAACAAGCATATCACTGCCACTACCAAGCTTAAAGCCGCTTCCGAACATTTGAAAGTCCCTACTATGTACTGGTTACCTAAATTGTACAAAAAACCATTTAAATTCCGTTTCATCTCTGCATCTAGTAAGTGTTCTACTACTAATCTATCAGTGCTTCTAACTACCTCCCTTACTACTATCAAAGAACTTGTTATTAACTTTTGTAATAAAGCTTATGAAAATAATGTTATTAATTATTTTTGGAGTGTTAAAAATTCTTTAGAGGTTGTGGATAAAATACGTGCTTTTGAAGGTCCTTTTAATTCTGTTGACAGTTCTGATTTTTCTACTCTCTACACTACACTTCCACACAATCTTATCAAGAAAATTTTTCATATTTAATTGAATGGTCTTTTAAGAAATCTTGTTGCAAATGTGTTTGCTGTAACTCGTTTAAAGCCTTTTTCTGTAACGAAAAAGGAAAATATGCTAGATACACTTATGGAAATGTGAGGATATGATTGAAGTTTTACATTTTTTCCTGGACAACATATATGTACGTTTCGGCGATAAAGTGTATCGACAAGTAATAGGTATTCCTATGGGCACTAACTGTGCCCGTTTAATAGCAGATTTATTCCTGTATTGCTATGAATCTCAGTTTATGACCAAACTCAGTAAAGACACGTCATTATTACATTTGGTTGATACATTCAACAATACCTACCATTATCTGGTTGATATTTTTTCGTTAAATAATCCAGAGTTCTCTTAATATACAACCGAAATTTACCCAAAAGAACTTACTTTGACTAAATCTAACATAAACAGCAGTAGTTGTCCTTTTCTAGATTTAGACATTTCAATTTCAAAAGGGAAGCTCCATACTAAAATTTACGACAAAAGAGACGATTTTTCATTCCCTATTGTTAATTTTCCTTTTTTAGACGGCGATGTTCCTTTGGCTCCATCATACGGTGTTTATATATCCCAACTCGTTCGTTATGCCCGTGTGTGTGGTGATGTCATAGATTTAAACGAACGTAATCAATGCATCACTGGTAAATTATTAAGTCAGGGAGTTCGTGACCATAAATTACTTAAAACTTTTACTAAATTCTTTCATAGATACAAAGATTTGATTAGTAAATTTGGCTGTACCTGTAGAAAACTTATAAAAAACGGTAATATTGTACTAAAATCGATTTTCTCATCAGCAAATTAAAACATAACTAAATTTGTATTCTTTTCAAACGGGATGTATAAAGACACACCCACGTTCATTTTTATCTATGAAGAGGTTAACTCCTAACTATCCTACTGCCTTTCGATACATTTATTTTTGGCATTGCACAAGTCATGTCTTCTTTGACTGTCCATGACGTTAAAATACTAAATCCCTGGGATGTGTTTTAGTTAATTTTAGTCTCTGATGCATGATGTTTTATTGTTGATTGTTTTTGGCTTTTAACTAGCTGTCAGTAACTGCGAGTACTCTCAAATCGTACTTTCTTGTTAATTTGACCTGTTGATACTATTTGTAATGCTTTTTTGTTATCTAATGTTTACTTATTCAGGGTTATATCTGGTCTATATACCAGCTTTGATAAGTGTTTGGTATTACTATAACTTTTCACTTTTTCGAACTATGAACATCAAAATTATTTATTTTGTAAAAATATTTCCTATCTCCTTTTAAACTGTATACCTAACAACAAAATTATTTTCATTTACCTGTGTATAATATTATTGTAAATGGCGGATTTTTGTTTAAGGTTATTGTTGTTTTTCTGAAAGTGTTTAACATTTCACAGCGGTATAATACTGTTACTTTAATTATTGATCCCTTATTTTATTGATTTTGTATTTACATTGTATCATAGATCAAATTTTTATTCGTTCAGTGTATGTTCACTTGTGTTAATATGTCTTTTGATTGAATTAAGCCATTTCAATTGATATTTTATATTGTGTCTTTCTATGTTGTGATGTTACACTATTGTTTCAGATAAGGGTGAAGGTTTGGTACCATTAAGACGCTTAAACCCGCTGCAATTGTTTGCACCTGTCCTAAGTCAGGAATCTGATGTTCAGTAGTTGTCGTTTGTTGATGTGGTTCATAAGTGTTTCTTGTTTCTCGTTTTTTATATAGATTAGACCGTTGGTTTTCCCGTTTAAATGGTTTTACACTAGTAATTTTGGGGCCCTTTATAGCTTGCTGTGCTGTGTGAGCCAAGGCTCCGTTTTGAAGACCGTACTTTGACCTATAATGGTTTACTTTTATAAATTGTGACTTGGATGGAGAGTTGTCTCATTGGCACTCATACCACATCTTCTTATATCTATAGACACAATCAAATTAAGCAAATATCTTACACAGAATGAAAAAGTGTTATACCTTGTTGTCTGAAAATAAAGACAAAGACGACTGTATATAATAACATTATCAAATAGTTGATTAAAATATATTAGAAAAGTTATGTACATTAAAGCATGTTAGACTGAGACTGAATCCTTGCAGCAGATACTTTATAGAATGAACATTGATTCAATTAGCTAATTCATAAATGTGAGTACGACTGAAATGTTTTTCTAAGTTAAATTTCTATGCATATGTTTATAGGTATTGTACAATATCGTGTCTCCCTGTACTTTGTACGATACTTTGTACGACGTTTTTTTATATGAAATCTAATCTAAAATACGGCAACATATATAAGAGTTAAGGACAACATGATTACATATCAGCAAGCTAGGTACTCTGAACATGCTTTCATTACCTCACATAATATTACCATGGCTTCATTCGGTGGTTGTTTCACTTATGCTTTTGTTTTGTTGTTTTCGATACTGTTGCAGTTGAGTTTCATGCATTGCTTTTTAATTATACATACTTTTAAGTGTATTTTTATGCCACTGTTTGATAGTACATTTGGTAAAGGTGTAGATATTAAAAACAGATGAATCCCAGCCACATGTTTATTTGGTTGTTAGAAGTTTGAACCTCGAAATAAAAGAGAGGTGAAAGATACCGAAGGGACACTCAAGCTCAGTCAAAAATAAACTGATAATGCCATGGCAAAAAAAATAAAAGAAAAACCAAAGGACAAACAACAGTATACAAAACACAACATAGAAAACTAAAAACTGAGCAGCACTATCGTTTGATATGTCTCAATGGTTTGTTATTGTATGCATTTGGTGTTTATTACAGTTCTTTGATAGCCTCTATTAAATATATGCACTCTTTTTCAACCAGCTGGTAATTAACACGTTGAAATATTGTAAAGACTTGTTGCTTTTGAAAGACTGTATAATGATATCTAGATGTCTTTTTTGTGAATTTCTGTTGCTGTCTCATTGACCCATTCATGCTCTGAAACTAGATGAAACAAATCTTGATTGAGCACAAAGAATTAATTCAACCGCATTCGACATGCATGAAAATTGATTGTTAGACTAAATTTGATTATCACTTCTTTTATTGAGTCTTTTCCTGCAAACATCAAAATGACAAACAAATTATTTAAAATGCTTTACTTGTGATAGGAAGTGTTTTAGACAAGCGTTTTTTTTTCTGTTCGTTGTTTATTTTTCAACGACCTGTTCAAATGTAGAAACACTTCATAAATTTCCTGCGTCCGAAGCATGTTTCTGGATAAACCTGTAACTAGAAAGCTCAAACCTTAACATTTGAAGCCAAGCGTGCATAAATACGTCGAAACGTTAGGACACATTGAACTTCAAGTTTTGTTGTGAAGTAGTGTTTCACATGCTGAAATAGTTCTATCTTCTAATAATTACATGTATATATATTTTGTTTTGAAGTATATTCATACAGCAATTAATGTGTGTCTTAAAGAAGCTGATAGGTTGGGATATCAGTCAATTGCGTTTCCTGCCCTTGGAACTGGCAAGTTGAACTACAATCCAGATTTCGTAGCTAATGCATTGTTCGAAGCAGTTGAAAGGTACAACGAACATAATCAGAAGCCAAAGTTGGAACTAGTAATATGTGTTGTTTACCAAGACCAAATGTATCAGGTATGTTTGGGATGTAGAGAAAAAAGATTTGTACCAAAGGGTCAATGAAAAATCCAAGAAGTCGAAGAAAACCTGATAAAACCATAACCAAAATGATAAAGATAGAAAGACAAACACAATAATATAGAATAATCTAACGATAGAGGAACAAGCATACATCATGGCGTGAACTCAGGTGCTTCCTGTTTCACTAGTAGCAACCTGCTCAACAAAGACAAGAAGAACATATTCAAAGTCTTTTTTTTTAACACAGATTTTCTATAGAGAACAACCAAATCATGATGGCGTCTGATAAATATCTGTAGAGCTGCATCACTTGCCTTACCATTAAGAATACTGGTTTCAGTAGCTTCTAGCAAACAGCATCCTTCCATTTTCAAGAATCATAATAAGAATCGCAAGGCCTGAACTACAGTATCTACAGGAATATGTATACAATATAAATTCCTGTAGGCATGTATAACAACTTGTTGAATATAAAAAAAAAAAAAAAAAACATAAACAAACCAGAATAACCGAAATCATAAAAGGTCAACTTTACCTAAGGAAGTAGGCACGTTAGTTTCTTTGTAATTTCTAAGTTTATTAACTTCAAATTTGAGTAATTTTTTTAAATAAGTCCACCACACATAATATTGATCAAGAATCTTAATGATGTCAGTTTCAGAGACCTTTTTCGAATCAGAGTATAATAATACAAAGTATTATTTGTTCCTTTAAAACAAGATATATTTTTTTAATTTACTTGACCGTTGTCTTTTATGAAACAAAATTTTTGTTACTGCGAGCTTCCCGTATTGAGTTTACTCCTTTTGGTATTTATTCGATTACCTTCAGTTGTTTTTCTGAAAGTGTTTAACATTTCACAGCGGTATAATACTGTTACTTTAACTATTCATCCCTTATTTTATTGATTTTGTATTTACATTGTATCATAGATCAAATTTATTCGTTCAGTGTATGTTCACTTGTGTTAATATGTCTTTTGATTGAGTTAAGCCATTTCAATTGATATTTCATATTGTGTCTTTCTATGTTGTGATGTTACACTATTGTTTCAGATAAGGGTGAAGGTTTGGTACCATTAAGACGTTTAAACCCGCTGCAATTGTTTGCACCTGTCCTAAGTCAGGAATCTGATGTTCAGTGGTTGTCGTTTGTTGATGTGGTTCATAAGTGTTTCTTGTTTCTCGTTTTTATATAGATTAGACCGTTGGTTTTCCCGTTTAAATGGTTTTACACTAGTAATTTTGGGGCCCTTTATAGCTTGTTGTGCGGTGTGAGCCAAGGCTCCGTTTTGAAGACCGTACTTTGACCTATAATGGTTTACTTTTATAAATTGTGACTTGATGGAGAGTTGTCTCATTGGCACTCATACCACATCTTCTAATATCTATAGACACAATCAAATTAAGCAAATATCTTACACAGAATGAAAAAGTGTTATACCCCCCCCCCCCCTTTTTTTTTTTTTTTTTTTTTTTTTTTTTTTAATTCATAAATGTGAGTACGATTGAAATGTTTTTCTAAGTTAAAATTCTATGCATATGTTTATAGGTATTGTACAATATCGTGTCTCCTGTACTTTGTACGATACTTTGTACGACGTTTTTTTATATGAAATCTAATCTAAAATACGGCAACCGATATAAGAGTTAAGGACGACATGATTACATATCAGTAAGATAGGTACTCTAAACATGCTTTCAGTACCTCACATAATATTACCATGGCTTCATTTGGTGGTTGTTTCACTTATGCTTTTGTTTTGTTGTTTTCGATACTGTTGCAGTTGAGTTTCATGCATTGCTTTTAATTATACATACTTTTAAGTGTATTTTTATGCCACTGTTTGATAGTACATTTGGTAAAGGTGTAGATATTAAAAACAGATGAATCCCAGCCACATGTTTATTTGGTTGTTAGAAGTTTGAACCTCGAAATAAAAGAGAGGTGAAAGATACCGAAGGACACTCAAGCTCAGTCAAAATAAACTGATAATGCCATGGCAAAAAAAAAAGAAAGAAAACCAAAGGACAAACAACAGTATACAAAACACAACATAGAAAACTAAAACTGAGCAACACTATCGTTTGATATGTCTCAATGGTTTGTTATTGTATGCATTTGGTGTTTATTACAGTTCTTTGATAGCCTCTATTAAATATATGCACTCTTTTCAACCAGCTGGTAATAAACACGTTGAAATATTGTAAAGACTTGTTGCTTTTGAAAGACTATAATGATATCTAGATGTCTTTTTGTGAATTTCTGTTGCTGTCTCATTGACCCATTCATGCTCTGAAACTAGATGAAACAAATCTTGATTGAGCACAAAGAATTAATTCAACCGCATTCGACATGCATGAAAATTGATTGTTAGACTAAATTTGATTATCACTTTTTATTGAGTCTTTTCCTGCAAACATCAAAATGACAAACAAATTATTTAAAATGCTTTACTTGTGATAGGAAGTGTTTAGACAAGCGTTTTTTCTGTTCGGTGTTTATTTTTCAACGACCTGTTCAAATGTAGAAACACTTCATAAATTTCCGCGTCCGAAGCATGTTTCTGGATAAACCTGTAACTAGAAAGCTCAAACCTTAACATTTGAAGCCAAGCGTGCATAAATACGTCGAAACGTTAGGACACATTGAACTTCAAGTTTTGTTGTGAAGTAGTGTTTCACATGCTGAAATAGTTCTATCTTCTAATAATTACATGTATATATATTTTGTTTTGAAGTATATTCATACAGCAATTAATGTGTGTCTTAAAGAAGCTGATAGGTTGGGATATCAGTCAATTGCGTTTCCTGCCCTTGGAACTGGCAAGTTGAACTACAATCCAGATTTCGTAGCTAATGCATTGTTCGAAGCAGTTGAAAGTACAACGAACATAATCAGAAGCCAAAGTTGGAACTAGTAATATGTGTTGTTTACCAAGACCAAATGTATCAGGTATGTTTGGGATGTAGAGAAAAGATTTGTACCAAAGGGTCAATGAAAATCCAAGAAGTCGAAGAAAACCTGATAAAACCATAACCAAAATGATAAAGATAGAAAGACAAACACAATAATATAGAATAATCTAACGATAGAGGAACAAGCATACATCATGGCGTGAACTCAGGTGCTTCCTGTTTCACTAGTAGCAACCTGCTCAACAAAGACAAGAAGAACATATTCAAAGTCTTTTTTTTTAACACAGATTTTCTATAGAGAACAACCAAATCATGATGGCGTCTGATAAATATCTGTAGAGCTGCATCACTTGCCTTACCATTAAGAATACTGGTTTCAGTAGCTTCCTAGCAAACAGCATCCTTCCATTTTCAAGAATCATAATAAGAATCGCAAGGCCTGAACTACAGTATCTACAGGAATATGTATACAATATAAATTCCTGTAGGCATGTATAACAACTTGTTGAATATAAAAAAAAAAAAAAAAACATAAACAAACCAGAATAACCTGAAATCATAAAGGTCAACTTTACCTAAGGAAGTAGGCACGTTAGTTTCTTTGTAATTTCTAAGTTTATTAACTTCAAATTTGAGTAATTTTTAAATAAGTCCACCACACATAATATTGATCAAGAATCTTAATGATGTCAGTTTCAGAGACCTTTTTCGAATCAGAGTATAATAATACAAAGTATTATTTGTTCCTTTAAAACAAGATATATTTTTTTAATTTACTTGACCGTTGTCTTTTATGAAACAAAATTTTTGTTACTGCGAGCTTCCCGTATTGAGTTTACTCCTTTTGGTATTTATTCGATTACCTTCAGTTGTTTTTTAATAGATTTATGAGATTTGAACATCCGTAAACAACAGTTGCCTCTAAATGAAGTTCACCTTCGTACATTGACTGAAACCAAAATGCTTCCATTATCAAAATGACAAATCCTATTCTGATTTTTTAAATAAATTTTGTGGAGAGCATTGAAAGTTTGAGGATCCGCAGTAGGTAGTTCAAAACTATCAGAAAGTCGATTCGTTCATCCATTCAGTTATTACATTATTCAAAAGTACTGAATCATCCTTGCTAGCTTTACATATCTAAATTGTATTATTCCTTAGTAAAATACTTAGTTATTGAAGACATTGAATCAAAAGCTAACAGCTTGATAATAAAACAAAGACGCCATCTTTGATATAAATATTGTATAAAAGACAATTATTGATGATTTATATTTAATTTTAGAAATTTGTTGCAGCAGCAAGAAGAAGAGCCAGACTAAAAGGTTTTTAATTTCGATTTAGTAAGAATGAGTTAATTCTGCAGTTCATACTTTTATTAATGGAAAGCTATAAATGGTAATTTTACATACAGATGTAGAAATTCAATGCAATAGCAGGCAGAAATAAGAGCATTTGACTATTTGAACACTATTGTGGGTTCATATCAGAATTTACACCTCATTCAATTTTGAAAAAAAACTAAGCATCATTAACCTCGTATGCGGTTTAGCTGTACATGTTCATTTATTTTACAGGGAATGAGGCCAAGAGGTTGATGGAAAGGACGTCTGGAAGTACGACACTTGGGAACACAAATGTTAAAGTCATAGTAGGAGATATGACACAGGAGCAGGTACCCTTTTCAATGAAACATTGGTTCAGACGAAACATAAATGAAGTGTCTTTATCAATAATTACATTTAATTTGGATATAAATTATACTGCTAAGTGATCGGTATTCGGATGGGACTGACTGTTTCCTTTTACTGTCGATTTGTTTCTTCACAGTTAATTGAAAACTTTCAACCGCCACGGTGATCTCGTGGTAGCGTGTTCGCCTCGAGTGCGGGAGGTCTTGGGTTCGAACTCTGGCCAGGTCAAACCAAAGACTTTAAATTGGTATTTGCTGCTTCTCCTCTAAGCACGCGGAATCAAGGTGTGATAGCAAAGACTGGTCGGTTCGGAGTCATAATAATGTGTCTGGGTAAGGTGACATGTCTTCCTGCGGACTGTTATCTTGTGAACTAACACGTTGAAAATCCGCCTCAGCGTGTCGGTATAGTACAAAGCAGGGTTAGTATACACATTACATTAGCATGTTCTCGTACTGAATATGCATATTAGTTTGCCTCTGCCATCAATTATCATTATAAAACTTTCATAAAGAAGAAATAAACATCATTTGATGATTTTTTGATAAATATTTTTCACAATGCTTGCAGAAATTATGATAATGGTTTTCTGTAAGCAATACAGATTCTTTACTATAATGGCAAATCTTCATAAAAAAAACCAAAAGAAATATTACTTGATGGATATGTGTCATAATACCAGCAGATATTATGACAATATATACTCTGTTAACACTCCAAATTTTTCTAAATAATTATACAATGTACATATAAGATTTATTTACATGAAAATGCATTTTGCTTATTCAAACGTTAACAGCGACCAATATACTTTTTAGGCCTACTAATACCATTTCTCAAAGAAATGTTCATATCATAATTTATGAAAAAGGATGTAGTTTCCTTTCTATTCATACAGTAATTAATGTGTGTCTTAAAGAAGCTGATAGGTTGGGACATCAGTCAATTGCGTTTCCTGCCCTTGAACTGGCAAGTTAAACTACAATCCAGATTTCGTAGCTAATGCATTGTTCGAAGCAGTTGAAAGATACAACGAACATAATCAGAAGCCAAAGTTGGAACTAGTAATATGTGTTGTTTACCAAGACCAAATGTATCAGGTATGTTTGGGATGTAGAGAAAAGATTTGTACCAAAGGGTCAATGAAAATCCCAGAAGTCGAAGAAAACCTGATAAAACCATAACCAAAATGATACAGATAAAAAGATAAAAAGACAAACACAATAATATAGAATAATCTAACGATAGAGCAACAAGCATACATCATGGCGTGAACTCAGGTGCTTCCTGTTTCACTAGTAGCAACCTACTCAACAAAGTTAAGAAGAACATATTCAAAGTCTTTTTCTTTAACACAGATTTTCTATAGAGAACAACCAAATCATGATGGCGTCTGACAAATATCTGTAGAGCTGCATCACTTGCCTTACCATTAAGAATACTGGTTTCAGTAGCTTCCTAACTGAAATCATAAAGCAAGCAGCATCCTTCCATTTTCAAGAATCATAATAAGAATCGCAAGGCCTGAACTACATTATCTACAGGAATATATATACTCCTTTTGGTATTTATTCGATTACCTTCAGTTGTTTTTAATAGATTTATGAGAATTGAACATCCGTAAACAACAGTTGCCTCTAAATGGAGTTCACCTTCGTACATTGACTGAAACCAAAATGCTTCCATTATCAAAATGACAAATCCTATTCTGATTTTTAAATACATTTTGTGGAGAGCATTGAAAGTTTGAGGATCCGCAGTAGGTAGTTCAAAACTATCAGAAAGTCGATTCGTTCATCCATTCAGTTATTACATTATTCAAAACTACTGAATCATCCTTTCTAGCTTTACATATCTAAATTGTATTATTCCTTAGTAAAAAATTAGTTATTGAAGACATTGAATTAAAAGCTAACAGCTTGATAATAAAACCATGACGCCATCTTTGATATAAATATTGTATAAAAGACAATTATTGATGATTTATATTTAATTTCAGAAATTTGTTGCAGCAGCAAGAAGAAGAGCCAGACTAAAAGGTTTTTAATTTCGATTTAGTAAGAATGAGTTATTTCTGCAGTTCATATTTTTATTAATGGAAAGCTATAAATGGTAATTTTACATACCGATGTAGAAATTCAATGCAATAGCAGGCAGAAATAAGAGCATTTGACTATTTGAACACTGTTGTGGGTTTATATCAGAATTTACACTTCATTCAATTTTGAAAAAAAAAACTAAGCATCATTAACCTCGTATGCGGTTTAGCTGTACATGTTCATTTATTTTACAGGAATGAGGCCAAGAGATTGATGGAAAGGACGTCTGGAAGCACGACACTTGGGAACACAAATGTTAAAGTCATAGTAGGAGATATGACACAGGAGCAGGTACCCTTTTCAATGAAACAGTGGTTCAGACGAAACATAAATGATGTGTCTTTATCAATAATTACATTTAATTTGGATATAAATTATACTGCTAAGTGATCGGTATTCGGATGGGACTGACTGTTTCCTTCTACTGTCGATTTGTTTCTTCACAGTTAATTGAAAACTTTCAACCGCCACGGTGATCTCGTGGTAGCGTGTTCGCCTCGAGTGCGGGAGGTATTGGTTCGAACTCTGGCCAGGTCAGACCAAAGACTTTAAATTGGTATTTGCTGCTTCTCCGCTAAGCACGCGGAATTAAGGTGTGATAGCAAAGACTGGTCGGTTCGGAGTCATAATAATGTGTCTGGGTAAGGTGACATGTCTTCCTGCGGACTGTTATCTAGTGAACTAGCACGTTGAAAATCCGCCTTAGCGTGTCGGTATAGTACAAAGCAGGGTTAGTATACACATTACATTAGCATGTTCTCGTACTGAATATGCATATTAATTTGCCTCTGCCATCAACCATCATTATTAAACTTTCATAAAGAAGAAATAAACATCATTTGATGATTTTTGATAAATATTTTCACAATGCTTGCAGAAATTATGATAATGGTTTTCTGTAAGCAATACAGATTCTTTACTATAATGGCAAATCTTCATAAAAAAAAACCAAAAGAAATATTACTTGATAGATATGTGTCATAATACCAGCAGATATTATGACAATATATACTCTGTTAACACTCCAAATTTTTCTAAATAATTATACAATGTACATATACGATTTATTTACATGAAAATGCATTTTGCTTATTCAAACGTTAACAGCGACCAATATACTTTTTAGGCCTACTAATACCATTTCTCAAAGAAATGTTCATATCATAATTTATGAAAAAAGGATGTAGTTTCCTTTCCTATGTACTTTTCCTTGATGTTTATATCTTTCGCAAATATATAGTGTGAACCAATACTTAAAAATATATTTTGCTTTGTTTTTTTCTGTTATATTTTGCGTTTCAATTCTGTACATTTTGTTATCTGCAATGCCTTTACTGTTATAATTTTATAATAAGTTAGTTTGTGTACCTATTGGTAGTCTGCTGGTTAATGTTTGAATGGGTAATCAAAATCTAAAATGAACTAGTTTAACCCTTTAAAAACAACAGCTCCTGAAATAAGATAAAAACGGAAGATTGAGCAACATAGATCTTACCAAAAAATTTGTGGTAAACTAAGGTGCGTTTGAAGAGTAAACAGTTCATGCTCAAATTGAGGCATCCGGTTTTCTCACGGTGATAAGTCGCATTTGCTCAATTCATAATCAAGGAAAAATTAAAGCAAAAATACACAAAGAGAAAGTTCATAATAACTGAAAAAATCAAATGATATTAATAAACGGAACAAGTGAAAACAACTGCCATATTCCTTACTTAGTATAAGTATTTTCCGAAGAAAATGGTGGGTAAAACCTGGTTTCATAGCTAGATCAACCTCCCACTTGTATAACAGTTGCTTAGATGATAGGATTGTGGCGTTGAAAAGTAGATCACACCCCTGGCCATAAACATGAAACAAATTATGATGACTTCAACTTTACGATTTGAGAAACAATTAGTTCAATATCTTTTATCCAAGCA
Organism: Mytilus coruscus; assembly: GCA_017311375.1. Classification (NCBI taxonomy): domain Eukaryota; kingdom Metazoa; phylum Mollusca; class Bivalvia; order Mytilida; family Mytilidae; genus Mytilus; species Mytilus coruscus. The sequence continues at coordinate 31,398,208 of CM029597.1, read as the reverse complement.
CCAACTCTCTATCAAGAAAACCAAGACGAAATGGCAAGCCCTGGAGTCTTTGGTTTCTATACCAGACTTGGTCATTTTTAATACTTCCCATTTACTGCTATCCACCTAGGATGTATTTTTTCCAGTTAAAGTAACAATAATATATCCAAGCGGTACATTGTGTCTTTTTCCTCCCCATTGCATACTAACTTATGGGTTGAAATATTACCTTATGAATGCTAACTATCCATCCATCGAAAACATGAATTTAAATTAGTATTGTGTTTCGAACCGTCTCTACTTTATGACTTCTGAGACTTTTTCGTTACAATAGAAGTTGTTTAGTGTCTTCCTTCTAACAGGCAGACGTTTTGGTACACACGTGCTCACATAATCTACAGCTGAATCAAACAGCAGGACTTTCAACAGCTGTTTTAAAAGTTGCAGGACAAAATATACAAAATGAAATAGATGACAGTTATGACGGTTCTTTAAAAAATGGTGAATTTGTTGTTACCAATGGTTATGGCCTTAGTTGTAAAAAGGTATACCACGGAAAGGTGTTATGCTTCTCTGCCAATGGTGAGAATGCAAAACCAGATGAGGTAACTACAAATGGTAAAATTTTATATTTCTATAAGCTCTCGTTGAGAACGAAGTTATTTAAACCTTTCACTAAAAAGTGGTACTTATAAAATTAAAAAAAAGGACTAGAAGCATATAAAGTCCTTACTGTTAATTATTTTCATCAAAAAAAAAAGGAACGGGGTAAACCAATGTGTCATTTTTAATGTGAATGATTGTGTTACATAGGTGATTAATGTCAATTTTGTGTAATATATGAAACACTTTCAAACCAAGCACTTTAAAAAATTGACACTACTACATGCTAAATTCGAAATTACTTGTCATTGATTCTTTATAACCTTACTGAGATATAGACAAATGATTATCGTCCATGTTTTTAAAGCTTAAACCATCTTAACCACTAAAAGACTTTTAAAGTTTTTCCTTGCATACAATTATTTGTTGAATTTTGTATATTTGTTATATTTTAAAAATAAGGTAAAATGTAATTTGCAATTTACTTTTTTTGTTTTCCATTCTAGGTTCTTTCAAAATTTGTGACAAACTGTCTAACAACAGCAAGTAGATATGGCACACGCAGTATAGCTTTTCCTGCGATTGGTACAGGGGAACTTAAATTCCCATCTGACATTTCAGCGTCCATATTTATAGATGCAATACGTGATTTTCTTTATCACCATCCAAAAACAACCATTTCGGATATCAAAATTGTTATATATGGCGGTAACATCACTTGGTCGAGCATCGAAAAGGTAAAGCAATTTTTAATGATTTTGTAATATCAGTTACTATAGTCATTAAGTTATAGATGCCTTATTTCGCTCATCTTTGACTGCAATAAGAAAATGGATAACTATATGCAACTGCTTGTGGAGGTTTCCTCCCCGAGGGTATCACCAGCCCAGTAGTCAGCACTTTTGTGTTGACATGAATTATCAATGATATGGTCTTTATTATAAATTAACCATTTACAAAACTTTAAATTTTCTATCCCAGGAATAGATTACCTTAGCTGCTTTTGGCAAAACCTTTCAGAATTATAGGTCCTCGATGCTTTTCAAATTCGTATTTTATTTGGCCTTTTAAATTTTTTTGGTTCGAGTGTCACTGATGAGTTTTTTGTAGACAAAACGAGCGTCTAGCGTAAAAAATGTTAATCCTGGTATCTATATGGAGTTTATTATTAATATGAGGCAGGTGCTACCCAATGATCTTCCGAACTTTTGGTGTAAATATGTTTGATTTATTTATCATCATACTTTTCGTTAACAATATAAAACTTTGTGCTAAATAATATGCACCTTTATGCTGTTTTAGAAAAAAATCACGAAAACCGGAAAAGTTATCGCCGCCATGTTGTTGAAGGTCTTTCGTAAATCTTTCGTTATTGGTTTTGACCTAGATTGAATCGTCTACCATTTATGCTCCCTGAACAATTTTTAGATAATTTGATATGAATTTCATACATAAAAAACTTGCTTCGTGCCGGATCTTTTGAAATCTACTTATTTTATTTCCAGGCATACAGAAATGAACTTTCTCGATCACAAGGTATGCATAATTTATATTGATAGAAATATTTGTCTTGATCTTCAGTGTTGGTATGATACCAGTTACTGTGTAGTTACACAGAAGACTTTGAAAGGAGGTTTACCTAGAATAAGAGTTTAAGGGATCGTATGCAAGCTTCAAGCGTACCCCAAGTCTCTTATGTGTTATAGCTCTTTTCATAAATTAGGGCAACAGTAGTTTACCGATGTTCAAATAATCTTATAAATCGATAAGGTAGACAAATCAAAGTAACAAACAAAAACTGAGTGAATCGCATGAACTCATAAAGGAGCTAGACCGGTTGCGTCGACAGGGTAAGTTTCTCCTTCTTTGAATGCATCACTAGCCATGGGAAACCACATCCATTCAAAATGTCACAATGGGGAAAATAGGACTCAATCAGTGAAAATAATGATTAGACAACTATATTAATATCTTATGAACATCAAATACTGCGAAACATGTCGCTGTCATAAAACTGTCAATATTGTAATTACAACAGCTACTTGCAGCACGGTTGGAGCTTTTTTTTAAAATAACTTTATCATTAAATGAACAAAATATTGCAGTTATACTCACAAAAAGTAGTTAGATCTTGATATATGTTAGTGAATAAATTTGCTAAAAAAATTTTGTTTAATAAATGATTAACAGAATTGTGGGATATACGTTGATAAGACAGCAAACCACGAACTAAGAACAAAACGAAGTCAAGAGGGAAACATACAAAAATATAAAACAGTAGAAAAATGTCTGCGGTTTGTTAAAACGTCTTAACCACACCGAATCTGTAATAGTTTTAAATATATTTAACGATTCTATTAAAGATATCTGTCATCAACACCTAATTTCAAATTGCAAAAAATGCCATTAAGATATGATAAAAATATAACAAATAATATCGTATTAAAAGTGCTTGCAGTTACTGAAAGGGAGCTCAACATTCTTAATCTGATGATATGAAATCATGTCGCCCTAAATTTAAGTATCGATAGCCGTACTTCGCATAAGATTATATACAGCATGGTTATTACCATTAAAGGAACACATTTGTTTTTGTGCAATCCCAAGAAATAAAAACAATACAGAAACGGAAGGAACTGTTAGTCTTGCTTCAACGTATTTAGCGAAATAATGCTTCAATACACGTGGGTATATTGAAAAGAGAACAAAAGGATAGTAGAAAAAGTGTAACGTCAGTTTTAAGAGAGTGTTTTCTAGTCTTATTTTCTTTAGCAATTACTTAAATGCATTAAGTCAATACAATGAAAAAACAATATTTGAAATATTTGATGGAACTGTCTATGGACAAATACTACACTAAAATTTATAATTACAAAAAGCAGCAATATCACAAAGTAAAAAAAATAATACAAAATGATTCCTAATTAATTGATTTACTTTGTCGATGCCGCTTCAGAGGACCAAATATACTTTTGTACTTCCAGGCACCCCAAGTCAGAACATTCAGGCCGTACCACAAAGAGGATCCAAAGCATATTTTCGTTATAAATACAAGGAAGAACCAAGACCTCCATCTAATTGGAGCCATTTTAAATGTAACAAAACAATCAAGGAATTACTTGTAGAACACTCAAAACACCCTTTTAAACTCGTAAAACCAGATAACGCAACTTTCCAATCAATTAAACATCTATTCCTGAATACGATTGGAACAAATTGTGCCCAAGTGGTCTCTATTATGAGAAATGAAAATCTTAAAGTGTTTGAGAAATACATTCAAGACTGTCAAAGACTTTTTTGTAGAGCAATAAGTAATGGACCATGTAAATCATTAGCAAACACACCAAGATCACGCGGTTCAGTCACTACTTTACAATATGTAAACAGAACTATAGCACACCAGTTAAATCAAGATTTGAATGAGGTTTATCTTTTCCATGGAACAAAGAAAGAGAGAGTAGATGTCCTTCTTCAAAATGGATTAGATCCTAGGTTAGCAGCGTTGAACTTTCCTACACTGTGGTTGGGTTCTGGAGTATACGCTGCCGAAGAAGCCAGTCTTTCCGCTAAATATACACCACCAGGTAAGATAGTATCTACTCATTTAAAAACAAAACAAACAAAAAACTGCCATCCAATATTTGTCATGAAATCATGAAAAGTTAAACCTTTGGAAATAATTGTCAAATATGACATTAATTGTCTTAACTGAATGAATCATGAATGTTCAAATCGCAATAGAATCAGAAAATGAAAAAAATAAAGGTAAACTTTCAACTAAAACCAACAAGTACCCCTCAGGCTCCCGCCCATAACAAAAAAAAACACATAACAAACGCTTGAAAAGGGTAAACAAACCCAAAACCCAAAACAGAACAAACGAAACACACAAAGACTACACACCCAAAAAAGGGAAACACATTTGTCTTGTGAGTCACTTGGAGCCCTTGTTGTTGGCAGTCTTTGTTTATAGAATAACAATGCAACATAAATAGATTGATTGATTTTTGATGCTTAACGTCGAGTAAAAATAAATGAAAAAGATGCAGAAGTTACCAAGAGACAATAAAAGAATAAGTTTAAATATACATATTGGTTCTGTAACATCATTTTATGTGTTACGATTGGAATTTTATTTATTCGTCGAAGGCAAGATATTTCAAGTTGTTCCAAATTTTATGTCATTAAGGGTGAGAATTGTACCTTTAATCTCATCTTATCTTATCTTCAATTACCTTTTCAATTTTACATGCGTTTCTTTACAGATGGCCAAGGAGTGTGTACAATGTTTGTGATGAGGGTTTGTCTTGGAGATGTTTTTACGACACAGAATCAAATGCAGCATTTAAAAAGACCACCCTGTAAAGCGCTTTGCCAAACAACATGTATACAACATAATGAGTTCTTTGATTCTGTTGTTGGTGAATTTCAACAAAGGGAGTTTGTCGTATACGATGGTGCTAAATGTTACCCAGAATATGTTATTGAGTATAAAGTTTTACAGTGAGACTCTACTATGCAGTCATGTAACAAAAACTTGATTTGATATGTATGTTACATTTTTTGTTCAGTGACATGTGAAATGCGGATTTTTTCGTTAAAAACACAATACACACATAATGTACTCATTCATGTTCTTTGCTTTGCCTATGTTTTGAATGATTAATATAACTTTATTTGTGATATATAATTCAATGATATTAATTGTGCTTTTACCTTGAGTGATGTTTTTCTTACGTACCGACCATCATACATCTGATTTTGTTAGTTCACTTTTTAAATATTGATACGCGCAGACTCTATAGGGGAACTAAACCCGAAACGATTACGCAATGAAAATAAGTTTACCAGTAAGTTAAAGCAAAGATATTACCCCAATTCGTTACAAGATAAAGAAACTATGGGTTTTGCGTCTTTAAAATCAGCTGTTTTTGTACTCGGTGGAAAAAGAGAGCATTTACCTATTTTGATCCGTGTACAAATGCAGCTGACATTTAGACCGGTTAACACAATTTATCTACTAGTATATATTTGTTATAGATTTTATTAGACAGACACCCTCGCCTAATCTTGCTTAGAAATCTACCAATCTACCGGTAAACCATTTTCACTAATTGAATTAGGTTCACACATATATCATTATTATTATTATGACAGAGTACGAAACTAGAAGTATTGATGACAATAATTCAAATCATCAATTTCACAATCAGAACTGAGTGATTCAAATTTAACGACATTGTTTAGTCCATTTGGATTATATGAATTCTTAATAATAAAATGATTGAAAAACAGAATTTCACATCATATCATTTTCCTACTGCTAAACAAACCAGAACAGTTCTTGACAGAATATTTGGCAAGATTGCCAGTTATGTCTCTATAGTAAAATTGAGAATGGAAATGGGGAATATGTCAAAGAGACAACAACCCGACCAAAGAGCAGACAACAGCCGAAGGCCACCAATGAGTCTTCAACGCAGCGAGAAAATCCCGCACCCGGAGGTGGTCCTCGGCTGGCCCCTAAATAAAATTGTGTACTAGTTCAGTGAAAATGGACGTCACACTAAACTCCAAAACATATAAATGAACTAAAATTAAAAAATATACAAAACTTACAAAGGCCAGTGGCTCCTGACTTAGGACAGGCGCAAAAATGCGGCGGAGTTAAACATGTTTTGTGAGATCTCAACCCTCCCCCTATACCTCTAGCCAATGTAGAATAAAGAAACACATAGCAATACGCCCATAAAACTCAGTTTAAAAGAAGTCCGAGTCCGATGTCAGAAAAGGTAACAAAAGAAAATAAGCAAAATGAAAATGATACATAAATGAAAAAAGGACTACTAGCAGTTACTGACATGTCAGCTCCAGACCTCAATTAAACTGATTGAAAGATTATGTCTTCATCATATGAAAATCAAGTACAATCCCTCCCGTTAGGGGTTTAGTATCATACCGTCATGAAATATATGAGAAGAACATAACCCGTATCATGCCAACAACTGGTTTTAGAATAAATGTGTTTATTTCCGATGCAAAGACCCGATGAGTGAATCAATATTAATACCAAAATATACAATCCTTAATGACTTGACAACAGTATCGTAACTACTGTTTTTTATATTTTCTTTCGCAATCCATCCTCTACAGAGAAAGGTATACTAAAATGTCGGTTGTCATTAAAAGAGGATCAACTTCTGAAACACCTGATTTCACCCATGCTCTTGATTCTTGTTACTATATTTTGAGTTTTCTGTGTCGTGGCTTGTGGACTTTTGTCATTATTTTCTTTTTATCCATGGTGTTGTCTGTTTTTATTTATGGTTTTGGATTGTCCCCTAGGTATCTTCTCCCTCATTTTATGACTAAAACAACAATTTTACTGCTGTTTTAATATTAAAACCAAATGATAAAAACCATGGTGAACTCTTTTGATATATAAATTATGTTTGATTATGTTGTATACAACTCAGGTAGATCATTTGATAACCAATTTTTCAAGTATATTATTTGGGGATGAACATTTTGAGAGGACACAGATAAAACAAATATGTATTCCCCATAGGATAGGAAATCTTTATAACATAACATATTAAAGTCACATGAAACGAGTTTCTTGTAATTTTAATGTTATCGAAATTATTGAACCAATGCATGCCTATATACTAAACTAAGTCCTGTATGCACGTTTTTTTAATACTTATTACGAATCTATAACGTATTATCGACAAATAATATTTCATTCAGTGATTGTTGGTCGAAAGCTTATTAAATTTCGAGTTTGTTGCCGAAGTTTAACGGATCGTGACATTGATAAACAATCAACACAGAGCACGTGACATATAAGTGAATTGATAACCATGATATATATTTTTTTATATTTTCCATGCGTTCCATTAGTTAATTAAACTTTTCCTTAACAGTTGTTAAATAATTTTTTGTATTAAATCTGCTATTTAGGAATCAGTTATTAGTATTTACCTTCCAGTGACTTTTCTTTACATTCATTCCTCACGGTTTTCCCTGGGCAATTGCGCTGTGCGGTGGCCGAAGTTCTAACTAGAGGTCGAAGTTAAGGTCAATGCATACGGGAAAATATCGGCGAATTAGTGTACGGGAAGACAATAATTCAAAGGCAGTACATTTATGAAGATTTTGATAATATAAAGGATTTTCTTTTGCAAGAAAATTCACGTACACTTGTTTTATAGTAAAAGCCATTCAAGAATATAAAACATATTCAACTTTTTTTTATAATTTGAAGTTTCATACGGCTTTAAGAAGATTATAAGTATTATGTCATTTCGAAGAAATTAATTTCAATCTGATAAACGATTTACGTGGCATCATTTTTTAGTTGTAAGTCGTCGAAATACTTATAACTTAGAAATAAGAATAGTAGCCATGACTATTAATATTTCGGTAAATATTTGTCTTTCTAAAAAAAAAGAGAACATGCGAGGAATGATTTTTCATAATTTCAAGGAATCAGGTCTCATTTTGAATTTGAGTTGAAGACCAACAAGAAAAATAATAAAACACACATTTCCTTTATGTGCTTTAACGAGATAAAGAGCTTCGAACACATTTAACACATCGATCATGTTCTTCTTTCCATTTGATTATATAGTGAAATGTCCATCTGTAGAAAATTGTAGTGTTCATAGAAATATTTTCATATACATCTATCATCAAATTAATCTTCAAAAGAGAACTTCACTATTTATCCTCCTTTATATCAAATCCTTCTTAAATAAAAAAAAAAAGAACGTTTGTTCTGCCTAGTGTCTAGTGTGACCTTTCTGACGAATTCTCGTACATCAATCATCACGCTAAAAAGCAATATATAAGAACTTTGATTGTATGACATATTCATTTGCAGTTTTTGTCGAGCAGAATTAAAACAAATAAAATTTAAATATGAAATGATAATCCGTTTATTTTTTTTCTTCAATCAACAAAATCTTTTTCATAATACAAAAACACTAGAATAAAGTCACCAATGTCAAACACTTTCAGTCATTCCTCCCCATGTTTGGAGGGTGCTATAAGAAACAAATCTGGAAATAACTTCTTGTTTGTACATTTCCTCTGATTCCTTGGCACCATGTATATGCATGGATATATTTGATGATTCGTTACGAACTAAAGACATTTTCATACATGTGGTTAAATTTTCGGAACCATGTGGGATTAATTTCCCCTCTGTTAGCAAACAAAAAGAAAACTTTGTAACATAAATATGGCTCATCCGAGTTAAACACATTTTTTCCATCATTATCTTATGACCCTCTGCACTTTAAAACAGCACGAATGTTAAATCGCAAATTCGTTGACATAGTACGAAATAAAATATCACTAAGTGATTTTTAGTCTACACATTATAACTGTTCATCATCTTTAGGCCAAGTTGGGATATTGACGAATGAAAATTTCTGTTCTTACCATAAAACACACTTTTTAAGTGGCAGTCCCCTTCCCGTCCTTCATTTATTTAGACTCCTAGGCCGATACTACTGCTGGAGAACGTAGGCGAAGTAGTAAGCATTCCTTAGCTGACATTACATATTCCTGATGCGGTAATTTTCCATACCTTTACAGATGATAGAATGGAAAACCACTCGAAGTATTTCTACCCTCGGCAAAGATGACCTGAGCAATTTTTTACACATCCTTTTGGAATATTTTGTTTGAATACTCTTCAACCTAGTAGTTGAGTTAGTCTTAAAACTGTTTTGATCAAAGTGCCGCTTATAAGTTTTACAAGGATGAAACGCCTCTCTGGCATACAAAATGATAAGCCTAGTATCTTTGGTGACCCTTTTCGTCCAATATTTGCATGAACAATTTGCCCCAATTGAAATTAAATTTTAATGAATTTAAATAAGAAGTAGAAAAATAAATTAAATTTCTCTGAATTGTCCATATATTATAATATTATTGTTCTGTACAAGAATTTTGACGGAATTTAAATCAAATTAAGCCGCGTTGATAAGTAGACTATATCTGATATATTATCGTTATCGATGACTTTCTGAAACTTTGTAAATAAAAAATTCCCCTTTTTCATAATGGGTAATATAATCTATCTATCATAATAATTCATCAAAGATTAATGCAAATATCATTATCAGCAGCTGTACTAACTGTCCACCAGGACACTTTGACACTTTTACTTTGAATAAAATTCAGTTTATATAAATACATAAAAAGAAAAGGACATTTAATCAATGGAAAACTCCTTTTATTGAAATGTTCTTGGTTGATAAAAATCAAACGTTTCAATGAATTTTAATTGCCAAGTTTGATTAAGATTGGCCATGTACTATTAGAATGAGGCGAAGGAGTTAAAAGTTGAATATATAAAAAGGAATGTTATGATATTTTTTTTTATATCACAGCCAATTATAACATAAATACCTGGTAATGATTATTTTCAATGTTTAGCATAAGATATTAAGTAATTTACACATGTAATCATAGTAAAGTGTGTTTAAAAGATGAAATATGCTGACAAAATAAATTAGAAGCATCGAGAAAACAGGTACACAACAAATATTCTTAAAATAAAGTATGAACAAATCCCAGAGTGAGTGCTTTCTTTTCTTACACAAAATGCACATTTTGATTCCATTTTTTAATAGCACTGTCAAAATTCTAATTAGAATAATTTGTCTTAAGCCAATTTGCCATATTATTATAATTGTGATCGACCCAAGCTTTATTATTATTAATGGTTTCGATTCCTTGTTCAAATCCTGGTAATGAATTAGCTAACTCCAAGTGTTCAGTTTTCCACTTTTGTACCTATAAGAAGAGTTATTAATGTTTATGTTGCACATTTTCAGTTTTGGTATTTCATGCATTATAAAAAAAAAATATAGAGGTGTTTTAGAGAAGTGAAAAAAATGCACAGAAAGGCTAACTTTAACCTATATCGCTAATACTTGCAATTGTTTACTTAGAATGACCAAATTTGCGTTTTTAAATGGTATACACACTGTCAAATAAAACTTTAACATTGACTATTAACGAAGATTAGTTAATTTTCTCATAGACGATCATTACATGTCTCTTTCCATACCACAGCAAAATAAATGTTATAGGTAATCCAAATTTAATAATAACTAACACACATCTGAATCTGAATAAACAGCACAAATTAAGATATAACATTTCTACAGCTGTCAAACACAAAAGCAAACACGCTTAATTTCTGTATTGTTAAATGCTATAACACAACATACCTCCTCTATATCATAATCTGTATACAATAACCTTGCCATTCCAAAAACAATTTGATTTAGTGCATAACTGTCGAGTCCAGACCTACAAGCAATACATATATTACATTACATACAATCATTTAATCGTATCGAAGTGTGTTTTTATTATTGTAAAGAACTAGTAACTCTTGGTTTTGCACCCATTATTTAGTTAAAAAATTGATACTTATAATGTATTGTGAGAAGAACATCGTTCTGGCAAATTAAGGCGACAGTCTTCGATTAACAGACAACAGATAGACAATACACAATTTAAACAAGCTAAAATCAAAGGGACAGAATCTAAAGAAAAATACACGAATGCCACTAAATAATAGAAACGAAACACATGTACATACAAGAGAAAAATACTTATATGGACAGCAACCATTAAACTGAAAGATTCGCAACAACAATTTGCCTTTAAAACAATATCACAGGCTTCGACAGTCTCAGATATCATCTTCAAATGTAAACCCTGTCTAGTTGTGCAGCGGTAACGATTGGTAAAATGTCAAATTGGATTGATTATCAAAAGAATATAAATCACTAAAACATTTATGCCTATTTACCTTTTGGACCCACTCGCAATGTCAAATTCAAGAAGGCCAATTGAGAAGAACGAGATGTACATTGTCTTCAAATTCCTAACTGTTGAAAGACGTTGAATCGTATATATAGTAGAAGGTAGAAGAATTTGTTTTATTAAAAGACTACTCGTACATTATTCTGAGAAAATTATTGAAATACTTAATTTCGCAAATTTTAAAGAGTGACATCACGAAGTTGTCAATAATCACAATGTATCATTGTCTCAACAAGACAGAGACATGCATACACCGTCAAAGATCCAACGTGTCCATAATAGACCAGTTTACATAATCATCGGTTAACTTATGGTTTTATTTTTTTTTCTGGACATGACTTGTGGAATCTGACGGCAATGTATGCATTGGAAGATGTGTGAACTTTATTACTGCACATGTTTCAACTAGTTAGGAACTAACTATGATTCCGACAATATTTAACTGAAACTCTAGTGTTCCAACCAGCAGTGATAAATCAATACGGTTTCTGTTTTTTTAAATTATCTATTTTTCATTGGTAACGAAATATGTACTTAATACCAAGGTAAAAAAAAACAACATTATAATTATGTATTCTAATATACTGGCTACTTATATTTAAGAGATGATCAAGTTTCATCTTGAACTATAACTTCTGGCAGTTTTGGTCTTAAAAGAACTAAAAACTTAAACGGGTTTTATTAATAGAACAGAACCTACACCACATACGGAGAAGTCCTGAGTTCACCCCGGATTCTGGTTAGACTCATCTTGTTGAATTTTCTGTAAAGAGTTTTGTGAACGTCTGTTTTGTCTTTTTTTTTTGTCAAAGTGTTATCTTACTTACTTCAGATAATGGTTTGATTGCACCAATGGTATATAAGTCTTATAAAGAAAAACACATGATTATCTTTATTTTGATTATCTACTAGTATATCATACAGTCATAGACTATTATAGATTTACCTGCATACATAACTTGTATATTCACAATCTTATTTATCATTACACCTCATCAAATACCAAACATAATTATTTAATTTGTATTTTCAATAGCATTGATTATATAACACAATACTCAGATACACAATGCACTCTCAGTTTTATCTCATAAAGATATATTAATCGCGTTGCAATCGAGAACAATTTAATATACTTTTTTGTAGAAGCAAATAAGAGATATTAAAAAAATAGAATTAGCGATCTACTTACTCTTCGACAATATATTTCCAATTTGAACGAACAAACCGCCAAGTCATTTGAAGACCTAGAGGGTTTGAAGCTACTGCCAATATTGCAAAACGAGCATCCTGTGATCGAATTGTTGTGTCGCCTTTTCCTATACTATAATCAAGATACCTATCAAGTAAAAAAGGATTCGTTTATTGGAAGAAAAGCAGATTGTAAAATCAACTGTACAAGTAAATATAAACTGATCTTTTTGCATACAGTATTAACTTCAAACTGTTTTTATTATCAGCTAATAATTCAGCTCTGATTTAAAGGACTGCGCTATTTTCCTTCATATGTTTAAGATATTTCATTACATAACATATTTTTGGCAAAATTAAATTGATAGATGTCTATTTGTACATTATGCCGCTTAACATTTGAATTGGTTTGTTAAAATTAGAAAACTGTTAAAAATGGGGTAAAATACTTATATCTCCATAGTTTTCTTTGTTTTGAATGCCATCCTACGTTTATAGCTTAAACGTACTTAAGTCACAATTTTACATAGATCATTGTAGGTACTAATACATGTGTTTTTGTGGGGCACGCTTTGGGTGGTACATGGATGATTAAAATATGCCTTTTGACGATTTTTGTTTTTTGGCCAAATACCTCTAAATCATTACATCTTTGTATCGTCAGAATAACAAACTTATGAGCAACACGATGGGAGCCACAAGTGGAGCAGGAAGTGCGTACCCTTCCAGAACACCTGAGATCGCCTCGTTACGTGTTGCTCAGTCTTTAGTTTTCTATGTTGTGTTTTGCATACTGTTGTTAGTTTTTTGGTCATTTTCCTTTTTTTTGCCATGGCATTGCCAGTTTGGTTTCGACTTTAGAGTTTGAATATCCCTTTAGTATCTTTCGCCTCTCTTTTATGGTTACAATACTTTTTTCTTAAGAACTGACCTCTTGGAATAAATCAGATAACATATATTGTCTAGTTATTTGTCTTATCTGTATAAGAAGGTAATACAATTCATCGATGCTTTAATCTAAGAGAGTACCAGATAAAATCGTAAAGCCTCATATTAATGATTAAGTTGATTGTGTAATGCACAATAATTTGATGCAATTTACCTGTGTAAAACCCAGTTGTCTCTTGAACAGCTCAATGCATCTAAATAAATTCTTTGGTCATTAGAGGAACTATTAGCATATCTACTGAAGAGGAAATCCCAGTCCGCCGAACTTCCATGTCTCAGAGCTGTACATAATACAGTTCTTCTTACATCTGGTGGAATGCTGAAAAAGCATAAACAATAATGCTTTGCTTATCCATTACAAAATAATTGGTATAGAGTAGTTATTGTCATCAAATACAAAGATGAATAAAATAATTCATTTTCATATGATCTGGGATATAACCAGCGAAAGTCCAACCATAATATATGAAAATTATTAAAAGTTAAAACAACACTTGCATCTCAATTTGTCCACTATTAATTGCCCTTAGCAAGGAAATAAAATATACAAACAACTGTCATACAAGTGGGAGGTTAGGCTAGCTATAAAACCGTATTTAACCCACTATAATGCTGTACTAAGTCGGGAATATGACAGTTGTTTTCACTCGTTCCGTTGGTTGATAACGTTTGATTTTGTCAGTTTTTATAGACTTCCTTTATTGAATTTATCTAGTAGTTCGGTATTTTGTTTCTTTTAGAAATAACTATAATGATAATCAAAGAGACAGGAATATACGTCACTCATACAATTAATGATTGAACATATGTGATGTTCGTTGCTGTTTGTTTTTGTTTGTGCGTCTTTTTATCAGATACCGCATAGTCAGCTATAAAAGGCCCCGAAATGAAAATGTAAAACAATTCAAACGAGAAAAACTATCGGCCTAATTTATGTACAAACAAATGAACGAAAAACAAATATGATACACAGCAACAAACGACAACCACTGAATTACACGCTGTGTATAGGCATTTTTTTGTCGGGGATCATATTTTGACCTTTTGATATATTTTTGTTTTCTGTTTTGTTGGGTATATATATATATATATATATGTATCTGTCTCATTGACGTTTATTCCACAACACCTTTAATTCATAGATTACTTTTTCTGCTCAATACAGAAACATGCATGGTGTTCATGTTCATCTTTAAAGTATGTTGGCCCATTGCTTTATATTAAGAGTTTTTTTTTAGTTTCTGCGTTGTAAATCTACAGATGCGAAAATTTCAATTTCAGAATCACATAAAAACTATACTCTTTTTGCTGTTTTCATTTTAGTAAATAACTAAGATTTACACCAATTATTTGCTAATCAATAATATATCTTAATGTTAGTTTCACGGAAATTCGATGTTAAAATATTAATTTTATCCATTAGAAGACATTCAATCTCCTTTGTAATTTGACAAAAAAAATTAAAAACATTTTCAATAATTCAAATACAAACAACGTACTATTAGCAAAGCATTGTTAAAATGTCTTTAAAAAATTCTAAAATATAAATGAACAATATGGTTACTGCGAGCAAAGCTCACAAAATGATACAACCGCAAACCCACAAAAAGTAACACCAAAGTCCATAATTTGCTTAGATACCTAAAATAATTGGACCATAAAACAAAGTAGAAGTTGCACAATGACATTATATGGTAAAGATTTTGAAAAAAAATTAAATAAATTCTAAAAGTAGAAAAAGCCAATGGTAAACCAAAAAATCATTCGAACGAAGAAATTATATAGGATGATCAAAAGTACTTCTTGTTTTGTTGAGGGACATCGATATTGAGCGTCAATTTCATTCTTCGTGAGTAGGTGTGCGTAAAGTTATAATTAACGAAAAAAATCACTTTCATTCTAATAGAAACCCGATATGATCATAAACTTACATGTAGTCTTCTATTTTGTCTTTCCATGCATTAAATATCCTCGTAGCTTCATCTGCGCATGTTTTGATACCATATTTACATGCACGACTGGCTACAGAACTCTGAAGTAATCTGTAAACAAACGTGAAAAAAAAGTTAACTTAAAATTCCTTATAAGTCTTGATTTAAAATGAGCAAATCAGAAAATATGAAAACCAATCAATATCTTTATAATTTTCCAAACAGTTGTCTAAAGAAAATAACACTTTCTTACAGAAATGAATAAATTTACTATATTTGTAAAATTTAATGTTGCATTGATATCCAAAATAGAATAGAAATACTGACAGCTTACATTTTCTGAACTGACTGGTCTATAGATATATTAAGCTGATGTTCCATAAAAGTCTTGTTAACTTTGTCAATCATGAAGCGCTTTAAAAACAGAAGAACATAAGTATCAATAAATTTACTAAAGACGTACATAAAAAGTTGCATTAATATTACTGAAAATAGAAATACCGAATCTTAATTTTTTTGATCTGACTAGCCTACAGATATGTTAACCTGGTGTTCTTTATATATTCATATTTATTTATCTATCTACAAGAAAAGATGCCGTGAAATGAAAACAAACCACACAGAAATGTCGCCTATAAGCATATCAAGCTTTGCTACTTGAGTCCCGATTAAAAAAAATCCAAAATGGCTTTAGGATCGCAAACAGGGAGTTCAATTGGTACGATTTTCAAAGATCTTCTCCTTAGAACTACTGAACCAATGGAAACTAAACTTTCCAGTTATGTTCTACGAGTTCCATGCCGATGACGATCGGATAATTATTTTCGCCTTTCTTTAAAGAACAGATGAAGTAACATGAAAACAAACCGCGCAGACTTGTTCTTGAGAATGTATAAAAACCAAGTGTTCAAATCGGTCCTCATGAAAAGTGAAATATAGGTTCAAGGAATCAAAATTGGGTCTATTGATTGAATATTAAAGATTTTCTTCTAAAGAACCAATAAGCAAATTCAAAATAATTTTGAGAGAGATATGTTCCTTCGAAGGTCTGTACTGTATCAAGTTTTGTTTGGTCTGCTGAAAGATTCTTTTATGTCTTCGTCGATGTATCCCTTTTTTCCTTCTAAGCATTGATGGATAATGTATTAGTGAAGAGAAAGATTCCTAACACATAAGGCCTTTTATGTATGTTATCTATGGCTGCTTCGGTAGTGATTGATTTATATTGCTGCTTATATAGTGGGAAATAGTTTGTCTATATTCAGGCTACTTCCAAGAAGTGTCTTGTTTTTAATAAAAAAAGCTGCGTGTGAATGTCAATGAGACAGCAACCGAATACATTTATAGGTCAAGTTATTTTGCTTTGTGATATCATGACCAATTGTAAATTGTGTTCATTATAAACCTGCTCTTAAGGATGTTCGCTACTCTGTTTCAAAATAACAAGCTTTTTAAAAGACTGTTATAAATTGATAGTATATGAATAAAGAAACTAAAATAGCAGAAGAAAATGAAGGGTCCGTGTTCTTGTTTTCGAGATATAAGCCATTGAAAATTTGGCGGGAAATAATCATCTCTAGATTTTTCATGCATTTAACATTAGCACCTTTTTCTTTCAAAAACGATGAAAAAATAACAAGGATTTTATAAGATTTTCAAAGATGACATTTTAAAGTATATGTAATCAAATTATGGAAAGAAAAGTATGGGTAAGTGAGCAAAAAATTTAATGGCACTACATGGATAAAACCAGAGGATTCCGAATATCTGGCAAAATTCAAAAACAAGAGGAGCAAACATCCTTAAAAGAAATAAGACATCGTTCACTTAATCTGAAAATGAATGTGTCATCTTTGGACAGACACTGTAATGTGATTCTTTAACCCTTCACTGAGTCTGATGTTTGACTTTAATTGGTATAAACATACAGTAGTCAACTTGACAATATGTTTCAGGAATAATGTTGATTATTAATGTTTGCTACAAAGAGGTAGACATTTTAAATATTTGGGGTCATGGCAATGAAAGCAGCACCAAACTACAAGTGTACGAAAACCTTTTGCCAGAAGTTTTTCCAGCAACCTTGATGCAGTTTTCATCTAAATGCATTGAAATATTTTACCAAATTGTACGCAATGTCCATTATGAAAAGTACTTAATTCAAATTTTGTACTAACAAGAAGGGAGTCTAGAGGACAAAATCAAAATTATGAAAACCGAAGGTTTTTAGAAACCATTAAACAATAGATGAGGGTGGTAAAGGGTTATTTTCGTGCAACGTGTTTTGCCATTTTTTATTTCACGTGCAGCCGTGAAAAAAGGTTCGTTATTCACCGTGTTTCGTGAAATCGGTAAAAAGATCAACGCGCAAGAAATTTTTAAATGTTCGTTCATCGTGAAATGGCAAGTTTATTTCGCGTTCTTCCGTGCAGATACCCCCTTTACGCCCCTCATAGATAACGTATTCTTTTAACAATTGGTCGACTTTCTTGGCCTTTCGTATATATATTATTTATACCTTTCTCTTACTCTCGGTAAATGGGAAAGCGGATTGGTTTTGATCTACTGAATGACCTTGACAGATTTATGCCAAATATTGTATTTAAAGTGTATGTAATAAGTTTGCGGGCATATTTGTGTGCATATATACATTTCCATATACTTTTATTACTTCAAATTTGTAAATAGTGTAACATATTAATGTATGTTTTGGCATTTTTCTTTCGACCTTTAAACCATTGAAATACAGTCATTATGTTATTCCTAACCGTAGACGTTGTTCTTCCTAACCGTAGACGTTGTTCTTCCTAACCGTAGACGTTGTTCTTCTTAACCATGAAAAGGATAGTTTAATTTGTATGGATACAACTTATTTTTGCAAAAAGAAAACCGAGGTTCTTGGTATTTGGTTTAATTTTTTAGTACAAAAAATGTTTGGTTTTTTTTACCCTATGTTTGATCTTTTTTGTATGTATTTATATTGATTTACATAGATATCGATATTCCACTTCAATATCCTTCTGTCAAAAAAAAAAAATGATTAGGTGAGCTAAGCTAAAATTAGTATTTATATGGCATCATTGAACCGCCCATGTGGTCTCATGATAGCGTGTTCAGCACTAGTGCAGGGCCCCAGGCCCATAGCCAGTAATTTCGGAGTGGGGATTACATCGACTCGCGACAAACAAAATGTCAACTTTAATAGTCACAATTCAAACAGAACGTCGATTTTAATAGTGCTTAATTGTTTTCAAAAGGAGTTCGTATGTACCCCTCGAACCCCCTGGCTACGGGCCTGGGCCCAGAGGATTCGATTTCCGGCAAGATCACTGAACAAAAGACTTTCAGATAAAATGTGCTGTTTTTTTGCTACGCACGTACTTTTTATGCGTAAGAGCGCAATCGGGTCGGTTGGAGTCAGAGTTACGTGTCAAGGAAGTGACTGTTACCTTGTATAGTTACCTTGTACATTGAATATTCAACTGCCAGATCAATGTTACACGACAGATGCGCGTTTCGTCTTCATAAGACTCATTAATGGCGTTTCAAAACAGCTGGAAGGCCAAACATATTACTAATTTGAAAAGCATTGCAAGAAAATAATTCCGAAAAGTTGATCCTAATTTGAAGAGCATTACAATAAAATAATTCAAAAAAGTTGATCCTTATCTGGCTGTTAAGGTCATCTCTGTCTTCAGGTATAAAACTCTTGCTGTTTTAATTTATCTAATTTAAAACGTTGCATTTACGGTAAATTTACAAAAAATGACATTATCAGTGTTATTTGATGTCAGTCTGGATTAAAAAAGTTTGAAGGCCAAAACAAATACAAAATTGAAAATCATTGAAAACAGAAGATTGTCAAATCTTGCTAAAGCTATGTATGCCTGTGGATAGAAGGCAATGTTTATTCATATAACGTCTTGTACATCGGTTTCCATGATAATGGTGATAATCAATAAATGTAATGCTTGCGTATGGACGTTGAGAATCCATCCATCATATTATTAACTATAACATTTTAATAGGAAAAATGAGGATTGTTCGCCAAAGGAGATCATTATCCACATGTTCAATCAAAGTTAAATGAACGGGAAACTAACCATTTTCAGACTATTTTTTTTAACCTTGAGCAATAACAAAATATATATACATGTACAGTAGTTAAGGTACATAAAAAGGCAATAACGACAAGAATATAAATGTAAAACTAGTAGTTCAAATGAGCTATTTAAAGGCTTACAATGAACAATAAAAACAAATAAATTGACTTCTTGTTTCGTCTATGAGAGTAACATCATTACACTTGTCAATGCTTTTCATATAATTGTAATGTTGACATGTGCACACTTAACACTTACTTCAAAATTTCCATAAACTGGTGTGGAAACCAACATTCTATCAAGATATACTAATTCTTTAATTGCTGCTCCCCAAGGGATATATTCTGTTTCGCTATTTAGATAATCCAACGTGTGCAAAGCAGTCTCTATATCCAAAATACCCGCTCTAAAAAGTTAAAAAGATCTTTAAACAAGTGCTCTTAATGAACAAGGATCACCAAAATGAGACTAATTACCGAGTATGTCCTTTCCTTGAGAAACAAGACGGGACCCACTAGTGGAGCAGTATGATGAGTATCCACCACCTATCCGTAGACGGGACCCACTAGTGGAGCAGTATGATGAGTATCCACCACCTATCCGTAGACGGGACCCACTAGTGGAGCAGTATGATGAGTATCCACCACCTATCCGTAGACGGAACCCACTAGTGGAGCAGTATGATGAGTATCCACCACCTATCCGTAGACGGGACCCACTAGTGGAGAAGTATGATGAGTATCCACCACCTATCCGTAGACGGGACCCACTAGTGGAGCAGTATGATGAGTATCCACCACCTATCCGTAGACGGGACCCACTAGTGGAGCAGTATGATGAGTATCCACCACCTATCCGTAGACGGGACCCACTAGTGGAGCAGTATGATGAGTATCCACCACCTATCCGTAGACGGGACCCAGTAGTAGAGCAGTATGATGAGTATCCACCACCTATCCGTAGACGGGACCCACTAGTGGAACAGTATGATGAGTATCCACCACCTATCCGTAGACGGGACCCACTAGTAGAGCAGTATGATTAGTATCCACCACCTATCCGTAGACGGGACCCAGTAGTAGAGCAGTATGATGAGTATCCACCACCTATCCGTAGTACTTGAGATAAATCCCAATTTTGTTTGTGTTCGTGTTACTCAGTCTTTATTTTTCTTAAGTTTTAAGTTTTAGGTTTTGTTGACTTTCCTTACGTCGTCTTTTTTATGGCCCCGCAACAAAGTTGTCGGGGCCATATAGTTTTACCCTTGTCCGTCATTCCGTCATTCCGTCATATTCCGTCGTTCCGTCATTACGCAATAAACCATTATAAGGACTTTTTTTGTAAACGCCTTCAGATATAGGGCTGATTTTTGGTATGTGAGTTAACCATGATGAGTTATAGATCAAGTTTAAGTTTCGTTCCGCTTCGCTAATTTTTGCCGAAATAACGGGCTTTGGACTTTGATAAATTGTTGAAAATCACAGTTATATGGACTTTTTTTCTAAACGCCTTCAAATATTGGGCTGATTTTTGGTATGTGAGTTAACCATGTTGAGTTACAGATCAAGTTTAAGTTTAGTTCCGCTCCGCTAATTTTTGTCGAAATTACGGGATTTGGACTTTGATAAATTGTTGAAAATCACAGTTATACGGACTTTTTTTCTAACCGCCTTTAGATATTGGGCTGATTTTTGGTATGTAAGTTAACCATGATGAGTTACAGATCAAATTTAAGTTTAGTTCCACTCCACTGATTTTTGCCGAAATTAAGGGCTTTGGACTTTGATAAATCGTTGAAAATCACAGTTATACGGACTTTTTTTCTAAACGCCTTTAGATATTGGGCTGATTTTTGGTATGTAAGTTAACCATGATGAGTTACAGATCAAGTTTAAGTTTAGTTCCGCTCCGCTGATATTTGCCGAAATTAAGGGTTTAAGACTTTGAAAATTGTTGAAAATCAAAGTCATACGGACTTTTTTTCTATACGCCTTCAGATTTTGCGCTGAATTTTTATATGTGAGACTACCATAATGAGTTTCAGATCAAGTTTATGTTTCGTTCCGCTATGCTGATTTTCATGTCGTTTCAACACATCTTGTTAGATCTGCAGTACATCCACTTCCTGTTTGCTAATAGTTTGAAATTTAATTACTCATCGATCAAGGAAATTTTTCATCAAACTAGTATTGGTCTTGAGAGCTTGATACTATCCATGTATGTTTGTGTCCACATGTGTTGTTGAAATTGCAGATTTTTCAACTTTTTGAGACGGGGCCATTCGTGTCGTTCCGACACATCTAGTTTTTTCTCCATTGCGTTATCAGTTTCTCTTCGACTCAACTTATGAGTTTTGAATGTTCCCTTTGTATCTCCCGCTTCTTTTTAAACCTTATGTTCAACTTATTACAATATCACTTTGATTTCTCTTGGTGTACATATAGTTTGTTGTGTTGTTGGTTAATGTCTCGAAAATATATACCGCTCTTATTAATATTTAAGGTGAATATAAATGTATTACAAGAACATGATAAAAATTTATTATAATATTTGCAATAAACTGAACCTTGTAAAAATACAATATCACGTTCAGTAAGTAGCTGTATAATAGTGGAATATTTCACGCGAAATAAGACTAGAAATTTGGATTTATTACGAGGTGTTTCAACAAATTTTCTCAACTAAATTTAGGGTTAACATACAACAGATTGAATTTATTAAAATCGCATTGTTGAGTGAACTCTAGATATCCATTTCTAGTTGTTATAATCAGTTTGTTAGCTGCCTGTTGTACACTTTTCAGTGTTTATTTACAATTAAGGACAACTAGTCTGAACCTCAGCTTCAAAACACAGATAGTATACGTTGGACGTTTGTCATCTCAAAATATTTTTAATGTAATATATTATCTCATCAAAAAGTCTTGACCAGTTAAGGTGTAAAAAATATATGTCTTTGGAGTCGACATGTAATTGAACATTCGATGTACAATCTTACTGTAGTTAAATTTTATATGTTTTCTGGTGGTTATTTACAATACTTACTTATTCAAGGCCCAGGCATCACTTATGAGAGCCGCTCTGTTTACGACGTGGATAACCTGCATTTGAAAATATACAGGGTTATGGTTTACCATTTTTATATATATTTTTGAAAAATCTATTGAGCAAGGAAATATGTATAACTGAGCATAATAATAGTGGATACCAAATATTGCAGAATATCGTCAAGATTCTATACAATGTAATAGCACAAGAAAAAGCTGGAAAGCTCAAACAGCATTTACATAAATAGCTTACATTGCGATTTTCCTACAGTTGTCAATTTATTTTATCCCAAAGTATGTTATAATAATAAACTCATTAATGGTTATATTCCGGAATATATAGAATGTAATGGAGCAAGTAAGGTGTGAATATAGATGTTATTAGAGAAAATTTAATTGTCATTATATATGTTCGTCTCAAATTCATATCCGATGAGGTTGTCTATGGTCATATATGATTGTCAGCTAGTCACTTTCGTCTGACAATCATCTAACTTTCTTTCTCAATTTGTCGATAATCATTGGACAGAAATTTGTATGTGAATTTGTTGTGAAAAATATTTATCCGTGACATATGTCATATAACCGTGACCTCTTTTTCATGCTTCAATTGTAAAATTTAGTTAATGGGGATATTGTCTGTTCATGGGTAAGTAAGTATAAATGACAAATCTTGACTAGTCAACACTATTTGACATGAACATGTAATCGCAATATATTTCCGTCTGATATGTCGTATGACATTGACCTTATTTTCATGCGCTGATGAAGATATTTAGAGTTTTGGTCTGTTGCTCAGTATATTTACATAATATGCCAACTGTAAATATTTCGGTATCTGAGAATTTACTGCAACAGTGTTTTTCTGTCTGGTATAAATCATTAAAACATGTCCTCACTTTCACGCTCAAGTTGTCATTTTAAAATTTCAGGATAACTGATTATGCATGGCAGGTCAACAACTAATTGTACAAGTATTTAATTAACAAGTACATTGCCTTGATCCCATTTTATTGCTCATTTCATTTTATAGATTAGGACATACATGATTGGTAGAGAATATTTGGTATAAAGTTATATCATCGCATGATATATGTCATCGCCTTATTTCAATGAGCCAAATGATCATTTTGTTCTTATAGAGGATACATGCAAGTATAAACAATATTTGGCACGTAGTTTTGTTGTAAATGTGTATATTTGCCTGACAAATATTTATGGTGTTGATATTATTTTCAAATTTCTGTGATCACGTTATAATGGTAATGTTTTAGCACAGATTTTCTCAAAAATTTTACGATTAAAAATAATGCATGAACATTTCATTAATTATGTAAAATCTTCTGGAACTCAAACAAAAAATATCATAAATTGCTTACTCTATGGTTTCCAATGAGTTGTCCATTTATTCTATCCCAAATTGCTTTTTCGTAATTAACTCGGAAGTAACCATATTCCTGGATATTTAAAATAACCCAGGTGAAGTTTACATATGTAATTTCGGGTACCGGAATGCTGACTTCTGGAATATGAGGAAAACTATGTATACATTAGTACAAATACATTTACAGTATATAAATAAAGAGATCTGGTATGATTGCCAATGAAACTATCCACCAGTCAAAATGACGCGTATGTAAGCAACTATAGGTCACCGTATTCAAAAATGAGCAAAACCCATACTGTATATTCAGTTATAAAAGGCCCCGACTTAACAAAACGAGAAACAATTCATACGTTAAAAAAACGGATTGATTTATGACAAAACAATAAACGAAAAACAGAAATACCAAACAGCAACCACTGAAATACAGGTTCTTGAATTTGGACAGGCACATACAGAATGTGGCGGGCTTAAACATGTTTGAGAGCGCTCAACCCTCTCATTAACATGTGACAGTGGTATAACAGCACACTATAGGAACAAACTAAAATTCAGCTGGAAAGGGCTAATTTCAAACGGGATAGCACATCCTCATTTTTACGGAGATGTTGTTTACTGAGCCCGGAAATTTAGAAACGATCTGGGTAAACTTATCGATCCTTTAAATAAACTTATTCTAAAAGGTTACCAATTCAACGCTGTAATTAGATCTTTGAATATTGTTTTTATTGGTATTAATATTGACTTTGTTATCATTAAATTAAAATCAAACTATATATTTTGACTTGGATGGAGAGTTGTCTCATTGGCACTCATACCACATCTTCTTATATCTATAAACATTATTTTCATATACATATGCACATTCATGGCTCTACAATCTGTCGATACCTATATCTTGGCATTGCGCAAGGTCATGTTTTTCTCTGGCTGTTTATGACGTCTTTACACTAAATCCATTGGATGTTGGATTTGTTCTGATTGATATTTTAGTCTTAGATGCATGACTTTTTTTATTAGTTGTTGTTGGCTTTGAACTAGCTGTCAGTAACTGCGAGTATTCTCAGATCTGTACTTAGTGTCTTTTTGTTGTGGGGATGTATAAATACCCAACCACGTCCACTTTGTGTTTTTGTTAGATGTATTTCTATTTGTATCGATCTGATGAGTTAAGCCTTTTTCAACTGATTTTTATAGTTTGTTCTTATGTTGTACTGTTACACCACAGTCCCAGGTTAGAGGAGGATTGGCGCCTTCGAACTAGTTTAACCCCGCCACATTATGTATGTGCCTGTCCCAAGTCAGGAGCCTGTAATTCAGTGGTTGTCGTTTGTTGCTGTGTAACATATTTGTTTTTCGTTCATTATTTTGTAGATAAATTAGGCTGTTAGTTTTCTCGTTTGAATTATTTTACATTTGTCATTTCAAGGCCTTTTAAAGCTGACTATGCGGTATGAGCTTTGCTCATTGTTAAAGGCCGTACGGTGACCTATAGTTGTTAATTTCTGTGCCATTTGGTCTCTTATGGAGAGTTGTCTCATTGGCACATCTTCTTTATATATAAACTCAACAAATTGGTACGAAGCATTTAAAACAACTACTAGTAACATAAATTCAAAAGAAAAAGGTGCCATTCTAAGAGTACTCACAGTAACAAAGCTAGTTGAATACAAATTACAACTAATAAAAACAATATGTTCTCCCAAACTAAAGTATCATTCAGTACACATTTAACGAATTTAGTGTTAAGACGTCATAAATTTTCTGAGAAAAGCCAGGACTTCGTGATAAGCTTTTTTTTAAATTCTGTATGCACTGTAATTACATTAATAGTTACAATTTTGTTGATTTTTTTTCAGTTTTGGCTCTTATTGATTGATTGATTGATCATTGCTCGACGTTTAGTGGTAAAATATTTCATGCATGTTTAAGACGAGAACAAATTAATAGTAAATACAAAAGGTTTGTCTTGTAATAGCGGCCGTCCAGGATGAAGGTCGAGAAAATTTGGACTGCAACTAGAGAGTATATTGGATATGGGCAGAAATTTCGCCTTACAACAGGTCACCTACGGACCCCTCAAAGAACTGTTGCAAAAGTTCTTAACGTGCAGAGAGCGTGGCACTCTCTTCACATGAGGCATCAGATTTAACGTCCCCATTCTGACTTGACGTAGCTGCGTACTTGTACATCCCGCACAGTCAAAAAGGACGCCCCGCTTTGGCAAGGGTTTTACAGCCGGTCGGAAGAAGACCTAAGTGACCAGATTTCTATTCCCCACTCTCTATTAGGGGTTCTTGCTTTTAAGTATAACTAAAATTTCAATAAACGAGTTAATATTCTATTTCACAATTATTTATTTACATGTGCCTTAATACTGCAGAGTGTATGATACCAGTTGTGTTGAATATTGCTCTTTTAGATCTAACATTTTGGCATACTCTTATCTATAGAAAGTAACTCCAGTAAAAAATCCATAACAAACACATTCTAGTACTGGAAAGTTACTGGCAAATAAGAAAAAAATATGGTAAATAGATGGGAACTGCTATTTATTTGTATCAAAAACAAATTGTATAGGACCGACCTCATATCGATACAATGAAAAGGTCTTGCCATGACAAACGAACATGCACATGGTTTTGTGGACATGAAAAATTCCTAAAATCAATTGTTGCATATTAAGGTCAAAGGTCAAGTGTTAAGATCGTAGGTCACCGTTCATGTTCCTCTTCAGCTTAAGCACTTATGAACAACCAAAATCAACAATTTTGACCCTGAGATCGATGGTCAAGCACATATGAAGTCCATGATGATAACCGACACGTTTAATGGAAATATACCTTCATCAAATATCACAAGTCAATGCCAAGAGAGAAAAAGTTTTGGTCATTACAAGGTTGTATGAAAAAAACTAAAAGAACCAAGAGAATCAGAAGAACAAGAACAAGAAGGAGAACACTAATAAAACATCATGTCTCCTTTTGTGGAAGGGAAGACATAATTGACATTTTCTCAAAATGATGCATGAAAACAATGGCAAATGCCACTCTTTCGAAACCGTTAAAATAATGAATGAAACAAAGAAACATGATAAGTCAGGAGCATCTGGCTTTTGTTAGTCTTGTATGTTTTTTTAATCTTAGTTCATTTATATGTTTCGGAGTTTAGTGTGACGTCCATCTTCACTGAACTAGTACACATTTTTGTTCAGGGGCCAGCTGAAGCCCGCCTCCGGGTGCGGGATTTTCTCGCTGTGTTGAAGACCCATTGGTGGCCTTGTGCTGTTTTCTGCTATTTGGTCGGGTTGTTGTCTCTTTGACACATTCCCCATTTCCATTCTCAATTTTATGATAAGTATGGATATAAACGGGCACAAAAGATGGTCAACTTCTGGTTCTGCAATCATGCAAAATAACTATGTAACTAAATGGCAGAATGCAATCACCTTACAGGCAGCATTGTATTCAAACCAACTTAATCATATTATACATTAATGTAACATGCAAGACTAAAGCAAATCAAGCATGATATCAATTTACCTGTCGTATTCATCCATGTAATATTCCTATAATCTTGCTCGAAATCAGGATGTAAGTTTGTCGTGAAGGTAACTGGAATTTCCCATAAAAATCTGTAAAAAAATTTAACCAGCAATTAAAAATTTGACAGTTACATTTTGCAAAACAAGATATTGCAAATCAATTGTTCTGCTACTACGCTAACGAAATAGCTTGATAGCTTTCAAAATCAGCTAGAAGTAGTCTACTCGAACATCGGGTCCGAGACCTCTTTACAGGTGTGGCTCACTTATCAATGTTTTTTTTTTTTGGTCACAGGGAATTTGGAATTGAACTTATTATTCTCGAATGAATTGTGCCATTCTGGTTATCGTATTGTTATAATATTCAAGTTTTAAAGATTATAATATTATTGGGAATTAAAGTTGTGATACATTTCACCTAGTATTCCTTTTTCATTTATTAATATAATATAAATAAGAAAATGTGGTATGAGTGACAATGAGACAACTCTCCATCCAAGTCACAATGTATAAAAAGTTAACAATTATAGGTCAAAGTACGGCCTTCAACACGGAGCCTAGGCTCATACCGAACAGCAAGCTATAAAGGGTTTTCCTAAGAAATCTCTGTATTTGCTGAAAAATTATTACACCAGGGTTTTCGATATCACAAACTTGTCAAAACATTTACTACATTTCATCATCTGTACAAGGACACCATTCGTAAATATAAATCAACGTGCAGACATCTTATACGTTCAGGTATTTCACATCCCATCTTTTATGGTAATATTCTATACAAAGCACAAACATGTCGTCATTGACCTCAAAAGCTAACCAAATCTTTAAACCGACTTATTCAGAAGGGATATAGTTACGACACTGTTGTCAGGTCATTAAAGATGGCATTTTTTGGGTATTAATATTGATTCACTCATGGGGTCTTTGCATTGGAAATAAACACATTTATTCTAAAACCAGTTGTTGGCATGATGCGGGTTATGTTCTTCTCATATATTTCATGATGGTATGATACTAAACCCGTAACGGGAGGGATTGTGCTTGATTTTCATATGATGAAGACATAATCTTTCAATCAGTTTAATTGAGGTCTGGAGCTGGCATGTCAGTAACTGCTAGTAGTCCTTTGTTAATGTATGTTGATTATTGTCATTTTGCTTAGTTTCTTCTGTTACCTATTCTGCCATCGGACTCGGACTTCCTTTAAATTGAATTTTACTGTTCGTATTGCTGTGTGTTTGTTTATTTAACATTGGCTAGAGGTATAGGTGGAGGGTTGGGATCTCACAAAACATGTTTAACCCCGCTGCATTTTTGCGCTTGACCAAAGTCAGGAACCTCTGGGCTTTGTTAGTCTTGTATGTTTTTTTTCTAATTTTGGTTCATTTATATGTTTCGGAGTTTAGTGTGATGTCCATTTTCGCTGAACTAGTATACATTATTATTTAGGGGCCAGCTGAAGCCCGCCTCCGGGTGCGGGATTTTCTCGCTGTGTTGAAGACCCATTAGTGGCCTTGTGCTGTTTTCTGCTCTTTGGTCGGGTTGTTGTCTCTTTGACGCATTCCCCGTTTCCATTCTCAATTGTATTTCCTAAACTTTAAACAGTTTATTTATTTTTGAAACAAATAGATACTATCCAGGTATGTTATTACATGTACTTGATAACTGTTAACCAGACTGTATGAGCTAGACTTAACTAACAACGTAACTGAGGCAAGCGTCATTGATGCCAAGGAATTGGTAAGTATTGTCGGCATATTTGGTAGGTAACGTTTATTAGATGTTTATAAATCAGTGTCAGTGTTTGTGTTTTTCGTGAATATATGTACCTTTATGACGTAACCAGTGAAAAAATGCAAAATCAGATCAAATTAAAGAAGAAATACCACTAGACCAACTCTCTGAAATAAATGACTTACGTTTGATTGTCTTGACTGCTATTTCTAAGTAGGAAACGTTGCTGTGTTAACTTGATACCATTACTTGTAATTGAAACATTGACCAGAGGATAATTTTTCTGTTCTACCCATGTATCCATTACTCTTCTGACATCTATATTAGTACCATTAGCTTTTGATTCCTGAAGAGACGCCATTTAACATTGATAGATTGTTACTTGCTTCAAGTCCAATGACAAACGATTTTCAAGAAATGAAATGCAAACATATATTTCTTTCTCTATTTAAATTCAATGCGATAAAAACACTTTACATGTTGAAGTACTGCCTATTTAATTTTAACATTTGCGTTAAACGTGTACTATTAAAATTACATACAGGCGAGACATATCTCTGTGTCAACATTTGAATGAATTGTTAATTAATCTAGTTATCGATCTGTATTGTTCCAAAGTAAGTATCGGATTTAATTATTTTAAGTAAATTAAATATAAATTGAACAAAATTACTCCAAAGACAGTTTGTCTGTTTAATTTAAATTTAAATTCATTTTCTTATTAAGACTGTACCCTTGCAAATACTAAATTACCGGTTTTACTTTTTAACCATTGTATTTATTCAAAGGCAATATACGACACCAGACAAGTTAGTAATCAACTTACTTCTGATTGCAACATCAATTTAAAGTGACTGACCATTCATACAATTCTTTTTGTTCCAAATGATATGAATACCACAGTTTTAATGAAGAAAAAATTAAAAAGAATGATATGCATTTCCGTGTTGCAGTGACATTTATATAACATTATTTGAAAATTCTAAGGTAGGGATTACGAGGAATCGATAAAAAAACATCTGCAATTAATTGTAAGATATACTTTCAAAATAGCAAATTTTCTCAACCGATAGTTACTTCATTCAAATAGCACAATTTAGAAATTTTAGAAATGACCCAACTCAAACTAGCTAACAATACTTTTCTGATATCAAAACAATATGGACAAGTTAGATTGGATGTATCTTTACTAGCAATTAGGTCTTTCTACTTCGGATATGGGTTAAATACATTTTAAAATATTTTCTTAGGCTGTATAACT
Organism: Mytilus coruscus; assembly: GCA_017311375.1. NCBI lineage: Eukaryota > Metazoa > Mollusca > Bivalvia > Mytilida > Mytilidae > Mytilus > Mytilus coruscus. The sequence continues at coordinate 31,367,630 of CM029597.1, read as the reverse complement.
TTGCCACAGGTTCTCAATCTATGTCATGTATGAGATGCATCCTTAGATTTCGAGGTTTTTAAATTTTGAATACTGAGTTAGTGTAATTCTCATAATGAGGAAACTACAACCGATAAAGTAGATAATGAAAGTCTGCAAATTGGAACTATTAGGTCAGAACAATAACGTAATTGATGAACATTTGTACCCTAAATCGAAATAAGTTCAAAAGTGCCAGCAGACAAATCGTAAAAATTCAAATTAAGTTTTAATATAATAGTATAAAATTCTACTGCCATTTTTTGACAAAATTGCTGCGTAAGAAAAGAAATGTACAAACAACTGCATTAATATTTTGTTCTACAGGTAAATTATTATCAAATTGGAACATCTTACTGGCTTGTCTTCCCATTTTACGTAAATTTTTGCGTGTGTTCTCTTTCAGAAAAGCCATTCAATTTTGTTAAGGAATGACCTCTTAAAAATATTTTGCTTGGCTATCATTTAAAGAAGTTTTATTTATATGAACCTTATTATATATGATGTATCCAATTATTAAAACGTGCATTTACATACATCAGATAATGCCATCCACAGGTCGTCATGCTGTGCACTGCCATATTCTCTATCTTTGATGTAATCCTACAAAGCAAAAAAATAAGATATTTAGACAAGTATACATAAACAGAAGAATCATAGACAATATTCGGATTCCGATTCTGATGTTGGTACATGAACCAAGAAAGCTGATTGTCGATATTTAAATAATATGAATTAAAAAAAAAAAATACTAAAAAACTAGTTTTTTCATTAAAATAGTTTTTTTCTGTTCATCGCTAAATTCAACAAAATATTATATTTTAAACATGAGGCAATGCTGAAAATAAAAGCGTCTTTGTCAAATTGCAAAACAATACAGCATTATTTCGTTTAACTTGTTGGAAAATGTGTTTCACATACTCAATCTTAATCACGATCATGTCTTTACTCTACTCAATTCAAAATACCACTTGTATTTAAAATTTTGTGCAATTTATGAAAATTAAGATTATTTCAAGACATTTGGCCAATATTGGCATTTTAGTAAATGAATTATACTTACCCGAAGACCTCGACGGAAGTTTTCTTTTCCCAGGAAAAACCACATCATCCTAATGACAGATGCTCCCTTTAAAAAAAAAAAAAAACCTTAGGAAAATGGAAGCATATTTTACTGTTTGATGCGGTGAAAATAATGTTTCATTTTTTTTAATACCACTGATTACATTCACGAATTTATAGTTCCACATGTATGGTTTGATTAGCATTTTAACGAAAAGTGCAACAATATTTTTTCTTTATTCTTTCATTATTTGTTAACAATCATATTAAAATGATCGAACAGTTCGACTCCAAGGAAAGCTATCATCTGAAGTCATTCAAGTACACATTTTTTTTACAGCAAATAAAAATTCAAACTAAGAAAGGCTTTAAACCAGGTGCTTTAAACATCCATTATGAAATAGTCTAGTAAAATACATTTTGTCTGTTAATGAGAATAATGAGACATGGATAACTTACCTTATAGTATGTAATGACGTCAAAGATATTATTGATATCATTTGGTGTCCATACTTGTTGATATATAGGTCTAGAACTTTCAAGGCTGTCTGTGTCAAACGAATACTGTATGCAGTCTAATGCCATGTAGTTCATCTAATTGGCGATATCATTTTAGGATTCAGGTAATATGCAATAATAATAGTATATGCAAAATTTTAAAAAGGAACCAATACATGACTAACTACAATGTCAAGATGTTTCTCTGTCATATCAAGAGTCAATAGATGACATCCAGCAAAAGTCAGATCCTTACCAGCATTTCTAGATGCTTTTACATTTCATAGTTTGTTACTACAAGGTTACAAACAAATTCAGTATAGTTTTAAAGATGAGCCAACCATAGAAAAAAAAGTCGGTACAAACTTTTGATTCGGATGCTCTTTAATTTGTTCCTCATAGTAACACAATGGTTGGATGAAAATTATTATGAAAACGACAAAAGCCAGAATATTGTATGAACGAAAAGAAGGAATTTGTTGCACTATTTCATGACATATTGTCCCTGTACGCACCCAACAACACCAGAAGCAAAGAATTGTTTTTATATCTGACCCCAGCAAGTCAATATCGAATCATGGATGTGTTCAGTAAAGTGGTTCGTGATGAGGTTTATTTTCGAAAATTTCGCGAATAAGATGAACTCGCATAAATATACACTCGAGTAATTTGATCCTTAAATACGGTCACTTACCAAAGTCAGGAAAAGAGCGATTTTTTTTCTGATTATACTTAAAATAATATTGAAATGTTATAAGATAATATTCCTTACCATATCCCAATCAGTTTCCACCAAATTTACACCAACGTACTCAAAAAATGTCGCAAAACCTTCGTTCAGCCATAGATCGTCCCACCATTTTGGGGATATCAGATTTCCAAACCACTGAAAGAATAGACAGTACCACATGTACAAGATTTGTATTAGTTTTTTGGCTCCTTGATTTGCTGTCCGTTAATGTGGCGTAAAGCAAACAGCAATCAATCACCCGATCAATCAATTGAGTTGCTGTCTAAATGACGTTTATGATGCATCTCCCTTCCTTCATATAGACTTTTATAATTGTACAAGTTCATTATAAATACAAAAGTCCGAACATAATGTAAAGTTAAATTGTTTTTATGTCCCTGCCTCAGCAGAGGGGACATTAAGTGTTACTATTGTCCGTCTGTACGTCCGTCCGTACGGCCCTACATTGGTTTCCGTTCTCTAACTTTAGTATGCCTCGACCAAATGTTATGAAACTAATACACAATGCTTATTACCACATAACAAACATTAGGTTAGAATTTGGGTGGCATCACTTTTACCGTTCTAGAGTTATGCCCCTTTACAAATGAAATTAATTTCTGGATTTTTCGTTTCCGTTCTCTTACGTAAGTTTGCCTCAACCAAATGCTATGAAACTTATACAAATTGCTTATTAGCACAAAACTCAGATCATGTTCGAATTTGGATGGCGTCACTTTTGTCGTTCTTGAGTTATGTCCCTTTATAACGTTATATGCAAGCGGGGGCATCATCTGTGTCCTATGGACACATCCTACATTTATTTTTCTTGAAATAACTAACGTTTATTTCAATCTAAATGCTTGATATAATACTCTTTATGTGGCATGATAACAACGTATCTTAAATGCAATAAGTTTAAAATGGTAAAAAAAAAATTTGCTGAATCAGCTCAATCAGTGAATTATCCGGACATATCAAAACATTCTGCAAATATGCAATTATTTAAAAAAAATATATATACAAAAATAAATAAACGAATTAAAACTTGTGTCAATGATGAAGCCGTTTTATAATTGTTGTTGTTGATTTTTTTTGATATGTGTATTGTCAAATGATTGAACAATATTGTGTAACATTTTCCTAGGTACATAATATAGTATGTACATGTATTATGGTAGAAACTATGTCAAGTGGTGAGCTATTTGATATCCATTCACCCATATAAAGTTTGAAATCACGACTTTAGCCTAAGGTCAATTTGAACATCAAATTAGATTCAACAATAAAGATCAAGCAGTGACCAGGATATATTATTCGTTTCAAAATAAAATATAAATGTTACTGAAGTAAATTTAGAGTACAATGAAGTACATATACCTGTACATGTATAGGAGCATTGTTTCGTTTTATTTAGTGAAATACGCAGTAACGTTGAATTGCATCCCGGATTCAACAAACAAAGCGAGCTGGAGTAAAGAGGACTTCCCGAACCCTCAAACGGACCTTGGAAGGTGTGGAAGAGATTGTAAAGCGTCGTGGATTTGTGATCCTGGGCATATACTATCAAGTCAAAGAGGTACTTAGTGTAATTTAGTGTAGTATTAATCGTATTCTTATTGTTTAAATCTAGACTGTAACCAAACGACAGTACTAATGACAAGGAAGGACCGTTGCTGAATAACCAAGCTAATGAGAATGAACAAATAAAACAAAAACTGAAAATATTTAAAAGTGTTGCAGTTTATCTTCATAGAATGTTAAATTACAAATCAATGTAAAAAAAGGTTAACAGTTTTGTGATATTTGCCTCTTTTTGCAAGAATAATTTAACAAAGAACACACAAACATTCAGTTGAATTTTATATATTCTATTGTAAATGTTAAGGATACTCAGCTCCATACAACAGTACATTGAATCGTGAAGAGGACACGGTGATGGTTTACATGTTGTTTATTTAAATATAGATGTCACTTTATATTTGTTCTATTCAAATACTTGATCTGCTGTACAGATAATATTAACATAACGGGAAATTATTCATGTGAAAAGGATATATCTTGAATACAGAAGTTGTAAAGCAATTATGTTCGACAAGAGAAAATGTTAAAAAGAGACGAATGAATGGAAATTTAATGATGATACATGTGTGAGGGGATGGTTCAGGATACAGTGTATGGGGTATATTTCAAGGCACTTCAAATAATACTCAAAGCAGCAAAACAAATAACAATTTAATGAAAAGAAAGTAAAGACATATTCGATTCAACATTTAGCACATCAAAACATCTTAGTAACACATAGACAGAAACCTTTGGAATCATTTATGCAAACCCAGGTATACTCAGCCATCATGACGCCACTAGGCTTGCCTTTTGAGCTTACATTCAGACAAACAATCCGTCTTATTGAACTTTAGTGTGCATCGCACTCAGACAGGCAACCCGTCTTTAGGCAATTAGTTCAAATTCAAATATTTTAATTATTTCATTTAAATAACTTCTTTCAAAATGGTAAGCAAAAATAAATAACATTGCAAAATTATCGCAAACGCCAAATAAATAAAGGAACTCAAATGTCAGTCTTGCTCAATATATGAATACTAAATAGAATAAATCAAATGTAAATGAAATGTTATCAAGCAAATCAATTAACAGCCTGAAATAATTAAGTAATAAAAAAGGGAAATAATCCATTCCTATTACACATGTAATAAGTATTACAATGTCCCAATTTACAGCTTTGGCAAATGTTTTTGTATTAATATATATTTCAGCGGACGAACTCGACTCCTTTATAAATGAGATTGCGAACTCTGGAAAATCTGGAAAATGCCAATGCTCACAGTGTTCCGGTCAAGATGGTTTTAATATATCTGTGGCTTTGGTTCCATCCATTAACAGTGCAGGGTATGTTTGGATTGACAGGATATGAACCAGTTCAATTAGTAACGAAATAATTATTTATCAGTCACTGTCACTAATTATACCTATAATACTGTAAACTTGATATCATTTTCATTTAGTGAGCATTATAAAAAATACAACAATATTCTTTAATTGTAATATTTAGACTCGTTGATATTGGAATCGCACTTGGTTTCATAAACCTTCAAGTACTTACTAGTACCCTTTGAGAGTTAAAATATTAATTGAAGTGGACATTTACCTTATCTTTGGCACCATATTAATAAGAAAATTCACTGTAAAGGTTATTTCTAAATTTACGCAGACATGGTTTCTGATAAATGTAACATTTTCATTTTACATAGTAGTTTAAATTACATTTTTATAATTTAATATATTGACACTTCACAACTGGTCTAATTTAAAAAAAAAAATCTTGAACCATTTCACCTTTTAATCTGAACTGAGATACACAGCATAATAAAAATAGCAATTAATTTCTTAAATGTATATAAAAGGAGATGTAGGGTATACATCAATGAGTCAGAAACCCAACGACACGATGAGACTTAAACACAGACATTTTGAAGTCGAAATATGGCGTACATCAACAGACAAGTGTCTATACCATAGTATTAAAGACGACGTGAACTCAGGTCCAAATAAACTATTTAAACTAATAGTTGTGTCAAAAACGAAAATAAGAAGATGTGATATGATTGCCAATGCGACAGCTATATAGCAACACCAAATGAAGTATATGTAACCAATCTAACTATAGGTATATTCCCATACCGTATAGTGAGCTATATAAGGCCCGACATGACAAAATTTGAACGAGAAAACCAACGGCCATATTCATATGCCAAAAAGTAAACGAATAACAAACATGATAGACAGCAACCAACGACAACCACCGAGTTACAGGCTCCTGACTTGGTATAGGCACATATAGAAGCGGCGGAATTTTACATTTTCGCGACCGCTCGACCATCCCTTACCTTAGACAGTGGCGAAACAGCAGCACAGAAGACCAAACTGTAAAACTGAAAGAATGCTAAGAATTATTGAAAGCAGGTTCAAGGTAAAAGTACTTCGCCAGTTATGTTAGTTTCATACAAGAATACCAGTTTCGATGGTTTATTATTCTTGTTAAAAACAACCGTGGCGATAGTCCAATTATCTTTATATTAGTTTTTATCTAGAATTGCTGTTCTACATTTTTGGACTATTGCAGATTGAGTGATAAGGAGACAAAAGCAAGGGAATTTGCTGAATATTTAAGAAAAAAGTCGTGGAATTTTCAAACCTGTGGAAATAATATTGTTATATTGGTATCCAGAGATGATAGACAGGTACGTGTAATAAATGTGCCAAACTTTGTCCCAATTAGTTTGTAAGTTCGTTTGAGTGTACACTGTTTGTAAAGGTCTCTTAGTATGCTATTGTTTTATTTTTATTTTAAATATTGCTTGAAGGACAAGAAAACTAGTCTGTAAAATCTTAAACAAATTCCATACACATATTTAATATCTATTAATATCTTTTATCACCATGACATATTTATATTAGTATACCTACATCTATACATTGTCGTTTGGTTCTGTATATCATATTTGTTTTTCGTTCATTATTTTGTACATAAACTAGGCCGTTAGTTTTATCGTTTGAATTGTTTTACATTTGTCATTACGGGGCCTTTTATAGCTGACTATGCGGTATGGGTTTTGCTGATTGTTGTGCAATGACATATAGTTGTTAATTTCTGTGTCATTTGGTCTCTTGTGGAGAGTTGTCTCGTTGGCAATTATACCACATCTTCTTATTTTTATATAATATGTTGCCAGTGGTTCAAATGCGCTTTACATACATGCAGAGACATTTCTCCACAAAAGACCAAAAAGACACAGAAATTAACAACTATAGGCCATACCGCATAGTCAGCTATAAAAGGCCCCGAAATGACAAATGTAAGACATTTAAAACAAGAAAACTAACGACCTGATTTATGAATAAAATAATGAACGAAAAACAAATATGATATACAGCAATAAACAACAACCACTGAATTACAGGCTCCTGACTTGGGACAGACATATACAGAATGTAGCGGGGTTAAACTAGTTTGAAGGCGCCAACTTTCCCTCAAACCTGAAAAATTCAAACCTTGAAATTCAAATTACAGTAACACATTGCTTAGGCTGAGGATGACATGCATGACGCCTTCAAAGCGACAAAGTATTGAGCAAGAACGTATTGACTTCTATTTCACAATTCCACCCAACAGAAAGTAATACTGTATTACACTCTCATGAAAAAAAGTTCCACAGCAATATTATTTACCTACGAAAACATGTTTAACCCCACACGCCCCAGCCCATTAATAACATTGCTGAATAGTGATCCCCAGTCAGTAAGCTCTAGATATAGATTTAAAGTCTAAGGTACGACCATTTGATTTGAGGGGGCAGTCTGAGATATTTTAGAGAAAAAATTCTGGCCGTATCTGGATTGAAAACAATAATCTTGCCCACTTTTTTGCTATTAGAAAAAAATATTTTCAACAAAATTATATTGCATTAAATGAACATGATGAATAAAAAACAGGTGTAACTTTTTTTTTTTGAGGGGGGGGGGTGTGTGCATGTGAATCCCATATCTGACCGGAATGTCTGTTTCGCCTAACTGATATACTGAATACTTTTTTCAAGGCCCAACTGCAACCTGCCTGCTGGGTGTGGCCTATATGTCTCCATGTGTCGACCGTCATTCACAACTTCATTGTCATTTTCCGACTCATTCGTAGCCTTTGGTTGATTTGGAACCCCTCACTTCCCTTGTTGGTTGAAACATTTCAACCAAACATTTGGATAAAAATTGCTTGTTTGTCTTTCTTCGTGTCGGTCGTATTGTAAATTACATTGAATAGCCGCATATCTTGTTTACAACAAGAAATCTGTGAGGTTATGCTAACTAACCATACAACAAACGAGAATTTTCCATGTCCATTTTTTTACTGACAAATCCCACATCAAATATATTAATTAGTACATAGCTTTGGATACAGCCAATCATTTTATAATAGACAATTAATGGAGAGAATACGGCCAAAATGTCTAACCCTACACTTTAAAATACATTTTACACCTGTTTTATGTTTTTTAGCCAAGAAAAGGTCCAAAAAAATTTTCGCCTCGCTACGCTCGGCCAACTTGAATACTACGCCCCCCCCTTTCCAAAATCCTGGATCCGCCCCTGGATTAATACACAAAAGACACGTGTTGGTCGCTTACAGGATTCAACATCTCTACAATGAAATTGAAAAGAGTGCCTCAATAACAAAGGAGTTTACAGAGTAACCAATCGAACAATACCCAGGATCTAAATACCAAAAAGTGAATAGAAAATCAAAGTACTGTCAAACTGTATACTCTATCAAAGTCAGTGTATAAGACAATGCAGGAATAAATATATAAATATTGTAAATAAATAAATTAAACCTGTGCTACATTACATCTAAATTATTTGAGTGTGTAGCTTCTACACACAAATAAAGTTTGCTTGTTTGTTATCTTTATCATTTATCAGCTATGGAAAATTTTGAACAAAAGGACCCAAACTGATTCCGTAAACATTGCCACCTTTTCCGTAATTTTAGTGCATGGCACTGCCAACTGTGACTAAAAAAGATGAAGTATGAAATAAAATATGTGTGCGAGACCTAAATGCGCGAACATGACAGAACCTAAAATCATTGTACCTTGGCACTATCAAGAAGGAACGTTGTAACGCGGATGCAAGAATTAAAACATAACTTAACATTAAAAAAAATCATTTATATATTTTCGAATCTATATAGAATTTTTTATAGATAAACACAAGTAAATAAGAATGTTAAGAACTTGCTATTTTTATTGCATTAATATACTTATATAGGTTTATACAGATGCTGGTCCGTTAGCATACCAATCACTAACTTTGGAATGCATAGAGGAAGTGTATGAAGCTGTTAGACCTAAATTTACTGAAGGCCTTTATTATGAGGAACTGCGGGAAATGATAGAACACTACAGGTAATATAGAGATAGTGCCAATTTCTCTTGGATTATTTTAAACAAGGTCCATTTGCTAAATGAACTTCATTCATAAGATTACTCAATTCGCTGTATCATAGATTCATAAGTACTTAGTCTAGTTCTCTAGGGTTTTAACAGTTCGCTATTGTATTTGACCAAATTATAAACGCCTACAGATGAAAATATACTTTTTCACTTTTTTTGGTCTTTTGGAAAATGTTGTTTGTGCTGTATTTAGACCCCTCTACCAAGAAATTTGTTTTGCATGCACACTTATAAAAATTGCGGTTTTTATCCAACGCAATCATAGGTTTGAACGTTATTTTCAATTTAGACTTGTTTATATTATCTTTCCGATACACATTGTTTCCTGTATTGTTAATAAGGTCCTTCGGTTCCACATTTTACAAATAACATTAATTTTGTCTTGATAAGTAATATGTTATACTGACATCATTTTGATAGTATATAAATATATAAAACTTTGGCATCTGTATTAAGTATAACACATAGATCCCTTTAAATTCAAACTTCAGTAGGTATTAACAACTTTCTGATTTTGACCCAGCGAGTGAAACCATACAGAGGAAATGGATCCTACTCCTTTCAGCAGATTATCAATTTATCAAATAAAAATGAGAATGGAAACGGGGAATGTGTCAAAGAGACAACAACCCGACCAAAGAGAACAAAACAGCCCAAGGTCACCAATGGGTCTTCAACACAGCGAGAAAATCCCGCACCCGGAGTCGGGCTTTAGCTGGCCACTAAACAAAAATGTAAAGTAGTTCCTCTTAAATTAACAAATAACTACTTGCAGTTACTGACGTATCAGCGCCAGACCTCATAGAAAATGGACGTCACACTAAATTCCGAAACATATAAATAAATCGAAATTAAAACAAACATACAAGACTAACAATGGCCCGAGGTTCCTGACTTGGGACAGGCGCAAACATGCGGTGGGGTTAAACATGTTTTGTGATATCTCATTCCTACCGCTATACCTCTAGCCAATGTAGAATAAACAAAAACACAGCAATACGCACAGTAAAACTCAGTTTTAAAGAAGTCCGAGTCCGATGGCAGAATAGGTAACTGAAGAAACTAAGCAAAATGACAATGATAACATACATTAACAAAGGACTACTAGCAGTTACTGACATGCAAACTACAGACCTCAATTAAACTGATTGAAAGATTATGTCTTCATCATCAGTCTTTCTGTTCTTTTGCGGGAAATTAAACGTCGTATTTGCATTTAGTTCAATTGTATTTTACTGGTCAAAAAAGCAAACATTCATTGCGAGTTTTGTAGATGGTCATGTCTGTGAATCTGATGCAACCTGATCGAGGCCTTACATTGAAATGTCAAGATATTTTCAACCTTAATCTATTATAATAAATACATTACATCTTTTACTTAGAATGTCACACAAAAGAACTGTTTATATACTATTATCTTACCTCCTAAACATTTCTATGAATATCATTGGTTAAAAGCGACCGTGTGTAGACCCTGTATATTTAATATGGGGTTAGTAGGTATGGTTTATTTTAATACACGGTTAGCATGGTTAGTAGTGGTGTTACGTCCCTTTATAAAAACAACACGGCGTTGAGGAAAAATCTGAAACGTTTCACCCGGACAACAGATGAAGAAATTGATGATGAACGATTGAAATAAATACAGAAAACACATTAAAAGCAAACAAAATGTTATTGTTGGCATTTGTTTTGTATAGACCAATGGAAGTAGGTTCTTTATATTGAAGACTTGATCACTTTGATCATGTTGATAGGCAACTAGTCTAAATGCCACATGTTATGATAGTCCGTCACTAGCACACTGTATAACTAATAATATCTAGTTCGAGAATGTTGTGTTATTTCACTGATAAAAGATTCGTGCTCCTGTAACAACCGTACATTATTGTTAGGATCTCAAGAATAAAACCTCACGATATACAACAGTATTGCTTCCCAAAATGAGTTTATTCGCGTTACCTATTAGAATACGTATCATCAAATCCTAAAATTGCTAAAAAACATGATTTAATAATGCCATTCATTTTTATTGAAAGCTATCATATCCGGTATTATAGTAATTATAACTTAATGGTAAATATTTAAATGTTTCTTGACAGAACTACTCTAGAAAATGGTAACTGTAATCACATAGAAACAACAGAAGGTGTCGTTGGTGTAATAGTTGGAATTGGTTTTGGTGCATTTTTTGTCTCAATGGTGATAATTGGTATGTGCATTTGTCGGCGTGGAAGTGGTGGCTGTTACGCAGGTAGTACGGGTCATGGGCACTACGGAAACCATCATCATCATAACGGGGGTGGAGGCGGCGGTAATGGAGGCGGATTTTCAGGAGATGGAGGAGGAGATGGGGGTGGCGGAGGAGGAGGTGGATTTTAGCCGGTTTGAAGAACAAAGCAACAAGAACAATGACAGCTACTGTACTTGCTTTAATCATATTAGTGAATTATAAGAATGCCTAGCATTAATTACTATATAGAAGGAAGAGTTCTAACAGTTGTACATCTTAGATATAACATTCCTTGAAATTATCTTCCAATTCGTTCTACATTTTTGTTTTAAATACATGACAGACCAGACACTTAATTTACAATTAGTCTTTCGTATGCGTTTATTTTCATCATTTGTATTATATTTGTTTTATTTTCTTGATAAATTTAAGAAATAATTTATTTTTAAAATTATTTTTGAATTATATCTAAATGCAGACGCTGGTCTCGCTCCAGCGAAAATAAGAAAAGAAGCAAATAAAAAAACACCATTAGAAATGATTACTAACTTATTCATGTGCAATGAGATGGTCTTGCATTGATGTAACTTTAAACACAGGAATATATATGAATAAGTAGATGTGTATAGAAACAAATGAGACAACTATCATCAGAGTCCAAATGACGTGGTTCTAAGAAACTATAGGTCACCGTATGGCCTTCAACAGTGAGCAAATAACATACCGTATAGTCAGTTATAAAAGGCCCCAACATGACAGCATGCGTAATGAAAAAGGGCTGATTTATGACATAACAATAAAAAAAAAACAATATGTATATCTGACTTAGAGTAGGAGATGCAAAATTTGGAATCCATGTAATAATTAATTGCATGAAGTAAAACACGGGCTAAATCCATTTCACTTAAACATACAATGATGGAGACAGAAGTTTATGTTTAAATTTTTAAGTGGCACTTTATTGAGTTATTTGATTTTTATGGCTTAACATCCAGTGACAATCATTTCATACAAATTCAAGACGAAACTATTGGAGCTGGTATCAGTTATTTCACTTTTGTGACTAGGTTTTCGTGTATTTCATGGCTCCCACCTCGTAGTAAATAATTCCACTCGGGCATATACTATAAACAAATAGATTAACAAATAATTCAAGAAATAATTTATCTAGAATAGTCACCAAACCAATAATGACAATCTTTACATAACACGTTAAACTCGATTGAATATTTGACTTACCATGTGAGCTAATTCATGTGAGACAACAATTGCTGTAAAGATATGCTGACTGACTGTGGATATGTCAGGATGGTAAAACATTATACTTTCTCTGTACGTAACAAGACCCCAATTTTCCATAGCTCCAGCAGAGAAGTCAGGTATAGCGATCATATCTGAAAAATAATTTAGGTGCTGTCACAAATCCTTGGAAAAGGTACATGTGTAGCTGCTGTCGAGCGTCATTTAGACAACATGTGTAGCTTCTGTCGAGCGTCATTTAGACAAGTGGACTTTACTTTCGTTGTTTAGAATGCAGCAGGTTGGAATGTTAAATTAGTTTTTCAAGATATCCAATACAAAAATAAAATTTGGTCAGCAAGAAATAATATTTTTAATCTCGGAAACCTCAGATCAAGATATAGAAGATTATTAGTTACACAAAGTATACTTTTCTAAAATAGGAAGCCAATTTTAAAACCAAGATGGTGACTGTCTTTAATGTTTATGACGGTGCTGTATGAAATGAAGGATGTAATACAACCACCAAATTAGAGTGCACGAATGCACGATTTCAAGTACGAGCAAGTTAAGTACTTTGAGCTTGCTTTCAGTAAATGCAGGCATTCTTTGATGAAGTATTGTTTTATTATTTTGCACTTCTGTATTTCTGTATCAAGTGTGTAAAAGTTTAATTATACTTTATTCAAAATGTCTAGATTTGAATTGGTTTGCTTTAAGCCGACCTTTAGTGAATTATCATTGTCCCCTTATGGATATTTGACCATAATTATTTTGCATCATATCTACTTAAAAGTCACGAAGAGTAGGCTTACAATTACCATACTTGAAACTATTTCAATTTACAATTTATTAACACTTTGTCAAATAGATAAGTAGCACTGAAATTAAAATTTGCTTCAGAACATCAACTCCGGGACATAATATATTGACTTATAATAGTCCCAGATCGAATCCTGTCTTTAGTTCCGTTGAGTTCAAACATATATATATAGCATATTCCTTATTGCCATACAATGTGTTTGACATACCTAATTTTAGTAACGGTGTGTTTGACATACCTAATTTTAGTAACAATGTGTTTGACATACCTAATTTTAGTTGCAATGTGTTTGACATATCTAATTTTAGTAACAATGTGTTTGACATACCTAATTTTAGTAACAATGTGTTTGACATACCTAATTTTAGTAACAATGTGTTTAACATACCTTATTTTAGTAACAACGTGTTTGACATACCTAATTTTGGTAACAATGTGTTTGACATACCTTATTTTGGTAACAATGTGTTTGACATAATTAATGTTAGTAACAATGTGTTTGACATACACATAATTTTAGTAACAATGTGTTTGACATACCTAATTTTGGTAACGGATACTCAATTTCAAAATAGTCTTCGAATTCATCTAGAAGTCTGCTTCCAACCCACAAGGAGTAGTTGGTATGTTCTATATACTCCTTCCTCGCAAATGTCCTGAACTATAAACGATAGGAAGTCAAAAATTATAATATTAAACAGTCATACATTTTAATATATATCTTAATAAATATACAATATATTCAATATTAAACAAGGTTTAAAAGAAAAAGAAAACGCGCCGAGGCTTGCCGCGCATTTCGTGTATCGTAGAACGTACACATCAATCATATCAGATTAGATTTACTATTTGCTAAATATGAAGTTCTGGTGATTTGGAGTATTCTACTTTTTATAAGCTTTTAAATTTTAGTTCATTTATATGTTTTGGAGTTTGGTGTGACGTCCGTTTTCACTGAACTAGCACACAATTTTAGTTAGGGGCCAGCTGAGGACCACCTCGGGTGCGGGATTTTCTCGCTGCATTGAAGACCCATTGGTGGCCTTCGGCTGTTGTCTGCTCTTTGGTCGGGTTGTTGTCTCTTTGACATATTCCCCATTTCCATTCTCAATTTTATTTTAGACAATCTTGTAATGTCTGTTATTAAAAATGGTGCAACAATATTGGGAAATACAGAACATACATGTATTAATGCTGTAAAACATATGACAGTGCGTTTTAATGGGTGTTCGATAATACTCTCCCTATTTAGGTCTCTATAGTGACATCGGTTTGATGCCATGGCATGTATTGTGAAATATTAGAAATGTATTTTCATGACTTATGTGCAAAATAATATAAAATACCAGACTGTTAGTATGAAACATATTTGTAATATTGGTTTACCTTTTGATAAAGATGGTATGAAAATTATTGAGAATATCTGTTTAGATAAATTTAAAGCGCTATGTTATATTCTATTGATTTGATGTCAAACGATCGTAGCAAACTACGTACGTTTAGATTACTTAAAATAAATTTGTCAAAGGAAATATTTGTTAAAAAATATACCTAGAAACTACAGAAGTGCGTTTGAAAAATTGAGACTTGAAGTAGTGAATATCTTCTAGTAGAAAATATAATTTGCTTTAACAACACTTGTAATGAAAATCGTTTTTTGTGGGATAAAAAAATACGTCTTACACACGTTGAATTACCCAGTGTTTGTTTTCCAGTGTTTGAAGATTTGTGTTGTTAGCTTGTTTTACCAAGCATGATTATGTGATTGTAATTTTATGTTTTTATCTGATTACGAAAAATTTATATTTTATTGATATGATAATTTGTACATTTGCACTGTCAGAATCGGCAATGACATTTCAATAAAAAGAAAATTTATTATATAATGCTAATTTGTATATGAATTTAAAGATACTCTCGTTTCTCGTTTTAAACTGAGTTGCTCTTGTATGTTTCGTGTCTATGTTATTTTAAGAGATTTATATGGTCTATAAAATCAAGAGGTGAGACTGAAATAAAGTATTGTCTATCTTATTTATATTTCGACTTATGTTGTCTGTAATATAATAATGATACTTCACAGTATATTCTGATAGAAAATGTGGACTCGTAAGAAGGCAACTAAATCAACCGTGTTGCTTGGACAAATCTTAAAAAGGGGGGAAAAGAAAGTATAAAATGAGGTGGCAACATTGAAGAAACAAGTACTGGGAACTGGTTGCAATTTATACTTATAGGAAAAATACAGAATACAATTCTATAAAAGTATACAATGATTTGCTTCATTATACAAACTAAATCTTATAAAATTGATACGAATTTCGTAGTTTATGACGTCCTACGTAGTCTCCAATTTATTATTTACATTATCAAGCCCGATAATAAAACCGTGGTGTTAAAGTTACACAATGCAATGTTTATTACAGTTGTAAATTGCATTATTACAATACCTATTTAACAATCAAGTGAAAATGTTAAAATGATTCATACAAGAATTATGTATTATTGCTTACCGTGTGATTATATTTGGTAGTGTTAACTTTATGTGGAAAATCGCAAACTGCAAATGCCAAAAGATAAGTTGGCATAACAACGGTCTTCTCGAATATATCAGCAAAATATCCATTAGAACTATAAATAAGAAATATTTACGAAATATAATTAATTACACAGAAATTTGTCTATTAATATGAATAAAAGGAAATGTGGGATACACGTCAATGAGACAGCAACCAATCGACAAAAATAGGCAAAAAGACACCAAAAGAGCAATATAATCCTGCAGTATCTTAGACATGTATTCTTTTCGATTTTTAGAAAAAAAACTTGTAATGAAAGAATTTGTTCTTTTGGCTTCCTTGTTTGATAAAGTTAATAAAAATTTCAGAAATTTTGTTTATTGATTTAGAAAATCTTATGAAGATTGCAGCTGTTTGGTAGTCTCTGATAAATTTAATAACAATTGACTTAACACTAGGAGCAATTTAAAAAAAAAGACTTCTGTATTGTTGAATACTGTATGTTGACCCCTAGTTATCTTTTGGTTATTTGTGTGGATGGATTACGATTTCATTGACTTATACCCACCATCTCATTTAATTTATTAATATCTTACAATTTTACCATGCAAGATCACTTTGGTGGACTGTATCAAAGCGAGAGAGAGAGGGCAGGCTAATGTACAGGAAAGTAATGAGAACGAGAAGAAGACGTAAGTAAATGCAAGAAAGATAACGAGAGGGGCTAATCTACAAGGTCGTTAGAAGAACAGGAGAGAACTGTAAGAATAATGAGAGAAGCTTATCGAGAGGACTGTTACAGTAAATAAACAGGAGAGGGGTTAGTTTACAGGACTGTTAGAAGAACGGAATAGAGGCTTATGTTCAGGACTGATCAAATAAAAAGAGGCTGATATACGACAGGACTGTAAGAAGAAATAACTAGAGGCTCTAAAGAGCCTGTGTCGCTTACCTTGGTCTATGTGCAAACAAAGGACACTCTCCAACATTGTAGATGAGAATAGACTTCATGACAAAAATCTTTATTTTGTCGATCTTGTATTACTGATCTTTAAGTCTGTTTGGTTTCTCTCTATCTTCTTTAGTTTTTGCTCAAAACACAAAAGAGGGTAAAAAATTCTCATTTAAGGGCAATCACTTCTATGAAGAGTGACAGTCTACTAACCATGCTAACTACATCGGCAAAATTTGACTTTTAAATAGATCTTGCCTTGCTGATCATTGTTGTGATTTAAAGTGTTTTTTCATCTATTATAATTTAAATCATATAAGGCATAACGGGATAAAAATGTTTCTCTCTAAATATAGTTTTCATGATAATAGGCAAAAATGAAAAAAATGGTAAAATTTGTCATTTATGGGCAATAACTCCTAAAAGAATTTGTCTAACAGTTTTGACGTGTATGGACAATTGGTAGAGCTCATTAATCTGAGCATTTTTGCTTCTTTCAGATTTTCTCTATTTATAACGGTTAAAAAAATAATAGACAAAACTTGCATTTTACCCCTATGTTCTGTTTTTAGCCATGTTGGCCATGTTGATTGGTAAGCGGGGTCATCAGACACATTTTAAAAATAAATACCCAAATGATGATTGTGGCCAAGTTTGGTTAAATTTGTCTCAGTAGTTTCAGGAGAAGATTTTTGTAAAAGATTACAAAAATTAACAAAAATTGTTAAAAAAATGACTATAAAGGGCAATAACTCCTTAAGGGGTTAATTGACTATTTTGGTCATGTTGACTTATTTGTAGATCTTACTTTGCTGAACATTATTGCTGTTTACAGTTTATCTCTATCTATAATAATATTCAAGATGAGAACCAAAAACTGCAAAACTTCCTTAAAAATTACCAATTCAGGGGCAGCAACCCAACAACAGGTTGTCTGATGCGTCTGAAATTTTCAGGGCAGATAGATCTTGACCTTATGAACATTTTTTACCCCTTTTCAGAATTGCTCTAAATGCTTTAGTTTCAGAGATATAAGCCAAAAACTGCATTTTACCCCCATGTTCTTTTTTAGCCTAGTAGTTTCAGAGAAGATTTTTGTAAGTTAACGGACGACGACGACGGACGACGGACGCCAAGTGATGAGAAAAGCTCACTCGGCCCTTTTTGGCCAGGTGAGCTAAAAAGGACTATGACAAACGGGAGAGAGGCAAAAGTACAGGAGTGAACGAAAACGAGATGGAGGCTTATGTACACATCGAATAATGAGCAAGGAAATTAAACAACACATCTAAGTAGTGTTTATACTGTCTCACCAGGAGGTAAGATGAGAGAAAAAAAAAAACATTTTCACGGCAACGATGTGGGAAAAACGAGAGTTGAGAAATAAAGAGTCTTACATGCGCAAAAGTGAAAATACCGGAAATCTAGAGCACAGAATATAAAATTGCAGGTCTCTCACGAATACAGCTTGTTAAAACACTCGTAACCTTTGCAAATCTAACAGTCTTTCCAATATTTGATTGTTTACCTAAAGCTAAACAAAGGCGTGTATCTTACTTGAAACATAAGGCTAATAAAATAAACGGTTACAAATTAGAACTTATAATAATAGTAATTATAATAATGATATTTGTAGGTACTCCACTTTCCCCAATTATTTCATTTATAGTCATATTAAATGGCTCAAAATATAGGAAATTGATCAAACCTTTGTACTGTATGAATCCTTGGCATATTTGATAACGTTATCATGTCTGACACGGTATCGTTTCGTCTCTCCAGGGTAATGTTAAACGTGGCTTTCAGAGCTGGTTCATCAAACGAAGGGAAAGCCTTCCTCGCATCTGTTGGTTGAAACTGTGTGATTGCCATATATCTGAAACGAACACAAAGTTGGATATTGTACAATGTTATATGAAAAATAACTTAACTTGCAGACATGAATCTCTTCTAGACGTTCATCAAATGCAAATATACGTAATACAAATATAGGTACCAAAAAGAAACACAGGCATGTAATTAACAATATGTATACTTAAAGGTTTATATTAAAAATAACTTGCATGTAAATTTAAATTTAACAGTAACAATTGAATTGCATCAATTAAACAAGGACTGGAGAATTACTACAATTTTATAGGGAATAATTATAAGGAGTGTACACAGAAAAGAGTTTGACATTCAAGAAATTACATATAGATAGTAGACGTAATATTTGAAAATATTTAGCAGATAGCTTAAATAAGAATTGTATTTCTTTTCGTGATAATTGGAAATGAGTTTGAATGAAAGTGAGCATGGCAATAGTTAACCATGACCCTTTCCATTTATGACATTTAAAAGCATAAAGAAGAATACTTATATTTTTGATTATCAGAAGACTTTATATTTAATACCTTTCGTCACTACCCTCCATGTAACTACTATAATACAATCCAGATAAATCTTCATTTTGCAATGGTCCAGAAAACTCCATTTCGACGTAGTAGTTACTGCCAGCCTCTAGGTATTCAAACAACCAAATAATCAGGAAATGTCGTGCGGAATCGTCCCTTGTATGATTAAGCACAGATATCTGTCGATTTGTCGTTTCTGTCACGTTTATTGAACCACTTGTAACATTCAAGTTTTGAATGTGAATTGTAATATTATTCGTTCTTTCTTTGCATTCGAAATATATTCGGACATACCCATGTAAGGTAAAATCTTGGGGGTTTGTTTCATACAAATTTGGACGGAGAACGACATTGTAGTGATAAGGTTCTAATGCTGTAGGTAGCCACACGTCGTCTGTGATTGCTGGAGCTTGTGGAGTTGTCGGTGCTTCTGTCGTTGTCATGTCCACTGGTGGAGTTTGTGTTACATTCGAACATGGTGTACCTAAGTAAGCAAAATGTTTGATATACATATATATATATAGAGAGAGAGGATTAATATATGAATACTGTTTTTGCAGAATCGCCAAAAGAACAACAGGTCACAACAACCACAAAGACCTGCACACAGGAAAGTAAAGTTTTAAATTGAAGATTGTAGTCGACATATGCCATAATTTATCTTAAGACCTATCGAAAGTCGTTGTACTATTATGTTAAAATGTTTGATTATTTTATTATTGTCTCATTGGCAATCATACCACATCTCCTTATTTATATATTATTCAGTAAGAATGTTGTTTTTTTAACTTTAAGAAAAGGAGAGCATAATTCAATTTGTTTTACAATAGACTAACTGAAATGTACGCTACATATTTATTTTAAGGATATCAAACATTTTAAAAGAACCTCTGTCTTAAGTTTGTTTCGAGTTTTTTTATATATCACCAAAACATTTAATTACTTTACAAATTACGTAGACTACCATAGGAATATATTGGTTTCAAAACAGTTATAATGCTTTATTCTCGTATGTTTATTCATGTATATAACATCTGGCGATAAATTAACTGTCAGCGATATACATAACTTACAGAGTAAAACTGAGGTTAAATAAAAGGATATGATGTGAATGACAACTTACATGTATTCGGTAAAGTTGTTTGTTCCGGACAACCAATCTGACCACCTGTGCTGGAACCGTCTCCTGGACATGAACATTGGCATGTTACATTTTATTTCCACCAGCAAAATGAACAATAATTCCAACACACACGGAAATAGCTACCGCTAGCAATGTTAGTACAAACGCTGTTGAAATTTTAAGACTGAATTTGTCATTTTTATCATAGTCAGTAGCATAAGCATCACCGCGACTCGAACCCATATCAAATCGTTCAGAAGACGAAAACATGGCTTCCTTCTGAAAACCAGTGAGAGTGGGAATTAAACCCAAAGTTCGCCAAAGTTGACATATAACAATTTAATATTCACTGTTAAATAGGGGAAATAAATTTTATTACGGGTAGTTGAGACTGTTAAACTGACAGTCATAAACATTTTAGAACAATGCATAGCGTTTATGGCACCAATATAGTTATATATTATTGGGAATTCTCGATGGTTTGAGAAAATAATAATGTTATGTTAAATATCTAATCAAAAACAATTATGAGTTTTTTCACATGTCTTATTAAATTCTTCATTTGAATAGTGTATTTCATGGATTTTTATACCCTGTTACAAGATGTCGGAGATACATGTGATCAGTCTACAATCCGAAATTAACAAGAGAAAATGCGATGGACATTCAAAACAAGTTTTAATTATTAAAAAGTTTTTTTTATGAACAAGTTATTTCTCAACGTACATTAGATCCCAAGAAGCAAGAGAAACGGAAGAATATATTTTAAATACAATTTAGTGAGCCTTT
This sequence comes from Mytilus coruscus, assembly GCA_017311375.1. Lineage (NCBI taxonomy): Eukaryota > Metazoa > Mollusca > Bivalvia > Mytilida > Mytilidae > Mytilus > Mytilus coruscus. The sequence goes on along the minus strand of CM029597.1, from coordinate 31,346,220 downwards.
AATACATGTAGTTGTAGATGTATAGGATTTTGATAGTTATATAACTTGCAATATTACGTTTTGTAGTTCAGTTTTAATCCTACATTACTTTTCTTATTTATATAGTTTGAAGTCCATTGCTTGGACTATTGTTATTTACCTCTGAGTTTTCATTTTATAGAACATAAAACGGTTAAATCTAGATATGCAAATCACGTTATTTATTGATAGAAAGTGTGGGGTTTATAACTTCACGGCGACACAATGGGCAGCGAATTGTCGACATCTGCAATTATGAGTAAAATTAATGGTCACATCATAGCAAAACTTTATACAGACCAACCTTAAAAAAAATATAAAAAAATAACAGAGATGTCCGAAAATCCAATCAGTTATCATACTAAATCCCGAAATGGCGACGGAGAGCCTTTTTATTTTACGTATTCCAACTTCTTAATTTATGTGTGCCACTGATTCATGTTTAAAGCATTACAAATTCTGGTATGATTGTTGCATGTTGACTGAGAATGAGCGAATCTATCTTAGATTAAAATAGTTTTATTTGAAACATTACTTTTTTCTAGTACTATATTGATTAGAGTGAACTCCGAGACACTGTTATATCTATTCTATGTTCCTAGTTAGTATTTTTTGAAAATCTTCCCAAAGGTTCATTATGGTATAGACATGTGTTCATCCCTGGGTTTCTCCCGTCCGGCAGTAGAATTCGATGCCGAAGAGTAATGTTAGTTTGATTGTGCGGGATGTATTGATATGCTCACACATCCTGTCAGAATGGTAACATTAATTCCTATTCCTTGTGTAAGTAGATTTCTTTGGAAAAAATCCTACTTCACTGTTTTTCCAGAAGGAAGCCATGTTTCCGTCGGGTGAACGATTTGAAATGGGTTCGAGTCGCGGTGATATTTATGAGACTAACTATGACAAAATAAACCTAACAGTTCTCTGCGCGCCCAAGAACCTTCTTTGAGGAGTCCGTTAGTTGCCTGTTTGCAAGTCAAAATCTATCTTATATCCAACACATTGCGTTCTTTAATGTGTTCTCGCCCTGGATATGCATGAAATATTTGCAACTGACCATAAAAAACAACAACCAATCAATTCATAAAGGAGTAAATCGTTATAATTTATTGAAGAGCTTTCTCTAGTATTTTTTCAGAGTGCGTTTTCAATAAAAGGGAGTCTGAATTGAGTACTCAATAAATATGATTCCCCGCAATGGAAGGTCCAAATTCTTAAGTCTGTTTTTGTTAATGTGTATGGCATTTTTTGTACCGAGTCCAAAAGTTTTCCCTCTCTGTTAGTGTAAACAAATATTTTATTGTGAAAATAATAATATAAACATTATAAGTGTGACAGTTTTATTAAGGATTGGAAAACAAGTGAAATTATGTTTAAAATCTTTTAATGGGAAAATAAAGAGCATGCTATACAATATGAGCGATAAATTCTAGTGTGAATATACTATAGAAAACAGCCGCAAAATTGCGGGTATGTGAATTGGATTATTGTGTTCATTTTCTTAATTCGCATTGTCCATTGATAAAGTACATATGGGAAATGACCAATGTTGAAAAAAGTAAGTGACTGTTTTTCGTTAAATTATTCCGTCTTTCGTGGACTCAATTTATAAGACAATAAGTTTTATTATGCTACTCTCAAAATTTGCACATTTCATTAAAGATTTAGACCAATTGTCATCTGCTTCTTCAAAATCCAAGATGGAGGAAGACACCCCAGCCACCGTTTAAAGAACGTCTTGCGTTGTTATTTTGTTTTTATTTTATGTTATTTTCTTGAGATGCGGTGTATTTTGATAAAAGTTTGCATTTAACGACATCCTTAACCCAAAAAGAATCAATTACTATCTGAAAGACAACTATTGCTTAATTTTGAATATCTCTTTTTGTTTGGAATATCCTTGTTCTTTTTTTGCGACAAGTGTACTAACAATTTGCCAAAATCTACCAATATTGCAGATTTGAGCCATCTTTATGCATGCATATTAAATTTTTGTTACATGACAGTTCAGAAACACACCTTATTGTTGTTTGAACATAGTACACATCTGTCATACTGTGAAGTTCATTAAATATTTGACGAAGTTTTGAAAATAAGCATGGTGTGAAATAATTTTCGAGGAATTTGTCACTAACCATCGAGGAAGTACATACCGTAAAACATATACCATACAGCATATTATCTAAATGCAATATTGTAATATCCCGGAGTTGAAAAAACAGTCCCTTAATTAAATAACATTGATTTTTCAGGTATATTTATTTTTCATTTGATATTGTGATTTTGTTATAATAGAACACCCATGCAACCACGCATCCCATATTGCATGATAGGACCCGACACTACTTTAGTGTTTCGGCAGTTAAGCTTGGGATGGTCATTTTAAGATGCATTATTTGAATATAATCAAATATGAAAGTTATTCATGTATATATTGATATATTTATATTTAGTTATAATAGAACACCCATGCAACCACGCATCCCATATTGCATGATAGGACCCAATTTTTTTGTTATAATAGAACACCCATGCAACCACGCATCCCATATTGCATGATAGGACCCGACACTACTTTAGTGTTTCGGCAGTTAAGCTTGGGATGGTCATTTTAAGATGCATTATTTGAATATAATCAAATATGAAAGTTATTCATGTATATATTGATATATTTATATTTAAATTCTTCTTCAATAGATCTAGTTATTATGACAGATCTGCCATCATCAGGGGTCCAACTGTCAATTTTATGTTAAAGTCTTTAACTTTGATCTACAAAGCATATCTCCAACACTTTTGTGTTTGCTATACGCAACTATTGGTGCTGTATTGAATATTTGTACACATTCTTCGTCAAACTGTAATAAATGCCAGTGTTTCATTATACGTTTCTTTATTTTACGTATATATGGATTATATTTAGTTATTAAAACTAATGGAATAATTTGTTTTTCTTTTGATTTGTTTTGTTGTAGTAATTCAGTACGGTCAATTGATAAAGCATCAGTAATACTATCATCTATTTCGACGTTATCATAACCCCTATCTAATAATTTCACTTTGAAATTAGTTAGATTGTTTATTAATTTGTTATGGTCACTTGTGTTTCTAATTTGCCGTATTGCTTCACCTTTAATAAATCCTCTGAATACATGCTGTGAGTGACAACTATTTCTGTGTAGAAACAGATAAGAATTGGTTTCTTTAAAATGTATTTCAAGGTCAAGAATGCCATGTGTTGTAAATCTTTGACCTTTAATTACATCAACATCTAAGAACGACATTTTATCGTTTGAGATTTCATAAGTCAACTTTAATAAGGGTTATAATCATTTGCTAGATGAAACAAATCTATAATTTCATCTGATGTCCCATCATATATTATGAATCCATCGTCTCTATATCTGCCATGATAAAATATTTTGTCTTTATGTTGAAATGCAGAAATAATTTGATTCATTATTTCAAACATAAGTATGTCACAGATTTCCGGTGAAGGAACTGCACCAATTGCCGTACCTATTATTTGTTTATAAATTTTTCCATTAAATTCAAATACATTGTTTTCTAAAATGATTCTCAACAAATGTATTAATACATGGACCGGCGGAGCACTGACTTTGAAGTTTGATTTGTCAAAACTGTCATAGGCTCGTTCCACCGCACTCAATAACGCTTCTTGAGGTAGATTAGTAAACATCTGTGTTATATCATACGAAACCAACAGGCTATTTGCCATAGGTTTTAATTTCTCAATGATATTAATGAACGATGTAGTATCTTTTATATATGTAGACTGATTTTGAACTATTGGTATAAGAAAATAGTCAACGTAATGACCTATAAGTTCAGTTACAGAACCACACTGTGATATAATTGGTCTGCCAGGTGGAATTATATTTAATTCATTTAATCCATCATGTTGTATTTGTTTAAACGTCTCAGTTTCAAGACGGTGAATTTTGGGAGAATATAAATTCTCCTAAACGTGCATCTCTTAATTTTTGACCATTTGTTAAAAATTTGAATGATATATTGTCGATTATGCCTTGGTCGTTTAATGATTTAACATACTCAATGACCTGGGTTTTCAGTTCTGTCATGTTAAATGAATCTAATTGGCAGTAATGTTGAGTATTTAGTTGTCTTGTGACTTCTGCTATGTAGTCTAGCCTGTCTAAAATAACACAATTTGAATTTTTATCTGCCTTTTTTATTACTATTGTTTCATCATTTTCAAATTGCGTAGCGTTATTCTTTCGCCCTTAGTAAGATTGTTTTTTACATTTTTTTCTATTGGTAGAAATGACAATTCAAGCTTTGTTAAATCTATATAATTTTCTAACGTATGGCACGTAGAGGCAGGTTTATATCCTGTATTGCTACGAAATGGATGAAGGTCAGTTTTTCTTGACTGAACATATACCGACATCGTAGTTTTCTAGCGAATTCATTGTAGTCTTTAGTATAGACATTTTGCATTTTGCTTGATGGCGTTGGTATAAATTTCAAGCCTTTCGCCAACAAGATATACTCCTGATTTGATAATTTATGTTTTGATAGATTAATTACATCCTTTTTTGCATGTGCAGCTCTTTGTTGCATATTATATTCATTCCGTTCTATTTTTATTGTACAATCGGAATTTTTGCTTTTAAGCATTTCTATTAAAACGACGTGCCATTTTTGAGTTCACATTGTGTGATTCTCTTAGCTACGTGCCTTTGTTGAGCTCACATTGGGTGGCTGAAGAATATTTAGGTTTACACATGTTATAAACCTTGAAAGAGATCCGCCCACATTCACGTGGGTTGATAGGCGGGGATAAGATAGCAGTGAGAAATTGTCCGTGTTGCTGATGTATAAATGAGTCACATTGTTTTGTGGAATTTTTCTAAGTAAATCAGGCCATCAAGTATTTTTAACTCAAGGCTAAAAGCTTTGTTAACCGGAACAATAAATTAGCACTGTATCCCATCAAACAGGAAATGCGGATCGTTCTCAATACAGAAAACGATTCTCGGTAAGGTGCAATAGGACAGCCGTCCTTGCATACATTTTGTTATAATAGAACACCCATGCGGGCCCACGGGTCCTATCATGCAATATGGGATGCGTGGTTGCATGGGTGTTTTATTATAACAAAAGGGTCCTATCATGCAATATGGGATGCGTGGTTGCATGGGTGTTTTATTATAACAAAATTGGGTCCTATCATGCAATATGGGATGCGTGGTTGCATGGGTGTTCTATTATAACTAAATATAAATATATCAATATATACATGAATAACTTTCATATTTGATTATATTCAAATAATGCATCTTAAAATGACCATCCCAAGCTTAACTGCCGAAACACTAAAGTAGTGTCGGGTCCTATCATGCAATATGGGATGCGTGGTTGCATGGGTGTTCTATTATAACAAAAGGGTCCTATCATGCAATATGGGATGCGTGGTTGCATGGGTGTTCTATTATAACTAAATATAAATATATCAATATATACATGAATAACTTTCATATTTGATTATATTCAAATAATGCATCTTAAAATGACCATCCCAAGCTTAACTGCCGAAACACTAAAGTAGTGTCGGGTCCTATCATGCAATATGGGATGCGTGGTTGCATGGGTGTTCTATTATAACAAAATGTGTTTTTTAGAAAATACAGCCGTAAATATGATAAAACACATTATTTTCTACATTAACACGAAAAGTCTTACACATGAATTACATGCTACTCTCAAAATTTGCACATTTCATTAAAGATTTAGACCAATTGTCATCTGCTTCTTCAAAATCCAAGATGGAGGAAGACACCCCAGCCACCGTTTAAAGAACGTCTTGCGTTGTTATTTTGTTTTTTATTTTTATGTTATTTTCTTGAGATGCGGTGTATTTTGATAAAAGTTTGCATTTAACGACATCCTTAACCCAAAAAGAATCAATTACTATCTGAAAGACAACTATTGCTTAATTTTGAATATCTCTTTTTGTTCGGAATATCCTTGTTCTTTTTTGCGACAAGTGTACTAACAATTTGTCAAAATCTACCAATATTGCAGATTTGAGCCATCTTTAGGCATGCATATTAAATTTTGGTTACATGACAGTTCAGAAACACACCTTATTGTTGTTTGAACATAGTACACATCTGTAATACTGTGAAGTTCATTAAATATTTGACGAAGTTTTGAAAATAAGCATGGTGTGAAATAATTTTCGAGGAATTTGTCACTAACCATCGAGGAAGTACATACCGTAAAACATATACCATACAGCATATCTAAATGCAATATTGTAATATCCCCGGAGTTGAAAAACAGTCCCTTAGTTAAATAACATTGATTTTTTAGGTATATTTATTTTTCATTTGATATTGTGATTTTCACGTCATTTTTCAGGAACGTGAATTTTTATTTTGCATTTGATATTTAAGTCAACTACACAGATTTTTGTTTAAAAATGATATGTTATTGCTGTGAACATTCTAATTTTGATTATATGAAAATAACATTTCATTTTCGAATAAAGTTCTGTGAACGAGTTTTGAGAAATCGCAATTTAAAGTAAAAATGTTCATAATTTCACCGATTGTTACGTACATTCTATAGGAAGACCATAATGATATTACAGTTGTTTAATTTGTTTCACGGTTGGTAAATACTTTACAGTTAAAAGTAGACAAGTGTTTCTTGACCGGGAAGTTTCCACGACTACTTTTATATTTAAGCATTTAATAGCTTGTCTTTTTGAAGCTTAAGCAGCACAACAAAGCAAGGAAATACAGCATTCACAAAAGAAAAAGATAAGCAGTCCAAGAATATCATATGTGCCATTTATCAACCAGAATGATAAGTAATATAATCCCGGGTTACAATAATAATAATCTGCAGTAGACTTGTTTGAAGAGAAGTTGTTTTATATATCCAGATGTTTCCTGTAAAACTGAAGTAAACAGTCATAAATACTAGGACGTTTCCTGCAAAACACAAAACAACATAAATCGTAAATAATTAGACGTTTTCCGCAAAAACTGAATTTACAAAAATCTTTCTTGCAAATAAATAAATCATCGAAAAATGTCAGTATGTAATTTAAACTGGCCAAGTAATTTTTTTTTCTTTGTACGAAAACTAAGGTTTCACTCACTCAAAACGTTGGTTTTTGTCCATTTTTCTCTATTCTTTATAAATTTTGCCCATTATTCTCTATTCTTTTTATTTTAGCACCCCATTATTCTCTATTCTGTATTCTATTGGCCCATTTTCTCTATTCTTAATTTTTTGGCACATTTTTCTGCAGTATTAGACCATTATTCTCTTTTCGGTGGCTGAGTGGTCTGAGTAGTCGAACTACTGTATCACTAGCCAGTCAACACTGAGGTTGTGAGTTCGAATCCCGCACCGGGCAGGTGCGCTCGACTCCAATATTAATTGACTAGGATTGTCAGTTTTCCTACCGAAGGTCGGTGGTTCTCTCCGGGCACTCTGGCTTCCTCCGCCTATAAACACTGACCGCCATGAAATAGAACAACTATAGTGTTGAAAAAGGCGTTAAACACCAATCAATCAATCAAACAATCAATCCAACTTAGTCAAATTTTCTGAATCATAAGCATTCGCTTTGCAAATGAATAGTTTTCATTGGATAAATGAACGGGTTTCTCTATCTAATATATTTTATGATAAAGTTGAATTCAAACTCGTGTATCGTTACTTTTGTTAAATAGTATATTTTTTTCTTCTTTTCACAAAAGGTGGTCTTTACCTACAGGTACATGAATGTCTAAAAGATCTTTATATATACTAGTATATAGATACCAATATATCTTATTGTGTTTTGAAATTTCTAAATTGTTTAAGCTTTGTCTAGTTTGGAAGACAATATCAGAATCAGACAAAATGATGGACAGGAAGAAGAAAACAAATAATGAGGACCCGTCATGTTATCATTGGTTGATTTATGTTGTCATACTTTATCGCAGGTAATCTAACAATTACCCACATTAATAAAATTGATTTACTTTAACAGCTGGTATGCCTCATGAATAAAAGTTAAAAACACTGATATTGATGAGAAATTGATAAAACGTAAGCCAAAAAAACATAACTAGACATAACGACCAAATCGAGGGTCTGGTTTAGGTATACAGAAAATATTAATTGATTGTTTGATTGGTGTTTAACGCCACTTTCAGCACTATTGTGCTATTTCGTGGCGGTCAGTTTTAATTGGTGGAGGAAGCCGGAGTGCCGGACAGAACCACCTACCTCAGTGTTGACTGGCTAGTGATACAGTAGTTCGACTACTTAGACCACTCGGCCATCGAGGCGCCGACTAAGTTGGAAAGTGAACATTACCGGATGTTGTTGAGCATAACGGTCAAATTTATTTTGAGAAAAATGAAAACACAAATCGTCACTCAATTTCGAAGATGAAATCTTAGTATTCAAATATCTGCGAAGACATTTAAAATTTAAACAGACCTTCTTTTGTTTCAAGTTTTTGAAATTTTGGTGAAATAAGGTGATTTTTTAAATCAATAAAGTTTCGAATAAAAATTTCGCGATTTTGCATTAAATCAATGGTTTCGATAAGATAACACCAAAGTGACTCTGTAAATATTAAACCAATTGAACATTTTATAGCTTGCTACCATGTTATAATTGCATCCAATTTCATTATATATGGAAATTGATATAAAAACCCTTTCTTCCCATGGGGTTGTTTGAAATAAGAGACGTCATTCGTTTAGCTGTCGAAAAGTCATTCTTCTAACAAGTGAATGGACATTCAATTTGTCACGAAGCAGCTCGTGTAAAGATCTCGATGTCTATTTAAATGTAATGATGGGTGACACAATTTATCATAATATGAGCTAGTAATGCTATTCATATTTTACCAGAAAGTTAAATGTATCAAAGTTTTATGTTTAAAGTTTTTATATTATATATAAAGAAGAATAGATGATCATAGTAAGTTAACAATAAATGAGGAAAATCAATGGCATATATTCTATTGATTTTATTATACCCTGATCTATCTTGATCTGCATTAACATCTAAAAAGTGTTTTTCCTGTGCGGGTTTGAATTGTAATTGCAAATTAGCCATGTTCTTAATAAATATTGTATATCGCATCCAGCTTTTAACCCTAATATTGTATATAAAGCTAACAAATTAGGAGTTGTCCATCAAATCCGCATTAACGTTTTTTTTTTATATCGCTAATTTATGATTTTAAGCAAAACTAAAGAGTTTCTTTTGTTTTATGTATAATAGTTTGTTTTATGCGGTGTACAAGATCATGGCTTCCTACACTGTTAACGATGCCGTTGCTGTTTGAAATCGTCTCCTTAGTACAGCAACTGATATTTATGTAGGACGGCAATCTTTTCTTATCAGATGGTAATCTACTTTGAGCTAGCTCTCAGTTGGTTCGAGCATTCTTCGATAAGTATAATTTGATGTATTTGTGTTTTTGTTACCTACCAAACCGTTATAACACAATCAGTTTAATTGAGGTCGGAAGCTGGCATGTCAGTAACCGCTAGTAGTCCTTTGTTAATTTATGTATCATTGTCATCTTGCTTTGTTTCTTCTGTTACCTATTCTGACATCGGACTCGGACTTCTTTTAAACTGTGATGTATGCCTTTTGTGCTTCTTCGTTACATTTGTTTGTTTTTATAGTGATTAAGATGGTAACACAATGTTGACTGCTGTAACCCTAATTTTGACATTTTACCTATTGTGTCTGTTTGTTTTGTTCACGCATCGTTGTCAATATAATGGAATTTGATGCGACTGTCATACAAGTGAGAGGTTTGGCTAGCTATAAAACCAGGTTCAATCCACCATTTTCTACATAAGAAAATGCCTGTACCAAGTCAGGAATATGACAGTTGTTATCCATTCGTTTGATGTGTTTGAACTTTTGATTTTGCCATTTGATTGGGGACTTTCCTTTTGAATTTTCCTCGGAGTTCAGTATTTTGTGATTTTACTTTTACTGTGCGTATTGCTGTGTGTTTGTTTATTCTACATTGGCTAGAGGTATAGGGGAGGTTGATATCTCACAAAACATGTTTAACCCTCTGCATTTTGCGCCTGTCCCAAGTCAGGAGCCTCTGGCCTTTGTTAGTCTTGTATGTTTTTTTTAAATTTTAGTTCATTTATATGTTTCGGAGTTTAGTCTGTCGTTCATTTTCACTGAACTAGTACATATTTTGTTTAGGGGCCAGCTAAAGCCTGCCTCCGGGTGCAGGATTTTCTCGCTGCGTTGAAGGCCCATTGGTGGCCTTGGGGTGTTTTCTGCTCTTTGGTCGGGTTTTGTCTCTTTGACACATTCCCGTTTCCATTCTCATTTTATTTGATAAATTGATAATCTGCCGAAAGGAGTAGGATCCATTTCCTCTGTATTTTTTCACTCGCAGGGTCAACATCAGAAAGTTGTCAATACCTACTGTAGTTTGAATATCAAGGGATCGGGTTGTTGTCTCTTTAACACATTCCCCATTTCCTTTCTCAATTTTATACGTTATTTTTCTAATATATCTTCATGTATGTTATTTTAAATGAAGAATTGTTTAAAAAGCTACTAGTAGTTTTACCCGGCCACATTTGCAGGTGCATGTCCCAGGTCAGAAACATCGTCAATATTTGTCGTTTTTTATATCTTAATGTTTTAATTTATTTATAATTTTGTTTAATTTATTCACAACTTTACAAGACTCGGGACGATTTAGAGCTCGACATATAGTATAGACACCTATCTGTTTTTGAAGACTAAAGGTTGCCCTCTAAATGTCTTTTGTTTATTTTCGTCGTTGGGGTGCTGTTTCATTGACGTATACCCTACATCTCCTTTTAATTTATACCTGAGACGAAACAATCTCATGTATATATAACCATTTAAATTATTCTTAAATGAACTTCCTTGTACTGAAAATACCCAGATTTAAAGAACACAATGAAATCTTCAAACGGAAGTATGATTGTGTATATACAGGGAATGTTAAAACGAAACTAAGGTAAATCTTTTGGTTTTTAACTATTGTAATGGCGCTTTGCTGTAACAAGGTTCGTAAAGTAATTATGATTTGTAAAACAATCTGTGTTTATTTCTTAGTAATTTTTCAATACACGTCTATGAGCATGTAATTGATATACACGTGACCAAATAAAAGTACGCTATGAACTCTTGTCCTGTATTCCGGTCATATCTTTTCAAATAAAAGAGAATGAAATAAACTCTTTATAAATTCTGTGCGTCTTAAGCGCTTTTCTGGATTTACCTTCAAACATAAACATTTGAAAGGCAGGCATGAGTAAATACGCTTCAACGTTAGGAGATTTATGGCCAAAATATACATAAACAGAAAAGCCAAATTCATCTAAAGTCAACCTTGCCTGAGGGAGTTTGAAACTTAGTTTCTTCATAATTTCTTAATCTGAGATCGGGGAAACATTTCAAATGAAATTTTATACGGTATAATTTTGGTCAAATAGGTATAACATGTTACCGTTATCATGAATGACTTCGGTATATAAATGATTATTATTATTGGTTACTTAAAATAGGTTTTCTGTAGTAAGACCCTATATATGCTGGGTGTCCGTTTGCCTGTGCGTAATGCATATACATTACGAAGACGGGTCTACATGAAGTTGGAATGAGAGCATTGACCGATGTTGAAGAGAGTGTCACGCTCTGAATCTTAAAAAACCTTTTAACAACTTTTTTTAGGGTTCCGTAGTAGGCCTGTCGAACAGTCAATCTCGTTTCTCATACAATATATATAAGACCTCTCCTACCAGTGGCAGTCTTAAATTTCCGCATTTCGGGAGACCAGATTTGAAGCATCTACTTCTTTGATATATTTTTAATTTGTTCTTGTCCAGAATGTTCATAAAATATTTGTCACTGGACATTAAGGAAACGGCGATCAATCAATAGCGTAAAAACGGTTACTGGATGACAACTTAATATTTCAACCTCGTAGTCAGACATTAAAATTTTGGAGCATTACTATATACAATGCAATTCCAATAAAGTTCAATTGTTGCAAAAATTGCAAAGGTCCAGATTTATGGACCTTTGGTTTTGTCAAAATAATAACCGCTTCTTAGGTGATATCTTGAATTCGAAGAAAGATTTCAACCACCTCGACTTTAAGCGTTGACGTTATTAATATTCCTAACCAGATTTATTCCAGTGACTGATCTAAAGATGAAATGAAAATGATCATACATTTTAAAGTACACATTAAACCTCATTTTCTATGACCTATGTGACTGTGTACCATGCAATACAGTTCAGTGTAGTATATGTCAAGATGACTTGCATATGATATTATATAAATAACACATAGCTGAGAGGGTGATAGAGCAGATTGTTACCCCGAGAAAACATTGTCAACTGAGGCGAAGCCAAGGTTGACAATGTCTTTTCGAGGGGTAACAATCTGCTCTATCACCCTCTCAGATATGTGTTATTTAATTTATTATACTGAATGTTCTGTCTATTAAATTTCAAATTCAAAGTAATAAACTATGTCGTCTTATACATAACAATCATCCGTATTTATTAAAGCGCACACTTGAGCAAGCGTCTCCGTGAAGGGTAATAGAGTATTTGCCATGGGATAGAGTAAATTGTCTCCCCCGTATAAACCAATCAGAATCACGCATTTTGACGTGAAGTATAATAATTAGAAATGCAGAAACAAAGCAGTCACCAATTATAACCGTAGCTAGCTTGTGAAGTCCGCATAACCTATCCAGTCAGGTCATAAATACCCAGCTCGTGTGATATTGTTCGTGTCCCTGAACGCAGCTTTTTTGTAAACGTCATTGTTTAAAACTATCTTTTTTTTTATTTCTGTACATTGTCATTGTGGTGTTCGGAGAGCATCAGTTGACTGTGCAAACCTTTTATTTGATTCACTCGCATGTTATTTTATGTTCATAGTTCAGTTTTTCATATGAACCAAAACTATATATAGCAGTGTTTGAAAAGTATCCACAATAAGATTGTGAAGTTTATTCCAGAAGTTATATTTAGACAAAACTAAAGTGGGATTTACTGAAAATGCAACTAGTCAATATTTCGTTTATTGAACAGCCCTTACGCTTTTGCATACTGACTTCAAGGAGTAAATATCAATAGATTGCAATCGCGACATGTTTGTGTTACACATGATAGCTTGTCGACTTCCACTTTCTTTTCAAATATTATATTGTTTTTTATGTAAAACAATTTAAAACTATAAGCCTGTGTGTATTGAACTGATTCAATGATATGAATAACACAGAAACAATCATTTGTAGGACAATCAATGACACAGTTTTATTTATTTTTAGGTCTAAACGGAAAGATAAAAATGGGAAACACACAAGATCACACAGCTGTGTTAAGTAAGAGGAATATGAAACTGTATTAATTTGCATGCATCCAACAAAAGATATAGTGACGTCGCCGTTAGCATTTGGAAGTATCCAAATGTTTGAAATGTGTAAAGAAAAAGAAAACCATTTGTTTTGGCCGTGCGGAATTTATTAAAACGCAACTACTTCAGTCCAAATGGTAAACGGATATTTAGGTTTATAGTAGCTAACATTGCAATAGTCTGACCCTACCAAACAAATTGTCTCGTTTTCTAGTTGCGGTCCATTTTCCGTTCGTTATTCATGTTAATCCACTTATAATAACCTAAATTGTGAACTTTCTAATATGCCTAAACTCCTTGCCACTGAACGTTTATCAAACATTTACCAATCTGTTAATACTGAAAATAACCTACTCTTACCGTTCATGATTATATACTATAAAACAAATTTTGAAAGTTGTGAATTTTTTTAAGCAAGATTTTTATGGGCTTTTTTTCAGATTCCTAAAATTTTTGACTGTGAATTTCAATAAATGTTTACCTTTCTATGCGATGAGCATAATCTTTTAGTCAGATTTATCTATTCGATTGTTACAGTATACAGTTTGACGCATTCCTTGTTGAATTTCTAGATTGAGATAATTTTTTTTCATAAGTGAATGATTAAACGATTATGAATAAAACAGAATCATAGATATCGTAAGAATATACTTCAACAAGTCACTGAATGGGGCAAAAATGATTAGTAGGACATCAAAATCATACTTCCTGCTGTCATGGATATGATACGTCTGAATTACTTTAAATTAACCTTTTAGAAAAGTAAAGTTTAAAACAAAAACTAAGAATAATATTTTCGGGAAATATTTAAGTCCATGTTTATATATTTCCTGTTAAATAGGATAACAAATACTATGATAACAATCAAATAAATATTTGTACTTGTCATTTATCTATTTGTGTATAAGTTAACTACACAACTTTTAAACATTGCCGGTATATTCCTTTTCTTTAAAATGTCAGCTACTAACAAACCGACACTGGAACCTTCCCCACCAGTCAGCAATCCAAGTAGTACACAAGGACAACGACACAGACCGAGACACCAAGGGTCTAGACAAAGTAGGCAGAGATTTGTGCAGATCGGAAATATAGCTCTCAGTGTTATAAAAGGAAACATAATACACCAAACGGTATGTATGATAACTCAGCATCAAAGTATATACTTCTACATTGAATATACCTTTTTTCTCATTTAATGTAGTGCCGACATTATTTCGATTATTTTATACGGCAAGAAAGGAAGGTGGTCGTATTATGAGCTTGTTACCGTAAATGTCCGTCGGTAGACGTTATTATTATTTTTTTAATCTTTTTTTTAATACATGATCTATCCATAAAGGTGTAAATAAAACAAGGTCTTAACCTTGCTCTAGCTTTCTCTAACTGTATTTATTTTTCTACGATTTGAAGCAGTTTTAATTGCATTTTTAAGGCGAACTTACAATTGCTGCAAGATAATCTTAGGTGTACGTTCAAGTACATGCAACAATATGGTCTAAGGAGAGTTTCAGGGTTTAGTATCATTTGAAGTGGTCAAGAATGTGCCAAAATTGAACATTTAAAGACTAATATTAAATTGCGGCTACAAGAATACATTATCCAAAGCTGTCCAGTAGTATACATTAAAAAATCTAATTTCTATTTAGAACCTTATTTCCTTATATTAAGTTAACAAAACCGAAACCAAAATTGCAAATTACACAGTTCAAATATAAAGTTTCCTATCGAAACGGACAAGTACAAAAATATACTAAGACCGTACATTGACCTATAATGGTTTACTTTTATAAATTGTTATTTGGATGGAGAGTTGTCTCATTGGCACTCACACCACATCTTCCTATATCTATATAAGAGATGAAGGTTACTGTCAACATTCGTTGGTGATGAAATGCTTTATCTTATCTTTTGAAATCTGTAGACATCTCATGGTTACAAAATATCCCATGATAATACGCTGACTATCTAAATGAATTTAATCGCTGTTATTTACTGTAATATATACTTAAACGGATTATTATTTATTTCCTTGTTTTATTTTTTGACATAATTTTACTAAACTTTACTTACGAAACGCATTGGATGTGTTGATTGTGATACACTGTGGTGGGCGACCTACATTTGCGCGAATTTGAATATCACAATCATTACGTTTGCGCGAAGAAATGGTATTATGTTTGCGCGAATTTAACTATAATTTTCCTGAGTTTTTACCTTGATTCAATCCTGAGAAAAACCTGAATTTTACGTGTTTTTTTTTTTAGGAAAATGAGTTATCTCGTTGGTTGTTGTCTATCATATTTGTTTTTCGTTTAATATTTTGAACACATATAGCCAATAATATCACATCTTCTTATTTCTTATAGTCAATTTTATAAATATATATTAGAGAAGTCTTTATTCGTTTATATAAACATTAAAAAGCACTACATTTATGAAAAAAAAGAACACGTTTTGAATACAATACAGTGACTATCCAGGAAAGAAACATTCATAGGATACAGTCATGAATAAAACACAGTATACATGTATATGATATCTACGGAACCATCTATAAGTCTTGTGACAGGAGATGACTTTCAGCATTCGTCTGTAGTTCTTGGCGAATTATTTTCGACAGACGTGTGGAAATGTCAGAAGCATTCTGCCCTCTTTATTTTGTTACGAATTTGCTGTCTTTCTAATTTGCGTTCACCAATATCCTGGTTATGTTCATGTGTTCCCGTTAGTAACACTTGACATTCTAAGTCCGTCCTAATTCTACATCTGCACATTTTGCTTGTGCATCTCCGGGAAATGTCTCTATTTTCAACTTATAATCAATGTACGGAAAGTGTATCCAAAAAAAAAAAAAAAAAAAAAATCAACGAGTTTTTCCTTTATTTGTCTCAGAGATAATATGCTTTTTAAATTAATCCGCGCAAATGAAGTGACCTTTCAACAGCTTAATTTTGCGCAAACATAATGCGTTTTGTCGCGCAAACGTAGGACTAATTCCTGCAAACGTAACGCGCCGACTGTGGTGTATTTTTAAATAATTACATTACATGTAATGCTTCATAAGAATCCGAACGTTTGATTGGCTGACAACAATCGCGAGGTATTTCTCAATAAAATGCAATATTCATGACTGCACGTGCTACCCATGATAACGTTACAACAATGCAATTTGAAAACAATCAAAAAGCTTGATATAACTCGTAATTTCATAACTATATGACTTAATATGATTATAAGAATTGAATTCTTCTTTTTGGCAATTTAGAGTTTTGTTAAAGCGTTGATCTTGTGCATGTTTTTAGTATGAAGCGCTTCATAAAAAATGTGCTTCGGGCAACCCTTTTTTTTTGAAGCATTTGATTATTAAGTAATTTCATCCAATATGAACTTTAATATATGTTTATGCTTGCATTGTCTCCTTTGCATTTTAAAAGTGAAAGAATAATGAAAAAGAGTTTCGAAGTTTCAACGAACGGTGTTTTTATGCTCATCCCGGTTTGAAAGATTATTGAAGACTGCTCCAATATACAGCTTATCGGGTCATTTTCGCGGTTTTGGATTAGATAGAGCAGTTAAGTAATCCCTGTTCATTATTCGCGTTTCCATACTTTTAAATGTATTAGATGAACGATGAAATGTTTTCGTAGTGTAAATTTCGCGGGTAAATGTCTACCGCGAAAAGTTCCCGATACGGTAGCTCAATTTTGAAATTTGATGATCTAAAGTATGATTATATAAACCACAGTTCAGTACAAAATAGGAATTTTTGTTAAACAATTTTCGTAATTACAGACTGACGTATTAGTCAATAGCGCAGTACCAGATTTAAATCTTAGTAAAGGGAGAGCATCCAAAGCTTTATTAGAAGCTGCTGGAGATAGCATACAATCAGAATGCACGGACCAGTATCCGTCTGGTATCAACAGCAAGACAGTGGCAATAACTGGTCCCGGTAATCTTCATTGTAAGGCCATATTTCATGTGACATTACCAAGATGGCAAGCTCAGGGAGACGAAAAGGTAGTGTAACACATTTTTCGTCGCCGATTATTAAGAGAGCATTATTTCTACTTTTAATTGTATCGGTATTGGAAGCTAGTACTCTTTGGACACCATGATGCATTCTCTCCATTAATGTGAAATATAAAAGTGCAAAGTTTATTAAAGTTTTGTCGACATTCATTTAGAATGATTTTGAAGGAATGCATTTACAGTTTTTTTGTTTAGAAATACAATTATGTCAATTCTCATTTTCATTGGAAATCAACTTCATAAAATTTTTAAATTATTCATTTAGTGCGCGAAGTCTTAGAATGGTCGCAGTAAAAACAGTGTTGTAAATCCTGATAATTCGTCTTGTACTTTCTTATACTTTTTAGAATATAGATATCGTCGTACGTAACTGCCTGGTGGAGGCGAACAAACAGAGGCTTACATCGATGTCTTTTCCTGCACTTGGAACAGGATTTCTGAAATACCCACCAAGGACTGTAATTGCTTCAATGTTCAAAACTGTGGAAGATTTTGCAAAAACGAATCCCAATTCAACAGTCAAGGTTGTGAACTGTATCGTTTTTTCTGGGGACAATGACACTTTTAAGGTACAAAATAATTTTTGTCCTTATGTCAATATTTTTATTGTAATAATTGTTTTTTTTTTGGAGATACATTTGAGTACATGTTATTTTACACATAATGCTTAAGTGAAAGAAGCAACTCTTTCAACACTCGATTAAAGATAGATACAAACTATTGAAACTTGGTAATGCAAAGAGCGTCAAAACATATCTCGTTTATAAGATTTTGCTATAGAATGTTTAGGCTAATTTTTGATATGTCAAAATTAAAATGATCAAAATGTAAAATGTAAACATATTTGCATTGTTGTTCAGATTTTTTTTAGAATTTTCACTGTCATTGGGTTGTTGTCATTTTGACGTAATTCAATGTATTATGTCTAATTCCAAAGTAATGTTTCTAAAATTTGTTTACGTTGACAGGAGTTTCTAGAAGAAGCAAAGTCAAAGGCAACTAGCAAAGGTAAAGTAGTATAAACAAAAGGTGACATTTCAATCTATGTTTGCCAAAATATAGTTCATAGCATTCTGTTCTCCAAAATAAAATGAATAATGATATGCCAATGAGCTAGAGTCAATCGGAAGATTGTTTAACAACATTTGCTGTTTTGTTCATATTTTGTTAAGATTATAAGGGGAAAACACGCATAAGTGATTAGAAAACCAATAAACAATTTGGTTTGGAATAAGAACGCGAAGATACTGTCATTAAATACCTTTTGTAAATTAAACTGAAAAAAAAATTAAGGGCTCGTTTTCTTGATGGGTAAAATAACTACAATTCATTATGAAACTATAAGGTCTCTGAATGATCTCGTTGCGTATATACAGTTTTAAATGATCAATTATATCAAAAGCTTGTACACGTATGTATTTGTACACAAAATTATTACACAAGATGCAATAACATAATTTTGTGTCCATTTAAATGAAAAGTCCTTTAATTAATTTCCTTATTCAAGATTAATTCAAGATGGCGGACGACGTCCATAAGTACTCTTATAGTGTGCTCTTCATCTTAATATGCACCGGAAATAATTTGATAGACTCACAATAGTTCATTCCTTCGTTTGTTCTCATTTTAAATTTGAAAAATGGAATACGTTTTAAAAATTATAATATATCAACAGAACTGCGTTTTCATAGCTGTTCACTATCTTAATGGTTGCTCAATTACCCTAAACTTTTAACGTGACGTCCATACCTGACACGGAAATTAAGGGCATTCGATACAATTTTGATCCCATAATGAAAATTTGATGAAAATTTGCAAATAGGCTATTTTTACCTGATTAAATCAAATATGTAATAAAAATATACCTTCATGTGCTACTTTTGAGTAAAATGAGTTCGAAATTTCAGATATTTGCTCAAAATTTGGATTTGTGGACGTATTTTCCTTCCGACAGAAATGCATAACTTTTTGTTTTGAAAGATAAACACAAGCTGTTTTTGTTAAATTATTTGTAATTTCTGTTTTATATAAGTATCCTAAAATTAATGAAATCTTTTGTTTAGAAATAACTCAAATTTATCAAATGTTCATGAATGTAGAAAAAAACGTCATTTTTTGCTGTATATTTATCAAATTTAAAAAATTGCATTATTGACTTTTTCATGAAAATTGGTACAAATAATCTTCATACGTAATCAAACCGAATGTCATTTTAAAAAAGAGGGGTCCATGAACTCGTTTTCAAGTTAAATCAGTTTGAATGATAAAAATCAGTCGAAAAATACATCTTTTCCCGATATGTCACAGTTTGACGTCGCCAAAATAACATTTTACGTTAGCAACGTCATTACCTCCCCTGTAACTGTATCGTATGCCCTTAAGACGATACCCAGCTTCGACGTAATTAGTACTCTTGGATACTCATATATAGCTATACAAATGCCATTGTAAAACAGCATTTTGGAGTAACTAATGAATTACATATAAAACTGATGTAGGTTGATAATTTAGCTAGTATCCAAGTGTCAGTATGGAATCTTAAGCTCAAATATTAAAAAAAAAAAAAAAAAAAATGAAGAAAAATAGCGGAATCGTACAAAGTCCAAATTACTCCGAAATGTCAAACTTTTTCTGCCAAAAATGCATAACATTATATTTGATTCTTACGCTATATGCAGTAGTAAGCCTACCAAATATAAATTATATTTATAGATAATATTTTCTTCTTTAATTTCAAGGTCTACAAGAAAAAGACATGGTAACCCAAAATTCTCTAGATGCAAACATTGGCACCATCAGTGTTAAAATTGCAGTAGGATCTATCATAACTGAAAGAGTAAGGATAGTTATAAAAACAAGACGACGTTTGCAAAAAAACTAAGAAGAACGCATCATTTATATCATACAGGGTTATTTCAGTACTTTGGAAACAAATTCAAACAGTTCAGTAGTTATTTTCAATCAACACTGGTCAAACTTTATTTATATTATTTTATATAAGCTATAGTTACACCTAGTACGAAATTACTCTGACGTCTGACGCCTGACGCCTTTTCAATGACTTATTGGGGCCGTAGTACCTAAACAAATCTTAAAGGCAGTCAGACGTCAGAGAAATCTCGGACTAAAAAAGCTGCAAAAGATACAAAAGGGATATTCAAACTTATTAGTCGAAAACAAACTGACAAAGATACGGCAAATAAACGAAAACTGACAAAAAAGACAAACAACGGTATACAAAATACAACATAGAAAACTAAAGATTGAGCAACACGAACCCCAACAGGATGATCTCAGGCTCTGGAAGGGTAAGCAGATCTTGCTCCACATGTGACAACCGTCGTGTTGCTCATGTAAGTATAAATCAGGTGATAAGTCTAATTCGGTATGTCATATTTTGATAACTGATACTCATATTTGGATGTGTGTACGTGCACAAAAGAGGATGTTTTAAACTAAAAACAAATATGGTTTTCTAAACTTGGATTTATAAGATTACCTGATAAAAATTAAATAAATTTGAAAAAGAAGTTTGTAAACTATTTTACAGAACATGGTTTCAAATTTTATATCTTTAAGTTAAACATACATTTAAGATAATGTTTTAATAATCTCCGTTTCAGTGCATTCAAAGATATTATATACATTTTTGTAATTGCTTCTTTTTTTCGTTGTTTCGTAGGCAGACGTAATTGTGAATAGTTGTCCCTCTGATATGAAGCTTGATGCAAGACCAGGACTAGCAAAGGCTATGTATGAAGCTGCAGGAAGTGGATTACAGGCTGAAATTGACCAAACATATCCCAATGGTATAAAAATTGGGGACCTGGCTGTGACTGGCGGTCATTCACTACATTGTAAAAAACTCTATCACGGGTGTATGACATATTTCTATGCAAAGAAGGAAAGTGGAATGCTTCCAGAGAAGGTTTGTATTAAAACCTCTAATGTATGTTCGATACCTCTCTAACGTATTTTCGATACCTCTTTAACGTATGTTCGATACCTTTAAAACATAAGGGAAATTGCATAAAGATTATCAATATCCAAGAATTTTTTCCGTTGGACATTTGGCTTTTCATTTAAAAATATGAAATAAAAAGTGTAATTTATGACGCAAGACTCTTACATGTCCTTTGAATATTTGTGAGCCTTTTTAGTCTCATCGACCATTTATCAAATAAAAATATATCATAATTTTATGATTTGGGTTTCTATGGATTTAAATACAAAATTATGGAAGTATTCCATGTATTTGTTTATTTATTTGATTGATGATTTTACGTTATAAAAGAATCCCGAGAATGTCGATCAGTACAAGAATGGTAATGCTATGTCATGTAAATTTTGAATTTAGAAAAGTAATATTGAAACCATAATTCAGTTTTCACTTTCCAAATATTACATGCTACTTTTGTGTTTTTCTAGGTTCTACAAAATTTTGTAACAAAATGTCTAGTCGAAGCTAAAAAGAATTCAGTCCAAAGCATAGTCTTTCCAGCGCTAGGAACAGGCTTTCTGAAGTTTCCACCCAAAACTGCTGCTTCTAATGTAATAAAGGCAATTAGAGAATTCGAGACGAACAATTCGCCATCAACCCTTAAAACGATTAAAATTGTTATTTTTGGTGGAACAAACGATTGGAGCTCAGTTGAACAGGTACTCGCATATTTAAATCTGATTATGACACACATTAAAGATAACAGAACAGTTTGAAGTATTAGCAATTTTATATTTTCTAGAGTAATAACATACATATATATCATATAGGTGAAACGCTGCTGGTCCATTCATCTTTGTGTTGTCTGTGTTTAATTAGTTTGTACATTACTTTTTGTCAATTGAAAGTAAGATTTCAATATGATTTTGTAGTTTTATCTAATTTTGAATTCGTAGTGAGAGTCAATATATAGGATAACTAATATTTAGTGACATTACGGGCTTCGAATTGTTTTTAATTATTTATGGTATTTTTGGTATTATGGCGAATAATAAAAGATTAGTAATTTCAATTCATCGTATTAATTATAAATAAAAACAAAGTATCCTTTTAAATTATGCAAAAAGGAAATTGTTCGGTAATTGTTTTGTAACTTAACTGTTTTATACCTCTGCTGGTGGACTATCAGTCCCCGAGGGAATCATCAGCTCAGTAGTCAGATGATTTATAGCAAACCTTTCTAAAATTGTCCGTTTATAAAAAAAAAAATGAAATTATAAAGAAACTAAGGTTTCAACTCCCTCAGTTAAAGTTGACCTTCGATGGATTTGGCTATTTTTAGTACTTTTTGGTCATATAGCTCTTCAACTGTTTCGGTTCTTATACATCCTCGGCTTTGAAATATTTGACTTTGAGCGTTCCTGATGAAGGTAAATCCAGAAAAGCGCTTCGGAGGCATGAAATTAATAACGTGTTGTTTTCATTTATTATACTGTAAAACATCAAAATTATTAGACTTAAAAAGCAAACTCACTGTTTAAAAACGACAGACACCAATGAGTGCAAGTGTTTACTGTTATGTGCAAATAGTGATGTGTCAATAAATTATAAGACATTGATGTGTTATTTTGCAGGCATACACATCAGAAGTGACTTCAACAGGCAAAGGAGGTATTATACTCTACTTACAAGATATATATTCTTCCTTAATGGTTTTGTTAAATTGTTAAGTGTATCTTCAAAAATGTGGTATCGTGAAAATAACATTTAGAACGTCATGGAGGTACGATAAATGGTATCATTTATTATTTTTACTTTGAAGGTAAATACTGACGGACGCACGGAATTTATAAAATATTATTTTCATTTGGATGCAATTCTAGATGCAAATTCACATACAGATATCTTGACTAGAAGCAGTCTTGTTGGCTACTAAGTAGTGTCATTAGTTACTGACCGAATTGTAACGAAGATAAAAAAAATATGTATCACAATTATTATCTTTACTCAATGTATATGTTGCACTTGAATTTAGCTGCCTTGAAAATAATTCATAATTTGATGAAGTTCAAGATTTTACAAAATTGGTAGTTGAAGTTAGCAACGTCCATTGGCCAATATTACAGGATAAAAGGACGATGCTGTGTACTAAATTATTCTTTATCTTTCCTGTATCTTTTCTCATCTTTTTCGTTAAGACCATCAGGTTCTAAAGTGTGGAGTTGGTGGATCCAAAAATTTTTCTCTTCTAGTGCTAGAGAACAACAACTTCTCTTTCAATGAAAAACATTATCTCCAGATAGACGGTACTAGTATGGGCACAAAATGGCCCCGTCATATGCCAACATATTTATGGGCCAACTTGAAAACGCCTCTTGGCTAGTGCTCCATACCAGCCCTTATCATGGTTCCGATTCATTGACGATATTGATTTCAAATGGACAGATTCACAAGAACATCTTAATGAATTTCTAGGACACTGTAACTCTTTCCACCATTCAATAAAATTTACATATGAATCATCTATGGAGAAAATAAACTTCCTCGACACTACGAGTTACATCAAGAACGGAACCATTATAACGGACCTTCATACCAAACAAACGGACAAACATCAATTCCTTTCTCCTAAAAGTTGCCATCCTAAACACTGCTCCCGTGGCATCCCATTCAGCCAGGCATTGCGAATCAAGAGAATATGCTCTACTGAAAATACGCAAATGCTAGACTTGGACAACTACGTAAACATCTAGTTGTTCGAGGATACAATAACAACATCATTTATAGCGCTTTCGAAAGAGCAAACAAAACTAGTCGCCAAGAACTTCTAGAGTACAAAGATAAGAATAAAGCAGCTAACAGAACACCCCTTGTACTCACTTACCATCCTGATTTTAAAATGTGTCTTCCATTGTTCAGAAGCATTGAAAATTATAGAAAATGATTCAAATCTTAAAAAGTATTTTCCTCACCACCAGTCATGGCCTTCAGAAGACCTAAAACATCCGTGACAAATTAGTGACATCTGTATTAGCAAAGCAGCCTACTCCATCTCCCGGTTGCTACAAACAATGTGGTCGAAGGAACTGCTTGTGTTGTAAAGCTGCCAATACAAGCAGTTCTTTCATCAGCTCCGTTACTAAACAAAATTATACCATCTACTCAAATTCCAACTGTAAAACGGAGAACTCAATTTATATATTAACATGTGACACTTGTGGCATTCAGTATGTGGGAGAAACAATGGACAAATTTAATATTCGGCTCAATAACCATCGTTCATGGTACAAAACCAACAAAAACTGTCCTCTCACAAGACATCTTCGTTCAACGAAACATTCTTTTGATAATGTTACTTTCCAAATCATAGAAGTCAACACCGAGTGGGACACCACGGCGAGAAGGAGAAGAGAAAATTTTTGGATCCACCAACTCCACACTTTAGAACCTGATGGTCTTAACGAAAAAGATGAGAAAAGATACAGGAAAGATAAAGAATAATTTAGTACACAGCATCGTCCTTTTTATCCTGTAATATTGGCCAATGGACGTTGCTAACTTCAACTACCAATTTTGTAAAAATCTTGAACTTCATCCAAATTATGTATTATTTTCAAGGCAGCTAAATTCAAGTGCAACATATACATTGAGCTGCAAAAGTTTCTTATCATCTACATCCGATTTCACCTGGATAGATGCACGCTTGATAAAGCTAGTTAGTCTAGCGAAATATTGCGTTTATTTTCATCATTTTGTAAATATTTTAAACATTCTTATATTTACATACTAAATAGTGTGTTAAAATTACATTGTTAACAATCTATATATATATATATATATATATATATGATGTACATTTATTTCAATGCCTAAATGGTAAATGTTTCCATTAAAAGTTAGCTTAATAATCTTCTGGTAGCAACTAGGCGATTTCATTTCTTATTCTGCGAAAATGTTATGCATTTAAAAGAAATAGAATGTTTTTTTTTATTTTCAGCGACTGCAAGTGTAGCTTTAAAAGCAGTCTTTCTCCAGATAGACGGTACTAGTATGGGCACAAAATGGCCCCGTCATATGCCAACATATTTATGGGCCAACTTGAAAACGCCTCTTGGCTAGTGCTCCATACCAGCCCTTATCATGGTTCCGATTCATTGACGATATTGATTTCAAATGGACAGATTCACAAGAACATCTTAATGAATTTCTAGGACACTGTAACTCTTTCCACCATTCAATAAAATTTACATATGAATCATCTATGGAGAAAATAAACTTCCTCGACACTACGAGTTACATCAAGAACGGAACCATTATAACGGACCTTCATACCAAACAAACGGACAAACATCAATTCCTTTCTCCTAAAGTTGCCATCCTAAACACTGCTCCCGTGGCATCCCATTCAGCCAGGCATTGCGAATCAAGAGAATATGCTCTACTGAAAATACGCAAAATGCTAGACTTGGACAACTACGTAAACATCTAGTTGTTCGAGGATACAATAACAACATCATTTATAGCGCTTTTGGATTTTTATATATATTTATTTCAATGCCTAAATGGTAAATGTTTCCATTAAAAGTTAGCTTAATAATCTTCTGGTAGCAACTAGGCGATTTCATTTCTTATTCTGCGAAAATGTTATGCATTTAAAAGAAATAGAATGATGTTTTTTTTATTTTCAGCGACTGCAAGTGTAGCTCAAGCACCATCCCAAATACCAAAACGTGGTACAAGAGCTTACCTTGGTCATAAATATAAAGAAGAGCCAAGAACGCCATCATATTGGACTCATTTCAAGAATAACAAAACCATTAAAGAGTGGAATACTACCCAAAAGGGCAATCCCTACAAAGTTTCGAGCGTTGATCAAAAAACGTATAAATCAATTTCTAGAGCATTTAGCAGTACTGGAGGGTCCACGATAGTTCGAATCGAAAGAATCGAGAATATATTACTCTTTGAGCAGTACATGCAAGAGTGTCAAAGAACGTTCCGTAAGGCGTATGTTACCAATAAATGCACTCCGCTCAAAGATGTACAACAATCGACTGGTATTGCAGTTACTATGAAGCACCTTGATAAAGAAATGACCGAGCATTTACACGACGAAATTAATGAATTTTATTTGTTTCATGGTACAAAAGTTGCAGTAGTTGATGTTATCACACAACAGGGTCTTGATAGTAGGCTTGCTTCATCGGGGCTGTTGGGGACAGGAGTGTATACTGCAGATATGGCAGACAAATCGGCTGGTTATACAGGTAAAGTTAAATTGGAAACTGATACCTAGCTATTTGATATGGAGTGCAAAAATCCCTAAAAACTTCTTTAAAGAATCAAACATTTAACAATCGTTACATCAATTATTGTTTTCATCTATTGACAAAATGATATTTGGGTGTAATAAATAAGCTTTAACCGAGCAACACTAACAAAGACATCTAACGGTCAACAAAAACAAACGTTAATACACTATACCAAGCTCTAAATTGTCATGAGTATAGAAAAGTTTCAAAAAAAAAAAAATAACGGAAAATATCAAAGATATGTCATTAACAAAATTCCGACAACCTCTGACGATGATCTAATTTCGGACAGGTTCATGAGTATGTGGCGATGTGAAACGAGTTTTAGACCTAAAATTTTCCCTTTTTAATCTCGACCAGCTGAAAACAGAATGTACCAACAGGGAGTACAATACAAATCAGCAACGGAAAAGTTACTAACGATCAAAACATTACAGATATAAATGTGGAGCATGATATTTTTACACTCCGGAGCACCTGAAATCACCTTTAACTTTCTAGTTTAGTGTTTTGTAGACTGTTTATCTTTTCGTGGTTTTCCGTTTTTGCCATATCAGTTTCTCCTCGATTCATAAATTTTGATTGTCCTTTTGGATATTCTGTCTTTTTTCTTATACTAAATTCGCTGGTACATTACAACCAACTTAAAATAGAATGAAGAGCAGCTAACAATCAGAATTATATACTAGTAGACTATGAATTTCAATGATTGTATTTAATTAAATATAAATGCAATAGACGATTTATTTTGTAACAAGTTTTCACAGAACACTGATAGCTTTACTAGTACAAACATAAGAAAGGAATCGGATAAAAAGAGGGTGGAAGATAAAAAGGTTACATGTAAAACTGATAATTCGAAGAGAAACTGACAACTAGCAAAAAACGAACGACGACAAAAAGACAACCAAGTCCACAAAACACTACATAGAAAACTAAACACTAAACTACACGAACCGACCAAAATCTGGGGTGATCCGATTGAATGCTTGAAATGTGCAAATGTATTGTGATTTCTCAAAGTCAAATATGATGAATTTTAACCACTCGGTTAATTTGAAAATATTTATAATTCATTTCAGATCGAAATCAAAACGGAGAGAGCAAGATGTTTCTAATGAGAGTTTGCTTAGGTGATATTTTCATTACAAAACACACTAATTCGTTTAAAAGACCTCCTTGCAAAATGTGCAGCAATGATTTGTGTACAACACATTCAGAACTCTTTGATTCCGTCGTTGCAGAATTCAATAGAAGGGAATTCGTCGTGTATGATAGCAGTAAATGTTACCCGGAATATCTTATAACATATAAATGATAATTTTTTGTAACATTTTAATTCCATTTTTTCTGTTACAAATGATAATAATTTACATTACATGTCATTGATTCTATCTTTTGTTCATTAATGTTGGTAGCTACAACACCCTTGCAAAGAATAAACTTTAGGCATTCGCATCATGTGAATGTAATTGATAGTGAAAGTATTTTTTTTTTGCCTGATATATTCAAATGAAATGTTGAATAATTAATTTGAGAAAAAATGTTTTATTTATATATATTGAAAAGATTTTTATTGAAATTGAAATATAAATGTTTCAGCATGGTATATTCAAAATTCAAATGAAATGTTAATTAATTATGAAAAAATGGTTTTATTCATGTATATATACAAAAGATTTTTCTTGAAACTGATATATAAATGTATGTTTGCATATATCATGTGAATGAAAAAAAAATATGGTCTTAAAGTTTGTAACGAACATATTGCATAAAAAGGATGGATATCAGTTATTAACAGTTATATTGTTCAGTACAACAAACTACACCAATGCGAAAAATAAACCCGTACAAATCGATACCTGTTATGGCTGACTATACGGTATGAGCGTTGCTCATTGTTGAAGACTGAGAATCAATAAATACGATGTGCAAAATGTATATATATATCTAAATTTTTAATTCGCAAAGAGTACATTTTACAGCATATAATTAAAGTTCGTAATATTTGCAATTCATTAGTAGTAGAGATATAGAAAGATTAAACTGGCGAATTTGGCATAATATTACAATTGGACACACAGACGCTAAAAAAATAAATAGTATAAGATATCACATTCCTATTTTTATCGCGATGTTTGTTTCAGAGATAGGAATTTAATGTGCAGGCAATTAACTTTGGATTCATTTTTGCACACTCCATAGATTTCTTCATTTAAATGATTTTTTCCCCACAAATAGCTATCCATAAAAATTTATTTTTGAATAAAGTCATTCTTAAAGGTTATGAATTTAACATTGTAAGAAGATATTTGATATTTAACATGTTTTTTATTAGTTGAAGTTGGACTTTCAACTAACTTTTAGTAACTCTTAAATCGATACTTTGGTCTTTTTGTTATTTGCTTTTGTGCAAAGCAACGAGCAGATCAGTCAATCCCTTTCCAATTGATTTTTACAGTTTGTTTTTAAACTGTGTTGTTACATTACTGTCCCAAGTAATGGAAGGGTGTTACATTACTGTCCCAGATAAAGGGAGGAATAAGCGTTTACAAACATGTTAAATCATTTGCATCATTTGCGAGCCTATTTAAAGCCAGGAACCTGTAATCCATATTTGTTTTTGTTTGTTGTTGTCTGCCAGATTTATTTTTTGTTCATTGTTGTAATATAAACCATTCAATTGGTTTTCCTTTTTGAATTGTTTCAAATTTTGTCATACAGGTGCTTTGTTAGCTGATGGTAATATCTTATTCCTTATTCCTGACGGCTGTAAATGTGTCTTGTAAATGTTAACATCCTTTTCCTTTGGTCTGAACATAGTTGGTTCATTGGCAATCATACCTAATCTTCATATTTAGAACTTTTTCTGTTTTTTAACATTACCGTATTTTCGATAAATATAACATGAAATAAAATGTTTTTGATAATACGTCAATGTGACAGCAAACCAACGACACCCACTTACTTTGACATACAGATAAATAACAACATGGTCGTTAACATCTATTAACAATATATCAAATTACATAAACATCAGCGCAGACAAGTTGTGAATCTAATTTTATCAGCTATAAATGATCTACCATTAGTAATAAATCCCATAATAGGTATATAATCCATTAAGATAAAACTAAAAACAGACAACCTATAGTAAATGTCATTACACACATTTAGCGTGATAATAAGGTAAGTTTCACAATAACGTTATCAAATGTATCGCTCTGTATAAAGCTTAATGTTTGATAAAAGAAATGTTCTGTATGCTGTCGCCATAGTTCTGTTTAATTCATTGATGTTGTTTTTGGTTGTCGTTAGATGCTCATGAACATTTGACAATATTTTCTATTTGTTGCTTGTTTGTTATGTTCATAGTTTCCGTATTGTATCAAGGTCAAATTAAACTTATAGGATGTTCGTACAAATAGTGCAGTTGCTTCAGAAAATATTTGTTGGGTAAAGTCAAAAGGTTTTAATGAAAATCGATGCACATAATTAACAAATAACAAAAGCTTTGAGGAGCTTTCGAATCGGCTATCCTTCAATGGCTTTAATGTAATGTTATAAGTAGTAATACGTGGTTTTCGTTTTATTCCGTCATTGTAAAATGTGTAATGAACAATTTTAATCTGTTTCGGATTATTTAAAAAAATCTATCTTGCTTATTCTTTTAATGCAAATAAGTACGGAAAAGTAAATAGTTTGAATGTTATGTTGTTATTCCACTTGGTAAACCTTGTCGGCGACAAACAAGATTTATCCAACAGAAAACGTTAGAAAAGAAGAATTTTATGTATTACAGTATGCGATGAAAGCTCTACAGTTTCTACTTATTTGGTTCTTTGTTATACTTGTCACAGGTAAGTCTATAATTTTGCTATATCATAAAAAATGTATGCACATTTAGAATAATAAATAAAAGGATAACAGGAGAGACGGTACACCAGCCACACCAACAACCGAAACTAACAAAAAAGAACTTACAAAAAACCCCAACAACAACCAATACACAACATATGGTCCACAGCGTCTGATTTTACACAATGTGGTGAGTTTGAAGAAGTTTTGCGTGAGCAATCTCCCCCGCTTTACATGTCCAGACCATGTGTTGTAAACGTCGAACACAAAATAAAAATTCTGCAAATACCAGATATCAACAAGTTGACCACTAACGTGAATAAGGAGTAAAAGCTTACACATAATTTGGAAAGTAGGATCAAAATGTGCTGGCTTATATAAGATGATAGTTAATTTAAGGTAGCCACAGCTTAAATTTAAGACTGCTGTTCCAAAAAAAAAAAAAAAAAAAAAGAAATGCCAGTTCTCAAAGGTTTTATCATTTCTCATCGTCAATTTAATTGCAATCGGTAGTATTTATGCGAGGTCTAAAAATAATTTGAATTTTAAGGAAGAACCATTTTCTGAATTACTTTGTTTATCATTATTGTAGCCCTGGTTGTTACAAAGGATTAAAGAACTAAACCCATTTTAATTGTATTAAATTAAACGTTTTAGTTCAATTTAAAGCAGAAGTTCTGATAATAGGGTGATAATTCCATCTAATATAATTTGTTTACAAGGAAAATTGGTTAAAATGCAATGGAGTAATGTTTTGTTAGCGACATAGAAAAATGACTATGCATATGGCATCGATGGCAAAGTTAAAATCGTATGTTTTGTCGTATATCTTAGTTTCAGTTTTGTAATTTATTTTTGAGCATTACAGATTGTATTGAAAATGAACAACATTGACTGTTACTATTATCAATATAAAACTGATATTCTATTAAATGAATACAGATATAAATACACGGCCGATGATTATGTTGATTATATATTGATAAAACTGATATTCTATTAAATGAATACAGATATAAATACACGGCCGATGATTGTGTTGATTATATATGTCCGACGTAAGCGGATACTCATGCCAATAACGTTAACCCTATGTCAGTCCGACCACGTGACATCAGGCAGAACTAATATGAAGTTATCACTCTCGGTATTTATTATTGTTGTTAAAAGTGTTGATTAATTTTCCAGAATGTTGGAATTTTCCCTTTCTGATTTTTAGTAAACGAGTTTCTAAAAAAAAGCGAGAAAAAGATCTTCAATTATAGAGGTACGCAGTTAGTACCCGTACGAACTCTGATAATTTGATGATATTAAAATCTTGCCATAACGAACGAAAATATGTCAATCAATGAACTTAACACTTTTATCATGTCTGCTCATGGCCTTGAACAATGATCTTAGTTTTGATAACTAAAGAAAGACGATACATTATTACAATAGACAGAACATTATTATAATTATTATTTATATTACATTATCATCATCAACTTTGTTGTATGTAATAGAAGTTGCAAATTTGTTGTTTTCTTTGAATGTCGTTTTTTTCAAAATAACTTGATTAATTATCTTTATAAACCTTGTCTCAATATACAAACACGTCCGGTCACCGTTTATGAAAACAAAGCACTTAAAACGTTATTCCGGTATTTTATACTGTACCAGCTAATATAAAAAAGAAGATGTGGTATGATTGCCAATGAGACAACTGTCCACAAGAGACCAAAATGACACAGAAATTAACAACTATAGGTCACCGTACGGCCTTCAACAATGAGCAAAGCCCATACCGCATAGTCAGCTATAAAAGGCCCCGAAATGACAATGTAAAATAATTCAAACGAGAAAACTAACGGCCTCATTTATGTACAAAAAATGAACGAAAAACAAATATGTAACACATAAACAAACGACAACCACTGAACTACAGGCTCCTGACTTGGGACAGGCACATACATACATAATGTGGCGGGGTTAAACATGTTAGCGGGATCCCAACCCTCCCCCTAACCTGGGACAGTGATATAACAGTACAACATAAGAACGAACTATAAAAATCAGTTGAAAAAGGCTTAACTCATCAGATGGACAAAAATACAAGTGGTCGTGGTAGGGTACTTGTACATCCAAACAACAAAAAGACACTAGGAACAGATCTGAGAGTACTCGCAGTTATCTGACAGCTAGTTCAAAGCCACTGACAACTAATAAAAAAATCATGCATCTAAGACTAAATTATCAATCCGCACACATCCAACATCCAATGGATTTATTGTAAAGACGTCATAAACAGTCAGAGAAAAACATGACCTTGTGCAATGCCAAGATACAGGTATCGACAGATTCCAAATATAAAGTTCTAACCGCAAATATGTGTCCTTTTCAATAAGTAATGCACTATCAAGACGTCTTCGAGAAAATTTTTTTGTTGTCAAAAATTTCATATTCGAATTAAATCGAAATCAGTTAAGGGCATTGAAAAGTAACGTGTGTTTAACTATGAACATAGAAGGGTTCGACGGGGATAAGGGAACATGAGAATGAGAGAGTTGGAACCAAAGGAATAGGAGGAGGGAACCTGGGAAAGAGAGGAGTGAAAAACAGGGATATATTAGAAAAGTTTCTTTGCCGATTTTCGTCTTGGGTTGAGTGGGAGTGAATAAGGAGAGGGGGAAGGAAGAGGAATCAAATTTCCTGTTCACCCCCTCTACATAGGCGCTTTAAGTTTCTTGCATATTAAAAAAAGTGAGAATTAACTTCTACTTTTTATCTTTTGGTGGTAAGTTAGCCTTATTATCAAGTTTTAAAAAGTAAAATTTTAAATCAAAGAAATAGTTAAATAGCAAAAACAGTTAGAACTTATTATATATTTTTTCTCTCAATATAGAAACATTTGTTATAAACGAGTAAGTAAAGAAGTCTGTATTGTAAAGAATAACAGTTTATGTCTAAAATCAGCAAAGACCCATCGAAACAACATCTGACACAGTTTAATAACACTTTTAGGTTTTTAGGTAATTTGATGAAATTTAAGCTCTCAATAATGACGACTTCAGTATGTACACTAAAGAGATTTATCCTGTTGAACTGACTTTAAATAAAACTAATACTAACAATGAACACTGCTCTTTCCTGGATCTTGATATCTATATCTCTAACAGGAAGCTTTATACAAAAATTTATAATAAATATATGATTTTTCATTTCCTATTGTTAGCTATCCATTTTTAAATTGTTACGTTCCCTTGGCACCACCACATGGTGTTTATATATCTCAACTTGTTTGATGCCCTCCTGTTTGTAACAATGTATTTGATTAAAAAAAAAAATTCTGTATAATTGAAAAACTATTACAGCTAGGTCTTCGATATCACAAACTTGTCAAAACATTTACTAAATTTTATCATCGGTACAAGGACATATTTCGTAAGTATAAATCACCGTGCAGACATCTTATAAGTTAAGGTATTTCACATCCCATCTTTTATGATAATATTCTATACAAAGCCCAAAAATGCCGACATTAACATCAAAAGCTAACCCAACCTTTAAACAGACTTATTCACAAAGGATATATTCTCGATACTGTTGGCAAGTCATTAAAGATGGGATTTTTTGGAATTAATATTGATTCACTCATAGGGTTTTTATATCGAAAACAAGCACATTTATACTAAACCAGTTGTTGGCATGATACGGGTTATGTTCTTCTCGTATAATTTATGATGGAATGATACTAAATCCCAAACGGGAGGGATTGTGGTTGATTTTCACATGATAATGACATAATCTTTCGATCAATTTAATTGAGGTCTGGCGCTGTCACGCCAGTAACTGCTAGTAGTCCTTTGTTAATTCAAGATGATCCTTGTCACTTTGCTTGGTTTCTTATGTTACTCATTCTAACGTCAGACTCGGGCTTCTTTTATACTGAGTTTTACTGTGCGTTTTGTTGTGTGTTTGTTTATTCAATATTGGCTAAAGGTATAGGGGGTGAGTTGATATCTCACAAAACATGTTTAACCCGTCCACATTTTTGCGCCTGTCCCATGTCCGGAACCTCTAGCCGTTGTTAGTCTTGTGTGTGTTTTTTAAAAGGTTCATCTGTATGTTTCGGAGTTAAGTGTTGCGTCCATTTCGCTGAACTAGTATATATTTTTTTAAGGGCAAGCTGAAGCCCGCCTCTGGGTGTGGGATTTTCGAGCTACATTGGCGCCCCATTGGTGACCTTGGGCTGTTTTCTAATGTTTTGTCGGGCTGTTGTCTCTTTGACACATTATCCGTTTCCATTCTCTATTCTGTTGAAAGGCAAACGGTAAATAGATTTTTGTCTATTTATGCTGATATGATTTCAACAGTTTTGTATTATGTTGCGATTTTACACATCGATTACAGATAAGGGTAGGGTTGGGCGATTTACCCCCGATGCATTATATATGTGCCTGTCCCAAGTCACGTCACATTACTGAAAGCTTATTTTATAAACAGGAAACGGATCAGAATAAATCATACCACATCTCCTCTTTTTTATAATGGGCTTCAGATTTGAGTGTCATGACGTTACAGGACACAGATCTGAGGAAATCACACAGATTTGAGGCCGGACATATATTTGACTCTTACATGTATTAGACAGTTATCAATTAGCTATTCCTTTGATTTTCCTTATTCTAACAATCATATAATGCATAGCGTGACAATGGTCGAGCATTATATAAACAACACACACCAATTATATCTCAAGATATTTATACGAAAACGTAGCAATTAAAAACTTACGACCTGAATGAAGAAAGGTAATCAAAAAGCTCAGGTATCAGCGCTTTTAAGAGCAAAGTATTGGGTTTACAATTTTAATTGTGCACCAAACGATACGTTTTATACTGAAGCTTCTAAAAGTTCATCTCGGTAGATAATCGTATTCATGTTGCTCAATCATAAGTTTTCTGTGTACAGTTTAATTGACTGTTATTTGTCTGTTCGTCGTGTTTATTAGATAATAATGTCTGTTTTTCTTTGACTGCCCACATGGTATTTTGTACGTTATATCAGACAATAACAAAAATGAAACAAGTAAAAGAAATACAGAATTTTGAATAGCTTATCACGGGTTATTATTAAGATGAATGATTGCAGATATGAATGTAGAAAATGCCGAATTACGTTTTGGTTAAAAAATATGTCTAATGTGTTTAATGCAATTCAAATCTGTTATTGTTTTTGACCTTCTGACTGCTTTGTTTCGAGCTCCAATGCTGATTCGTATGTAAACGGGACGCGCATCTGGCGTTAACAATTAAAAGCCTGGTATCTTTAATGATTCTATACTTTATTAGCAAAAGTTCTATCTTAGTTTAAAACCTTTCTCTTCATCATACTTTATCTCACTTTAATTCAAATATATATGTAACAAAACAGATGCAGTCTATAAAATATCAATCCTTTTTCCTCATGGATTGTTAATGTATACTAAATGGCTATACACACAGACAAGTTGTTAGAAACAAGCAATATTTTGTCTCCGTCAAAAGCATCTTGCAGTTACTTATGGTTATACCTTAAATCACTATAAGACTCCAATTCGTAGACTATATTGAAAACCCAATTTAATGAAATGTCTTTTTCTCTGTGATATAAAGTGAAAAATCTTTACCTTTACCTTACGTTTTTTACAACTTCCGTATTTAATTGGTTGATTGATTCGATATTTGGCTGAAATTGTATATAGTATCCGATAATCCTTTTGTATGGACTAATTAACATCATATCAAACGTATGAACTAGACGTGTTGCTTTAGAAAGTATCTTTCCATTAATATATTTGCATATATAAACATAAAGCAACCTTTGATTATTTAGATTTTGTTTCGATGATAGATGAATCATATTAAAATAAACTCTGCAATAAAGATCAATGATGGAAAAATTCATATAACGCTTTATAAATTTCATGCGTGCGAAGCGCCTTTCAGGCTATACCTCCACAAGGAAGTAAGTATAAAACTGTATATTACTTTAATATGCAAAAATGTCTAAGAAACAGTCGTTTTTCATAAACGATTATTATGATTTGAGTGTGCATCATATGTGATTCTTGAACAACCTTGATCACAATCCCGGGACTACAAGTTTTGGTGCCCAAATATATATATATTTATATATTATTAGTTACACAGTGTGATAGTGACCAAGCTCGAACCCAATATGGAATTTACTGACCCTATATACCGGGTATATCGTATTAGGTCACTGGCAGACTGTGTAACGAATTTATCTTACCGACTATCTTTACATGTGGCATTTAGACTAGTGGCCTATCAAAGTGATCAAGTTTTCAATATTTAGAACCTATACTACATCATTGGTCTATACCTACCGTGCAAGACCCTCATGGGTAGCCAAGGTCGTTAAAACACCCCCTCGTCGTATATAAAAACAAATGCCAACAATAACAGCTTGTTCGCTTTAATGTGTTTTCTGCATTCATTTTCAGTCGTTCATCATCAATTTCTTCATCTGTTGTTTGGGCCTGGTCGCTTCAGGTTAAAGTTTTTGGTCAAGGTAGTTTTTGATAAAGTTGAAGTCCAATCAACTTGAAACTTAGTACACATGTTCCCTATGATATGATCTTTCTTATTTTAATGCCAAGTTAGAGTTTTGACCCCGATTTCACGGTCCACTGAACATAGAAAGTGATAGTGCAAGTGGGGCATCCGTGTACTATGGACACATTCTTGTTCTTTAATGTCGTGTTTTTTTTAAAAGGGACGTAACACTGCTACTAACTATATTTTAAAATAAAACACCCACTAACCCCATATTAAATATTCAGGGTTTCCACGTGTTTGCTTTTAACCAATGCTATTCCTAGAAGTATATAGGAGTTAAGATAAATAAACAAGTCTTAATTGAAAACAACGTTCAAACCTATGATTGCGTTGGATAAAAACCGCAATTTTTATACGTGTGCATGCAAAACAAATTTCTTTGTAGATACAGCACAAACAACATTTTCCAAAAGGCCAAAAAGTGAAAAAGTATATTTTAACAAAACGCATTTGACTAGCAGGTCGAACAACGGATGTACTTAAACCCTGCTGACTGCCATTGGCGATTGCCAAATAAACGGATCACCAGATGTAACAAAATGGATCTTAACTATTTATTAAATACCAAACAGAAAGCAATAAACTTGCGGAAAAGATGATATACCGCAAACAAAAGGTGAAAAATTAGTACACCATATCCGGACTTCGACAATTAATGTCTCTTCAGTGATGTTAGGAATAGAAACGGTATTTGGAAGGCCATATAATTTACCTCAATTTAGGATAGACTCTTGAATTTTGTAGAGTCGAAATAGGATAAACAGATCATATAAACCCGAAGGCAAATATAATACAAGCCCAAACGAAAAAATATAAACAAGTCTAAATTGAAAACAACGTTCAAACCTATGATTGCGTTAGATAAAAACCGCAATTTTTATACGTGTGCATGTAAAACAAATTTCTTTGTAGATACAGCACAAACAACATTTTCCAAAATGCCAAAAAAGTGAAAAAGTATATTCTAACAAAACGCTTTTGACTAGCAGGTCGAACAACGGATGTTCTTAAACCCTGCTGACTGCCGTTGGCGATTGCCAAATAAACGGATCACCAGATGTAACAAAATGGATCGTAACTATTAATTTAATACCAAACAGAAAACATTTTTTGGCCTTTTAGTCTATTCTAAATTGAGGTAAATTATATGACCTTCCAAATACCGTTTCGATTCCTAACATCACTGAAGAGACATTAATTGTCGAAATCCGGATATGGTGTACTAATTTTGCACCTTTTGTTTGCGGTATACCATCTATTTCGCAAGTTTATTGTTTTCTGTTTGGTATTAAATTAATTAGGGATGTCAACGAGTACTCGAGTACTCGAGTATCGCTCGGTAGTACCGAGTATCGAATACCGAAATGATACTCGACTAATCGGTTTTCTGTTAGATTGATGTTGCTTTCTTAAGCCTAAACCATTTTTTTTTTCTATTGAGAGCACCTCCCGGGAAATTAAATATTAATCAAAATTTATCAAAATTAGAATACGTTTCGAATGTTTGCGTTTAATTTTCATTTAAAATTCCTCCGAACAGAGGTAGGTTATGAACAAAGCACCTTTCCAAGGCATACACTTTTAGCTAATATTAGTCATTCTCCCACCTCGCAGAGGCGGATTTAGAAGGGGGGGGTTGGCAGGGTGCCCGGTCCCCCTTTTGTTGGAAAAATTTGGTAGATTATATAGGGAATCACTGAAGCATGAATGGAGCGGGCCCCTCTTATGCAGTCAGTGCTCCCCCCCATTTATGAAAATTTCTGGATCCGCCACTGCCTCTGTACCGTCAGAGCAAATATTTTCAACAGCAGGACTTAATTACGTAACAAAGTTGAGAAATTGCCTCGTACAAGAAAAAGTTGACAAGATAATATTTCTAAGTAAGAACAAATTCGTTGCATCCCCTGTCGACCCTCAGAAAATGATTAAAGGCATCAATAAGTTCTAATCATCACCCCATTGTTACGGTTACATGTTTTTGGTGGACGGCTTACAAACTGGTAATTGCGCCCTGGTAACTCACTTTTGGAATTAGTCCATTATATTATTATTAGTAATATTGAACTTTAGAAAAAAAAAAGTCCATTAAAATAAAAGTTAGAAAAATAAATATATATTATATATTACTTTGAAGGCGACTATCTTTGCTTTGAGGTAGTGCGCCTTTTGACCTATACTAGTTTAAACTTATTTTAATAAATTTAAATAGAAAACAAATTAAGAAAGAAATTAGTGTTACTAGTATTTTGAAAGTTAACTTTTATTAGTGATTGAGACTTTGGTTTTTGACCTGTACTTTTATATCTAATTTTAATTAAAGAAAAATACTGTTGTTTGTTATATTTTGCTTTTTGTTTGTTTTTCATCTGTGGTTGTAAGTGTTATGCGTTAAAAATAACGTATTGTGTCACTTGTTTGTGTTTATTTTATTATGATAATCAGTCGCACTGTCGTATTTCTCAAATACGAAAGTAGATTATGTTTGATTAGTTGCCCCAGCCAGTGGTCCCGTGGGAATTGTGTATACGCACTATCCCACGGAAGATACAAACCATGATAGTGTAGGTTAATTGCAACCTGGAACCAGGCATCGTCATGTACTCTGACTGGTGATCAGTCAGACAGAAAACAAGCCCATGTCTAACTCCCGAAATGCAATAACTGTTTCATGATATACCCCCCCTGAAAATCCAAACTGTATAAATAAAATAACAAAATAAATAAATATAATTAAATAAATGAAACTATTACTTATTGATATTATAAAATTCGGGACATTCTACTTCTAAATTAATTACAAGGGTTGCAGTTTGAATTGTACGGGCTTTGTTGTCATTTCAGTACAATCGCTGTACTTTGCGCTGACTCCACTGTTTTCCAAGCTACGTACATGTCAAACTGGATTAAACTTTAACATAATTTCATGCCCTGTATGTCACGACTACCATGTCCGGGGGCGACCACTGGTTGGCACCGCCAATCTATGTCTACCCTTTCTGTGTTTGTTTACTTTTCACTTGAACTATTTAATTGACCTTGTAATGTTGTTGTTTACATATGTAATCAAACAAAGAAATGTGGGTGTGTTTCACTGGTTATTTGGTTCGTTAATCACGTCCTTGTATCTGAGTGTGGATGTACTATTGTTTGAACACGTGTTTGTGGTATTGGTGTTATTGGAGAAGTGGGGTAAGTTTTGTGTTTACATATCCACTTTGTTACCTGTTTTCTTTCTTCTTATTCTTCTCTTATTCCAGTTTTCAATTTAATAAGGATTTGGTCCGTTAAATAAATATGTATATATATATT
The DNA here is from genome assembly GCA_017311375.1 of Mytilus coruscus. NCBI lineage: Eukaryota > Metazoa > Mollusca > Bivalvia > Mytilida > Mytilidae > Mytilus > Mytilus coruscus. Next base: position 31,305,684 of record CM029597.1, on the reverse strand, counting down.
TGTCTTCGTGTTTCATAGCTTATGTGGTCTGACATTGAAAGAAAATTATCTATATTTTATGTATCCCTGCCTAGTACTGTTGGGTTTGTTTTTTTTGTTTTTATTTGTTTTCTTTTCTTTTCAGAATTTAATTGCATGTTACGCATTATTAAATATAAATATCATATGTTTATATGTCCCCTTTGTAGCATGGATAAAATTCATGATGGGAAGGACTGATTGTGCTTTTCACTAAGCAGACTTTGCATCGAAAAATCGGTAACTCCTTGTGCTATTAACTCTTGAAGCATAACATTTCTGTTATCACTATATGCAGCGCACTCTAGCAGAAAGTGTTTTGCTGTTTCAGGTGCTCTTCCGCAATTTTCACATATTTCAGATTTTTAACTCCTATTTTGAATAAATGTTTATTTAGTTTAGCATATCCGGTTCTAAGTCTGTACATTATAGTTTCTTTACGCCTTATCATTTTGGTAAGGACACCTTAAATGATATTTTTTCTTTATTTGATACAAGTGTCTACCGTTGTTGTTGGAATCCCAGCTAGTTTGCCACATAGTTTTAAGTATATTAGTACATACAGTTTTAATGTCTTCTTTATATAGTGAGGTATTTGCATATATTAGTTCATAATTCAAAGCATGTTTTGCTTGCATATCAGCTAACTCATTTCCACAGATACCTACATGGCTAGGAATCCATTCAAGCACGACATTTATACCTGCTTTTAGTAGCGTTGTTATACTATAGTATATATCATAAATTATTAAGTTATCGACCTTTGATAGAGGTTCCTGTATTGCCTGTAATGCTGATAATGAATCAACGAATATAACAACGTTTAATGGTAGGACATCTTGTATCCAGTTGAGTGCTAGGAATATTGCCATGAGTTCACATGTAAATACTGACAAATTGTTTTGTAGTCTATACCCTTTTTATTTTGAATTCAGGTATTACATAAGCACAGCTACTTTTTCCACTATCTGGGTCTTTGGATCCGTCGGTATATATTTTTATATAGTTAGTATATTTAGTATCAATGATGATGTCGCCCTCGCTTTTGATAAGATGTGGGAGGTCCTTTTTTGTGATAATGTTGTGTAACTGGGTACTAACATTGGGTTTTAGTAAGTGCCACGGAGGCTGTGGACATTCGCTTTGTTTATATATAACTTTTGTATCAATATTAAATGTTTGTATAACATCTTGTGCTACACAATAGAATGGTTTTTGCTTCGGTTTAATACGGTTTTGATAGTATTGATAGTCAAAGTCGTTTTGTAGACTTATTTTAGCTGGATGCAAATCATCAAAACTCATAATATTTAGATATGCTTTTGTAATTAAAGCTTTTCTTCTTTCCTCGTAAGGAGGGTCACCCATTTCGGCCTGTAAACTTGCAAGTGAAGCCCCTTTTATGACACCTGTACAAGTACGTAAGGCCTGTGTTTGTAAACTGTCTAGGATCTTTTTTGTCGAGTACGACGCCGTATTATAAATTTGACATCCATAATCTATTTTAGATCTTATAAGTGCTACGTATGTCATACACTTATCCAGGAATTACCCTTAACCCGGAAATTTACCTTTATCCCATTAACCAGGAACAAACATATTCTGTGATATTTTTCAACAAAGCAAAATTTGTTAAGTATTTCTTTTAATTAGATTTACAGTTAATTAATAAGTATTTATCGGTATATAGTTTTTCGATTATTTTGAATAATGCACTAATATTGAAATAATTCTTCTTTGCAAAGGGAGAATACATTAAAAAATTGAATTTCATGGAAAGGGAGACAACTGCAACTTATTACTCTTAAACGGAAACGCGTTTACTCTATCCAGAAAATGTAATGTTTTATTATTGACTAATGTCAACACAGGAAGGCATTTCCAATATTTAATCAACTAAAAGTTAATAGATATAAATGAACAGTCAAATCCAAAGTAATTTTATTTCCTCAATAGACTTGTAGCTTAAAAGTCGAAGGTGATTTTTTTTTGTCATTTTCATTTGTAATGAGACAATCATTTGATTTTTGGGGGGTGCAAAAGATTTAGAAAAATAATACCCTGGCCTGGCCAAAACAAACACAAAGTGCAGGAAACAGTTGTGGTCAAAAGTGGAAATAAATTTTCGGCCAACAAGCCAACAAATGTAAGCGTGTATAACTTTTTGAAAGATGGAAATGAATAGCCAGTCTGCAAATACAACCACTTAATTTGAAATTTAGAAGATGGCTGTCTCAATTGGCAATCATACCCATGCTCAGAATAACAATTTCTACTTAATTACCATTTCCACCTAATAATCAGATGGCTTCTTTGAATGACTCCTTTCAAGATTGTCCCCCTAAAATGAGGACTTTTGACTTATTCGCGAAGTGTGCCTTTTATATCGAAAATTATGATAGGTTGGAACTATAAATAATCAACAATAAATTAAGGCTAATATAAATAAAAAAAAAATAAAAAAATCTGTTAACACTCCTCACAAATTATTTTACGTATTCAACTCACAATTATATGGAAACGATATACTCTCAATTGAATAAGTCTGGCTTTAGAGTACATTTTTTTTTATTTTTAATGTCAGTACTCTTAGCCCGTCAATATTTTTATTTAAAGAAAAGTACATGTATGATTAAGTAAAAGTTGATAGTTTCGTTGATTCTGTTGTTTTTTCTCCTTTCTTTCGGAATGAAACAAAGTTTCTGGTATACTTGTGAAACTGCTAGCTAGCATCTTATGAATAAAGTAAATGCGCCTTGAACTGCACATTAAGCAGTGTGGACAGTGCCGTGTTATACATCTCCAAACTTGTTTGTAGGAGATGTTAAAAACAACAATGTTAACAGAAAAAGAAACGATAGGACCATGATATTATTGTTCAGATCATACCTCTTTCCGAAGAAATCTGCAATTTGACTTTTTATGTTGGTACTCTTATCCCGGAAATATGATGTAAAGAGAAAGTTTGTGTTGCAGAGGAAGCTGCTATGCTTTCCGTTTTCACAGTTTTCTGCCAAAATATGAAACAATATTGTTCCCTGTGTTCAGTACAACTACTCAGATCATACCTTTTTAAATACTTTAAACTTATAAACGGACAGTTGTGTGGAAAAAATGATTCCTATATACCCTAAAAATTGCTTGCAAGACGTAAACACATACGACACAATTAAAAGAAATAACGATAAAAACAATGAATTCTAAACTGACTGAATATATTATTATTTATCCTAAACTGTGTTCCAATACACAGTAAACAGACTAAACAATGCTATTTGTTTTTTCCTTCTCAGTCTGAAAACTCATATTTCGGTACTCTTATCCCGGAATATGTTATGAATGGAAAACTTGTGATGCAGCGACAAGCGTGCAGTAACTGCGATGCTTTCGGATGTCTTCCCCTCTCTTCAAAATAACATGCTTGTATGTATATATTCATATAGGTTGTACTTTAATAGATATTTATCTGAAAAAATTCGATTACAATTTCATTTAATATGTCTGTACCCTTATCCCGGAAATACGTAAAAGATAAAATAGGTTAAGGCCTCACTGTGACTTTGAGATGATGCAAAAAAAAAAAATCTTATTCCTTTGCATTTTTGTTTTGCTTTGCACATGCTGATTTTGTGTCTTTGAAAGATATCCCATATCCTATACTTTCTATCAGGGTTGTATCTCCGATGTCTAAGTTGTTTTCTAATAATCATATTCTTTTCAAGGTGCTCACATCATACATTTCTGAATATTTGTACGTTCTAAACGGACATTCGAGCAAACATAATATATTATCATTTACCTCAAACTGTGTTTGCAATACACAGTAAAACGAAATAGCGACTATTCTTTTTTTTTATTTTACCATTTTCCATATCAGTCTCAAAAATTTAGCCTGTAATTTTATATCATATGTTGGTACTCTTATCCCGGAAATATGAACATGAAGGGAAAATATGAAATATAGGGAAAAGTGGCTAGTAACAGGAATGCTTTAATGTTATTGTAACATATTTCCGGGATAAGAGTACCGACATATAATATAAAATTACAGGCTTAATTTTGCGGACAGTATAATTTCAGTATAAAAATCAGTTCACTTTCAAGTCATATATATAAAGTGACGATGTGTATACTTATATCTAAATAAAAATCATACAATTCTATATTTTTTAAAAGATTATATCTGTATAGAAATGCTTACATTTTACTTAATATGTCGATACCCTTATCCCGGAAATATGTTAAAAAGAGAAAATATGTATTAATATACTCCTATTTTATTATTTTTATTATGCCAGTCCAAATTCAAAACCATTCACTCCAGCCGACATACCATGCAAAACGTGCCTACTCTGTATTGTTTATAGTTTCTCTCCTGAATATTTATAATAAATTGCAATTGGAATTCGGTGTGAGTCAATACTCCGTGTTGAAGGCCGAACTTTTACCTATAATTGTTTACTTTTAACACATTGTGACTTGGATGGCAATTTGTCTCATTGGCATTCGTGCAACATCTTTTTTTTTGTTATTTAAGCAAACAACAATCAATTGGTCATCAAATTTGAATTATAGTTACTTTTTTTTATCCCATGTATTTCATACAAAATGATCAAACCAAAAAATGACCCCACTTGTATCATTGAATAAATCTATTTCATAATCATGGATTCAGTTAAAAAAGCTATATACAACATTTAGAGAACGAAGCTTCGAAACCTCTTCAATTACTTTTTTTTCAGTGATCAAACTGCATCCAAACCAAACAATGTCTGAAACAATCTCTTTAATACTAGTACCTTGTTTGATGTTATTGCTGTTGTACGAATTAAGATGAAACAATATGATTGTTTAAATAACATTGTATCAACCTATCATGACATGCTAAAATCTAATAACCTACAAAAATGTACATATTTATTATTATAAAGATATTTGTTCAATACAAGGCAACTTAAAATACCAAAGATAGGAAACTATAACACTGTTTGTCTGTAATCTCAAGACGCCGACGAAGCTAAGATGATTGTAAATATTGCATTACATTAGGTACAAAACATCTATTTGACATCTCCAAATTACACCTCTATTTTACTACGTTTATTGATACAAATCTATTCCTCTGGTTCATCTGAATTGTAGTCTTCTTCTTGGTCAGGATTTCTTATCCTAAGTAGATATTGAACAAGATCATAATTACTGTCCTCATTCAAAGTTATTATACAATTGCTATAGATATTAGACATACATGTGTGATTGAACAACGAAGCCCATCGACGAACATCATTGGTGAGGTATACAACATAAAGTCCACTGAAGATTAATGCCATATATGACCGAAAGTCGTCATATAAATCCATAAACAGGTGGTTAACTAGTATGAATTCTCCGTCAATCTCATGTTTAAATGGTAAAACAAATCCATGTAATTTTAAAAGTGATAAAACACCATTGACCGTTCATCTTTTGATAGTAGAATTCCTTTGCCGAATGGTTGATCTTCAAACTCAAGTAACTTATGCTGGAGCCACTTGTTAATCAGTTCGAAGTTTTGGTCATTTGACAAAAGAATATCATTTTCGTGAAGCGTATCTGTTGAATCATTTGGTCCTTTATGTGGTTTACCAACGCTTATTTCGTTGTCATCATCGGGGTCCAAGTTTTCTTCTAGCATACTGTCAAGGGTAGTATTTGAGTCCAGATCAACATCAAACTTGTCATGGTCTTTATTGCGGTCGTTTTGCTTAATATCTTCAGAGGAATTGAGTAAACATTGATTTTCAAAGTGGATTGTTCCACAACGATGGCATAATATTTCATTTGTGTTATTCAAGGAATTACACGCATTACAATCAAGGGTTCCGCATACTTCGCACAAAATATTATGGGCTGCGCAATCAACGTGTTCTCCAATGGATTGTGCTTGATCGGGTATCAAACTTAAATAGTGAAATTCAGCTATATGTCCTAAGTATAAAGTCTGCTCCAGTGCAACATCTCGTGGTATTATTCTTATTGGTTGAGAGTTTGGTAAACTTGATAATATTAGAATTGGAATCCGGAACAGACATGCGGCAGCAACAAGCACGGTATTATCACCCCATTCTCCATCACGTTCCATTCTTTCCAAATAACCATTCCAGTCTACATCGACCGTAAAATCACGAAAATCAACAGTTCCATCAGAAAAATCAAGGACAGGGTTATTACGTAAAAAGTCAACTGTCATATGACGTAATCTTGTGTAAGAAATTTGGACATCTACTCGTGAAAGTTGCAAGGACAGCGCATGAAACATACAGTTACCATCCGATGGTATATCTCTGTCGACATGTAGATCTTCTTTCGCTGCATTTTGTTGAAGTCCAATCATTTTATCATGCTTGGCTTCCTTGTATGATGTTGAAATTACTCTGCTTTCGGTAATTATATCATTTAGTTCCTGAAGGATATTAAAACTCGTTCGTTTTCGCCCTGCAAGTTTATGTTCTTTCTTTTGTGTTTTCTTTTGCTCTCCGTTGTTTTCTCTTTCTTTACTTGCTATTTTGGATGTTATCATACATACCCTAAACCAATCACTGGAAGTTGTTTTCTCCTGCGTTGTATACTTAACTTTGTACTTATGTAGATCTTTATTTGTCGCAATTACAATTCCTTCTAATACCCTTGGCGCTGCGATTGATGAGCCTCCTCTATACACTCTTTTGTCTTTGCCTATAAATTTTACGTATACCTCATCGCCTATATTATATTCGGATGGTGGATATTTTGCCAAACCATTTTCTGCATATTTGCGCTAGCTTTTTCGAAATGTTAAATGCCTGACTTCTAACTTTTCAATGTGCCTCATTCTTTCTGCACAGTCTTCACTCGGTATGAATGTCATATTCGACTCCTCGTTTGCAAATTCAATTGGTATGTCTTCCAAGTTTGTATTTGTGAAATTACATTTTTGTGTTACAGAATTTGGTTTGATTCCCAATAAACATTCATAAGGTGATATTCCCAAAGACGAGTGAACTGCGTTATTGTAAATACTTTGTAAATTGGGAAGATTCGTCACCCAATCGCAAATGCCTCCGAATTTTGAATTAATTAGATCAAAACGAATTTTGTCTTTCCAGGTCCCATGAGATCTTTCTATTTTTCCCTGGCTCTGCGGATGGTAACTTGAACTATATATCAATTTAATGTTCATATCTTTACAGAGGTGTGTAACAACACCTTTGAACTCTGAACCTTGGTCACTCTGTAATATTTTAGGGTTTCCAAATTCCGCGTATATCTCCCGTAGCTTAGCAGCAACTTTTTCCGAGCTCTTATCAGACAATGGTCGCAACCACACAAATCTTGTGAACACATCCATTGTTGACAGAATATATTTATACGAAACATCGTCTTTCTCCACTATGAGCTTACGCATGTCCACAAGGTCAACTTGGTGTCTTTCCATTGGTTGCTTGGCATCAACGGGTATAAGTGGTGCTTTATTTGAAAATAATGGTCGTTTTGTCTCTGCATATCGTTATTAGATATGTATCTTTGTATCATAGGCTCCCCGATTCCAAAGTAATGTTCTTTAATTTGATGGTAGAGTTTTCTTGCCCCATCCGCTTTGCTTAAAGTGTAAAACTTTTCGATACACTTATCCAATTCTTCCCACGGAAGAACAATTTTCCATTAATCGTAATCCTGTTCGTTTGTTTACCTAGATACGGATCAATTATCAGTTGCTTTCCGAAGTTGAAATGACTTATCTTTTTATATAGTCTTTTTTCCAGACTATTCCTTTCTTTTACTGGAATAACTTCCCTCCTAGACAAAAGATTCATTAAAATTCGATAATCTGAACAACTTAACTTTGGAGTCCTTCTTCTCTGTCCCTGAAAATAAAGAATAATGATTTCACCGTTGAGTAATAATCTTTAAATTTAAGGAAAATGAGGACAAAGCAAACTTTTAATAAAGGTAGCGACAAATATGCCGACGGTAATGACATCCAAACGATGACGTAATTTTCAGGGGATCTATAAACGCTTCTTTTTCATTTGTTAATATTTATATGTTATTTTAGAATGCGTTCAGAAAAAAATAGAGGTTTCACTAAAACTCTATCACTTAAAAGGAAACCACTCTTATTATTTCAACTGAGTATGTTCAGACAAATACGAATAATCAAATGCGTTTTGTTAAAAATATACTTTTTCCCTTTTTTGGTCTTTCGGAAAAAATTGTGTGTGCTGTATTTAGACCCCGCTACATAAATATTTGTTTTGCTTGCATACGTAAAAAAAATTTTGTTTTTATCAAACGCAATCATATTTTTTTATTTGGTTTGACCGTTGTTTTCAATTCAGATTTGTTTATGCGTAAACATTTTTGCACCTCATGTTTGCGGAGTACCATCTTTTCCGCAGGTTAATTGTTTTCTGTTTGGTAATACAGTAATAATAAGATCCATTTTGTTACACTTTGTGATCCGTTTTTTGGCAATCGCCAATGGCAGTCAGTACTGTTTTCGAACAATCGTTGTTCAACCTGCTAGTCAAATTCGTTTTGTTAAAATATAAACTTTTTTGATCTTTTGGAAAATGTTTGTGCTATATTTAGACCACTCTACCAAGAAATTTGTTTTGCATGCATAAGTATAAAAATTGGGGTTTTTATCAAACGCAATCATAGGTTTGAACGTTGTTTTCAATTAAGACTGGTTTATACACATCTTCATGCCTTATATATCATGTACTGTCCCAAGGGTGACTGAGGAATAGAAATAGGGTCACTTGGTCTTTTTCCGACCGGCAGTAAGACGCTTAACAAAGTGGGGCGTTCCGACCGACAGTAAGACGCTTATCAAAGTGGGGCGTCCGTTTGGCTGTGCGGGATGTACAAGTTTGCAGTCACGTCCGGTCTGAATGGGGACGTTAAATTCAATGCCTCGTGTAAAGAGAGTGCCACGCTCTTTGCACGTTAAGAACCGATGCAACAACTCTTTGAGGATTCCGAAGGTGGTATGTTGTAAGGCAAAATTTCTGTCCCTATCCAATATACCTGCATTTTTAGTGGCAGTCCAAATTTCCTGTCCATCATCCCGGATGGCTTCTTTACAAGACCTACCTATTGCATTTTGTTAACTTGTTCTCGTCCTGAACACGCATGAAATATTTGCCACTGGACGTTATGTTCTTAAGTACTGTGTTACGACGCTAGATAAAAAAAACTGACGAGGAAAGGTAACACCCGGCCATCGAAAGCTGTATTATTATAGAGCCTAGTTGGTCGAGTGGTCTAGCGCGTCGGCATAGTGCAAGGCGATTTAGTGCCACGATATTTCAGTAGCATGAGTTCGAATCGCGTGCAGGGAAAAAACAAAAGAATGCTTCCACAAATTTACAGATCTAACATTATTGGGCTGATATTAAGACGAATTGTATATATAACACAGATAATGGCTGTCGTAAAGTTAATTGGCTCATGTTTAGATGTACAGGCATTAATATGTATATATACGAGCTTAGCCTGGCATAGATAATATACATTATACATATAATACGAGTTTCTAATTCGAGAATCATAAGATACGGTTAACAACGGAAGCCTGTTAGGACTTCTACAGACTATAATTTTGGTCCGAGATCACGAATTCAATTTTTGTTATCACAGAATTTTATAATTCTTAATTTCGTTAATGCATGCAGTTTTTTGGATAAATCCGTTGAAACGAATTATAAAAATCTGGGATGAAATTAACTCTATAAATATTCTACTATGGGGGCCTCGGTTGGTAAAAGTTACTTCCGACTTTGACCTGGATATCTCATTCTGCTGTTAACTCTTCGGTTTGTCTGTTCTCGCCGAGCAGCCCGGTGGTTCTCAGCGAATACTTCAGCTTCCTCCACCATAATAACAGATTCTGCCCGGTGTCCTAACACTCCCTGGTGTTGGAGTGGTGGTTGTCCTTGTAAATATTGAACATTGTAAATACGTTAGTGACACATCTCCATTAATCCCGATAGGGAGTGTACACGGATTCCACTTTACCATCGCAGTTCTCGAGGGGTGCTCCGTAAACGGAGGGATCCACATACATCATGCCAAGAAATCCTCGCTAAAAATTCCGGTCGACCTCCTACGGCAGTCATTAGTAGCTAAAGATTTGATTTCATTCAAGAAATTAATTTATGACCTTCATGTACGTGTCGCTTAGAACACGGCCATATACCAAATGGTCAATATTAATCATCCATGTAATTTGCTCTATGGGGTGTTTGCAGAATTTCTACGGAGGCAATTTCTTGGCATGGGAGAAAGGAAGAAAGACCATTCACAATTTGTCTTACATTTGTTTTTCTCTTTTTTAATTAAATAAAAAAAATAATAAACCTTTCAAATGTAGAGTTCATAAGATAAAAATATTCCCTGTGGAACACCTCCCCCCCCTTTTTTTGTGCTCTCTATTTTCAACCCTCGAATTAAGCTTTCCAATCTAATTAAATTTAAAACCTTGCTTTCTAACCAATCTATTCATGTACCGGACCGGCAACTTTCTTTATTTAATACGAAAATCTACAGTGCCGTTATACACATGCATGTTGTTTGCTTAGAGTCCCTTACCGAAAAGAAAGAAAGCCTAACTCCGAGATACTATATTCCTGCATCACGTGATTTTTACCACGTGGAACTTACATTTGAATAGATACCGAATATGGAAAGTGAAACTACAATTCCAAACATAAAGTCCGAAGGCACAAATAAGAAAAAAGAAAGGGTTTTTTTGGCAAAGGGTGCCGGGGTAATTCTCTCTGTGTTCAAAATATACATGAAATATTTGCCACTGCCCCTTTTCTGTTCTATGAATTCTAACCCTGAGTTTTCTATCTGTTACATGCCAAGAAATCCTCGCTAAAAATTCCGGTCGACCTCCTACGGCATTCATTAGTAGCTAAAGATTTGATTTCATTCAAGAAATTAATTTATGACCTTCATGTACGTGTCGCTTAGAACACGGCCATATACCAAATGGTCAATATTAATCATCCATGTAATTTGCTCTATGGGGTGTTTGCAGAATTTCAACGGAGGCAATTTTTTGGCATGTACATGCATACATATTCATTACAAAAACAGTAACAACTTATTCTACAGATTCGTTATCACGAATAAATCAGTGTGTGTTGTTTTTACCTCGTGTCAATGGTTTGAGTCAAGCAAACAGTAGCTTAAAGTTACAACACATTGAGTTAATGTATGTTGTCCCAGGTTAGGAAAAAGTTGAGCGCTCATTGTTTCTCGTTTTTCATGTTGGAGCCTTTTATAGCGAACTATACGGTATGAGTTTTTCTCATTGTTGAAGGTCGTAAGGTGGTCTATGTTTGCTTATATCAACTTCAGTTGAACTCTGGTGGACAGTTGTCTCATTGGCAATCATACATCTATCACATCTCATTATCTTTATAATTATAATGTGTGATAAATAATTACAATTCTGATAACGATTTTAATCCGTAATCGTGATTTTCAAAGTCGTGATCTCGAATTCAAAGTATATTTTGGGAGATCTTTAAAGGCTTATATAGTTCATAGACTAAGTCGATCTTTTATCATTTATAGGACTGTTATGTACATACTACTTCTAAATAGTAGATAGACCTAAGTAAAATTGTAAAAATGTATTGTTTTTTCTACATTGGCATGAGGTATAAGGGGAGATCTCAAAAAACATGTTTAACACCGCCGCATTTTTGCGCCTGTCCCAAGTCAGGAGCCTCTGGCCTTTGTTGGTCTTGTATGATTTTTGATTTTAGTTTCTTGTGTATAATTCGGAGTTTAGTAAGACGTCCATTAACACTGAACTAGTATACATATTTGTCTGGGGGCCAGCTGAAGAACTCCTCCGGGTGTGGGAGTTTCTCGCTGCATTGCAGACCCATTGGTGGCCCTCAGCTCTTGTCTGCTTTATGGTCGGGTTGTTGTCTCTTTGACACATTCCCCATTTCCATTCTCAATTTTATTTTGCATACACATAGACGTTTTTAAACAAAATATATTATCAGTCACATTCATTTCCAATATGAAGTACAACAATAGGGGATAAAAAGTAACTTCAGAGAAAACAAAAGACTAGATTTTGTTCGAAGTGTGCCGAAAATTTAACAATTTAATATTTAAAAAATATACAAACCATTCAGATGCGAACTTTTGCTAATGTTGGATTTCAGAAGGAGCAGCAATAAAACGATTGAATATCAGGAATTGAAAAATTAAATATCTTTTTTAAAAGTAGACAACTTTGGCATATATTATGATATATGATCTATAGCATTTACATAGTAAAAACTGAGTTTATGAATTAAAATTTCAAACTACTACAGAAAATTAAGTATTACAAAGTAACCTTGCGGACGATTTTGCTAAACATTTGCAGGAATGCATATTTAACACTGCGATGTCAATATAGTATTTAAGATTATATAAGTACACAGAATATAAACTTGACACCTGTTAGATTTTTTTTTCGGAACGCATAGTGTATTTTGTTTTAATCTTATGATAACCTATTGAAGAAAGTTAAAATGTTTGAAACACGATGCTAGATTATAAGGTCGTTAATGGCTCTCCATTCACTTTATTTATTTGAAGGCTAATTAGTAATGACTGGTTGTTGACAGATTTATTAATTTTGTAATGGTTGGTTCAGTTGCATATACTGCCTATTTCGATACATTAAAACAAACAAAGGGGGTTTAGAGCGGTGGTACCTTTATACTGTTATAGTTAAGCTCAAAATTGTTTTGTAAACACTGTTAGTGTATAAAATATACTATTAAATTATTTGATTTTTATTCCAGGAAAATACGAAAGTCCATATATATCAAAATATCCATTTAAATGAGAAAACACGTTTTTAAGTAAAAAAATCCGTCGTTTTTGTAAACTTAAATTGTAGAGTTATTGAGAAGGGAAACAATAAATAATATACTAGTATGAGCTTACCAGGAGTTCATTTAAATACGAGCACGCTCAAACCAATCAATCTGCTATTTTTTTTTTTTATGTATTATATGTATACACGGTGTACCCTCTAAATAATATTATAAAATCACAGAAGAAAAACAAAAATTGTGATAATGTTTGTGTTGGTGTACAGTATTTGAAGCTGTACTTTCCGATTGATTAATTGCTACAACTGTTCAATCACCGGCAAAATTGAAATATCGAGTTGAAGGTATTGTATCCACTCCTATTCTCTTATCCACAAAGAATAAAGTTTTAAGTTACACATATTTCAATCCCCCCCTTTTTACACCCTCGCAAAATAAAATTATCGTCCCATTGTCATATAATGTAAGAGTTTGATGTTAAAAATAATAGATTGAATGAGTTATTAGGTTTAGAACACTTACCTATCTAAACCTAAGATATCTTACCACTTTTTCTTCCTCGACAAACCATAAAGTTTTTTTCTTGAACCCTCACAATACATGTTCGGTATTTGAGAACATGTCAATATAATCAAATAGTATAAGTTGGGTAATGGTTGGAGCGTTATAAGTTACAAAAATGTATCTTGTTTATCTCTAATCATTTGGATTTAATTATTTTGACACGAGTGAATTTTATTTGTCAAAACGATTTCGGCATATTACTTGCACTATGATGATTAATAGAATTGTGTGTGCAAGGTTTTTATCAATTAAAAAATAGCCACAAATAATTAATACATACCTTTTCTTTTTCATCTCTGTGAGAGTTGACATTTTTCATCAGAAGAAATAATAAAAAGTTAAACAGCATCAATATTGTTGAAAACTTCATCTTGATATTACGGACTTCGGAAATAGCGCGAACTAGAGCTGGTTCCTATTTCAAGTTTTCTAAGGGGGTAACAGATACACGGGAGACATTATTTTAGATCTCGGCAGCTGTGATTCCTATTTCGGTATTAGTTAAATGAATTTGTAACAATATTAATAGTAAATGCATAAAAAATACAATTCATCAATATAACTTACGATCTCAAATAATAGAACCGCTTGTTAATACTAGTAAGTATATTTATTTGAAAAAAATGAAATTTCCAGGATAAGAGTATTTCGTAAGAGTAAATTATCGGGCTAAAAGTAATTCCTGGATAAGTGTATAACATACGTATATATTTCGTAGTGTGTGACTGTTAGCACCCCATTTGGTTCCAGATATTACCCTCATACAGTTCAACACTTTTGTACATCTAGTATGTATGTACTGAATGTGTTTATTCCAAGTTAATTTGCAATCAAATATAAGTCCTAAAAATTTTACTTCTTTAACTATTTGCAATATACTGTTTCCAAATTTAAGTGTGATAACAGGAATATTCTTTTTCTATTAAATATGATACACACTGTTTTATTGGTAGATAAATTGAATCCCCAAGTATTACACCATTTATAAATATTATTTAAATCATGTTGTATTTTTTCTGTAGAAAAGAAATACATTTTCCTGATAACCAGATGGCTCCGTCATCTGCAAACTGTGACATTTCACAATTTTAATACAGTGAGTGAGATCGTTTACCATAATATTGAAGAGAGTAGGGCTTATGCAGCCACCTTGGGGTGTTCCATTTTGTAGTACATATATATCTGAGAATGTGTCATTAATTCTTACTTGTATAGTTCGATTAGTAAGGTAATCACTAACATATGCTAACATGTTTCCTTTAATTCCAAGTTTAATCATTTTTATCAACAAACCATGTTTCCAGAGCATGTCAAATGCTTTCTGGAAGTCAATAAATACACCTATAGTGACTAACTTTTTCAAAAAGCTCTTTTGGATATCATTGTCTAATCTAATACACTGTTCTAATGTGCTTCTGTTTTTTCTAAACCCACTTTGGATGGGTGCATACAACTTATTTTTTTCTAAATACCATTTTAAGCGTTTATTAACTATTTTCTCCATAATTTTATTGAAGTTTGAAATCAAGGAGATTGGTCTATATGACAAAGGGTCGGAGTGGGGTTTTCCAGGTTTTATATGTGGGATAATAATTGCATGTTTCCATGTTTTGGGTAGTTCCTGTAGAAACCATAGTCTATTAAAAAATAATAATATAATATTTAAGGATTTGTTCGTCATGTGTTTGAACATATTGTATCCAATTTTACCCTTCCCTGGTGCACTGTTATTCGTATCGTTAATCGCATCTTTTAGTTCTTGTAGTGTAAACTCTCCTTATAGCAGTCAGAGTTATCTATAAAGAATTGTACTAAACTTTTATCATTATTTTCTATTTCTGTTTTGTGTTCTTTAAATTCTTCATTATAGTTATTTGTACTACTTACAGTGCAAAATTTTGAGCTAATAAATCTGTTTTATCTTTTGTTGTTTCATATATATTATTATTATCTATTAAGGTGTCTATTTCCTTTTCTCAGTTACCTTTCCTAGCATTCTTTTATATTATACCACACTTTTGATAGTTTTGTATCTGCATTCATTGAATCACAGTATGATTCCCAGTATTGTTTCTGTGAATCATTTAGTATTTTCTACACTTATTTTGTTTCTCTTTATAGTTTTAAAATCCACCCCATTCCCTGTATGTTGTGCCTTATTTCTGGCTTTATTTCTGTCTTTTACTGCTTTAGTGCAATTTGTATTCCACCAAGGTACAGATGGTTTATTACTTTTGTTATTATTTTTTCTGACTGGAATGAACTCCCCAGCGATATTGGTTATTGTATCAGTTAGTAAAGTACATGTTTCTTGAGTGTTACAAGTCACCATGTCTTCACATAGAATTTGGTCACATTTGCTGGAGAATCCATTCCAGTCAGCCTTTGCGTAGTTCCACTTAAAGATTGATTCATTTTTATACTCCGGTTTTTCATTGAGTGTTAATGAAACCACAAAATGGTCACTACCATGAGTTGAGCTATGATCTACTGACCATGTGGCTTTGTGGCTAATATTTGGGCTAACAAGCGATATATCTATACATGAGGTTTCTAGATTTATTGGATTTAATCTAGTGCCACTGCCATCATTAAGAATGACTATATTGTTATTGAGTAAGAAATTATATAATTCTCTCCCTTTAGTTTGGATACTGTTACTACCCCATAGAGTATGGTGGGCATTAAAGTCGCCACACATAATTATATCATTTTTAACTTGTTTAAAAATGTTTTCATATTCTGCTTCCTTAGTATCAGTAGCACTGTCATAAATATTTACTACAGTAATTGTTTTGTTGTCTATTTTGATATTAATACTACTGGTTTCCAGTTTAGATATTATATTCCTTTAGTGTATTTAATATTATCTCTACAGTAAATAGCTGTGCCACCACCTTTTGTGTTTCTTACTGAGTATGATGCCAGCTTATACCCTTTTATTTGAGTATGTTCCTCTTGTTTGTTATACCATGTCTCTTGTAGACATATGATGTCAGGTAGTTTGCTTGATTTGCTCAATGACCATAAATATTCAGGCCCATGAGCATTGAAACCTTGGCAGTTCAATGTATTATATTAATTGTGTTAGTCATTATTTGACTTAGAAGTATAAATAATATTATTATAAGATACATGATAAATTCTGTTTGTATAACTGTATACATTGTACTTTTCTTAACATTATAAATTCAATAGTTCAGCTGTGTGCAACAATTGATCAGACTTCAGCTTTATTCCCAATATTCTATCAAATGATCTGGTCATGAAGTCACAACGATCGGTTGGGGATTTCAGTTCTTGTAACCTTGTAAATGCTAATAGTATTAGCAGTGCAAACTCATTAAGACCTTGTTGCTTTGATAGTTTAGGAATATGTATTTTGGTACCTTTGGGTTAAGTTTCTGTTGCAGCCTTAGTGATATGGCTTGCCCTTTTCTTTTTAACCTCTACAATGGCTTCTTTAATTGTAATTTTATCACTGTAAGCCTTTTTAGTACCTTTTGTTTTTCTGTCCTTGTAGGACAGTCTTTACTATTTGCTGCATGTGCACCTTTGCAATTTATACATTGTACTGTGAGGGAGGGACACTCATTAATTTCATGTCCAAGACCACATTTTCTACAGATAACATTGTTTCTACATTGTTGGTGCATATGACCATATTTTTGACACCTATAACATTGTATGGGTCTAGGTATAAATGGTTTGACTTTATACCTTGTAAACCCTATATTTATGTTTTCTACTAATTGTGCAGTGTTGAAGTATAACTTCATGGTTTTGGACTGTTTCCTTGTTTGCGACACAGTATCATAGTATGTCAATCTATTGACCTTAGTCACTTTGTAATCTTTTAACACTCCCAAGACTTCTTCTTCTGTCAAGTCTACGGGAGTGTTGTAAATACAACCAAAAGATGTTTCCTGAGACTTGGGGACAGTACATTTTACTTGCCAGTCCTCAAGTCTCTGAGTAGCTATAATACTTTTAAATTGGAAACTATCGGTACATTCTATGATGATACCTCTTCTTGTACCATTAACCCATTTTGGTGTACCGTAACCTAGACTCTGTATAAGTCTTTGGACTTTTATGGGATTTTGTTGACCCAATTCTACATCGTAGGCTGGCATTATGACCAAGTATTTCTTGGGTTTAGATGGTGGGGTGTTAGTATTTACCATGGTCTTTGGTTTACGTTTAACCGTAGACCTTACTGCTTGACTATACGAGATATTGAATGGTGGAGTAGAACCTATCCTCCTTTTTTTGGAAGACTTTCCTGAGACAGTAGTGTCAAATGATTCCATATCCGAATCTTGACTAGAAGTCTCTACCATTGAGTCACTTGACTCAATTTCAGAGCTAATCTCTTTACCTTTGTTACGGTCGTAATAATCGACATTTTCTATAAAGTCATCAATATCAAAACCTTGACTAAAAGCCATGTTTATCTTTTCTTATTTTATTATGGAAAAAACTAAATGAGTAGGACTATTTAGTATCAACTAATGTATTTACTAAACAATGGTGGGAACTGATACCTGTGAGAAGTACTCACTATGTGTGTGTACTTGAAAATTAACAAATTGATATCCTGAATAGTACAAATATTTAGGTATTGGAACCAAATAAAGTATTAATTTGTATCTATTTGTATTACATATTAAATATTACTGATGAAATAAATCTATACTTAATAACAATATCGTTGTATGTGGTCAGTGGTCGGTGTTTTCGGAGCTACGAAAAAACACGTCTATTCAACTGGACATCTGACAGGCATTGTTGATCTTTAAATGTGTTTTTATACGGTGCCCAAATACTTTTGGTTGAGTTATCATTTTTCTAAAGATGTCTATTAATCAATTGATTAGATTATTGCCAGTTTACTTAATTGGTACAATTAAGTACATGTAGTAAATGGGCTACTAATTATGGTATAGAATTCCTGGAACTATTATCTAGTCTTAGGAGATAATTTTGAGGGTTTTCAGTCCATAAGAAAACGACACACAATACATGAAATGGGTATAACGGGTTATGTTCTTCTCATATATTTTATGATTGTATGATACTAAACCCCTAACGGGAGGGATTGTACTTGATTTTCATATGATGAAGACATAATCTTTCAATCAGTTTAATTGAGGTCTGGAGCTGGCATGTCAGTAACTGCTAGTAGTCCTTTGTTAATGTATGTATCATTGTCATTTTGCTTAGTTTCTTTTGTTACCTATTCTGACATCGGACTCGGACTTCTTTTAAACTGAGTTTTACTGTGCGTATTGCTATCTGTTTCTTTATTCTAAATTGGCTAGAGGTATAGGGGGAGGGTTTAGATCTCACAATACATGTTTAACCCCGCAGCATTTTTGCGCCTGTCCCAAGTCAGGAGCCTCTGGCCTTTGTTAGTCTTGTTTTTTAATTTTAGTTCATTTATATGTTTTGGAGTTTAGTGTGACGTCCATTTTCACTGAACTAGTACACAATTTTATTTAGTAGGGGAACTACCGGTTCTGGGCCAGTTTGTCTAATGTTAACCCTATGGGGAAAAGGTAGTCTCCTGAGAGGTAGCCTCCCGATGTGAGGCTAATTTCTATGACGTCATCTTTAGGTATTATGACATTAATAAATTAAATTAATTAATTTCTTTGGAGATAAGGGTATTATAAAGTGTTACTAATTACGTTTGTTTTTATTATGGATAAGTATATATAAATTTTTTTTTCTTCTTTAACTTTGATGAAAATTCCCAGTCTATAAATAGATATACAGGAAAACCCCACCTTAGTGTGTATTAACAGATACATACATTATTGTATTTTTTGTCTCTGGTATTACATATTATTTATTCACCTACGACTAAAGACGATTAAGCTGTGATAACATGATTATTAAATCAATATTGAAAGCGTGTTTAAACTTGTACATTATTGTACGTAGTGACTTTCAACATGTTGATACGTGTCAATAACCCGGTTTGAATTAGTCGCCATGTTGTAAATATCATCGAGACTGTCTTTTTAAAATAAGTAAATCGTTACATTATTGGAATTAAATAGCATTTTACATCTAATATTTTAGGGATAAAATTTTGAAATCATTTATTTTATAATGTTAAATCATTTAAAGCGTGCGTTAACTTGTCTTTGTCGGACTATATAATCATAGCATGTTAAGACTTGTCAATAATCCGATTTTAATTAGTCGCCATGTTGAAAATATTCAGTACGAAATATTTAAAAATATTAAAGTTAATTTTATTATTAAATGAATAAAATAGTGTTATTCTTCCAAATATGAGATTTCTCAAGTATTTAATTTTAATTTGTTCGATGATACATACTGGTATAATACAATTGTCTTTTGTTTAATATCCAACTATCATCCCTCCGTTAATCATATAATATATTGTATAAATTGAAAACTTATTTTATTCACTTTTAAACTGAAATCCTTTTACTATAAAATACCAGACTGATAAACAAGACATTTCAACACTTTCTGTTGACCTCAATAACCTGGTGTGATTAAGTACATGGGTGAATGACCATTAATGTAAACATGTCAAGTGATTCTTATCAAATAATGATTATTTCTACTTTTTTTTATCAGGCTGTACTGAACCTTTAAGCTTATATTCATTTTTGATAAACTTATTCATTAATAAATGCTTTTATTTCAAGTTATTGTGTATTACATCAGGATCAGACTGCAAAAATAAATTAGCTTTGCTAGCAAAGAAAATAACGTTTGATCGCTACAACAGGTAAATTAGACTGAACTGATTATCGATCGAAAAAGTTTGCCGGATTCGAAATTAGCCAATCAAATTACGTTAATTGGGGATTTCCTCAAGGTATCGACAGTTAGCTATAAAAACGCTGAAAATCTAATCATTTACCATTGTTATCGCGACTATTAAACGGAAAACTCACACAAAATATTTTCTTAATCTTCTAAAGTAAAATGAAGGTATTGTATCATTATGTAAGCTTGATTATCAATTTTTAAACGACTTCACACATTTAGTAAAGGCTCGTATTGCTACAAAAATAATCATCTTGCTTATCTTTTGTTTTTCTTTGAATAAATTACCAAGGAATCTATCAAAAAAAACCATATCCGCAGAGCAATGATGCATATCCACCGCCACCTCCGCCGCCGCCGCCTCCGCCTCTGTCTCTGCCTCCGCCGCCACCGGAGGAGGCGGTTGTGGTGGTGGTAGAGGTGGCGGCGGCGGCGGAGGCGGAGGCTTCGGCGGAGGCGGCAGTGGTGGTGGAGGCGGTGGCGGAGGTGGCGGTGGATATGCATCATTGCTCTGCGGATATGGTTGACTAATTCTGTGTTTTTTTCTTTAGTGTCGCAAACAGATTGCTCTGCCTTCTTAAACGATTGCCAATCACTCCCAGTCATTATCATGGGCTCGCAATGTTTGAATCTTTGTTCTATTTCTTCATACATCTTTTTGATAGATTCCTTCAGTCCGTCATCTATATCCTCCAACTTTTAAACTGGTCTGGCATTTTCCCCGAAAATGCGGCTCTGCAGTTTCTATGGCATCTTCTTTTCGTCTGCTCATTTTAACCTTCATGGATAGATACCACTTCAATCCACCTCTTTCTTTAATTTTTCGCTTGATGACATCTTTAACATCATCATACTGGTTTTTCAGGAATGACATTGGATCGAATTTATTTAATCCTTTTGCATCGATAGTATGTGTTTCAACGGTTCCATTGAGCGCTTTGAAGTTGTATGGATCCGTCTTTTCATGTGTTTCTGTACTAGTCATGGTAACACCACCACCATTTTGGACTGGTTGTTTATCATGGTTTCGCTTATGACGTTGGAAGTTGTCTTTTCTTGAAAATACCACATCGCAGATGGCGCAATCCATTTCGTTCCATTATGAACCGATCTCTTATGGCGCATTAAACTCTCTTTATGGGAAAACGATTTTCCACATACACCACATTTGATTGGAGATTTTGCCATCTTCATTTTTTGCGACGCTGGTTCCATCTTTTTTCTGAAAGGTGAAAGTGTGCTCAATATTGTTAAAGCATTTTCATTTTTATTTTCATTATTCATCAAAATATGATACAGACAACCAGTCATTATTCATATCAAAGGAGCCTATCGCCACTGGTACTCGCCCACGGGTCGGAAAAACGACTCCTCAGTCTACCGACCGTATGGGTTCCCAGTCTTGATACTGATATGAGTAACGATCTGATTGATATTCAAGAATGTTTGACTAAGGCTTTCGCCAAAGTAGTCACCGCCCGTCAACATTTCCATCACTGGAAACAGAGCTGCTCTCGCAGTTAAGCAAGACTGCAAAGGTTTTAGTCGGAGAGGTCTTCCTGACTTTAGCGGGGCATGCCATATGACACTCCTCTCCATTGTAAGCTAAATGACACTGCCCTAAGTCAGTACACCTTACCAGTGCAGGAGACTACTTCAAACTTTTGAGAACTTAAAATTGAAATAAAGCCTCCCCCCTTTTTTTTCCCATTATTTTGAAAATAAGCATATGTCTATTACATTTATTTGTTATTTGTCGTAAAATAAAGTGGTAATTTATTCAAAGAAAAACAAAAGATAAGCAAGATGATTATTTTTGTAGCAATACGAGCCTTTACTAAATGTGTGAAGTCGTTTAAAAATTGATAATCAAGCTTACATAATGATACAATACCTTCATTTTACTTTAGAAGATTAAGAAAATATTTTGTGTGAGTTTTCCGTTTAATAGTCGCGATAACAATGGTAAATGATTAGATTTTCAGCGTTTTTATAGCTAACTGTCGATACCTTGAGGAAATCCCCAATTAATGTAATTTGATTGGCTAATTTCGAATCCGGCAAACTTTTTCGATCGATAATCAGTTCAGTCTAATTTACCTGTTGTAGCGATCAAACGTTATTTTCTTTGCTAGCAAGGCTAATTTATTTTTGCAATCTGATCCTGATGTAATATACAATAACTTGAAATAAAAGCATTTATTAATGAATAAGTTTATCAAAAATGAATATAAGCTTAAAGGTTCAGTACAGCCTGATAAAAAAAAAAGTAGAAATAATCATTATTTGATAAGAATCACTTGACATGTTTACATTAATGGTCATTCACCCATGTACTTAATCACACCAGGTTATTGAGGTCAACAGAAAGTGTTGAAATGTCTTGTTTATCAGTCTGGTATTTTATAGTAAAAGGATTTCAGTTTAAAAGTGAATAAAATAAGTTTTCAATTTATACAATATATTATATGATTAACGGAGGGATGATAGTTGGATATTAAACAAAAGACAATTGTATTATACCAGTATGTATCATCGAACAAATTAAAATTAAATACTTGAGAAATCTCATATTTGGAAGAATAACACTATTTTATTCATTTAATAATAAAATTAACTTTAATATTTTTAAATATTTCGTACTGAATATTTTCAACATGGCGACTAATTAAAATCGGATTATTGACAAGTCTTAACATGCTATGATTATATAGTACGACAAAGACAAGTTAACGCACGCTTTAAATGATTTAACATTATAAAATAAATGATTTCAAAATTTTATCCCTTAAATATTAGATGTAAATGCTATTTAATTCCAATAATGTAACGATTTACTTATTTTAAAAAGACAGTCTCGATGATATTTACAACATGGCGACTAATTCAAACCGGGTTATTGACACGTATCAACATGTTGAAAGTCACTACGTACAATAATGTACAAGTTTAAACACGCTTTCAATATTGATTTAATAATCATGTTATCACAGCTTAATCGTCTTTAGTCGTAGGTGAATAAATAATATGTAATACCAGAGACAAAAAATACAATAATGTATGTATCTATTAATACACACTAAGGTGGGGTTTTCCTGTATATCTATTAATAGACTGGGAATTTTCATCAAAGTTAAAGAAGAAAAAAAAATTTATATATACTTATCCATAATAAAAACAAACGTAATTAGTAACACTTTATAATACCCTTATCTCCAAAGAAATTAATTAATTTAATTAATTAATGTCATAATACCTAAAGATGACGTCATAGAAATTAGCCTCACATCGGGAGGCTACCTCTCAGGAGGCTACCTTTTCCCCATAGGGTTAACATTAGACAAACTGGCCCAGAACCGGTAGTTCCCCTACTACTTCTCGCTGCGTTGGAGACCCATTGGTGGCCTTCGGCTGTTGTCTTCTCTTTGGTCGGGTTGTTGTCTCTTTGACATATTCCCCATTTCCATTCTCAATTTTATAATTTTGTTTTTCCATTTTGCAGATGTTTTTCCAAGCAAGTACTCGGTAATCGCTCGATAAATCCAACGAGTACTCGATTAGTAGTTCTTTACCAAGTTGACATCCCTAAAATTAATAGTTAAAGTCATATGAAACGAGTGACTGGTGAAAAATAATGTTTATCCAATTCTTGAACCAATGCATGTATATATCATAAACTTAGTCTTCTGTGCACGATTTTATCATATTTTACGCAAATATATCGTATAATCGTCAATTTTTTTCTCTCTGTCTGTTCTGATTTGACAAATATGGCAGCTCATTAAATGCCGTGTTTTGACTCCGAAGTTTACCGATGGTCACCTTATAGTAAACAATCAACAAAAAAGCATGGATATTGAGCACGTGTTTAACATGTACAATCAGCTATTTGTTTATTTTAATGACAGATCCATTCGTATTGCAATCACCGGATTTTTACGAGAAGGTTCACTCCAAGGTCACTTTGCATACGGAAAAGATGTCGGCGAATTGCTTCCTGGAAGCAAGCAATTAAAAAAAAGTAAGCTTCTTCTAAATGTGGACAAATTAGAGAATTTTCTTCAGAAAAAAAGTATATGTACATAAGTTTAATAATGAAAACTATCCATTTTGTTATAAAAAACATATGCATCATTTTTTTTAATTTGAGGTTTCATATGACTAATATCCATTTCGTTACATCTGGTGATCCGTTTATTTGGCAATCGCCAATGGCAGTCAGCAGGGTTTAAGTACATCCGTTGTTCGACCTGCTAGTCAAATGCGTTCTGTTAAAATATACTTTTTCACTTCTTGGCCTTTTGGAAAATGTTGTTTGTGCTGTATCTACAAAGAAATTTGTTTTGCATGCACACGTATAAAAATTGCGGTTTTTATCCAACGCAATCATAGGTTTGAACGTTGTTTTCAATTTAGACTTGTTTATATTTTTTCGTTTGGGCTTGTATTATATTTGCCTTCGGGTTTATATAATCCGTTCATCCTATTTCGACTCTTCAAAATTCAAGAGTTTATCCTAAATTGAGGTAAATTATATGGCCTTCCAAATACCGTTTCGATTCCTAACATCACTGAAGAGACATTAATTGTCGAAATCCGGATATGGTGTACTAATTTTGCACCTTTTGTTTGCGGTATACCATCTTTTCCGCAAGTTTATTGTTTTCTGTTTGGTATTAAATCCATAGTTAAGATCCATTATGTTACATCTGGTGATCCGTTTATTTGGCAATCGCCAATGGCAGTCAGCAGGGTTTAAGAACATCCGTTGTTCGACCTGCTAGTCAAATGCGTTTTGTGTACTTTTTTGGCCTTTTGGAAAATGTTGTTTGTGCTGTATTTAGACCCCTCTACCAAGGAGTTAAGATAAATATATATATGAAACACTGTAAAACGTGTCCATCCTTCGAACGTGTCTAATCTCATCACTGTGTCCTTATGACGTAACTGAACTCCCAAACATGTCTAGTTGATCCAGTTGATATGCCCATATTTTAATAACGCCCAAACGTATCCACCTTCATTAAAAAGTGTTTCGTTATCACAAATGTTGTTTGAAATCAAATCCAGTCGATATTATTAAAGGAATCTTAGACTCAAAGTGCACAAAAAGAAAATTCGCGATTAGGTTTTTAAATTATATTCCTGATTGTAATTTTACAAAGGGTGCTGTTTTGTTGTTGTACAAAAAGGAACAGTAAGACAGTATCTCTTTTAAGGGCAAATGTTCTCCGATTTGGAGCAACATGGGCACAAAATGTTAAAAAAAAAATTGCGGGCGCTGCCAAATTTTAAAATTGCCAAGACATAGCCCTGTATCAGATAGGTTTCAGGATTTCATTTTTTATAATCTCAATTATACCATGTACGTTTTCCAAAGCTTGGCTCTCGCCACAAATATCTATATGTTATTGTTTTGTTTGTTTATTGAATGAAAAAACAATTGCACTTTTAAAACAGCTTCAATTAACATTTTGGACCTTTGACCATCTCCATATTTGGATTTTCTTTTTTTTTTTTAATTCAAATACAATCTATTTCCATTATCCTGTTAAAATTACCTTAGTGGACCAGGAGTGCATACTAAGGGTCCCTGTGTTACATTCTTACTCCTGTCCAGAGAAAACAGGCGAGATAAATGTCCACTTTACTTTTAAAATTACATATCAGGTGGAAACCCAGCTGAAATCAAAGAAAAGAAATGGAACTCTTTGTTAGAGAAGGTAAAAAAGGCGAAGTTAGTAAATTTGAATTGTTTACATCTGTTTCTATGGGCTTTAAAAGTTTAATGAATGTGCTTTATTTAGGATTTTATGCATCTTATGTGTGTGTTTTTACTTAAATTATTGAATTGAGCTTCGAGATATTTGTAAACTTTAAAATTTATAGACAAATTTTCACAAAACAGTCGTTTGTGGTAGGTGCAAATTCTCGTGAATCTTTTTTGTGCATAAGCATAAATTCCACCGAAAAATATTCCAAAGAAAGATAATAGATGAATCTTCTTAAAGCATCAATTTGCAGCTCTGCCCCCGGTAACAGTTTTTTTGGGAAAAAATTCCCAAAATAGGCAATAATTTCATCGAAAAGAGAAAGTCGAGTACACCTTTTTAGGTTCAGGCGTGTTTGAGTTGACTATTCTGTCTCGAAAACGTATAAAGGAAAAATATTTGATACATCATCTCGCTTCAGATTCTATTATTTTTTATATATTTAGGCTTTAGGTTGATACAAAAACATTAAAGCTTACAGTACTAAAAGATGAAATATATGGGTCAAGTGAAATACCTTTCTAATGAGTCATAACAACAGAGTAGGCGTGTTCGAATAACAATATTTTTACTAAAAGTACTTGACGACAAACTTTTCTGGTGGATCTTGAAAACTTCAAAAAAACTTCATTTTTTGTGTGTGTTATCAAGGGTAATTAGCCTTCAACCTCTGAAAAATTTTAGTCTGCCCTTCCACGAAATATTTAATTAGAATTTTTTAAAATATTTTTGAACATTCAAAATTCCCCTGACAACCGATCAGACAACAGTTTTAAGTTGACCAAATGCATAAAAGTACATTAAAAGATGCTCAAAAGCTAGTAGATACATTTGTCTTTTAAAATACAACTGGCATATAAGGATCGTTATGATACTATATGGATAAATTTATCGGTTTTCAAGAGCTAAATTGACAGAAAAAAACGCGACACCCAATTTTAACTCTATTCATTTAGTAATATAGATAATTACTCTAAATAACAGCACAACAATGTTAAATCTGCAAATCTGCGGATGCAAATTTTTGTTCTTCCCTCGCCGGGATTCGAACTCATGCCGTATTGGGAGATCGAGACAACACCGCCTGCACTGTGTCTAGCGCACCACTCGGCCACCTAGACTGAACTAAAAATTCAGCTATCGGTGGCCTAGTTTGTTATATAATTATAAATGTTTCAGGAATATTGGTTATATTCTAAATGTTCCGGGAAAAGTTATCATGGTTATTAGATAATTAAAATTCTAGGAATATATACTACAATGTTCAATTTTAGATGAACCCTGCCAGACAGATACCTTTCAATCATTCAATGGATCAAATATAGTATCTAGGAAACAAACTTAAACAGGAAAAATTAACATTGACCATGAAAATGAGGTCACGGTCATATGATACCTGCCAGGCAGACATTTACACCTTACAATCATTCCATACACCAAATATAGTTGTCAACTTGGCCTATTGCTTATAGTTTAAAAAAACAGACCAAAACACAAAAAATTAACATTGAGCAATGAACCATGAAAATGAGGTCAAGGTAAAAAAAAATCCGACCAGACTAGTTGACATGTTCATCGAAAATATTTCTATACACCAAATATAGTTGACCTATTGCATATAGTATTGGAAAAAAGGCCAAAACACAAAAACTTAACTTTAACCACTGAACCATGAAAATGAGGTCAAGATGACACCTGCCAGTTAGACATGTAAACCTTATAATCATACACCAAATATAGGAGACCTATTGCTTATAGTATCTGATATATGGACTTGACCACGAAAACTTAACCTTCTTCACTGATCCATGAAATGAGGTCGAGGTCAGATGCAAGCTGTCTGACAGGCATGAGGATCTGGCAAGGTACGCTCATACTAAATATAGTTATCCTACTACTCATAATAAGAGGGAAATTAATATTACAAAAAATCTTAACTTTTTTCAAGTAGTTACTGAACCATGAAAATGAGGTCAAGGACAATGGACATATGACCGACGGAAACTTCATAACATAAAGCATCTATATACAAAGTATGACGTATCCAGGTCTTCCACCTTCTAAAATATAAAGCTTTTAAGAAGTAAGTTAACGCCACCTCCACCGCCGGATCACTATCCCTATGTCGGGCTCTCTGCGACAGAAGTCGCAGTCTGAACAAAACTTACCTCCTGCCACCCCCTTCACACTCCCTCCCCTCAGAATCAACTTTTCAAGCCCAAAAGTGATTCAGCTTTTTGATACAGATCATCTTTTCATAGGATACACATACAACTTCATACATACATTGTGACATATAGAGCAGTCAAAATGAAGTCTATAGAATATATATTATATTAATACATGGTATATGAAAATATAATATCATTTCTGTCAAGGGTGGATCAAGGGTCCAAGGAAAGAGGGTGTTAATATTCAAAATGGTAAAACATTTTTGTTTTGGAAGCTTTTATATTTTTCGGGTCAGAAGTAAGGGGAGGTACACTATTCCCCTGCTAAATAACCACTGACAATACTTCTGTTAAAAGAATACATGCAGTTTATAAATTTGAATCCAACAAACTTTTTCTGGATTATTTGTAACTATTGGATACCATTGTAAAATGACGAGCGAAGCGAGCCAAAAATAATTTTAACATTTTTGAATATTTCGGGCCAGAATATTTACTTTCATGTGTTCGGACAATATTACTTATTTTCACCTAATTGAGGGCAAAAATATCTATTTTCAAAATCTGAAATGTATTTGAATTTTAAATGATACAGATTTAAAATGTTTCCATCATGAAATATTTTGTCCTGCATTTTATTTGGTTGTAATCTCTGTCCTGCCTTTTTATTTTTCACTCTATTCGGTCCTGCCTTCTTTTTATTAGTTTATCCTGACTTTCTTTACATAAATTGTCATCCTGCCTTTTTTTTTAACTCAAAACTCCTGTCCTTTTTTTTCAAATTTCATCCTAGCCCTCCACCTTCACCCTCCCCTCCCCAATAAAAATCAAATGGTAGCTCCCTAATGATGCAATTATTGTCAGAGCAATGTGAAGTAATATTTATTAAGATAATTAAACGTGAAAGAGACCACTCGGGACAGTAAACAGTATAAAATCGATTCAATATTGAACTTTAATAACTAAACTATTCAAAGGTAATATAAAATTAAATTAATCAAAATAGACTTAAAAAAGTTTAGTTTTATTTATGTTCATCATGATAGCTTTGCAAATTAAAACAAGAGTGCACACGCTGAAATGTCTCACCTGTTTTACTGACTATTGATTTTATGTTGAAAGTCTTAAAGATAAATGTTTTTCTACAAGTATGACATAAACTTACCATTTTTAAAGATCCATGACAATGAGGTCAAGGTCAGATAAAAACTGTCACACAGACATGTCAACCTTACAATTATTCAATACACCAAGTATAGTTGACCCATTGCTTATGGTAATTGAAAAACAGAGCAAACCACAAAAACTTAACTTTAATCAATGAACCATGAAAATGAGATCTAGGTCAGATGATACTGGCTAGACAGACATGTACACCTTACAATGATTCCATACACCAGTTATAGTTGACCTATTGCTATGAGTATCTGAAAAACAGACCGAAACAAAAAAATTAACATTGACCAATGAACCATGAAAATGAGGTCAAGGTCAGATGACACCAGCTAGACAGACATGTACACTTTGCAATCATTCCATACACCAACTTCAGTTGACCTATAATTGCTTACAGTACTTGAAAAACAGACCAAAACACAAAAAATAATAATGACGAATGAACCATGAAAATGAAGTCAAGGTCAGATGAAACCTGCCAGCCTGACAATCATTCCATACACCACATATAGTTGACCTTCTGCTTGTAGTATCCGAGAAACGGACCTAATCACGTATCTTTAACCTTGATCACTGATCCATGGTTGAGGTCGAGGTCAGGTTAACCCTGTCTGACAGACATGTAGACGTTGCAAAGAACCCATATACCAAATATAGTTATCCCATTATTCATAATAAGTGAGAAATTCACATGACTAAAAAACTGTAATTAACTTTTGACTGCCGCGGGATAGTAATACATATGTCTCGCAAACTGCAACTTGCGTCGCAGGCGAGACAAAAAATCAAAATAATTTCTAACATCAAAATGGTATACAGTTTGTTGACCGTTGTTATGAAGTTATTATTACTGAAAGCTAGATGATTGATTGATTGATTGCTAAACATCCAGTGGCAAATAGTTCATGCATGTTCAGGACAAAAACAAATTTACAATAAATACTAGCTAGGTCCTGTAATAGGGGTCGTCCAGGACGAAGGTCTGGAAATTTGGAAACGCCATGCATTGGAAAATGAGGGTTTATTGGATAGGAAAGTTTTCCTTTCAAGAGACCACCTACGAACCGCTCAAAGAGTTGTTGCAAGTTTCTAAACGTGCAAAGAGCGTGGCATTCTCTCTACACTAGGCATCGGATTTAACGTCCCCATTCTGACGAGACGTGACTGCGTATTTATACATCCCGCACAGCCAAACGGACGCCCAACTTTGGCAAGGGTATTATTGTAGGTCGGATGAAGACCAAGTGGAAAGCTAGCTGAAAGCCAAAAACAACTAATTAAAACAAAGCATGTGTCTAAGTTGAGGTTCAATCAAATATTTGTTGATAGAAGTGAAATGATCATCTATGACCTTTCTATATAAGGGGGAATATAATGACATACAATTCTATCCAATACTCCATTTACTAAGGGTGATAGACTAGTGTACATATGACAGTCGATAATTAAAGAGTTTTGACAACTTCATTGGCGTGCATCTACAGATAACGTTGTTAATTATTTTTTTTTAATAAAATAAAAATGTTTGTGAAAAAATTATGTGTGGCACGTGCCTAAGGTGCCTAACGGCAGCTACGCCCCTGACTGGTAAATTATTAAGTCAGGGATTTCGTTACCATAAATTACGTAAAACTTTTACTAAATTCTTTCATAGATACAAAGATTTGATTAGTAAACTTGGCTGTACCTGTAGAAAACTGATTAAAAACGATATTTCACATCCTAAAGTTTACGGTAATATTGTACTTAAAGTGCGGAAATCACTATGTGATCCGTGTAAACTCATCGAACCTTTAAACAAACTTATTAGTAAAGATTATCTTACCAATGTTGTAATTAGATCTTTGAATATAGTTTACATTGACACTAATATCGATTTTGTCATCAGCAAACTAAAACATAACTAAATTTGTATTCTCCTTTCAAACGGGATGTATAAAGACATACACACGTTCATTTTGATCTATAATGAGGTTAACTCCTAACTATCCTACTGCCTGTCGATACATTTATTTTTGGCATTGCACAAGTCATGTCTTCTTTGACTGTCCATGACGTTAAAATACTAAATCCCTGGGATGTGTTTTAGTTGATTTTAGTCTCTGATGCATGATTTTTTATTATTAATTGTTTTAGGTTTTAACTAGCTGTCAGTAACTGCGAGTAATCTGAAATCGTACTTTCTTGTTTATTTGACCTGTTGATACTAATTGTAATGCTTTTTTGTTATTTAATGTTTACTTTTTCAGGGTTATATCTGGTCAATATACCAGCTTTGATAAGTGCTTGGTATTACTATAAATTTTCACTTCTTCGTACTATAAACATCAAAAATATTTATTTTGTAAAACTATTTCCTTTCTCCTTTTGAACTGTACACGTATACCTAACAACAAAATTATTTTCTTTTACCTGTGTTTAAAGTAATTGTAAATGGCTGATATTTTTGTTCAAGCATATTGTTTATCTTAAATTGTTTAACATTTCACAGCGGTATAACATGTTACTTTAATTATTCTTCCCTTAGTTTATTTTTTTTTGTATTTACATTGTATCACAGGTCAAATTCATTTGTTCAGTGCATGTTTACTAGTGTTAATATGTCTTTTGATTGAGTTAAGCCATTTCAATTGATATTTATAGTGTGTCTTTCTATGTTGTTATGTTACACTATTGTTTCAGAAAAAGGGTGAAAGTTTGGTACCATTAAAACGTGTAAACCCGCTGCATTTGTTTGCACCTGTCCTAAGTCAGGAATCTGATGTTCAGTAGTTGTCGTTTGTTGATGTGGTTCATAAGTGTTTCTCGTTTCTCGTTTTTTATATAGATTAGACCATTGGTTTTCCCGTTTGAATGGTTTTACACTAGTAATTTTTGGGGCCCTTTATAGCTTGCTGTTCGGTGTGAGCCAAGGCTCCGTGTTGAAGACCGTACTTTGACCTATAATGGTTTACTTTTATAAATTTTGACTTGGATGGAGAGTTGTCTCATTGGCACTCATACCACATCTTCTTATATCTATATAAAACAAAGACCCGTGTGAAATATCAGTAATCTAATGCTGGTTTGGATTTTTTTCGAAGAGATTAGAGGCTATGGAACTATCAAATAAAGTAAAGTAAATAAACGGAACGCATTTAACAAATTAGCGAATTGCAAAATGTTCAGTGGCAAATATTTCAATCTATAATTTTTTTTACAAGCAGTTTGAATGCAAGGTTTTAAATGGGTGTTCTGTCTCCTTTTTTATAACAACAGTTTAATATTGCACACCGTGAAATTGTTTTTACAACTGATTCAACCTATCCGAGACTGTCAGTCATTTTGTATTCGTGACTTTTAACAGTCTTGATATCAACGTTTTAGAAGTTGGGACATTTATAGATTAACTATTACTATCTAATTGTTGTAACATATTTCAACTGTAACAACCTTTTGCGGCGTTTAAACAGTTATGACTGTCAACGTTTTTCGTGTTGGGACAGTTATAAATTAACTGTTACAACTTTCAAATGGTTGCAGCAGTCTTATTATAACTGTGACAACTATTTGCAGCGTTGTTGCAGTCAACTTATGATAGCGACAAACACTTTTAGAGTTGGAACAGTTACAGAATAACTGCCACAGTGAAATTTAGCAACTGTTACAACTTTTACAAATATTATCACTCATAAAATGACGGTTACTGGTATGGACAGTTTTTTTTGTACAGTAGTTATTACACAAATAAAATCGTCATAGATATATACCGGATATACGCCAGACGCACGTTTCGTCTACAAAGACTCATTAGTGACGAAATTGAAGTGAATTGAGGACCAAAATATCTGAACGGTATTGCCAAATACAGCGACGGCAACCTTTTAGTAGGGTAAAAAATACTTAGTATTTCGAAAAATTCAAATTTTAGTAAACCGTTAATTTATGATTATGACCATATCAATGATACCAAACAATAAAGGAAAAACGAATATGATAGACAGCGACCAATGTCAACCCCTGAATAACATGCCATATTTCTATACCATCCTTACACTTGTGCCGTTTTAGAAATGAAGTATTTTTAGTTTATTTATAAAATCATAAGTTTACCTAATAACTTTATTCGCGACTGTTTTAACACTCCAGAAGACTTAAAGCTACACATATCGTACAGACAATGACTGTCGGTATCTGAAGACTGCACAATCCCCTCAAATGTCTTAAGGTTGCTCTCAATGACACACACACATATATATATATATAAATACATTAAACATTTTATGATTAGAATTAAAAGTTTTAAAATTACGAATAATTTAAAGTTGTATTTACATACACATTGTTGTCAAGAGCACTAAAACTCGAACGACAGTATTTTTGAATATTTCAGCTTGTTTTTGATGTATATTAAATATTAGTAAGCGGGTTTGTCGAATCTTTTTTAATATAGGTTGCATATTCTAAGAAAGATACGCTGAACATATGGTATATTAAGCTATAAAACTATAATGTTAAATTTTCTTATAGACACAGCGCCAACCCCACCGTTTTCTGTACTGGGTGAGTAGATATATTAGATAGTAGATAATATAATGGATTATCTAATTAACAAGCATCTAAGCAAAAATTTTCGCTGTATATCTATTGAAATTTGGATATTTCTAATTTAAACATCGGTAAAATGCTGTTGCCAAAATTTGTTTTTATTTTACTAAGTCTTGTGCAAAATTTGTTTGAAATATAACGTATTGGACAGGTGTCATCAATTTGTCGTTTTTTAAATGAATTTCACAATGAATCTGCATGTGGTTTCTTAAACTTCACCTGATTTTTTATAAATTTGAAATACCTCAAATCAACGATTTAGGATACACAAATGCAAACACATTTTTCATTTTATTATCTTCTAGACCGACATTCTGTTATTTGTTATTTCTATAAAGCGATAATTCAGAAGCATAACTTGTACTTAATTAAAAGAAATCTAACTTAATTAAACATTAATTTTACACTTCCATTTGTTAATACCTTTAATCGGTCTTCTGCAAAATGTTTAAATATGCATTTTATTGTTAGAAAGATCAATGTAGATGAAAAGAAAATTAATTAACGAATTGTGCCATTCCATTATCAGATACAAGTACATGAACGTTGGGTATTAACTCTAAATGTAATGATCATGCTATATTGCATTTTGTTACAATGATAATGTCATAACTGCATTTTTAGATCAAACCTGCTTTTAATTTCTAACTTCTCTATTGTTAATAAAATTCCTCATCATTAAAAAATAAAAGAGAATGCTAATGCTGTAAAAATTAACTTTAGTATTCCACCAAGCTGATCCTTATGTATGCAAAGCTATTCGTGCAAAGATAATACATTAATCGTGTTTCTTTTTCAAAGAAATCAGGAAATTCTTGCTGTGTATAGTTTAAATAAAGCTGTTTGCATTATATAGGTAGTAAATATAAGATTCTAATAAAAGTTCCTTATTAATTCAAATTTATATTCAACACATGTAAAAATACTTTATTTTAACAAAGTCATACGATGATGGTTTCAACTCCCTAAACAAAGTTGACCCTAGATTGATTGGCTATTATTTTTCGGTCCTTTTAGTTCATAAAGCTCTTCAACTGTTTCGGTTTCTTTTTTTGCCATGGCGTTGTCAGTTTATTTTCGACTTATGAGTTTAAAGGTCCCTTTGGTAACTTTCGCCTTTCTTTTTAATACACCCTTGGCATAAACATTCGGCTATCAGCGTTCCTTATGAAGGTGAATACAGAATAGCGCTTCGCATGCCTGAAATTTATAATGTGTTTTTTTACCAGAACAGGGTCGATACCGCTGCTGCTGGACTATCAGTCACAGAGGGTTTCAGTTCAGTCAGAAGTCAGTACTTCGGTATTGAGATGATTTATAACAAACTTTTCTAAAACTGTCCGCTTACAAATTAAGAAATTATAAAGAAACTGTAATTTAAACTCCCTCATAAATTCAGATACATTAAAATAATGCACTGACTAAACTATTTTCAAATAGTAAAAGAATGAATAATAAATTGGTAATTAATTTGCAGGCTTTATGTCTATTTTTAGAAATATCCGCTGTGATTAAGGCGACAGTATGATAAGTCTATTTTTTCCTCTTCAAATAGTTAAAAAGATTCATAAATCTAAATTTCTTTAGAGGTTCACGAGACGACTTAAGACTCGACGCACCAGGCTTTGCTGCTTTTTTTGTGTGTGTATACCTTAATTTGTTTGTTCTAATTGAATTTATGAGATTTGAACATCGGTAAACTCCTGTTGCCTCTTTTTAGTCTGTCAGATGTCAGTTTTTTTTATGTTTTTAATTGATTTTTATGCATTTGCTCTAGGTATTGAAACTGCAAAATCTGCCAAAAAAGCATAATTTGAGATATTGTCTTGATTTTTAGATAAAAGCCAAGAACTTCCTCAAACAAGATGTTTTGTTTCAAAATGCCAAAAAAAAAAAAATATCTTTTTGGATAAGGCCTTGTATCGTAACTGATTTGAAAAAAAAATTATGTGTAAAACTTCCGTTTTAGGTGAACCTTGTCGATTCCGTCTTGTTTAAGGCGTCATAGAGACATCACACATGACTTTTCTGAATTTAAGTATTCAGATAATATCACACCCTTTTTCGTTTATCAGTAAAGCTAGCATAATTTGGAAACGATTGACACATTTTACTATTTTTTTTGCAATTTCAATGACCAAATAAACATTCTTATCCTACCGCCTACTTAAGCATTAAACGTCGTTGCGTGTTGCAATTTAAAATCTGCTCATTAGCTTTTATTTACTTGTGTAAAACCTACTACATTACCTGAACAGTGACTGAACAGTACTGAATCGAATGCAAACTAATATTTGAACAATGCAGGAATTCATTCAGGAAATAAACTCATTATAGATACCAGGCTTCAATAACAATATTTATGGCAGACGCGCGTATCCTTTACAAAAGACTCATCAGTAACGCTCGACGAAAGGCCAAATAAGGTACGAAATTGAAGAGCATTGAGGACCCAAAATTCCGAAAGGGTTTGCTAAATACAGCTAACATAATCTGCTCCTAGGATAGAAAATCCTTAATGTTTCGAAAATACTTGAAAATCAACTTAAATTCCTTAACTCTTTTATATGCTGACATTTCAAACGATGTTAAGATCAAAATGACTGTTTCTGAGTAAAATGCATTTTTTAATACTTTGTATGCTTTGTTCATAATAATGCTTTTATTTTATGTGTTATTATCTTGTAGGTTATTACGGAAGTAGTCCAAGTGTCAATGTATCTGTTATAAACCATACAGTAACATGGCTAGAGGCTTCCCAAAGCTGTTTCAGTTACGAGTTTCTCGAACTGTTCGCAGATTCATCGGTTGATAAGCTCCTAGATCATTTACTTGATGTAAATCAGATGCTGCAACACTTACTATGGTAATTGTGAAATTAAAAAAAACAAAATCAAAACAAATGGAAGAAAAAATTAAAATGTCAATTGTTCTTGAACAATTGAGAGGTCTTTCCTTTTCGTAATGTAAAATACATGTCCCAATAGACATAAAATGCATTGAAAAGCTCTCAAACACACATAAAACCGTTAAAATATGACAAAAAACAACAAATTCGCTATTTAGGACATGACCTTGACTTTTGACCTTGTGACCTTTGTGAAGGTCATTGGTCCACGATGTCATTATAAAAGACCCCTTGGGTCTAGGACCTTTAGTTCAAGAGTTAAAGCTAATTTAGTTTTTCAGAAAGCGTTAACGGGGTTATGCCCTTAATGATAAGTCAAATCTCTTTGTTCATAATGTAAAAAGTTGTGCCTTAGTCACCTAAACATTTTCACTATTTACTATTTCTGTAAGTATAATCGTTTTGAGATAGCCAATAAAATGTTGAAAGGTCAAAGGTCAAGGGCAACCTTAAAAGCTTTAAAACACACTAAAATCCTTTAAATAAGGTCAAAACACATAATTCGCTATCTGGGACATGACCTTGACCTTTGACCTTGTGACCTTTGTCAAGGTCATTGGTCCCAAATGTCATCGTTGAAGACCCCATGGGTCTAGGACCTTGGTTTAATTGTAAAGCTGCTTTTGTCTTTTAGAAACATAAACTAGAAGTTATGCCCTTATAGAAAGGTCAAATCTTTTCGGTCAAATGTAACGAAGTTGCGACTTAATGATCCAAACATTTTCCACTATTCAAAACTTCTGTAAGTATAATGGTTTCTGAGATTATCCCATAACAAGGTGGTAGGTCAAGGTCAAGGTCAACATACAAATTTGACCTTGAGATATTTTCAGAGTCACATCAATTGATGATGATTGGTGAAGATCCTAGGTGTCTACGACTTACGGTTTCTGAGTTTTGGGGGCCAACCGACTGCGGTTAATTTTCAAAGGGGCATAACCCTACCAATGAGTCGTTGAATCTTTTCAATCCAAATGTAACGAAGAACCGGGGTCTGGTACTGAACAAATTTCAGCCTTCGTTTTTTTTTCTACCTATTACGGTTACCGTGTTTAAATGATAACAAGGTTTTAAGGTTTCGGAGGGATTACTCCGAACCGACAAAAATTTTTGACTCACAGGGTGAGTTCCGGATAGGTATTTATGACACCGATACAAAGTGTGAACCTGAAAGCGACATGGCTTACGGTTACGGAGGGAAATTTTGTCAAAGTTTGGCGGAACAAAAAGAATAATAATAATAATTAAAATGTCAATTGTTCTTGAACAATTGAGAGGTCTTTCCTTTTCGTAATGTAATATACATGTCCCAATAGACGTAAAATGCATTGAAAAGCTCGAAAACACACATAAAACTATTAAAATATGACAAAAAACAACAAATTTGCTATTTAGGACATGACCTTCACTTTTGACCTTGTGACCTTTGTGAAGGTCATTGGTCCACGATGTCATTATAAAGACCCCATGGGTCTAGGACCTTTAGTTCAAGAGTTAAAGCTAATTTAGTTTTTCAGAAAGCGTTAACGGGGTTATGCCCTTAATGATATGTCAAATCTCTTCGGTCATAATGTAAAAAGTTGTGCCTTAGTCACCTAAACATTTTCACTATTTACTATTTCTGTAAGTATAATCGTTTTGAGATATCCAATAAAATGTTAAAAGGTCAAAGGTCAAGGTCAACCTTAAAAGCTTTAAAACACACTAAAATGCTTTAAATAAGGTCAAAACACATAATTCGCTATCTGGGACATGACCTTGACCTTTGACCTTGTGACCTTTGTCAAGGTCATTGGTCCCAAATGTCATCGTTGAAGACCCCATGGGTCTAGGACCTTTGGTTTAACAGTAAAGCTGATTTTGTCTTTTAGAAACATAAACGAGGGTTATGCCCTTACAAAAGGTCAAATCTCTTCGGTCAAAATGTAACAAAGTTGCACCTTAATGACCCAAACATTTTCCACTATCCAAAACTTCTGTAAGTATAATGGTTTCTAAGATTATCCCATAACAAGGTGTTAGGTCAAGGGTCAAGGTCAACATACAAATTTGACCTTGAGGCGTTTTTCAAAGTTACATGAATTGATCATCATTGGTGAAAATCCTATGTGTCTACTGCTTACGATTTCTGAGTTTTATATGGCCAACCGACATCGGTTAATTATCAAAGGGCATAACTCTACCAATGATTCTGAGTCTTTTCGATCTAAAAAAAACGAATAACCAGGGTTTGGTCCTGAGCAAATTTCACCTTTCAGTTTTTTTGTACCTATTACGGTTACGGTGTTTGAATGATAACAAGGTTTTAGGTTTCGGAGGATAACTCCGGACCGACAAAATATTAGGACTCACAGGGTGAGTTCCGGATAGGTATTTATGACACCGATACAAAGTGTGAACCTGAAAGTGACATGTCTTACGGTTACGGAGGGAAATTTTGTCAAAGTTTGGCGGAAAAAAAATAATAATAATCAGAAGAATACAGTAAGGTCTTTCCTTTTGGAAAAGGAAAGACCTTAATAATAATAATTAGAAGAATACAGTAAGGTCTTTCCTTTGGAAAAGGAAAGACCTTAATGATCACTGTTGTAACTTGGATTTCAGCACTGTTCAGCCACCTGGCTTGCACTCACAACCGATTTTAGGAATATTCAACAGATAGTATTGAGCTGTGCAAAACAATACTTAATACACTATTTGAAAAGCAATAACAAGCACTAAATTATCTAGCTATAAAACCAGGTTTGATCCACCATTTTCTACATAAGGAAATGCCTGTACCAAGTCAGGAATATGACGGTTGTTTTCCATTCGTTTGATGTGTTTTAGCTTTTCATGTTGCCATCTATTAAGGGACGTTCCGTTTTGAATTTTCCTTGGAGTTCGGTGTTTTTGTTATTTTACTTTTGACCTTAATTCAAATGTTAGAACAATATTGCAGTTATACACAGGAACAAAATATAAAAACTCATGATAAAGGTTTCAGGTTTGGACTTTTTATAGAATGCTAATATCAAAATGATAGTTTCAGATTAATATTTATTGTTAACCATACTTAAGTACACTCGCCGTCGTCTGATCTACAGGCAGTTCGCAGGCGCTGATAGGGTTATGCTGCCAAATAATGTTGTGTGGTTTTACACATTGACGAAACTTACCATGTGTAAGGTAAAAGGTCACATTACCAATAATTAACTGTTCACTTGGTTTTGGGCGAGATCGATAGATTTTTGTTTGCATACATGTATCGTTGATTTGCAATTATATCATCTATGTTCAAGACGAAGATATATTTAACAATAAATCAATAAGCAGGTCCCGCAAGGGTTTTTTGTGTAATATTCAAGACGTTACTGTTGAAATCAACTGTACGGATAATGGATATCAACAGGTTAACTTCTTTCAGTTTCTTTCAATAAATAAGAGAACTTTTCAATAGTACTTTTTCTCAATTGATTTTACTGTGCAGTTTTTATGTTCCTTTGTTTTTCAACTGATTGAAATTAAAAACAATAAGATTTAGTGCAACACTAGATTTCTTCTGCAAAATATCTATTTGGCTGTTCAAGTGAGGAACACGTTGGTGGACGTCTTTAGTGGTATCTTAATAAAATTGTGTTCTTTCTTTTAGCAGAACTTTATGTCGTCTTTGTTGAGACTCCGGGAAAATTTTAAGTTTCACTTATTGTAGAAAAGCTTGTTATAAAATATCGATTTCGACTCAGATGTCTTGATCCATCATGAGTCGTTTGGTTGCTTTTTCTTTGATGTACACATCACATAACTTTAAAAAAAATATTTAAGTTCTATAAATAATGTAATTTTGTAAAGGTTAATTTGGGAAACAATATGTAACATATATTGTACATTGTACCATGAAAACCATTTAATACTAGGCCTGCAGACAGTCATCTTTGGATAGGATATCTAAATAACGGAAGTACATATTTAATGGTGGATGGTGATAAATGTGTTGCTTCTGCTGATCTGTTTCCGGTATTGTCCACAACTGGAGGTACAGGGTGTATTCTATTGAATGTCACTGCAACAACTTCTTTATATTTACTGTATACTGAACCATGTGATGAAAAGCATGAATATTTATGTGAAGCTCCAAATCATGGTATGTCAATAAAACGATTCGTTATAGTTACTTTCAATAATAGTGAATGAGACACATTATCTATTCCGTTCACGATTGTAGCTTTTTTACTGAGTATGGATTCTCAAGGCAGGTGATGCATGCATAGCAGGAGACGCTTACCTTGGCGACGCACTAGGTCTCACTCCTTTATGAGTTCATTCGACTCCCACAGTTTTTGTTTTTTACCATGATTTGTCCCTTCTAAATTGATTAGCGAGATTGGAACATCAATAAACTACTGTCCCTTATTTGCCCCTCCTCTTTTTTTTAAATACAACTACTTTCATTGAATCCCTAGCTATTTGATGTCTATACATGTTTTTTTTGAAACAGTAAAAATGTTTGTAACGCCAGTTACTGTTATTTTATTTATATACCTTTATAGGGTCTTCCATGGGTGCAGTAATTTAACAAATACTAGTAGAAGAATTTATAAACATATTAAACAGTTTTAAGATGTTGATCCGTGGGATCTCACTGACGTTTACTCGATGTCTCCTTTTATTCATTATATTACGAAAGTGTTTTAATAAACCTCCGGATTCGACGATCCGTACGCAAATAATAAAGTTCTTGTCACCATTTATTCTTATCGGAAAGATCTTTAATACTTTGTCCTGAAGTACTGGCGTCTCAAATATGAACATTGCCCTTCCTTTATTGAAATATTTCCATTATATCCCGTCATGGTGTACATCAGGTTGAACAATGTCAAAAATGTATTAGTTACATTTTAAATCAATAAAATAAAAGGACTCTCAAAAGTAAGGGGTTAATCATGCGGAAAAATTAATTGCAAATCCTGTAGAGCCCGCGACATCTCAGAGGGAAAAAAGAACAGGAACTCTTGAAAATTGTGGTCAACCATGCGGAAAAAGCAATTGTAAAGATTGTAGAGCCCGCAACATGAAAATACTCCCGTCAGCACGGTACTAAATCAGCGGTCCATTATCTATAATATGTCTTACTGTTAAACGGAAAAATAGGATTTAGTTTCTTACTTTTGGAAATTGCATGCTATTTTGCTGAAACAGAGTTTTATTCTAAGATTGAACAATCATCGTTCTTTCAAAAACACAGAAAACAAGTCAGTTACAAACAGGACATTCTTTGGAAAAATAATTGAGGTTAATCAAATTTTGAACGGACAATGGAAAATAAACAAAGTGAGAGAGAGAGCAACTCATGAGAAGATTTATTTATGATTTTATAATAGCGTTTTAATTTTTTCGGATGGTGTCCACTGTTTTGGTAGTGTTCCTCTATCGTTTTTTTTAACTAAAGAATGTCATAAACAATACCATACGGAATAACTACAACTGCATACTAACTCGGTAATTGTATTATAAAGCCATGCAATTTTCTGTATTATAAAGTTTAACGTATAAAAAAAAGAAATATACATAACAATAAACTATGCATAACTTTACTTAGTAATTTATTTATGCACTTTCAGTCGAAACCAGTTCCAGCCGCTACGAAAACATGAAAATAGATGTGTCCTTAATACTTGATCATGTTATAATTCATCTCCTTAAACCAGATGAGAATCAATGTAAACAGGAGATGAGAAATAGAAAAATGGCCTTTGCTGTCGTGTTCTATAAAACACATCTGTTTTGTCATGTTTACGAGAAGTTAGTGTTTGAATTCCCAGTGAACGTTAAAATTGATACAACAAATGAGGCTGTCGTGACAATTGTAAAAACAACAGGAACTACTGGTAACGTATTTTAATTATGTAGTTTATACATTCAAAAAACAACAAAAAATACAAAGGAAAAAACGTTAAGGCATGCATTATAGATATTAAAGTTACTAAGTTAGCATTGTCCCTTGCAATGTAAAATACAGAAATGATATACACAAACGTTTAGTAGCTATGTTTTTCGTTAAAGATATCCTTGCCTATTATCAGTGCGTTCTATATGTGCAAGCTACTAAAAAATACTGTATGCGCATAGTTTAAATATTAAATTAATGTAAAAGTTGCAGTCACGAGGTAACAAATAAGTAGAATGTATAAAGCTTTATCTTTATTTATATAAGATCTTTATTTTTATTTTTCCTTAAATCGTTTGAATTAATTTTTTAATACAGCTTCTTAAAACATTGGTGCATTGATGTAAAATGAAATGTATTTTTTTTTTCATTTGATGTCCATGCAATGAATTTGATAGTGCACCTCTATCTTTAAAAATACAAAGAATGTCTCTGTTGACTAACTTGGACGTTATTTTATACATTCTAACAATTTTTACTGTATTGCACATTTTAACGTATTTTTCAACAATATTTAAATAAAATAAAGGAAAAAAAGTTAATGACAAAATTTTCCATCAACATAGCAATCTTTTAGGTAGATGTTCCTTATTCTCAATTAAGGGAAACTGTATTGTGTGGTCACGAAGATTGTATAAATATGGTCTTTATATCATGTTAAAGATGTACAGACTATAACGAGACACTTTATATAT
This sequence comes from Mytilus coruscus, assembly GCA_017311375.1. Taxonomy (NCBI): domain Eukaryota; kingdom Metazoa; phylum Mollusca; class Bivalvia; order Mytilida; family Mytilidae; genus Mytilus; species Mytilus coruscus. Next base: position 31,262,171 of record CM029597.1, on the reverse strand, counting down.
ATGATGTAAATAGTTTAACTTTTGTAACCTTTTCCTTGCAATTTAAATTGCTCTATCATCTGTCACATTTTTGAAACTACCTTTAACATAATGGCATTGTCAAGATAAGAGTGATTTTTTTTTCAAATGATATTTCATATAATCATTTATAAACCTATAAAAGATTAACCACATGATTATTCTATATTTATCTTTTTTTTTGTTGCAGTCACTATAAGACAAAAGAATGCGATGCAAGCATCACACACCAACCTTATTCAAAATTGTATGTTTATTAGATATTTTAACACAGTAATGCATACACATTCATTCTTATGAATAATATATGTAACAAATATAGAAAACTTCGTCGTAGGAATGATGAATCTTTCATTGTTATTGAGACGAAAATTTGAACTACCACTTTGAAAATTTATAATTTTTGTCTTCAGTTTATATGTAGTTTTTTTAAGACTGTTGTTTGTCTGTTTGTCGTTTTCGTTTTTGCGATGTTTTTGTCGTCTTCACTTTGGTTTACGAGTTACGAGTTTGATGTTCCCTTTCTATCTTCCATTTATTTTAAGAGGGCGGCTAAAGATTTATTTATTCTGACGAATACAACTAAGACTGGAAGCACCAACAGCTTTGATAATAACAGTGCATATCTGACTGTGAGTTTCTAAGCAATTAAAGATAATAAGGCTTTATTCGCCTTAAAACAAAAAAATCGAATGTTACATAATAAAGCCGACAATGTAAAAGGACAAAGGTAACATGAGCATCCGATAATTTCTAAGTTTGTATTTTTTTGCATCATTTAATAATAAGTCGTTAAATGTTCTTACTTATTGATTTGATGGCGTAATCATGATGATTTCACAGGTTTTCCGTCAGATGCATTACTGACAATGAAAACAGAAAAACCATCGACGATACAAGCGGAACCGGAAACAGTAAAAACAACAGAGGAAAATACTAAAGAAACAACAATGATGCTAACTGAAAAAATACCATTACAAACAACTGCAGAATTGGCAATGGAAATAATAGAAGAAATACCCACCATTTCAACGACAAAAGAATTAACGACACTGAACTTAAAGGAAACAGGAATTACAACAACACAACTTATAACATCCACTAAAGAAACAACAACAGGTATTATAACTATTAAATGAAAATAACCCTATATAAATTTCGTGCGTCTAAATCGCTTTTCTATATTAACATTCTTGAGGAAGGCTCAAAGTCCCCTCCCAAAAAAAAAAAAAAAAAAAAAAAAAAAAAAAAACAAAACAAAAACAAAAGACCTTCGAAGAAACAAGGTATGAAATACAAACTGTTTTACTTGTCTTAATCAAAATGGCAAAACTCCATAATAATATACCCGCATTGATAAAACAACTTTAAACTCCAAAAATACATTAAGCCTAGCGGTCATAAAACTTCACTCAGTACTCGGAGTACATAATTTGTATTCGAAGCACCAAATTAAGTATGACTCGAAGCAGAATCTGAGTACGATAATCGTTGTCGAAAATGTTATGACTGTAAGCCCAGGTGCTTCGGAACATTGAGTGTTACCTACCAATATATCGTTGTACATTCTATGATATAGGATTAAAGGTTCATGAAATATGTTTTAAAGATGGAACCCTTAAATTTTCTTTTCAAAATATGAGTATTTATATTTTGAGAGGATATTTATTTTCAGATCATAAAGCTGGTGTGTTGTGTAGTCCAATCTGTTGTTCCAGTTTATCTAAACTCTTAAACAACTCATTCATTGGCGATGTGGTATTGGATGATCTAAAAATGAACAAAACACATCTGAGCTCCTATAAGAGAAAACTAAGATCAGTCAAGGATTCTAGACTTTCGTCTGCTGTGATTGGTTACTGTGCTACAATAATATTGATTGCTGCTTGTTTGACCATAATTATTCCAGATCTATTTCTAATGTTCAAATGTAACAAAATTCGCAAAGACCATAAAGTTCGGAAGGCTAGCATAAAGTGAATTTGCTTGTAACAATCGAAACATTCACAATAATAATACGTGTGACAAGCAAGTTAGAAATTACTTGAAATCACTGATATATGTGAAATGTTTTTTTTTTATTATTCTTATTTTACATTAGAATAATCAAAACTGCAAAAACGAATTGATAAACTATAAAAAAAAATTATGTAGAAAACCATGAATTTCGTACTTTAATTATATCATGATTTTGTCAGAAGGGATATGCGATTGTTTTTTAAAGACGAAATGAGTATCTGAATGATCATGTTTTTTCCAAAAATACAGGTATCATATTGCTTGTGATTTCCTTCAAAAAGAAATAAATGACCAAAAATACAAGCGAAAATAAACAGGATTTTTCTTCAAGTTTTATCTTTTGAGAATTATTCACCACAGTATGTTTAAATGTTTAAATTGCTTTCACGCTTCCACAAAATGATCAGGATATTTATGGTTTAAAAGCTTAAATTTTAAACATTAATTGTTAATAATTTGTGAAAATATTTGTATGCTTAAAATATATTTTGTGAACTTTTGACACATCACATCATAAATAATATATTTATTGAGCATTTAATATCTTTCATATTATGTTTCTACAATAATATATTATATACTCATTAACTACTACTTCATGTAAAAGAGGGGCGAAAGATACCAAAGGGACATTCAAACTTATAAGTCGAAAACAAACTGACAACGCCATGGCTAAAAAAGAAGAAGACCAACAGACAAACAGACAAACAACACTACACAAAAAAAAACTGGGGTGATCTCAGGTGCTCCGGAAGGATAAGCAGATCCTGCTCCACATTTGGCATCCGTGGTGTAAGTACAAATACGGCGATAAGTCGAATTCGGTAGGTCATTTTCGGGGAAAAGGGGACGGGATTTTAGTAACGACAGGTGGAACATATGTGAAACAGATACTCCATAACGGTCAACCGACTCGTGATGGTGTCCATAAAATTTACGAAGGGATGATTTCAACTTCACCACTTGGAACTCTTAGTTAAATAGCTTCCTTGTGAGCAGCAACCCTCTATCAAGGAAATCATGATAGGAAATACAAGCTCTAGAATAGCGTATCAACTGGGAGATAAATATTCCGTATGCAGGCGCTGTCAGAATGTTGCTACATAGAAATGGAAAGTTCGCAATTGGGAAGCTAAATCATCTCTTTTGTCGTAAAGTTGTGTTTGTTGATTTAAGTCAAGATATGAGGCAGACTTAAATGTATCTGTTGTATCCTTGATCTCAAGTTCGATGGGATAGATGCGTTCAACATAGTCCCCAATTTTTGATTTATTAAGTGAGAGAACATCATCTATATAAGGGAAAGTGAAGTTAAAGGATACTGCTAACTTCTTTTCGTTCTTCCTAAGAAGTTCTTGTATGCAATCACCCTCATATGAATAAAGGAACAAGTTGGCAAGAAGAGGGGCACAGTTGGTTCCCATGGGAATGCCGATTGTTTGTTGAAAAACACTTCCTCCAAACTTAACATATATGCAAGCATCTTGATGTTTCAATAATTTGTTTTTAATCAGGGTGATTTTTTACAAAGTACAATTTATCCCTCCCTAAGACAAGATACTTGTATCTACGTTTGCCATTCGTTTTTATGAAACAAAGCACGACCAACTCTTTCAATTTGTCTGCTAGTTTGGAATGGGGACTGCTTGTGTAAAGTGTAGAAAAGTCAAATATTTTAATGCTATTGCAAGATGAAAGTGTCTTAGATTGTATTTACTCTAAAAGATCTTTGAATTTTTTTTGTATCCCCATTTGATTCACGACACCTCTAGAATAAGAAAGTTTCACAATAACTCTGAAGTCTGGCTTTGATTGCTGATAACATTTGTTCAATAACTAGCTATATATAGTGGTGAATTTGATTTTAATTGTATAACTAGTGATTTTTCAAAAGAAAAACATTGTAAAAGGAGGCATATACATATCAATGTACATTAGAAAATAAGTGACTTAGTCCTTGATATATAACAATTCAAAGTACTTGTCTGTAGGACTTTGTAATGATATGACACACATGTAGATACATAGGAAATGAAAGATAACTGTGTACATACAACGGGGGCTTCCGAAAGGCAAATGCATTATATGATTCTGTTTTACTTGTTTTCAAATCTCACTTTTAGTTAGCTCATCTGACTTAATGGTCATGCTTAGCTTTTGCCATTATTTGGCCTCCGTCGTGATCCGTCGAAAACTTTTAAAACATCTCCTCTAAAACCACTTTACTAAATTTCACAAGATAAATCCATAATGTGTTTAGATTAAAGCTTTTGAATTATAATACGGTCAATCAACTAACATGGTCATCATAGCTTAAAATAGAACATAGAGTAAAGAAAACCTTAACAGATATTGAAAATCTTATAGAACAAAAATGTTCAGATTGTCTAGATCTAGATCTACCTTTGTTTAGTTGAACCAACATTAGCAGATTAAATATTCTAAGATAAGTTGTCCTTAAATTATGATTTTCGACAAATTTAAGCATTATTTCATATTATCTTAAAAACTATGATAGATAGACAAAAACTGCAAAAAGCAAAAATTATCAGGGCAAAAGGGTTTAAAATTGCTAATATGACTGAAAGGCTCTAATAGATTTATCGCGCTTAAACAGCAGTTTTTATCATATTGCTTTCTATTTTGAAGACTATTACAGATAGACAGAACTATAAAAAAAGGATCAGGAATACAAGATGTAAATAGAAATCATGTATCGACTGCTTCAAAATGACGACGTTTACGCATGTTAGCAGTTTTGTGTTTTAATTTTAAAACTATTATAGATTGACAGAAATTAAAAACTTGTAGAGTGTGACACTCTACCTTTATACGATTTTAAGTCCCTATCCCGCAAGACATTGATTTTAATGCCGGAAGGAAATATAAAGTTTGGATCATATTTTCCCAGTTGACCCATTGATTTTAATTTTTAGAAGTGTTATCGGTCCTTCCTTGTAAGTTTGAACAAGCAACATCTTGCTCACTAAGTTCTCTTTTAAATATCCCATGTTCTCACTGTAAGTTACTGTTTAATGATAATTTTTTTTCAGTAAACATTTCCTTTGTATACTTCAAAGATCAACACCAAGAAACCATTCTTTAGAAAGTTACAGGGTGCCTATTTGTAGGTTATTGATTCATGGCCTGTATGACTGTGCCACAGGTAACTAGAAAATATTTTTTAAGGCAAATTTCGTGTTAAATAAAAGAAGAATGTATCTGAGGGCACGAATGCATCCGCTCAAATTTTGCAATTTTTAAAAGTTAAAGAGGGCATAACTCTAGAACGGTATGTGACTCACTGCCCAAATTCAAAGTCTGTATGCTAGTTTTGGTTCTTAGCATTGCGTATGAGTTCCATAGAATTTGGATGAGGAAAACTTAAATTAGAGTGCGAAAACGAAAATTGGACGGACGGAAGGACGTACGGACGAACGGAAAGATGGACGGACGGACGGAAGGAAGGACGGTCAAGGGTAAAACTTAATGCCCCCGTTGTCTACGGTGGGAGCATAAAAAACAGTTGCACTTCAGTTTCTGTTCATCAAAATGCCCATTCGAGATTTTTGGGGTATGAGGTAAATGTTTTACTTTGAATCAGAATAAATTGTCATTCTATATAGATAGTAGTCAATTTTGACAACATTCAACAATTTCCTACTTGTAATTGGACATGCAGAAAGCGAAGTTGTGTGGTTTAAGTAAATTTAAATAGTATGAATCCTTTCCTTTATCTCAATGGTTATAACAAAAAAAGGTGTCAAGAAAAACTTTACTGTCAAATTCAGACGGAAAAGCACTTTACTCAATATTATCCGTAGATTCGAATACGAAATAAACAATTAAATAAATCAATAAATACTTTTACTGTAATATACTAAAAATATTACGCGCCTTGAGCTTGCTTCAATAACTGAGTGCACTCCTTAATCCGGTATTATTAGGTCTTTCCACTTTTCTGTGGAAAGACCTATTGGTTTTCTTCTGACTATTATTATTATTATTAGGTCTTTCCACTTTTCGTGAAAAGACCTTTTGCTTTTGTTCTGATTATTTTTTTTTCTTCTGCCGTCTGAGATGCTTTTTTGTTTTACAACATATCGAAAGGATTTTTGGCCAATGATGTTGTAAAATTTCAAAACTCACCCTGTGTAACCGAACACTTATTCTTATAGGAGTTATCTCCCCGTGTCCCCTTTTTCTTGTTATCTTTATTTCTCTGAAACTGTAAAAGATTTCAACAAACTGTTTTCATCAAATTGTTTGTCTACTCTTAAGGATGTTTTTGGTTAAGTTAACTAATGTGATCGGATGACATCTTATGGGAGTTATTTCCCTTTGAAAATTTAACATAGGTGATATGTTGAATAAATTCATACATTATAAGTCATAGAGGCCTAAAGTCTTTTGATATGAAGTCCTTGGTCCATTTGGAGGAATTGAGGTCAAGGTCAAAGGTCAAGGTCATGTTCTAAATTTTAAATTTTGCTTGTTATCTTTATTCAAAAGAAACCGTAACAGTCAATGATATGATGTGTTTGCCAAATAATTGTTTACGATAGTGCGCAACTTCAACCCATTTAAGTCGAAGTGTTTTGGTCAACCCTTATAGTTTTCTCCCCTTATGTATTTGAAATCAGTAATACTCTGCAACCATACAAGTGAATGACCTGGGTTTTTTCGATTTGAGATCACTGACCTATGACCTTGAAATTTCTTACTGGTTCATTATAAAACAATTAAGTCTTCTGCATTTGGTTGTAGACATTTCACCATTTATCAGGTCAACTGGAAATGACCGTTTTTTAACAAGAAGTAGCCTATTTCAGACTAATCCTATGAAAAAGTACCTAGAATTCTTATTTTTGTTTGTTTGAAGGAACAAATTACATGAACCAGGAGTGACATTTTTCAACACCGTTTTTTAAATTTCATTCTTTATTATCGAGGTGGAAAGACCTTCAATTGTTCTCTGAACAATTGATTTTTAAGTATTAGGTCTTTCCACTTTTCTGTGGAAAGACCTATTGGTTTTCTTCTGATTATTATTAATATTATTATTAGGTCTTTCCACTTTTCTGTAGAAAGACCTATTGGTTTTTCTTCTGATTATTAGGTCTTTCCACTTTTCGGTGAAAAGACCTATTGTATTTGTTCTGATTATTATTATTAGGTCTTTCCACTTTTCTGTGGAAAGACCTATTGTATTTGTTCTGATAATTATTACGTCTTTCCACTTTTCTGTGGAAAGACCTATTGTATTTGTTCTGATTATTATTATTATTTTTTTTTTCCGCCAACTTTTGAAATTTTTGTTTCGCAATATGTCGCTTAGATATTTCTCATATTGTATCGTACAGTTTATGCGCTTTTAAAATTCACCCTGCTAAGACGAACACTTTTCTTTGTAAGAGTTATCTCCCTATTCACTGTTTATCAAATGTGTGCATCTCCTTCGTAACAAAAAGAGATATCGACAAAATTATTTTTCTAAATTGTTCGTTACATCCTCAGCAATTTTTGGCTAATTTGGATCGAAGCGATTCGATGAAATTTTATAGGAGTTATCTACCTTTACAAAATAAATTTGTCGGTATGATTTTTTAACTTATAAACCTTTAACCATATAACCCTGGAACTTTTTTATTTGAGGTCCCTAGGTCCTAACTTAGAAAATGAGGTCAAGGTCAAAGGTCAAGGTCAAGTTCTAAATTTTGACTTTTGCTTATTTTTGCATTTTCTCAAACACTTTTAAAGGTATATATAAAAGAACAAGTGCAAAATGTTTGCGTTATTGTAATGAAGATATGTTACATTTGGTCTGAAACAATCCAATGCCATCTTATAGGAGTTACTGTCCCTGAAATGTTTAATTATAAGGTTAATTGATTATTACTTCAACTTGTTTCATTATAAAGCCATATGACCTTTTACCAAAGATCGGGTGACATATGACCTTGAAAAATGACAACCGGAAGTGACCTTGATAAAAAACCGGAAGTAGCCATTTTTGCACTTTTTTCATGGAAAAGTACTCAGAATCCATATTTTTTATAATATAGATACATAAACTTCTCACAAATGACAACGAGTGACTTACGATCAACCGGAAGTGGCCAATTATCTCCTGTTTTACAGGCTAAAGTATATAGAAACTATATGTTTTTGGAATCAGTTTGAAAGAAGCTATCATATGAGAACGGAAGTGACATTTACTTCACCGGAAGTAATTAATTATCTTCCTTATTTCACTCAAAAGTAAATAAAAACCACTAATTTATCGTATCAGTATGAGGAAACTTATGATTGGATGCAAATTTTAACTTTAAGTAAACAGGAACTAGCTTCTTTTCAATAACTTTGAAAATTGATGTGGAAAGACCTTCAATTGTTCTCTTAACAATTGGTTTTTAATTATTATTATTATTTTTTTTTCTTTCGCCAAATTTTGTTCTTGCGATAAATATTTGTTTCGCAATATGTCGCTTAGATATTTCTTACATTGTATCGTAGAGTGTATGCGCTTTTTAATTTCACCCTGCTTAGCCGAACAATTTTCTTTGTAAGAGTTATCTTCCTATTCACTGTTTATCAAACGTGTGCATCTCCTTCGTAACATAAAGAGATATCGACAAAATTCTTTTTCTAAATTGTTCGTTACATTCTCAGGAATTTTTGGCTAATTTGGATCGAAGCGATTCAATGAAATTTTATAGGAGTTATCTACCTTTACCAAATAAATTTGTCGGTATGTTTTTTTAACTCATAAACCGTTACCCGTATTACCCTAAAATGTTTTTATTTGAGGCCCCTAGGTCCTAACTTAGAAAATGAAGTCAAATTCAAAGGTCAAGGTCAAGTTCTCAATTTTGATATTTCCTTGTTTTTGCATTTTTTCCAACACTTTTAAATATATCTATAAAAGAACAAGTGCAAAATGTTTGCTTGATTGTAATGAAGATATGTTACATTTGGTCTAAAACAGTCTAATGGCATCTAATAGGAGTTAGTGCCCCTGAAATGTCCAATTATAAGGTTAATTGATTATTACTTCAACATGGTTCATTATAAAGCCATATGACCTTTTACAAAGGTTGGATGACATATGACCTTGAAAAATGACAACCGGAAGTGACCTTGAGAAAACCGGAAGTAGCCATTTTTGCACTTTTTTCATGGAAAAGAACGATAAATCCATATAAATTGTAATTTAAATACATTAACTTATCACTAAAGTCAAGAAGTGACTTTTGATAACGGAAGTGGCCAATTATCTCCTTGTTTACAGGCAAAAGTATATATAAACTATAAATTTTTGGAATCAGTGTGAAAGAAGCTATCATATGAGAACGGAAGTGACATTTACTTTCGGAAGTAGCACATTATCTCCCTTATTTCACTCAAAACTATATAGAAACCTCTAATTTATCGCATCAGTATGAAGAAACCTATGATAGGATGCCAATTTTAACTTTGAGTAAACAGGAATTAGTTTCTTTTCAAGAACTTTGAAAATTGATGTGGAAAGACCTTCAATTGTTCTCTGAACAATTGGTTTTTATTTTTTTTTTCTTCCGCCAAATTTTGTTCTTGCGATAAATTTTTGTTTCACAAGATGTCGCTTAGATGTTTCGTATATGATATCAAACAGTTTATGCGCCTTTGAAATTGACCCTGCTTAACCGAATACTTTTCTTTGTAGGAGTTATCTCCCTGAACACTGTTTTCCTTGTGAGTGCATCTCCTCCGTAACCGTAAAAGAAAGCGACAAATTTATTTTACCAAATTGCTCGTTATATCTAATATCGTAAACTCCATATGAGAGTTATTTCCTTCTGTATTTGACATAAGGGATATATAAATGTATTGCATGAATGGTAAGTGATAGAGACCTAAGGTATATCGATTTGAGTTCCTTGGTTCATTTAAATGAAATTGAGGCCAAGGTCAAAGGTCAAGGTCATATTCTAAATTTTGACTTTTCCTTGTTATTTGATCTCCTCTGTCACTTTTAAAGATACAAATTAATTTTGTCCAATTTTGATCGAAGCGATACGTAAACTCCATATGAGAGTTATTTCCTTCTGTATTTGACATAAGGGATATATAAATGTATTGCATGAATGGTAAGTGATAGAGACCTAAGGTATATCGATTTGAGTTCCTTGGTTCATTTAAATGAAATTGAGGCCAAGGTCAAAGGTCAAGGTCATATTCTAAATTTTGACTTTTGACAAATTAAAAACTAGTGCAAAATGTTTGCTTAATTGTGATTAAGATATGATACACTTGGTCTGAAACAATCCAATGATATCTTATAGGAGTTATTGTCCCTGAAATGATTCAATTTAAGGTTAATTGATTATTACTCCAACTTGGTACATGATAAAGCCATAGGGTTTTTTGCAAACTGTTGGTTGACATATGACCTTGAAAAAAATAAACCGGAAGTGAACTTGAGTGAACCGGAAGTAGTATTTTTTGCACTTATTTCATGGAAAAGTACCTAGAAACCATATATTTTTTGAATGATCATAGTTTAACCTATCATTTGAGACCGGAAGTGACATTTTATAAACCGGAAGTAGCATATTATCTTCCTTATTACAGGCATAAGTATATACAAACTATATATTTTTGGAATCAATGTGAATAAAGCTATCATATGAGACCGAAAGTGACATTTTCTAAACCGGAAGTTGGCAATTATCTCCCTTATTTCAGGTAAAAGTATTTAGAAACCATTTATTTATTGAATCAGTATGAAGAAATCTATACTTTGACGCTATTAATAACTTTGAGTAAACCAGAAGTAGCTTCCTATCAATTATTTAAAAAATTGATGTGGAAAGACCTTCAATTGTTCTTTGAACAATTGGTTTTTAATTATTATGTTTTTTCCTTCTTCCGCCACTTTTTTTTGTCACGAAGCTTTTTTGTTTCGCAAGATGTCGCTTAGATTTTTTGCATATGATATCGAACAGTTATTGTGATTTTGAAACTGACCCTGTTAAGCCGTACACTTTTTATTGTAAGAGTTATCTTCCCAAACACTGTTTTTCTTGTGTATACATCTCCTTCGCAACCGTTACAGATTACGACAAAATTATTTCATCAATTTGCTCGTTATACCCTCAGGATCTTAAGAATAATTTTGACCGAAGCGGTCCGGAAACTCCATATGAGAGTTATTTCCCCTTTTATATTTAAAATAAGTAAAATGTAATTGTAATTGGTCAACATAAGTGATAGAGACCTAGGGTCTTTTGATTTGAGGTTCTTGGTCCAAAAAAAAAAAAAAGAAAATAGGTCAAGGTCAAAAGTCAAGGTCATTTATAAATTTGGATTTTGGCTTATTTTCACCCTTTTTAAACACGATATAAGATATCGACAACATATTTTTACTTAATTGTTAGTTGCGACATGTCGTAACACATGCATATTGGTTTATATGGTACGCTTACATTAAATTAGAGTTTTCTCCCCTCTTTTATTTCAAAATATGCGTATGGTGTATGGTGATATAACTCATTAGCCAAAAATTATTAAGACCTATGGTCTTTTGATTTGAGGTCCTTGGTTGATGACCTTGAAATTGAGCTCAAGGTCATAGGTTAATTTGACGTTCGTGAATTTGACCTTTGCTTTTACCTCATATGTATACATGATTAAGGCATGGGACTTTTTGCATTAGGTTTCAAGCCATTTAACCTTTAAAAAAAAATAACCGGAAGTAACCTTGTATTTACCGGAAGTAGCTATTTTTTGTACTTTATTAATATAAAAGTATATAGAACCAGATATTTTTGGAATCAGTGTCAAGTAAACAATTCAAATAATACCAGGAGTAACATTTTTCAAACCGGAAGTAACAAATTATCTCCCTTATTTAAAAAATATTGTATAGAAACCATATATTTCTGGAATCAGCGTACAATAAGCTATCACTTGACGCTGGAAATGACATTTTGAACCGAATTTTACTACTTTCATATCAAAATACATGGTTTTTGGTGGAGAGATCTTCAATTGTTCGATGAACAATTAGTTTTTAGTTATTATTTTTTTCTTCTTCCGCCACATTTTTTTGTTACTGTGCTTTTTTTGTTTCGCAAGATGTCGCTTAGATTTTTTGCATATGACATGGAACAGTTATTACGATTTTGAAACTGACCCTGTTAAACCGAACACTTTTTAATGTAAGAGTTATCTCCCCAAACACTGTTTTTCTTGTGTGCAATTCTCCTTCGCAACCCTTCAAGATTACGACAAAATTATTTCACCAATTTACTCGTTATACCCTTAGGATCTTAAGAATAATTTTGACCGAAGCGGTCCAGAAACTCCATATGAGAGTTATTTCCCCTTCTATATTTAAAATAAGTAAAATGTAATTGTAATTGGTAAACCATAAGTGATAGAGACCTAGGGTCTTTTGATTTGAGGTCCTTGGTCAAAAAAAAGAAAAGAAAAAAGGGTCAAGATCAAAGGTCAAGGTCATTTCTAAATTTGGATTTTGGCTTATTTTCACCTCTTTTCAAACACGATATCAGATATCGACAACATATTTCTTACTTAATTGTTAGTTGCGACATGTTGTAACACTTACATATCGGTTTAAAGGGTACGCTTACATCAAATTAGAGTTTTCTCCCCTCTTTTATTTAAAAATATGCATATGGTGATATAACTCATAAACCAAATATAATTAAGACCTTGGGTCTTTTGATTTGAGGTCCTTGGTTGATGACCTTGAAATTGAGCTCAAGGTCATAGGTTAATTTGACGTTCTAGATTTTGACCTTTGATTTTACCTCATATGTATACATGATAAATCCATGGGACTTTTGCATTAGGTTTCAAGCCATTTAACCTTAGAAAAGCCAACCGGAAGTGACCTTCTGTAAACCGGAAGTAGCTTTTTTTGTACTTAATTAATGTAAAAGTTTATAGAACCAGATATTTTTGGTATCAGTGTCAATTAAACGTTTGAATAATACCGGAAGGAATATTTTTCAAACCGGAAGTAACAAATTATCTCCCTTATTTAAAAATATTGTATAGAAACCATATATTTTTGGAATCAGCGTACAATAAGCTATCATTTGACGCTGGAAATGACATCTTAAACCGAATTTTACTATTTTCATATTAAAATACATGTTTTTTTTTGTGGAAAGACCTTTAATTGTTCTCTGAACAATTGGTTTTTAATTAAGTATTGTAATACAATTCGCTTACTGTGCTCTTTATTAAATAGCTCGAAAATGAAAGTACTTGTTTCAAGTTAAGACCCTCGTCAACATCTGTTTTTAATGGGTTTTTTTCTGTGAGAATCTTGGTAATTTTCATTGTAATGTTAGGTAAAGTCGGTTGTGAAGCTTGTTCGTCTATGATATTTTCCATCAGTCTCCTAAGATAAAATAGTGAGTGTTTAATAAAAGAAAAATGCAATAAATAAATGAATGAATATACTTTTTATATTTAATCTGAAATCTGCCACCCAGCGAATAAATATCTCCGGCATGACCGAGTGTTAAATGAGTTCGTAAAAAGACAATATCGCCCTTATTAGCGGAAAGTACTATGGTTTCCGTTGTCTGTACCTGTGTGCTTGTGCTAGAACGATCTATAATACCAACTGCTACACCTTCAACCTCGGCGTTTTTATTATTTCATAGGCTCCATAATCTCCTGAATGTAATCTAATGCTGAACGTGAACACATAAACGCCGTCAGTTGGTACCGTGAATACTCCAGAAGATGGATTGTAGCCACCATTGATGTTTGTTTTTACGACGTCGAATTTTAATGTGTGACCACTTCCTGGATTTACGTCAATTCGACTCATGTAGGCATAAAAGGCTGTAGTACGTGGCATTGGGACTTCAATATCAGCAAGGAGTCGCTTATCTTAAAAAAAATTAACATTATAAATGCAAATAAAAAATTTCAGATGTTTCCATGGACAATGATGATTTGAATATTATATTCCTACTGCGTTGGGGACTATCGTATTCAACTTCTTTTGGCAAGAAATTAGTCTTACCAATGTATTAGGTGCATGGGTTTAAATTATGCATATATTGATACATACATTGATGTTGCTTATAATGTTACAGTACTATAGTCTTTTGTTTTCAAAACGAAGGTCCATGAAGGATAGCTTTGCAAATCATTAATAAAAATTAATTAGTTTTGTAATAAAAGTAATAAATATTGAAGATAACTCTAATTTTCAGCGCTACTAAAAACGTTATACAGTTTTAAAATAGAGGCAACAGTATTTGAACGAATTCAAATCTTATACTCCATTAAGAAGATACAAATCAAGGTGAAAAAGGTAAACTGAGGGAATTGCAAGAAATCTAAAAGAATCTAGACTGGATGCTTCGACAGGGTAAGCGTCTCCAGCTATGCAGGCATCGCCCGTGGCGAAATCACATAGGAATAATAAAATGAATAAGAAAAATGTTAACGAGAAACAAGCTATGGATAAGATTGAAAAAAAATGATATTTGTTTAAGTATCGCTTACATTTGTCTGTCTCTCCTATGTCACTCCCTGCAATTTTATCGATTTTGACATCTTCATTTCTGCTTGCACATTGAATGTACAGCTATGATATCGATTCTTTCAGATTAGCAACTTCCCTCTCTTTGAAAAGATTAGATTTCTGGTTATTGGCTAAGTCGGTTTTAACTGAATTATTTCTAACTCCTGACGTTGAATTCGTTCATTTTGGTTTTCTATAAGTAGCTCCAAATGATGGAGTTTGTTTATCATTCGGGTTTCGAGATCTTCTAGTGTGGCGGCAGAATAATTGATTAATATAAACAGAATAAGGAAATGAGACAGTCCACGGGACATGTTGCTTGTACTTTGTAGACTGAAATTATGATGAAATTAAGTTCTAGATAGATTATACATAGTCCTTGACTTGCAATGTATGTTGATCACGACGAATTTTGAATACACAAACAATGAGGTTATCTAATTTTCTCAGTCTTCATATAAGAAAGTAGAAAATATTTGGAACATAAGCAATTACGTTTAAAACATATTATTAGATATAACTTTGATAGAAGGAAAGTTTGGTGCTCATGACGATGAAACAGAAACTATCAACACAACATCCAGCAGACATCCAGAGGCTAACATAAGATCTTAGACAAGTGACAAGTGTATATACAGTTTATCCAACTTAAAGTCTACCCATGCCCTGATTCAGCGATTTGACTTTTACATGAACGCATTATTTTACGCTAAAGACTGAAACACAAAAGTTTTATAGGAATACAACTTATGTTCATATTCTATACTGCTGATATATGTCACCCTATTTTGGCCTGCAAAAACATCTCATCTTTAGATTTTTTATTTTGTCACTTAATTTGATCCTTTCATATGGCTCATTATAGATTTTCCCTATTATCAAGGAGTGGGAACGGTGATGTGAATTGACGTCATATCACTGTTTGCTCCATTCTTTTCTACATTTGGTCCCTCGTGGACTTGTCTACAATAATATTCATAGAGATTATTTCACTACATCAAGAGTGATACTATATGCATGGTTCTACACTGGAGACAGTCAAGTTTTCAAATTTAAAACGCGAGGGTTGCCGAGGTTTTAAAATATTATAAATTTAACTGTCGAGAGAAGAGAAATATAGTATTGCACGTTAAATATATTCTTCTTGTGGTTTTTAGACGATATGTAAACAGTTATGTTCTTCATATGTCACGGCATCGGGCATTGTTGCTTTTTTTTTGACTTCACAAAAGGATTTTCAAAGGAAACCACACATATTTGACGTCATAATATAATTTTGACCAATGAAGAAATGAGATCAAACGAATCACACGTTCAAATAACAGTTAACTATTGCATCGAAAACGGACTGATTAAATGAAAGTAACATGATTTAATTATCAAATTATTTCATTGCTTCAAATAAACAACGTTGAATGGTTTATTAAACGAAGAGGTAAATTTATATTTTTGAACTTTACCTTTTCAAAATAACGATTTTTAAGTTTTAAAATGAGTTCATTAAAGCCCTATACAGACCTCATCTACAACTGATCAATGATTGTTCTGCACAAGAACATTTTGTTATATATATTTGCCGTGTTTAATCTGTCAGTTATCATGAATTAGATTCTCAAAGACCATACTATAAGGAAACAGTGAGTAAATCTCTTCCAACAATTCATTTTGAAAAAGCTTGCTAGACAACTTCCTATCTAACAGACCCATATGCATGAGGTTCTTCGGAATATTTAGGTAGATGCTAATTTACGTTTTAGGTTCTTCTCATTTACCTTTGTTTACTACGCTTCGTGACATGCAAATGCAAAATGACAGTGTTCTCTGTCCAGACCAATTGATTTATATGTCAATCTTCTTTTTTTTTCTGGGAGGGAGGGGTTGAAAATTAAAAACATTGCCTGTTTACTTAAATGAATATCTAAACAGCCTTAAAACAACGTCTTCAGGATCAAGTAATGTAGGTTTGAGTGGCTCGCTCAAAACGTGCGAAGAGATATTTTGGCAAGATTGATCATCATTCAAGGCTTACATTTAAATACAATGTACTACATGAAAACAAACTTTAATTTTATTCATTGGCCATTGACTTTACGGTCAAAATTAAGAAAACACCCCTTAAAAATCAACTTTTATCTTTCCTAGTTTTATAATTGCACGACAGAATCATATATTATAGACCGTATTGAGACAGCAGATAAGAACCGGTTTAAAAAAACATTTAGAAAATAAATAGTGTTCAGTCAGGTAGTGTTTAGCAAAGAGATAAATAAACAAAATTAAAAAAAAAAAAAAAAAAAAAAAACATTACAGTTTTCATGATTATTGGTTAATATAAGATGGAAATATTACATTATATTGAGTACTCTAGGCATTGCACAAGATCTTTTTTTTTCCTGTACTGTTCACATAGACTAATTTATAAAGTTGATGAAATCTACTATGAAGTCAGTCATCGATATTAAAGTGTACACTAAGTATATAGTTTCCGATATCATAACTAGGAAAAATACTTTAACAAGCTCTCTTCAGTAACTTTGATAATTCCATGAAAATGTATTGCTGATTGTTGTTTTGTTTGTACTTGTGTTCTTTGTATGATATTCATTTATACCGTTACTTTATAACGACTTGCTTTTCGTGCTACAGACTAATTTTTTATTGGACCTTCTTTTATCCACCTTTTGTAATTCCACTTATCGAGATTAAAATTGAGAAGGATGACATCTTTCAATCACACAAACAGTTCTGTACATGTCGGCATATCTTTCATCTGTCTTTTATAAAAGACTGTATGTTTACTCTAGACGTCTTGATTTTTTTATGTCGTTGGTTTGCTGTCTAATCAAAGTACACTTCATAGCTCCTTTTATTCAAAACCCAAGGATTGACTAGGGTATAGAAATATTGCCACCATCGACTTCTCCCATTCGTCAGTAAAACCTTGCTAAAGTGGGGAGTCCGTTTAGCTGTGTGTGATGTATAAATACGCAGCCACGTCCAATGCAGTCGGGACGTTAAATCCGATGCCTCGAGTAAGAGAGAGTTTCACGGTCCCTTCACGTAAAAGAATCATATAATATTTACTACTGGACGTTAATCAATTAACCAATCCATTTATTCATACATCCGATTTTGCCTAACATACCCAGTACTGTAACTCATACTTAAAGTATGTATTATTTGCCTCGTGTCACTGAAAATGTTTTTCATTAATTTTTCAGCAATCTCTTTTCGTTCCGATAGTACTTTTCTATTTCGTCTATACACTTGTTCATTCCTCTTTTTTTTTTTTTTTATGAAACTTTCAATTGTTCGACTATGACAAAAAATACTACTATGACAAACAAGGGTATGTTTTAATGGAGATAAATATTCGACTCCTTTCAGTATTTATTGTCATTCAATGACGATTTTTACCAAAATTTGCGTTTTCGTGGCAAACTATACATGATATAGAGAAAATCGTCAATGATTCTTATATGATTTGCGTAGTAAAACAAACACATTATAGTAAATCAGTTCATTTTCTGTAGCTGGACGCTCTTTCACCCCTTCTTAATGTTATTTTAGAATTTGTACTAACGAAATCCAAAATAAAGACACTCTTTTATTGAGTTGTATGTAATATTAGCTAAATGTTAAGTAATCATCAGAAATCTTTTGTTTTAGATAAATCCAAATCGATTGTTTTGACTAATAAATATGTTTATTCTTCCATATGTAGGACCCCCTATACTAGTAGTCTTTAAACCTCTCCAGACCATGTATAAACAAACTGAAATTTACTTAGACTCTTGCTTGAAAAATCAAAAATCTAAAAAACGGAGTATGTGTTGAGACAATTATCCGCTAAAGTCTTAAAACTGTAAAGGTCACTAAACTAAGCTGATTGATTGATTGCTCCTTAACGTCCAGTGGCAAATATGTCATGGATATTCAGGACGAGATGCAAAGTTGGTCGACTGCTCGCGCGCCGGTAACAAACGTTAAAAAAATAGAGTGACACTTTAATAAGATGGTACGTTCGAAAGAAGCATACAGTATACCCTACAAGAATAATGTTACCCCCGGCCACTTTCTCTCCACGGTAGACAAATGTAAAAAAAAAAAAGAAATTAAAAGGCATTAACGGACATCTATAAGAATAGAAGGTATTTCCTAATTCACTAAATTTGTTTACAAATTCCATGCAGCCAAAATTTCTAGGTTTCGTACAGGCTAGAATTTAATACCATTTAGATATAAGAAGATGTGTTATGAGTGCCAATGAGACAACTCTCCATCCGAGTCAAAATTTATAAAAGTAAACCATTATAGGTCAAAGTACGGTCTTCAACACGGAGCCTAGGCTCACACCGAACAGTAAGCTATAAAGGGCCCCAAAAATTACTAGTTTGTTTTTAACTGGAGATGGTCAACTCAATGCACTTTGATTCTTTAAAATTGTAAATGAGGTTGTTTTGCTTGACGTTTTATTTGTATCCTACTTTGGACCCCCTGATTCTTAGGGGCGTCTGTAATTAGTCATGCCCGATAAACTTTTCGTAAATCGAACCTCCACTTAAGGATGAAGGTTGGTGAAATTAAAAAAATCTAGAATTTGAAATTGATATTATAAGTCAGAAGAGCATTAGTTAAAGAAAAAAATAAGCTAAAAATATTCATAGGTTATGGAAATCCTTTTTGAGATATTTGATTTTTAAAAAATGGCTGGAACAGGCTGACTCGGACTTTTACTTTATATTTAGCATTGGTATTTTTGGGTCTCAAATCGTAAGTAAAAATCTAGAATCTGCTTAAATTTTGGTAACGACCTTTTTATGAGCTATTGAAGTCTTCTATGAAAAGAAAAATGGGTGATATGGGGCAAAATATTTTACCCTGTATCGTAAAAAAAGCCCAAGGAGTCCGAACATCTGACGAAAATTCCTAAACCTGACCTGACTTCATCTTGAATTAAAGACCTACATCGGGTTGATAAGTTCGGGGTACAATAAGTAAACAAAAGAGATCCCTTATGAAATGAGATCGTCCTAGGTATATTTGATAATTATTTTGCGTTGAATAACAATGAAAACTGCACGAACAGGTTTGTAAGAAATTACAAAGGACTACTGACTCCGAAAAATACAAGGTACAATGATGTTATAGCTACAGTATGAATACATGTATAACCTTTATCAATTAGTCTATTGATAAAAACATAAGAAGCTGTGATTTATCGGGAGACGAATTCGAATTTCCTACTTCTTCGATATAGTGTTTAATTTGTCCAGAATATTGATAAAATATGTGACACTGGACATTAAACAATTGATAATCAATCAATAATTATTGCAGACTAGATTTCTCATTTCCTTCTGGCATTGCCAGTTCGTTTTTTGACTTACGAGTTTGAATATATATTTCGTTTCTTTCGCCTCTCTTTAACCATATCTACTGGTTCAATTCGGCTTTTCATTATTGCTACAATTATTATTCAAGAGTTATGAACCTTGATATGACTTGAAATGGTATGGACGGTTATTGGATGATTGCTTAATATTTCAGCTCATAATTAGAAGGTCATTAGAACTTTGGAGTATTATTACCTATAAGGAAATTCAAGTAAAGTTCAATTGTACAGAAATATATAATTCCGGAGTTAAGGACCTTGGATTCTGTCAAAATAATAACTGCTGCTTCAGTGTTAACTTTAATTTGAAGAAATACTCAAGAACTTAACAACAGGTCGACTTCGATTTTAAGCATTGACGTTATTAATATTCCTGAGCAGAATAATGCCCTTGACTGATTTCATTCTTTCTTCTTAACATTTTTTAAGTCCATAACATCTTTTATTCATACGATTTAATGTTCCTCGTTATTTTTTCATATGAACCAAAACTAAAGCAGTGTTTAGAAATTATTCACAATAAAACGATGAAGTGTCTTCCAGAAGTCACATTTTGACAGAACGAAAGTTTAGTCTTCTATTTTTAAAAATATCACCAGTCATTATTTTCAAACGCCGTTTATTGATCAGCACCTTTCTTTTCAAATTTATTTGTAAATTTATTTGGTTGATTGTGTAAAACCATTTAGGACTACAACCCCGAACTGAACTGATACACTAATATAAATAACATCGAAACAATCATTTGTAGGACAATCGATGACATATTGTATTTATATTTAGGTCTAAACGGAAAGATAAAAATGGGAAACGCACAAGATCGTGTAGGTATGTTCAGTAAGAGGAATATTAGACGGTATCACATGCAACCAGAAAAAGTAATGGCGACGTCGTCATTATAATTTGGAAGTATCCAAATGGTTGACGTGGTTAAAGTTTGCTAAAAGTACGTTGGTTTTGGTCGTGCGGGATGTAATAAAACCCAAAACTTCAGACCAAATTGGAAAATTGAATTAATCACCAACCCAGTAGTCAGCACACTTGTGTTGACATGAATAATAATTGATATTATCATAATTATAAATTAACTGTTTACAAAACTTTGAATTTTCGAAATACTAAGACTTTTCTACCTCAGGAATAGATTACCTCAGCTGTATTTGGCAAAATTTTTAGGAATTTTGGTCCTCAATGCTCTTCAACTTCGTACTTTATTTGGCCTTTTAAACTTTTTTGATACGAGCGTCACTGATGAGTCTTTTGTAAACGAAACTCACGTCTGGCGTACACAATTTCAATCCTGGTATCTATGATGAGTTTATTAACATTGGTAAAACACAACTTCTCGACAAATTAACAACTCTCGACAAATTAACAACTTCTCGACAAATTAACAACTTCTCGACAAATTAACAACTCTCGCAATAACTCTTTGATGGATTTTTTGGTTTCAACTTGATAACATTTTCAAAAAATCTGACCGCACTTAACATGTTATCTCTTTTTCTTGTTGCGGTCCATTTTCCGTTTCTCATTCCTGTGTTGCTAAATTCTTAGAGTTTTCTTTGATGTGTTTGAGACCGTTGTTTGGCTCTTTGATTGCTGATCGCCTCTTTTTAATTGTTTTTCTGTGACTTAAATATTCTGTGTAAACAAGTTTTAGTGTCCTTTTTGGTCAAATAACTCCTTACATGTCTATATATTTATACATCCCTAGCTTTCAAATCATTTGGTGTGAGGCCTCCTGATGGCCTCCCCAAAAAGCAGTTTGGACGGAAACAATTCAATAAAGTGTTATTTATGTCAATAACATAACTGTATTTACGATATTTTTTTTTCTATAAACACGGATCAATCATTCCCTTTTAGGCATGCTGCGGTTGTTAAATGGTGCGATAGGAGTAAAATTTTATTCTGATTTATCTATCCAATTGTTACAATATATAGTTTGACACTTTCCTTGGTAAGTTTTTATATTTTGAGAAGTTTCTTTTTTCGTATGTATATGAATATATGATTATGAATAAAAGAATGATAAACAGCGTAAACGTAAATTTGATAGTACTAGTATATACTTCCACAAG
Organism: Mytilus coruscus; assembly: GCA_017311375.1. Lineage (NCBI taxonomy): Eukaryota > Metazoa > Mollusca > Bivalvia > Mytilida > Mytilidae > Mytilus > Mytilus coruscus. Next base: position 31,240,096 of record CM029597.1, on the reverse strand, counting down.
TATTTTAATGGTAAAGACGTAAGACCCCAAAATCATACTTCCTGCTGGCATAGACATGAAAACGACTGAATTCCTTTAAATTGGTCCTTTTACAAATTAAGGTTGGAAACAAATAATAATATTTCCGGGATATATTCAAATACATGATTATACTTCCTGTTGAATAGCAAAACTGATACTTTGATAAAAATCAAATAAATACTAGTGTTTGTCATTATTGCTCTTTGTGTAAAAGATATTTAAACCATTCAGTACACATTTAATAACAATTACCGGTATATTTCTTATCTTTGAAATGTCAGGTAGTTCGCAACCTAATACTAATAAAGTTAATGGACCGTCACAGAAACCTTCCCCAACAGCCAGCGCTTCAAGTTGTACAAAAGGACAACGACATCGACAGAAACAACACGAGTCAAGACAAAAGAGACAGAGATTTGTACAGATCGGAAATATAGCTCTCAGTGTTATTAAAGGGGACATAATACAACAAACGGTATGTACTATTAAATTGAATATACTTTTAATAAGACATTTTTCAATGTAGTGAAAACTGTATTTCATTCACTTTTATTCGTTAAGAAAGGAATGTTGACGTATTATGAGTCACTGTGTCATCGTTAATGTCCGTCGGCGGACGTTATTTTTTTTTCACAATGGCTTTATTCGTATATGACCGATTCATCAGTGTAAGGAAAACAAGGTATGAACCCTTTTCTAGCATTGTTTGATAAGGAATATTTTTTTTTCTACGATTTATAAGTAGTTTTAATTATATTTTTAAGATGGAATTACAATTCTGCAAATAAAATTAGATGTACGTTTAAGTACATGCAACTATGTGATATATAGTGAGATTCCACTAGATATACATATTATAATATGTATAATGAAGTCAATAAAATTTTGGAATATAATATCACAACGTAACTAGCGACAGTAGAAAAAAAAGACGAAAGATACAGAGAGGACATTCAAAACTCACAAGTCGAAGAGAAAGTGATAACGCCGTGGTAAAAAACGAAAGACGACGAAAACACTCTAGAAATGTCCACAAAACACTACATAGAAACACATTTTGTATAGGTTAATGTTAAAAATAACACCATGAAGGGTAAGGAGAGTATAAATGGATCACTAATGCGAGGAGTATTTTTGAGAGAATACGTCAATATTGAACATTTTAAAAAGAGTGACATTAAATGGCGTCCACAAGAAGAGATTATCTAAAGCTGGTTTCCCGAAATTAACAATTTTTTCAGAAGATTATTGTATTAAACATAAATCAGATTTATCTTGAAAACCTTATCTCATTATGTTAAGTTAACAAAACCGGAATAAAATTAGCAAAATTACACACTTCAAATACAAATTTTCTATCTAACCGGGAAGAACACAAATATACCTAGACTTGATCGTAACTGTCCTCATCATTCGTTATCGATGAAATGATTTATCTTTTCTTTTGTAATCTGCAAACATCTCACGGTTACAAAACAAAAACATCTCACAATAATACGCTGACTATCCAACAAAATATAAGATTGCTGTATATTCACTGTAATACTTTATCGGATTGATATTTAATTTTCTTGTAATTATTTATTTCCTTGTTTTCTTTATGAAAATATTTTACTATTATTTACTTACGAAACGAATTGTATCGGATGAACGTGATGCATTTGTGTTGTATGTTTCTGTAATTTTATCTAATATGTACTTTACTACAATAATGTGTATATAAATAAGAAGATGTGGTATGAGTGCCAATGAGACAACTCTCCATCCAAGTCCCCATGTGTAAAAAGTAAACAATTATAAGTCAAAGTACGGCCTTCAACACGGAACCTTGGCTCACACCGAACAGCAAGCTATAAAGGGCCCCAAAATGACTAGTGTAAAACAATTCAAACAGGAAAGCCAACGGTCTAATCTATTTAAAAAAACTTATGCTTGTAGACTGACGTATTAGTTAATAGTGCAGTACCAGATTTAGATCTAAGTAAAGGAGAGCATCCAAAGCTTTAGTAGAAGCTGCAGGAAAAAGCATACAATCAGAATGCACAAACAAGTATCCGTCTGGTATCAACAGCAAGACAGTGGCAATAACTGGTCCCGGCAATCTTCATTGTAAGGCCATATTTCATGTGACATTACCAAGATGGCAAGCTCAGGGAGACGAAAAGGTAGTGAAACACATTTCTCGTCAGCATTGATTTAATGTACAAATAAAACTTCTTTTATTTGTAAATCAGTTACCGGTAATGGAAATCAGTACTCTTTGTAAAAGTTCTTTTTCCCAATATCTTTAATAATAAAGTAAAAAAGTGACTCAAATATTTTTTCGACATAATTCAGAGTGTTTTTGAAGGATTTCCTGTTGTTTAAAATATACAATTTTGTAATATAAAAATAAGGAGATTAGATATGATTGCCAATGAGACAACTATCCACCAAATACCAAATGATAAGGACGTTAACAACTTTATGTCACTGTACAGCCTTCAACAATGAGCAAAAAATCATACCGTATAGTATGCCGTAAAAGGCCCCTACACGACATCATGTTGATACTAAAGTAATATTCAAACTCATGATTCGAAGACAAACACACAACTCCATGGCAAAAAGCGAAAAACGAAGAAAACAGTCTACAAAACACAAGTTAAAACTGGAACCCAGGAAGGATAAGCAGATCGTTCTCCACATATGATAAAAAAATCAAGTGGGAAAACCAACGGCCTGATTTATACTAAAACAATACATGGAAAACAAATAAGGACGCATATATAAATAAAGAATGAGGCAGGGCTAGTTATATTTGTGAGTGCTCATTCATTTTCTAATTTCTAGAAATCTACTTCCTGAAATTTGAAAAAAAAAAATTCTAATACCAGCGAGAACGCTTAATTGCCTTAAAAATTTACACTTGCTTAATACTATTCAGAACATAGATCTCATTGTACGTAACTGCCTGGTGGAGGCGAACAAACAGAAACTTACATCAATGTCTTTTCCTGCACTTGGAACAGGATTTCTGAAGTACCCACCAAGGACTGTTATTGCTTCAATGTTCAAAACTATTGAAGATTTTGCAAAGAAGACTCCAAATACAACAGTCAAGGTTGTGAACTGTATCGTTTATTCTGAGGACGATGAAACTTATAAGGTAAACAAAAATATATAAAAAGAAACTATATCAAATGAATCTCGCCCGTTTGTCAGAAAAGTTTTTGCAATACTTATTATTTTATATCATTTTACAGACACTATTGGAAGGAGACAGGTTATAATAAGTGAACACGTTATTTTCCCAAAACATATTTAAGTTAATAGATCTAAATTGAAATGAACAGGATTTTTCAACTATCAATGAATAATAAATATAAACTAATTTAACTTAAGAATGTAAAGCTGCAAAAATATTTAAACGCGTTTTAAATATTTTTGTCATTGAATGCTTATTTTATATTTGTGATTTTTAAATAAAGGGGAAATGTAAAATTTTAACTTATGTGCAAGATTTTGCAAAAGACTTTTTAGGATTTATCCTTTCATTTAGTTGTTGTCTCTTTGACGTTTTAACACATTTCTTTTTATTCATATCTAATTTAATATATATCTTATTCAATAGTCATGCTTGAAAACGTTGTTTACCTTACAGGAATTTCAAGAAGAAGCAATATCAAAGGCGACTAGTAAAGGTAAAGAAGTATAAACAAAATGTGACATTTTAAATTTTGTTCTTATCATGCTATTCCTAAAAAATGTACAAAATTTGGTATATTTTCATATTTTGCTAAGTTAATACAGATAAAAACACTGATAAGTGAATAGAAAGAAGACTATATACTAGGCCTTTGAATAAAAACAAGAATATACCGTTATAAAATACATATGGAAAATAAAATGAGAAACTGGGTTAGTCGTGCTCGTTTTCTTGATACCAATGAGACAACTATCCAACATAATTCAAATGAATCAGATTTAAGCACCGACGGTTTTCAACAATGAATAAAACCCATATCGTATAGTCAGGTATAAAAAGGCCTCTTCATAAAAAACTACGAAACAATGCAAACGAAAAAAACAAAGGTCTAATTTATAAAAACAAAAACAAAAACAAATATGACAGACAGCAACAAATGACAACCACTGGATTACAGACTCCTGACTCGGGACATGCACATACATAACGTGGTGGGATTAAACATGTTTGTGAGCGCTCAACCCTCACTTAACCTTGGTCAGAGGTGTTACTTAAGAACAAACTGTAAAAATCAGATGGAAATGGTTTGACTCGTCCGATCGACACGAAGCATAAAAACAACAAGAATATAAAGACAAAAGTAATAAAATGCCGTTCTAGGAGTACTCACAGTTACTGAAATGCAGGTTTAAAAGCAATATCAATTAATAAACAAATCATTTTGTCCCAGAAAAAATATCATTAACGTGTCCTTTGATTTTTACGTTAAATCTAGTATTGAGTTCAAATCGTAGATCCCGTAAAACTTTATGTGAAATGGACACCAGTAAACATTCGGTATGTGGTATCTGTAACATAGTTAAAGGGTATGTTATCAAGTGATAAAATTGTGCACTGTGAATAAGGATCGTAACGTTTTTAATGGCGACAGCAATATATTGAATATGGGATATGTTTATATAATGAAGTCTAATGATGTCCTGTAGATGTGTAAATATTCACTACTTCATTTTTAGATTGTCTTTTTTACATATATATATTTCATTTGCCGTCAACTAAATGTATTACTTTTATATCTTTTTGTTGAATTTTAATTTCAAAGGTCTCAAAGAAATAGACATGGTAACCCAAAATTCTCTGGATGCAAACATTGGCGCCATCAGTGTTAACATTACAGTAGGGTCTATCATAACTGAAAAAGTAAGAATAGTTATTTTTGAAAAGACGATGCTTACAATATAATTAGAACACACTATCGATATTGATTGATTGTTGGTGTTTAACGCAATTTTCAGCAATCTTGGTCAAATTGTGGCGCCCAGTTTTTATTAATGGACGAAGCCGAAGTACTTGGAGTGTACCACTGACCTTCAGCAGGAAAACTGGCAATCCTCGTCAATTGAAATAGTAGAACGCACCTGTCACGAGCGGGTTTCGAACTCAAAACCTCAGCGTTTACAGGCTTGTGATTACTGTTAATGCACTATTAGACCACTCAGCCAACGAGGCCCCGCATCATCTCAATTACACAGGGATATTTCAGTACTTTGGAAACGCATTCAAACTGTTCAGTAGTTCACACTGGTCAAAACTTATTGTTTTTATGTTATATTAACTACAGTAAAAACTTATCAAAGATACCAGGCTTATAATTTTGTGTGCTTTATACTCATATTCGGGTATATGTACATGCACAAAAAAGACTTTAAACATATATACTAGTAGTTTTCTAAACATGAATTTTGTCAGATTACCCGATCAAAATGAACTGATAAAAAAGAGCAATTTGCAAATAGCTATTACACAGAACATATTTTCAAAATGTCTTATCTTTAGTAAAACATACATTTTAAGATATCATTTTAATAATCACCGGATCAGTACATAAGACATCATATAATTGGTACATCTTTCCATTGTTTCGTAGGCTGACGTGATTGTGAATAGTTGTCCCTCTGATATGAGACTTGATACAAGACCAGGATTAGCAAAAGTCATGTATGATGCTGCAGGAAGTGGATTAAAGACTGAAATTGACAAAACATATCCCAACGGTATAAAAATTGGGGACCTAGCTGTGACTGGCGGTCATTCACTACATTGTAAAAAGCTCTATCACGGGTGTTTGACACCTTTCTATGCAAAGAAGGAAAGTGGAATGCTTCCAGAGAAGGTTTGTATTATAACCTTTAACTTTAGAATTAAGATCAGTGAAATTACATGAAGATAATTAACATCTATGAAGTATTCAATGTTTGACGTTAGCCGTCTGACTTTCATTCAAAACAGACGTACTTAAAACTGCAATTAAATGGACGGAGGCTCTGGCAATTTCTGACATATCTTCTAAATATACATGACTTCTTTTTATTCTAATCAACCTTTTATCAAACAAACAAAAAATCACATTATTTTATTGAATTGTTCTTTTTGTTCGTTTTCAATCTTTAATGAAAGCATCCCATGCATTTGTGAATTTGGATAATCGATAAGGTAACTTTATATAAAACTCCATACATAGAGTGTCGATCAGTTAAATGTGTTAATAGTTTGTAAGAAAACAGTATTGCAACAATAATTCATATTTTACTCTCAAAATACTATTTGTCACTTTTGTGTTTTGCTAGATTCTACAAAATTTTGTAACGAAATGCCTAGTCGAAGCTAATAAGTATTCTGTCAAAAGCATTGTCTTCCCAGCGCTGGGAACAGGCTTTCTGAAGTTTCCACCCAAAACTGCTGCTTCTAATGTAATAAAGGCCATTAGAGACTTCCAGATGAACAATGTACAGTCAACTGTTAAGACGATTAAAATTGTTATTTTTGGTGGAACAAACGATTGGACCTCCATTGAGCAGGTAAATGCATAATTATATTGTTTTATTATGATCGAGAATGATAGACAATTTGGTCGTATAAGCATTTTCATATTTTTCACCTGATATCATGCATCATGACGCTTTGTATGTCCATGCCTCCGTCTGCTTTGGGGAGATATGTATTTTGCATTGAATTTTGATGAACAATTAAGATTTTCGTCATTGTCTTGTCTCTCGGTCATTTGAATCATTGTATGTAGCCTTATTACATATTTGCAATATCTATCTGACTTAAAATTTCGAATTTGAATAAGACTACATACATTGTATCATTCAGGTTAACGATTTCAAAATAATGTTGACGCAAATTAATAAAGCCATGTTAAATTTCTGGTTCAGAATGCAACCGTTGGTGTAAAGATATAAACATTTTTCTTTTTCAAAATAACGAGCATTTTAAAAGACTGTTATAAATTGATAGTATATAATTAAAAAACGGAACTGAAAAAAATAGAAAAAAATGAAAGGTTCGTGTCCTTGTTTTCAAGATATAATTAATTGAAAATTTGGCGGGAAATGATTCTCTCTAGATTTTTCTTGTATTAGCATATTTTTCTATCAAAAACTATGAAAAAATAACAAGGATTTTATAAGATTTTCATAAATGACTTTTAAAACTATATGTTATAAAATTGTGAAAAGAAAAATAGGGATTAGCGAGCAAAATTTTTATTGGCACTACATTAATAAATCTAGAGGATTCTGAATATCTGATAAAAAGTCAAATACAAGAGTAGCGAACATCTTTAATAGAAATTTGAGTCGTTTATAATTCAAATAGTATTTTAAACAACCTGCAGTTATTTTTTGCTGGCTCCTTTTATCAGAACAGTTTTAGTCGACATCATTTTGAACAAGAAACCAATCATAAACCCTCCTTTTCTTCAGGTTAGGAGATATTGATTTTCACTCCATTTTTTTGTATATTATTTTTAAGGACGGGATATACATTTTCATATGAATGATTGCAAATCATACCGAACCTTTTTAGGGTCCAATTTCAGTCAGTCAGAAGATATCTTGGACTTCTTAAATGTTTTATTAAAAAATCTAGCGAAATGGTATGCAATGTGAGAATTCTGGTCAAGATTCAAATTTAAAACAATCAGGAGAACATGTTTAAAACAATCAGGAGAACATGTTTAAAACAATTAAGAGAACATGTTTAAAACAATCAGGAGAACATGTTTAAAACAATCAGGAGAACATGTTTAAAACAATCAGGAGAACATGTTTAAATTTAACAGCAAACAACATAAAATAAAATTGAGACAAAGAGAAAAAAGCTCAACTGCTGCTTAGAACGAGATCATTAAAAAAACGAAGACACACATGAACGACGTCGATTAAATTTTTGATGGGGCAGACAGCTAAAACGGAAGGCGAAAGGAGGATGTAGAAGGTGTGAACGGAGATGGTAGGAGTTGGCTTGAGTGAGAAACAAATTTCATCAGTTTATAACACATAGCCGTAGACAAGTTTCAAATATTGTAGCATTTTTATTTCGGAATGAAATAAAGTTTTTGACCTATAATGGTTTACTTTTATAAATTTTGACTTGGATGGAGAGTTGTCTCATTGGCACTCATACCACATCTTCTTATATCTATTATGTACGATTGGTTGATACTTTGGTAATACTTTCTTTTAAATACTTGACATACATTTCAGATATGATGTTTTATATAATTGATAATGATTTAAAAGTGAAAACATTCTTTGATCGTCTTTTTCAAACATTAAAATCCGATATATAATGATTTCTATCCTCGTCTCATGGGTTTTCGTGCTAATAAGAATTTATTGTGACGTCACAATTTCCATTGAAAAAACATGCATAGTACGAATTCATATGACGTATGAAAACATATGATCTGACCATAATGTTAGTCTTCAGCAAAGTACAAATATTCTCTAGGACTGTATGCAGAATTTGTAAAAACTACGAAATCGAGTAGCATAGAAAATAATTTTTTCTCAATCAACATACCTTTTCACCCTTGATAATAAATGACAAAACAACAGTTTGCGATATTTCTATTATTCTGTGATTGAACCCGTAATTTAACAGGTCTTATTATTATTCGTATCCGGAGTCGGGCCTGAGTCATACACTTATTATAAATCTCTATAATGAAGTGTCAAATATCGACCTTGTAACATTGACCGAATTAAATGAATTTGTTTACCTTACTTTATCTTATTGGTATGATTGTATGTAAAAAAAAAAATATATACAACATGGTTTTGATATGAAATCATTTGGAGCACTCCTTGCTTGCACAGAAAATTAATGTAAACTACAGCATTTTTCATGAATAAGTGTAGGAAAATTAATATGAAATTCAAGATGCGGACTGTACAAGTTAAATTACATTGTTTAACTGATACTTTTTTCATTGTAATGTATTAAATTTTTTCTGCAGGCGTACGTGTTAGAATTAAATTCAACAGGACAAGGAGGTATACTTTACTTATTTAACATTTATAAACTTTCTAACATGAATGCATAAGATATAGTTTTAAACATAATGTATCATTGAAATAACAGTATTGAAATATTTAGTCATTCGTATTAATACCTGTATACTACCCATTATATTGTTTCTTAATCTGATATTGATTGGGTTGTAACAGGGTCGTACATGGAATGCTATGTTCATTGGATGAAAACAACTTACTGCACTATAACGTTAATTGAATTTTCCATAATAAGATATTATAGTTAAATCTTTATTTTGATCAGTGAACATAGTCCCAGTTTTGGAAGGTTTTGAATTAAAACCTCTGTTCAAATATTTTTGGAGTGGGTTTGAAGTGGACTCGCCTAATGTACCTTTGATTTTTTTCATAAACTTTAGTAACTGAATGTAGTTTGTTGATAGTATTAATTTTTCAGCCACAGCATGCGCAGCTCCACCACCACAAAAAATACCAGGACGAGGAACAAGAGCTTACCTTGCTCATAAATATCAAGAAGACCCAAGACCACCATCATATTGGACACACTTTAAAAGTAACCAAACTATAAAGGACTGGAATACATCCCAAAAAGGCAATCCCTGCAAAGTTACCAGCGTTGATACAAAAACATACCAATCCATTGCAAAGGCGTTCACTAGTACTGGAGGATCAACAATAGTCAAAATAGAAAGAGTTGAGAATATATTACTATATGAGAAGTATATTCAGGAATGTCAAAGAACATTTCGTAAGGCGTTTGTTACTCAACTTTGTACTCCCCTCCAAAATGTGAAAAAATCATCTGGCCCTGCACTCACATTAAAATACCTAGATCAAGAAATGACCAAAAACTTACATGAGGAAATCAATGAGTTTTATTTGTTTCACGGAACTAAAGTAAATGCAGTTGATGTGATCATACAACAGGGTCTAGACAGTCGGCTGGCCTCATCTGGACTGTTAGGTACAGGAGTGTACACGGCAGAAACGGCATCCAAATCTGCAGGCTATACAGGTAATACTTCAAATATTATATATACAGAGCAGGAGGTGTTGTCTCGATATCCCAATAGCATGAGTTCGAATCCCGGCGAGTGAAGAACACAAATTTGCTTCCGCAAATTTGCAGATTTAACATTGTTGTGCTGATATTTAGAGTAATTATGTATATAATTTGTGTTTTCAGCGGTGTATCACCTTCACTGGTGATCCAATGGATGGATCTGTCGTAAAGTTGTCACTTGTTTAGACGTATTTATCAAATAATTATTGCTGTGACTGCATATTACGATCCTTTACGACAGATAATTTAGCTAATCTGCAATCAATTTCATTTCATGCCTTATATATCATGTACTGTGTTACAACTCTAGATTCTACTGACGAGGAAAGGTAACACTAGGCCACCGAAAGCTGATTTTTTGTTCAGTCTAGGTGGCCAAGTGGTCTAGAGCGCTGGACACAGTGCAGGCGGTGTTGTCTCGATATCCCAATAGCATGAGTTCGAAACCCGGCGAGGGAAGAATAAAAATTGCTTCCGCAAATTTGCAGATTTAAAATTGTTCTACTGATATTTAGAGTAATTATGTATATATGTATAAGTTATAGGTATAAGTCACTCAAGTTTGTAGACATTTTTTGGCAGTTCTGTAAAACCGCAAGTCAGGCGTATGCAATGGTCTACAGTTTGCTAGGCTTACCAGTTATATCGTGCCGAAAATATTTTGTTCGTGCAGTCTGGTCCCATAGGGTTAAGGGTCTCAAAAGACCCGACAGGTTTCACTATTTAATATTCAGGGGGTAATGTTTCATTACTATTTTCTAACCTTAGCTTAACGTTACCATCGGTTCACATCTTGTAGAACATTTTCTAATAATGATCATTCGTTTTCACAAGTTAGTTCGTAACTGCTTATAATATAAGATATAAATGAACAACAATTCATAAGATATATATCATTTTGTTTCGTAGAACGTACTATAGATCAAAAACTATTTAAAGACACATTGGTGTAATATTCCATCATAATGGTAAGGTGATGCATATATCGTGTACATACAAAGGAACGAGTTGTTTAAGTATTATAAAACGGACAAACTTTCATTGTTTAAAGCCATCGAGATTATCAATGAACAGGATGTGATGATGGGCATTTGTTATAGCACACCTAAATTGTTTAAGTTTCAACCGTCCTTGAATTAGATCATAATTTTTGAGTATCTGACTAACTCTTACCATTACTTTTATTCATATTCGATTACTAAAATGACTTAAGTAAATGCATGTACAACGAAGTGTTGTAATATTGAACTTATTGATTCAAAACTTCGATCATTTATTTTAACCACAACCACATAAACAATTGATATTTATTTTAGATCAAAATAAAAATGGAGAGAGTAAGATGTTTCTGATGAGAGTTTGTTTAGGAGATATTTTCATTACAACTCAGATGACGACGTTCAGACGTCCACCATGCATGAAGTGCTATAATGAAACTTGTATTAAACACCCAGAACTCTTTGATTCGGTGGTTGCAGAATTTGGTAGTAGAAGAGAATTTGTAGTGTACGATAGGTGCAAATGTTATCCTGAATATATTATAACATACAAATGATCAAATATCAATATATACATTTTGTCTGGTTATTTCTGAAGACTTACACAAAATGCTTATGTCTTTTCCAATATGTAATATACATTTTCGAGGATTAATTATATTTACTTATTTTATTTATACATGTGAATCCAAATGTACGGTCATGATTAATGTCTGTAAATAAAACAAAGGAATCTGTATAAAACTCTGTTACAATTTCAAAAACGTTTTTTTAGAATAATAGGGACGCTCTGGACCGAAAACAAAATGGAAAGCAATAAGAAAAAACACCAAACATCATAACACGTTCGAGAGCATAAAAATAAAAATGACCTAAATAGAGCAGCAACAATCATCAAAGATAAACTGGTTTTGTAAAGGCATATTCAGGTTGCTTTTGAATATAAAAATAAGAATATGTGGTATGATTGCCAATCAGCAAACTCTCGACCAGAGAACAATGTCGTATTAAGTAGCAACAATAGCTCACCGTAGGGACCTCAATAATGAAGAAAACCAATACCGCATATCAAGCTATATTTGGTCCCGATATGACAAATGCAAAACAATTCAAACGAGTAATCTAACGGCTGGAATTATGTAAAATACAATAAACGAAAAATGAAATATTTTAAAGCAAAAACACGAAATTACATGCCCATGACATGTTAAAGGCACACAAAGAATGTGGCGGGGTTAAAATTATTTGCGGGCACCTAACCCTCCCATAACATCAGACAGAGGTGTAGAAAACTCATCAAAGATATCAATCTTATAACGTTTTATGTCAGACGTGCGTTTCGTCTACAAAAGACTCATCAGTGATTCTCGAAGAAAAAATAAATAAAAGGCAAAAGCAAATACGAATTTGAAGACAATTGAGGACCCAGAATTCCGTAAGGTAACAACACAACATAAGAAGAAGCTATAAAAATCTGATGAAAAGGGCTTATTAAAACTCATCAGATCGATAAATAGCAGTCGATCAATTTATTTAATGTAGTCTTTTTGTCCTAAGGATATTCACGAAAAATTAGTGAGTCTATCTATCACAGCAAACAATTACCAGTTAAAACTATGATTACTATTATTTGGTCGATACTTCAGCTAATGGACTGTTATATCCCGAGTTTATCACCAGCCTAATAGTCCGGTATTTCTGTACTTGCATGAAAATACGGATATTGTTTCATAAAACTTAATTATAGAAATAATTTAAATTGGGGAATATATCATGCATATCTCTGATTCTTTTTTGTTACATAAGCTCTTCACCGATTTTCGCATATGTTTGTCCCCGAAAAGACGTTATTTATCAAAATGCGCATCTGTTGCAGTAAAATTGGTACCGTTTTATTTTACTGACATGTTTGACTTAAAACAAAACTTTTATATAGAGTTGGTGAAATTAAGTTTGTTACACAAAAATATATTTTACCCACAATTAAATCTTTGTATCAGACGTCTGGTAGCAAAATATGATTTTACGTTAGGCCATGGCTCATATCGAAATAGTATTAACAATGTCTCAAAGCAAGGCTAATCGAGCAATTTTTTGCAGTTTTATATAAAAAATATATAAGAAAAATACCAAACTCCAAGGTTAGTTCAAAAGTGGAAGTCCATAAAAACTGACAAGATCAAACGTTTTCAACCAACGGAGCAAGTGGAAAACAACTGTCATATTCCTGTCATAGTACAGGCATTTTCCGAAGAAAATGGTGTGTGAAACCTTGTATAAGCTAGTTTAACCTCCCACTTGTATGACAGTTGTTCATAGTTCCGCTATATTGACAAAATTAGGTGAGCAACCCAAACACACATAATAAGTTTATGCGACAATAATTTGGAGACAGCAGCCAAAACTGTGTAAACATACATCACAGACATACAACACAACTGACTAAAATATTCAAACAAACATATTTCATTTTAAAGCCGACTATACGATATGTTTTTTTTAAATTGTTGAAGGCCGTATGGTTGCCTATAGTTGCTTAGATCCACTTTATTTGAATAATTGGTGGATTGTTGTCTCATTGGCAATCATACAACACCTCCTTATTTTATATACAAATAAATCTAACAAAGACGCCAACAAAAAAGTTGTAATTGATAGTAAATTTGACAATATTATGACGTCAACAAATAAGTTTTTGAAGTTGATGGTATATTGACAAAGACGCCGATAAAAATTGTGTAGTTGATAGAACATACCATATATAGTATATAAACTCATCATAGATATACACTTTCTCGATAAAGTACAAATTAAGTAAAATATAAATACAAGGGTAAACAAAATGGAAGCAACACTGTTAAAACCTCTTGCGTCCGAATCGTACCTCAGGACAAGCCTTCACCTGGAACGCCCAAAGTAAAAAACCCGATGGCGGAATGCATAAATAGCCTGTCACGTCAAAAGTCATACGACCAAACGAAACATAACAGCAAGAAGACAAATAAAGGGAAAACTATAAAGGAAACAAAACGATACACAACTTCAGCACTTAGAATCTATAAATCAAGACCATCTTGTATTATTTGTGAAGTAGACACTGAATATTTATCTATTAGGTCTTGGTACTTTTCGATGAACATTTTGAGAAAAAGGACTAGACAATTTTTGGTAAAACCCTGGCTCATTATGTTTTGCTCAGACACCGATGACGTTTTAAAAAGTCTGAGTAGCAGATGCAATCTCTTGAATATCGTATGAGTTAAGAAATGTATACCTCATAAGCGGTTGAGGTTGGTATATTGCTGCCAAGTGAGAAATTGATAATTTCAAAATTGAAATCGTTTCGTTTGTCATAATTTCAATTCGAAGTCTTGTAGTAGATATGCTAGACAACATTCATTAAAAAATACAAGCACTGAAAACTGACAGACTTATGTTTAATGAATATCTAAAGGATGTTATAATGTATATTTTTATAATACTTTATGATTTTCGAAAGTAATTATTGGTCTTATTTTCTGCATTCAGTAAAGGTTTTGAAGAATTTGTGATTTATCGCAGTATTGAAGTATTTAAACGATGCACATATCATATTCGTTGAAATGTAGAAAGTCATTGCAACCATCCGTTTATCGAACAAACCAAAAATATACAATCCTTACGAAAAAGAAATCAACGGAAGATAGCCATCAAAGAAGTGAAAATAATCAATGTGAAAAGAAAAATGTTCCGTTTATCTATTTCTAGAGAATTCTTTATTATTTAAAATAAATATCATCAAGGTAATTGTGAGTGTTTTGAAATAATTTTTACTGTATTAAGCCATAAACTATAATTGATTAAAAAACAGAAAAAAGTCTTCCATTGATGTCTGTGAGAGTATGTACAACCCGTCGATAAACTGTATTGCCAAAACGTATACAGATGTTATCAAGGAATAAAATTACAGCTTAAAGCTTTCCATATCAGTCTATATAACAGACTAATGCGTTGTCTGAAAGTTTCAAAATGTTCGGCATGTTTTGGATGATCCTTGCAATATTTCAGACTTTTAAAAGTTTCCATACAAATTCTTGAATATGATTTGTTAAAGTCTTTTTAAATGATTGCATATTAGATATCATTTATACGGAACGCAATTCTCAATGTCAAGTATACAACCATAACTACGATATTTCTAATTAAGCTGTATATTTCAAAATCTAAACAATTTTAAATCTCTGAATATTTGTCAAATATTCAGGTTTATATAATTTTGCATGATAGTATCTTTCCAATTAACTCTTGAAAATGTATGCTTCAGTTTGATGTATTTTCCATTTGTATTCAGGAGATATGCGTTTGTCTTTGCTAATTATGTTTGTTTTTATTAAAATTTGTTAAGTGTACTTTGAAATGTAGGCATTCTTATGACATACGTCCTTCTTTTATTATTTGTTTTATCTTATTTTTGTTCCATCTTAGTTACTTATAATTGTATTATTTAATTGTGCAATTTACGTTCATTCAGCTACGTCAGTGAGATTTTCTACATCAATCAAAGGCCACAAAGTATAAGGTAAATATATAAAAGCGTTCTACGAATGTGTGTTTCAATTAATAATTGTTCAATGCTTTATGAACAAGTTCAATTGATTTTGATTAATGAAAAGTTCTTCCTATATATTTTTTATACAAATCAACATTGAAAAGTAAACAGTTTGATATGTATGTCATCAAATCAGTTGATAAAAGTGTCAACGATCAACACCAATTATCATATAGAAACGTTAGCAAGGTAAAGCATTGAACTTCAGTATGAAGGCACTACAGTTTCTTTTTTGTTCATTTCTTGCATTTTCTGTTGGAGGTAAGTTAATTAGTTATACTAATGAATATTACCTGTACTAATAATAAATATGATTTCAGAGCATTTTATTTTTCAAAATTGTTTGTTCCATTATCAACATTAATTTTGTTGTTGGTGAAAGTAGTTGCAAGTTTGTTTTCATTTTCAATTGTTTAATTAACTTAAATAATCGTGTCTCGACTGACCAAGCAATACTACCCATCCTAAAATTACGAAAGATAAACACTTGAATTAGCCATTTATTCAGTAATAACTAAATCTGATAAATCTAAATAGTCGCTATCAAATTCATTAATATATGGATTTAAGTCTTAAAAGGTCAATTTAATCTTAACATCATATGAAAAACTTGAACATTAAATTATTCAGTCATGTTCAGTCTTTCAGTCAATTTCAGACTTTTCACTGCAGTAAATTGAGTACTGTTCAGACAATTCACTTGCAGTCAATTCACTACTAATATTTCTAGAGAATTCTTTATTATTTTAAATACATATCATCAAGGTAATGGTGAGAGTTTTCAAATTCATTTTTATTGTATTAAGCCATAAACTATAATTAATTAAAAAACAGAAAAAAAGTCTTCCATTAAAGAGGTGCAATTGATGTCCGTGGGAGTATGTACAACCCGTCGATAAACTTTATTGCCAAAACGTACACAGATGTTATCAAGGAATACAATTACAGCTTTAAGCTTCTCATATCAGTCGATAAAACAGACTAATGCGTTGTCTGAAAGTTTCAAAATGTTCGGCATGTCTTGGATGATCCTTACAATATTTCAAACTTTTAAAAGTTTCCGTACAAATTCTTGAATATGATTTGTTCAAGTCTTATTTAAAAGATTACATATTGGATAACATTTATATGGAACACAGCTCTCAATGATAAGTATACATACATTACTACTATATTTCTAATTCAGCTGTATATTTTAAAATCTAAACAATTTAAAATTTCTGAATATTTGTCAAATATTCAGGATATATAATTTTGCATGATAGTATATTTCCAATTAACTCTTCAATCTGATGTATTTTTCATTTGTTTTAGGAGATATGCGTCTGTCTTTGCTAATTGTGTTTTTTTTAATTAGAAATTCTTTAATGTATTCTGAAATTTAGGCATTCTAATGAAATACGCCATTCATTTATTATTTGTTTTACCTTATTTTGTTCTATCTTAGTTACTTATAATTGTACTAAATAATTGTGCAATTTACGTTCATTCAGCTACGTCAGTGAGATTTTCTACATCCATCAAAGGCTACAAAGTATAAGGTTATTTAATATAAAAGCGTTCTTCTACGAATGTGTGTTTCAATTAATAATTGTAGAATGCTTTATGAACAACTTCAATCGATTTTTGATTACTGACAAGTTCATCCTATATATTCTTTATGCAAATCAGCATTGAAAAGTAAACAGTTTGATATGTATGTCATCAAATCATTTGATAAAAGTGTCAACGATAAACACGAATTATCATATAGAAATGTTAGCAAGGTACAGCATTGAACTTCAGTATGAAGGCACTACAGTTTCTTTTTTGTTCGTTCCTTGCATTTTCTGTTGGAGGTAAGTTAATTAGTTATATTATTCGAGATTACCTATACAAATAATATATATGATTTCAGATCATTTTATTGTCCAAAATTGTTTGTTCCATTATCAACATCAATTTTGTTGTTGGTGAAAGTAGTTGCAAATTTGTTTTCATTTTCGATTGTTTAATTAACTTAAAAATCGTGACTCAACTGACCAAGCAATACTACCATCCTAAAATTACGAAAGATAAACACTTGAATTAGCCATTTATTCAGTAATAATTAAATCTAATAAATCTAAATAGTCGCTATCAAATTCATTAGTATATGGATTTAAGTCTTAAACGGTCATTTTAATCTTAACATCATATGAAAAACCTGAACATTAAATTATTCAGTCATGTTCAGTCTATCAGTTAATTTCAGACTTATTCACTGCGGTTAATTCAGTACTGTTCAGATAATTCACCTGCAGTCAATTCAGTACTATTCAGTAGCTTTTCACACCTGGTGTAAACTAGCTTTCAGTAACTGCGAGTATTCTTATATCGGTGCTTTGTGTCTATTGTTTTTATGTTTGTTGTTTTTTTTTCGTACTGATTCTTTTGTGTTTGTCCCAAGTACGGCACCTGTAGTTCAGTGGTGTCCGTTGGTTCATGTCTGTCAATTTTGGTTTTTCTTAAATAGTTTTGTTAGGCCATTATTTTTCTCGTTTGAATTGTTTCACATTTTTCACGTGGGCCTTTTTATCTGGGTATGGATTCATCTCATTGTTGAAGGCCGTATGGTTGTTCATTATTGCTTATATCCTCTTTGTTTGAACTCTGGTGAATACATAGTTGTCTTTTGCCAATCATACCACATCTCCTTATTTCTATATTACTAGTGATGGAAAATAAAAAAGACATTCCATAGGTACATTGTATTTCCAAAATCTACTACACAGTTTATGACAATGAAAGTAATTTTGTTGTTTCTAAAACCCATGCTGACAGATTTAGTCACGGGCAGGTTTACCAAAAATGACAATAAAATTTAAGATGTTAAAAGTCTGACTATATATGTTCCTGACATCGCCTATAACAACCGTCTTTGATAATTGTAGCAGATGTTTTTTATGTTTATGTGCTTGTTCAAATTTAGGAGCCTGTTGTTCAGTGGTTTTCGTTGATTGCTGCATGTAATATTTGATTTAGGTTTATTTTTCAGCATTACACGGCCCTGTGGCTTTTGTCTTTCGAACTAGTTCACATGTTATCATGTCAGGCCGTGCCTTTGGTTATTCTCATTGTCGAAGGCCCAACTGACTGAATTGTCTCTATTGACTGTCCAAGTTGTTTTCAATATATCTCATCAAATCAATCAAATAATACACCAGCCATTGTCTGTCTGACCGGCCTTGTTTTCGCGCTGATAGATTTGTCATTTTTTATAGACTTGTCTTTGGGCCGAGTCGTCTTGTGCTTCGGCTTGACTAAGTCTTTGAAGAGTTCCAGTGTGGCGTGACCAGTGGCAGAATACATATTTTTTCCTCAGAATAACCTAACATTTGTACAAAATATGATGTGTTTACTTATTATTTCATGCCCATGAGTAAATTATCTCCATATAATTTGAAAAGAATTGTGATAAAGTGATTTAAAATGAATGATAACTCTCAAATGATTTTATCTTGGTAGTAATTAGAAGGTGTAATATCTAATTGAAAGATATTTACTTGACAAGCTACGAAACTAGATTTGTACTGTCCATGATCCTTGGGATGTGTTTTAGTTGATTTTAGTCTCTGATGCATGATTTTTAACTCAAGTACTTTCACTTTTTTGTTATTTAATGTTATTCAGGGTTATATCTAGCTATATACCAGCTTTATGGTACTAGTTGTCTCATTGGCACTCATACATGTACCACATCTTTTATATCTATTATCAATTCAAAATTGTATTTTTCACAAACATTTCAAAGTAAAAAATCCCCACACAATTGCCCGAATGAACAAACGAAACAATATGTCAAATATATGCCTTTACAATGCAAAGTTTGGGTATTACATTTCAAGTTCAATGGACAGAATATCCAACAAATTCAATATTTTGAAATATACATTTTCATGGTTTTAATTGAAACTGAGCCAAAGGAGCAATAAAACATCACCTTTGGTCAATTTTGCCGAAGAAGATCCAAAATTATTATAAAATTTATTACTTTAATGGCACCATTTCCGACGCGAATTCGAATGTAAAACAGTGAATGATAGCCTCCTAGATAGACAGTCCAAGAGCAGGGATACCGACCCAGTAAAGTAATGTAGACGTTTGATCCCGATTTAAGTGAAAACGACATACGTTTCTGGAATTACATCTTGTATGCTTGAGTGAAGAAGCAACAAAATACAAAGTGCTTATATGAAATATCAAATTTCATGAAAGTTCAACTTTACCTAGGGATCTTGCCAAAACTTAAAGTTTTGATAATTCAAAAACACAAAAGTCGGTATATATGTATCATTCAACTCATTTCAGTACAAAAGCACTTGACACCGGTACCAGACAAAACTAGTAAATCATTAGACATCATCTAAAGTAAGACATCAACACTGACATAGTATGTTTAAAAGAAAAATTGATAGACACTATGATGTCTGGATGCGGCATTTTTACGTTTTTTGCGTTTTTTGCTTCTGATATTCCATAAAGCCAAAACGTGAACGTATAAACGCGAAAAAGCGAAATGTTTTTCATTTATTCTTTTTGCATTTTTCAATTCGTATTTTCTCCTTATGATTGTGTTGAACAGTAGCATGACGTTATAAGGTGCTTCTGACTTATAGAAAATAGTATTAACAGATACAAAATTAACACGCATTGAATCTAAATAAACCTTAAAAGTGTTTTTAGAGCATATCAAAATGTAATGAACAAAAATACTGAAAAAAATTGTTTGATAAAGTGATATATTGCTAGGATTAGGCTTATACGCCATTTGATTTTAGTACTTAATTAATGTTTTCTTGATTTTCGAGTTTGCGTTTTATATAGGAAAAAAACCTCAGCAAATGAATCGAAAATTAATCTCTTTTATCTTTGCTTGACAACCCAAAATAAAGATATAAAGATTAATTTCTGTAGAATTTTATACACAACCACAGGAAGGTGGTTTCTAGAATAATTATTGTAAAATCAATTATTATAATGATAAAAATAATAAGAGTATAATTAAGTATATTTCTTAAAAAAACGAAACTGTTTTGGATCACACCAATTTTCAATAAGACCTTCTAATGGCTCCAAATGCATTTTTAAATATTATATGTATAAAAAAGAGACAGAAAAGGTACATAAATGTCAATTAAAATTAAAAATAATGGAAAAACAGACAATACCACGGCAAATGAAAAGATACGAAAATACAAAAAACATTCTATAAAACAACTTATAGAAAACTAAATACTGAGCATCTTCAAATCCACGAATACCCGGCTGTGATCTCAGGTGCTCCGAAACCAACACCATAAAATCAGGTAACCAATTCAATGCTTAATGGTTGAAATGTTTGCTTCACAGGATATTGAATTCGACTTGTTTGGACCACTACAATAAAATGTCATTACTATAATTCTGTATTAATTTTGGGAACAATAAACTATCGGGAAATTAAATTGTAGTAATGTATGGTTGTTCGCATGCACAATTAAATTACATATCTAATATATGTTCCAATAGTTGTGTTTTAAATATTTTACTTTCCGAAATATTTCTTATTTCTTTTTCCAAACAGCAAAGCGAAAAGACGGAATCGCAAAAATGAAAAGTCGCAAAAAACGAAGAAAAAAAAAAAAAAGGAAATCGAAAACATGTTGTAGCGTTATCGTATTCTCTTAAGTGTATTCGGCTTACAATAATTAAATGCGAAAACATGAAACCGCGAAACATGGTTTCATCCGGCTAAAATATTAAACAAAGGTTGCATCTTGATTGAGATAGAGATTTCATTGCGCTAGAGAAATAATTCAGTGATTGTATTATGGCCTTGAGGATTTGCATTTGGTGTACATCACACAGGATTATATCAGACATACATATATACTTGTTCAATATTTTATTTTTTGTGAAAATTTATAAGGATATAGCATTTCTGTTGAAATACACTTGTTATCCATAGGATTTTACATGAATAAAAAAAAAAAAAGGAACTTGTGGATTGTTTTTTTTTCATATAGTATCCACAAAAGAAATTTTCATTATAACCAATTTAATTTTTTGTTTAGTTTTAACCACTTATTGTGTGCATTAATGTATTTGAATTTAAAACTGTTATCAAAATCTGTAATAAAACTTTAAACTTAATTAATCTTGATGGATCATGACTTTATATAACATCAAAATGAAGCTAAAACCAGTACTTTAACGTATTATTTTTTTTTTATTCAATATACCGTTAAATTTTACTTTTTTCAGGTTAATTTATTCCAATACTTTTTTACACAAACGAAAATTTTGTGTTAATTTAACTATTTAAATTTTCTATTCCAATACTGTATCATCTTGGGAGTAAACAAACGAAAATGGAACTCTTGTGCTTAATCATTGACTATTTACATTTTTACATGTCATCATTCCTAAGATTTGTCTGTCAGGACAGTCTTAGACTGTTGTACATCAGGTAGCAAAGAGTGTGTTAACAGTGCCAGGCAATTATTTCAACAAGAATATACAAAAAATACTAATAAATCATTGCTTAATGAATTTCCATTTATAACAGGTGAACAGAATTATCCCATTAAAATCATTAGTATTTATATAACCGAACAATACCTATTTCAATAAAAAAAAAGTTCCATGAATTGAAACATGTTGCTGTATGTGAAATAAATTAGTGTATAAACTCTAAAGCAAACCTCCTCAGATGATCTTAGGTTTGACACCTTTGATAACCCTAGACATAGATTGTCTTAGCCGTATAAACGAAACCTTAGCTAAAACATAAATTTCTTAGCCGTATTTAGCAAAACTTTTCGGAATTTTCGGTTTTTATTGCTGTTCAATTTCGAATTTAATATGGCCTTCCTACCTTTTCGATTCGAGCGTTAGTGAAGAGTCTTATGTAGACAAAACACGTGTCTGGCAATCCTAATTTTAAGCCTGTTATCTTTGATGAGCTTTTATAAATACTTTCGATCAAAGGTGTCACCAGCCAAGTATGCAGCACTTTCGTATTGAAACGAAAGTCTATGTTTATTTTCTATATATTTACTGTACATAAAAGTTTTCAATTATTCGAAACACTAAGGTATTTCTACCCCACCCCTGCTAGATTTATATTGCCTTTGCCGTATTCGCACAACTTTCGGAATTTTCAGTTTTTAATGCTCTTCAGTTTTAATTTGACCTTCCAACTGTTTCCTTCGACCGCCCCTGAAGAGTCTGATGTAGAGGAAACGCTCGTCTTGCGTATCAAATTATAATTATAGTATCTCTTTGATGAGTTTTTTAACATCATTTCGAATAAAAATCGTTTCTGTCAACATCAACAATCTTTTTCTCTACGTCGTTATTGTTATTGCTTCTGTATTTTTGATTGATACGATATTTGCTTGAAATCGCAAAGTATCTCAACTACTCATTTTTGATGAACAAATTTACATAAAAACAATCATAATCTAGTCAAAAAGCATGCTTAGATTCCTGTCAATTTGTTAATTTACATACACAAATAAAAAAGGAACCTCAATTTACATAGAACTGTTGTTTTGATGATTGATAGATTAAGTTGTGTGTGATCTTTTAATCTCGATAAGATGGAACAACAAGTTATCTCAAGAGAAAAGTTCATTGCGTGCATAAAATAACGACATGTTTTCAGTATGATGCATTAAAAACACTTTATGGTACAAAAGAAACAGCTATCTGAAATCATTAATGTTTGACTTTGTAAAAAATCAAATAAAATTACATTCAATTTTTTTGAAAATTCTAATAAATGTTATACTTGTATATATAATCTCCTGACGCATCTCATAAATCACGATATGAAGTTTTTTTGGGTTCCATATTGATGTTTTTAATTCCTCAGATACCCTTTTTAGAACTGAAAAATAGGAATGTTCCATTATACAGAAATAAAAGAAAGACATGGTCTGTGTCTGTCATCCCATTACAGACACTGTGTCTGTCATATATGCCTTCAGGGATATTAGATCATAAGAAGTTTAAAATTAACACCTTAGCCATTTAGAATTATAAAATAAAAATGTATATTAATTGGAAAAAAAGTCTGTCTGAAAGTTTCAAAATGCTCGGCATGTCTTGGATGATCCTTACAATATTTCAAACTTTTAAAAGTTTCCGTACAAATTCTTGCATATGATTTGTTAAAGTCTTTTTAAATGATTACATTTTAGATAACGTTTATACGGAACACAATTCTAAATGATAATAAAATTGAGAATGGAAATGGGGAATATTTCAAAGAGAAAACAACCCGACCAAAGAGCAGAAAACAGCCGAAGGCCACCAATGGATCTTCAACATAGCGAGAAAATCCCGCATCCGGAGGGGGCTTCAGCTGGCCTCTAAATAAAAATGTGTACTAGTTCAGTAAAATGGATGTCATACTAAACTCAAAAACATATAAATGAACTAGAAACATACAAGACTAACAAAGACCAGAGGCTCCTGACTTGGTACAGGCGCAAAAATGCGGCGGGGTCAAACATGTTTTGTGAGATCTCAACCCTCCCCCTATACCTCTAGCCAATGTAGAATAAAGAAACACACAGCAATACGCACAGTAAAACTCAGTTTAAAAGAAATCCGAGTGCGATGTCAGAATAGGTAACAAAAGAAACTAAGCAAAATGACAATGATCATAAATTAACAAAGGACTACTAGCAGTTACTGACATGCCAGCTCCAGACTTCAATTAAACTGATTGAAAGATTATGTCTTCATCATATGAAAATCAAGCACAATCCCTCCCGTAAGGAGTTTAGTATCATACCATCATAAAATATATGAGAATAACATAACCCGTATCATGCCAACAACTGGTTTTAGAAGAAATGTGCTTATTTCCGATGCAAAGACCCTATGAGTGAATCAATACTAATACCAAAATATGCCATTTTCAATGACCTGACAACAGTATCGTAACTATATCCCTTCTGAATAAATCTGTTTAAAGGTTTGGTTAGCTTTTGAGGTGAATGCCGACATTTTTGTGCTTTGTAAAGAATATTACCATAAAAGATGGGATGTGAAATACCTGAACGTATAAGATGTCTGCATGTTGATTTATATTTACGAATGATGTCCTTGTACCGATGATAAAATTTAGTAAATGTTTTGACTAGTTTGTGATATCGAAAACCCTGGTGTAATAATTTTTCAGTAATACAGATCTTTCTTTCGTTAAAATCAAATACGTTGTTACATACACGGGCGAATCGAACAAGTTGAGATATATAAACACCATAAGATGGTGACAAAGGAACGTCATCATCTAAAAATGTATAATTAACAATAGAAAATGAAAAATCATCTCTTTTATCATAAATTTTGGTATTAAGCTTCCCGTTAAAGATATAGATATCAAGATCCAGGAAAGGGCAGTGTTCATTGTTAGTATTAGCTTTATTTAAAGTCAGTTCAGCAGGATAAATATCTTTAGTGTACATACCGAAGTCGTCATTATTGAGAGCCAAAGTATCATCCAAATATCTAAAAGTGTTATTAAATTTTTGTATCAGATGTTGTTTTGATGGGTCTTTGCTGATTTTAGTCATAAATTGTAACTCATAACAATGCAGAAACAGGTCCGCAATAAGTGGTGCACAGTTAGTCTCCATTGGAATTCCGATAACTTGACGATATACGGAATCTCCATAGCGAACAAAAATGTTATCTACTAAAAATTCAAGGGCAGTTATAGTATCAAAGCAGGTCCAATTGACATAGTTCTTTTGTTTGTTGTTACTAAAAAATGACCTTTTCATTTTCGATTGTTTAATTAACTTAAAAAATCGTGTCTCGACTGACCAAGCAATATTACCCATCCTAAAATTACGAAAGATAAGTATACATACATAACTACTATATTTCTTATTCAGCTGTATATTTCAAAATTTAAACAATTTCTAAATATTTGTCAAATATTCAGGTTAATATAATTTTGCATGATAGTATCTTTCCAATTAGCTCTTGAAAATGTATGCTTCAGTTTGATGTATTTTTCATTTATTTTTAGGAGATATGCATCTGGCTTTGCTAATTATGTTTTTTTTTATTTAAAATTGTTTAGTGTACTCTGAAATGTAGGCATTTTTATGAAATACGTCATTCGTTTATTGTTTGTTTGATCTTATTTTTGTTCCATCTTAGTTACTTATAATGGTACTAAATAATTGTGCAATTTACGTTCATTCAGCTACGTCAGTGAGATTTTCTACATCCATCAAAGGCTACAAGGTATAAGGTAAATATATAAAACCGTTCTACGAATGTGTGTTTCAATTTATAATTGTAGAATGCTTCATTAACAAGTTCAACCGATTTTGATTAATGACAAGTTCATCCTATATATTTTTTATGCAAATCAGCATTGAAAAGTAAACAGTTTGATATGTATGTAATCAAATCATTTGATAAAAGTGTCAACAATAAACACGAATTAGCATATAAAAACGTTAGCAAGGTAAAGCATTGGATTTCAGTATGAAGGCACTACAGTTTCTTTTTTGTTCGTTCCTTGCATTTCCTGTTGGAGGTAAGTTGATTAGTTATATTATTGAATATTAACTATACAAATAATAAATATGATTTCAGAGCATTTTTTGTTCAAAATTTGTTGTTCCATTATCAACATCAATTTTGTTGTTGGCGAAAGTAGTTGCAAATTTGTTTTCATTTTCGATTGTTTAATTAACTTCAAAAATCGTGTCTCGACTGACCAAGCAATACTACCCATCCTAAAATTACGAAAGATAAACACTTGAATTAGCCATTTATTCAGTAATAACTAAGTCTGATAAATCTTAATAGTCGCTATCAAATTCATCAATATATGGATATAAGTCTTAAACGGTCATGTTAATCTTAACATCATATGAAAAGCCTGAACATTAAATTATTTAGTCATGTTCAGTCTTTCAGTCAATTCACTTGCAGTCAATTCAGTACTATTCAGTAGCTTTTCACACATGCTGTAAACTAGCTTTCACTTACTGCGAGTATTCTTATATCGGTGCTTTGTGTCTATTGTGTCTATTGTTTTTATGTTTGTTGTTTTTTGTTTCTTGTACCGATCTTTTGAGTTAAGCCAATTGAAACTGAATTTTACAGTTATATTGTGCTGTTACACCACTGTCCCAGATTAGGGAGAGGGTTAAGCGTTCATAAACATGTTTCACCCCGCTACATTCTTTTTGTGTTTGTCCCAAGTAAGGCACCTGTATTTCAGTGGTGTTCGTTGGTTCATGTCTGTCATTTTTGTTTTCGTAAATAGTTTTGTTAGCCGTTATTTTACCGTTTGAATTGTTTCACATTTTTCACGTCAGGGCCTTTTAGCAGACTTTACGGTACTGGTTTCTCTCATTGTTGAAGGCCGTACGGTTGCCCATAATTGCTTATATCTTCTTCGTTTGAACTATGGTGAATACATAGTTGTTTTATTGTCAATCATACCACATCTCCTGATTTTTATATTACTAGTGATGGTGAATGAAAATAAGACATTCCATAGATATTTCCAAAATCATCTACACAGAAAAGAAATAATGTTGTTGTTTCTAAAACCTATGCTGACAGATTTAGTCTCGGGCAAGTTTTTGACAATGAAATATAAGATCTCGCACCTTATATGTTCCTGACATCGTAACAACCATCTTTGATAATTGTAGCAGATTTTTTTTTGAAAAAAATATATAAGCAATTGACATATAGTACTTATACCAAAATATAATAATAAAAATTAATGGGTTAGGCCTTCCTGAAGTCATTTTGATTCATAGCCCGACTATATGAAAGCACTATAAAGAAAACCAGTATATTCTGACAAAAAGTCTAGGCACTCAAACTGTACTTAAAGATGTAAGAAAAAGTGGATTTTGTTTCATTATGGTGTAATGGAACAAATCTTTGGTAAGTAATAGTTCTAGAAGTTTAAGATGAAACTATCGAAACTATGTTATATATAAGGAGCAAGGGATATACTATCTAACATTGATTTTTTTCAGTAAATCAAAACCTAATTAAATATGTATTGCTATTCGGTTATGAACACTTATTGGATTATATCATGTTGATACTTAAAGTTTTGCATTGCACAAGGTCATGCTTTTCTCAGACTTTTATTACGTCTTTACACTTGTTCCATTGAATGTTTACATGTTGATATTAAAGGCTGGTAAAACATAATTTAATTGTTAGTTGTAGTAAGCTTTGAACTATTTTGTTCAGTAACTGCTAGTCTAGATCTCATAGATTAGTGCTTTGTGTCTTTTGTCTTTTTGTAAGTTGTTTTTTTGGCTTAGTGTACATGTAAATCAGATGAGGTAGTCCATTCCAACTGACTTTTACAGTTGTATAGCTGTTACACCACTGTCCTAGGTCAGGGTAAAGTTATGCGCTCGGGAAAAAGTTCAATCCCGCCACATTCTTTATGTGCTTGTTCAAAGTTAGGAGCCTGTTGTTCAGTGGTTTTCGTTGATTGCTGCATGTAATATTTGATTTTAGTTTATTTTTTTAGCATTACACGGCCCTGTGGCTTTTGTCTTTCGAACTGGTTCACATGTCATTTTGTCGGGCCGGGGCCTTTAGTTATTCTCATTGTCGAAGGCCGAACTTACTGAATTTTCTCTATTGACTGTCCAAGTTGTTTCTAATATATCTCATCAAATCGATCAAATAATACACCAGCCATTGTCTGTCTGACCGGCCTTGTTGTTCTGATAGATTTGTCTTTTTTAAAGAGTTGTTTTCGGGCCGAGTCGATTTGTACCTTGGCTTGTCTGGATGGTTTTTAAGTTTGAGCAGA
Source organism: Mytilus coruscus (assembly GCA_017311375.1). NCBI lineage: Eukaryota > Metazoa > Mollusca > Bivalvia > Mytilida > Mytilidae > Mytilus > Mytilus coruscus. The sequence continues at coordinate 31,211,558 of CM029597.1, read as the reverse complement.
GTTCCAGTAATGCGTGACCAGTGGCAGAATACATATTCTTTTCCTCAGAATACCCTAAAAATTGTACGAAATATGATGTGTTTACTTATTAGTTTATGCACATGAGTAAATAATTTCTATATAATTTGAAAATAATTGTGATTAAGTAATTTATTATGTATGATAACTCTCAAATGAATTTTTTATCTTGGTAGTAATTAGAAGGTGTAATAGCTATTTGAAATATATGTACTAGAGAAGCAACGAAACTAGCATTGTGATAGATAAACCAAACGCTTAATGTACTTTTCAATTCAAAATTGTATTTTTACAAATATTTCAAGGTAAAAAATCCCTACACAATTGTCCGAATGAACAAACGAAACAATATGTCAAATACATGCCTTTCCAATGCAAAATTTGGGTATTACATTTCGAATTTAATGGACTAAATATCCAACAAATTCAATATTTTGAAATTGACATTTTCATGGTTTTAATTGGAACTGAGCCAAAGGAGCAGTAAAACATCAACTTCGGTCAATTTTGCACAAAAAAAGATCCAAAATTAGTTGTTGAACAATTGGTAGAATTTTAAATGAAAATTTACTACACAATTTTTCATTTCAATGGAACCATTTCCGACTCGAATTCGAATGTAATACAGTATATGATAGCCTCCTAGATAGCCAGTCCAATAGCAGGGATACCGACCCAGTGAATTAATTGGGACGTTCGATACCGATTTAAGTTGAAACGACATATGTTTCTTGTATTACATCAGGTATGCATGAGTGAAGAAGCAACAAAATACAAAGTCCTTAAATGAAATATCAAAATTCATTAAAGTTCAACTTTACCTAGGGAAATTGCAAAAACTTAAAGTTTTGATAATTCATAAACTCAAAAGTCGGTATATATGTATCATTCAACTAATTTCAGTACCGAAGCAATTGACACCGGTACAAGATGTTTTGATATTCCATAAAGCCAAAAGGTGAACGCATAAATCCGTTTTGCATTTTTTCCTTTTGATTGTGTCGGACAATTATTCTTAAAAGTAGCATGACGTTATAAGGTATATAAAAATAGATAAAGCCACCAGTTCAAACGATACAAGAAAGAAATTGACCAATATATTTTTCCTATATTTATTTATCTTTGACAAAAGTTTAAAAAAAAGATTTTTGTGCTTCTAACGTATAGAAAATAATACTTACAGATTCAAAATTAATACGCATTTAATCTAAACAAACCTTAAAAGAGTTTTTAAAGCATATCATAATGTAATAGTAAAAACACTGAAAAAGTGGTTTATTGCTATGATTATATAAGCCATTTGATTTTAGTACTAAATTGATGTTTTCTTGATTTTCAAGTTTGCGTTTCATGTAGGAGAACAACAGAAAATCAATCGAAAATCAATCACTTTGAACTTTGCCTGACAATCCAAAATAAAGATATAAACATTATTTGCAGTAGAATTTCATACTCAACCAATGAAGGTGGTTTCTAGAGTAATTATTGTTAAATCAATGATTAAAATAATAAAAATAATAAACATAATAAGAGAAAAATAAGTATTCTTTTATAGAACGAAACTGTTTTGGATCACACCAATTTTCACTCCTAATGGCTCTATCGATACAATGTTAAATATCATATGAATTAAAAAGAGAAGAAAGATACATAAATGACAATGAAAAAATCAAAAGTAGAGGAAAAACAGACAATACCATGGCAAATGAGAAGATACGAAAATACAAACAACATACTGAGCATTTCGGACTCCGCAAAAACCCGGACCTGATCTCAGGAGCTCCGGACGCCAAAACCATTAAATAATGTAACCAATCCAATACTTATTGGTTAAATTGTTAGCTTCACAGGACATTTAATTCGCCTTTTTTGGACTACTTCAGTTAAATTTCATTTTTATAATTTTGTATTCATTTTGGAAACACTAAAACAGCAAAGCGAAAAGACGGAATCGCGAACAGGAAAAGTCGCAAAAACGAAAAAAAAAAGAAGCGAAATTGCAAACATGCTGTAGGACAAAGACGCAAAATGACGAAGGTGCAAACACGAAAAGGCTAAAGCGAAGATAAATTCTCATTTTAGCGTTATCGTTCTCTTTTTAGGTGAATTCGTATTACAAAATTTAAAGGCGAAAATGCAAAATCAAGAAACCGCGAAATGTGGTTAATTTGGCTACAATATTGAACAAAGATTGCATCTTGATTGAGATGGATATTTTACTGCGCTAGAAATATAATTCAGTGATGGTATTATAGCTTTGAGGATTTTCCCTTTAGTGTGCATCACATATAAGATTACAGGAGACAAACATCTATACTTGTTCAATATTTTATTTTTGTTAAAGTGAAAACTGATAAGGATATAGCATTTCCATTGAAATAAACTTATTATCCCTAGGATTTGACACAAAAATTAAAAAAATGAACTAGTGGTTGTATTTTATGCATGTAATCCACAAAAGAAATTTTTATTATAACCAGTTTAATTGTTTTTTTGTTTTTTTTTCAATTTTAACCACTTTTTGTGTGCATTCATGATTTTGAAGATCAATTAGCTACCAAAATGTCATGTTAATTTATCTTTTTATACCCTGTGTGTTTTGCATTCTATTCGAATACTGCATCATCTTGGGAGTAAATAAACGAAAGTGTATCTCTTGTGGTTAATCATTAACCATTTACGCTTTAACATTTCATTCCTGTCAGCAAAACTATTTTCCAGGTAACAAAAAGTGTGTTATTAATCCAGCATGCATATTACAAAAGAGTAAATTGCAACATCTATATTATCTTACAAATCTTATATTAAAATGACATTTCTAAATAATCATTGATTAATCATTACCCCCTTACAACAGGTAAACAGAGTTTCCCTCGTTAAAATTATTAATATTCATATAACCATGATAACTGAACAATGCATAATTTAATAAAAAGTTCCTTGAATTAAAATAGGTTGCTGCTGGTGAACAAAATAAGTATATAGACTAAGCAAAACCTTAAGGTTTTTTTACCGTTAGTCATAGATTATCTTAGCCGTATTTGACACAAATTTTCGGAATTTTCGGTTTTTAATGGTGTTTAACTTCGTATTTAATTTGATATGGACTTCCAGGTACCGTCTGACAATCCATCTTATAAGGCTCTTATCTTAGTGGGCATAAACAAATACTGGGTCGATGCCAATGCTGGTGGAAGTTTTGTCCCCGAGGGTTTCACCAGCTAAGTATTCGGCACTTTTGTGTTGACATGAAATACCATTTATGTTAATTTTCTGTAAATTTACTGTTTATAAAAGGTTCAATTATTCGGAACATTAAGGTTTTCTACCTCATCCCTTTCTCGGACATATATTGCCTTAGCCGTATTTTCGGAATTTTCGGATTTGAATGCTCTTCAACTTTGTTTTTGATTTGACCTTCAAACTGTTTCGTTCGAGCGCCCCTGATGAGTTCGACGTAGAGGAAACTCTCGTCTTGCGTACAAAATTATAAACATAGTATCTTTGGTGAGTTTTTTTTTTAAATCATTTCGAATGCGTTTCTATCTAAAATCATCTTTTTTTTTCTCTACGTCGTTCTTTTTACTGCTTCCGTATTTTTGATTGATACGATATTTGCCTGAAATCGCATATTATCTCAAATACTCCTTTTCGATGAACAAATTTACATAAAAACAATCATATCCTAATCAAAAAGCATGCTAAGATTCCTGTTAATTTGTTAATTTACATACACAAATAAAAAAGGAACCCCAATTTACATAGAACTGTTTTTCGATGATTGATAATTAAGTTGTGTGTGTTTTTAAATCTCGATAAGATGAAACAACAAGATATACAAAGAGAAAAGTATATTGCGTGCATAAAATAACGACATGTTTTAGTATGTTGCATAGAAAAAAAACACTTTATGATACAACATAAACAGCTATCTGAAACCATTATTGCTTTAACTTTGTAATTTCATTCAATTTTGAAAAATTCAAATATGATACTGTGAAACCTGTCTTAACCGAATCTTGCATAAACCGAAAACCTGTCTAAAACATACATGTTCTTAAGTCCAGTCATATCAAATGTTTTGTGATGTGTACCTGATTAAACCGCCAAAACCGAACAAAATCTCAAGTCCCGAAAAGGTTCGGTTTAGACAGGTTTTACTGTACTTGTATATATAATCTCCGGACACATCTCATAAAACACGATATCAAGTTTTCTGGTTTCCATATTGATGTTTGTAATTCCTCAGATACCCTAAACAGAACTGAAAATAAGAACGTACAGTGCACTTAAAGACATACCGAAATAAAATAAAGACATGGTCTGTGTCTATCATCCCATGAGGGACACTCTGTATGTCCTATACCTTTGGGGATATCATATCATAAAATTTGAAATTAACACATTAGCCATTTGAAATTATAAAATAAAAGAAATATATTTATTCGAAAAAACGTCATTTCATACGGAAAATATTTGTTTTTATAAAATATTTGCACTAAATCTTTTCAGTTAAAGATTTACAAAACCGTGTTCCGAAATCAGTACTGATATGGATAATATTATGGCATATTTATAAAATAACCAATAATGGATTTTATGTAAACATATATGTTTCAAAATATTTCAAAACATGAACCAGAAATAAAAACTGAACAATGAATAGAAGAGGGAAAATAAATATCAACCATTGTTTGTCATAATTTAAATTCAACAAATAATAACTAATACAGAATTGATAAGAGTTGGTCTAAGTTAATTTAATAATAACTAAGTAATTAAAAACAAGAAAAATAGACAAAAAGTAACAGGGGAAAAAAAACCCAGGGTAAAATAAATTTATAGGACAAAAGGTCACAGGACACAAAGTCACAGTGGTAAAATTACTGTAAATTCAGATATTATTGCGTGCATTTATTATTGCAATTTAGACATGACAGACCAAAATAAGAGAACGATGTTTGCGATTACAGGAAAAGCTGCATACAAAGATATGTGTCAGATTGCAGAATGCGAGTTCTTATTTTTGCGATACTCACACTCGCAATAATTTCTAAATTTACAGTAATAATTGTTAATTGTTGATAGTTTTTGTCGAAACTATACAAAGACACACAATTACTGCAATACCCGTTCCTTTTTGCGTCCTGTGAAGTATTTGCTTGATAGAAATACATGAATCGGTCAGAATAAATTTAATAAAACAAAGTGAATATTGATATTTCTAAGTTGTACATTTTTCGTCTCTATTGCGTCTTTTGTAATCAAAATAAATGTTAGTTTGTCCGCAATCATTATTATCATTTTATGGTAACATTCTCCTTATAATTTCAAAACTACATAACTCGGATATGAAGTCGCTCCCGAAAAAGTACCTGTGATACACATATTTATGCTAATTGCTTAAAACTTTTTTCTTCAGAAATATTAGAGTTTCCTTCCCCAAAAAGGGAACTTTCGGTCCTTTGTCCGTTGTGGTTTTCTTGGTACATGGTGTTCTTTTCTGCACATTAAAAGTCTTTTGCATTGTTTAAAAGAACCCGAGTTGACCGCTGAACAAATATGTTATTTTCGAATTTCTGAAAATGTTTAACCTGTTTTTATATTTACACAGAAAATACTGTATATTTTTTAATCATTGACCTATCAATATTTATATATTTTATGTTTCTCGAGAAAAAAAATTTTAACTGATGAAATGACCAATGGTTGTCACTAGAGGAGGGACGACAGTCAAGGTGTCGTGTGCAAAACTTTTCATGTCACGTGATACGATTTCATCTTCCGTTTGGCAATTTTAAATATTGTAAAAGATTGATTTGTATGTGTTTTCAAATCAAATGTACTCTACTGCATTCATGGAAAATATAGCAAGTTTTCACAGAGAAAGATTTATTGATGATCGAAAATCACTTTTACATAAAAATATTAATGGATTTTTTTAATTTTTTTTTTTGGTAAATTGTATCTTTGAAGATTATATTCCGTAATGGCGGGAATTTTATTCGATGTCTATAAAAATAGAAGGCACACATTTTTGTTAATATTTCGTAATTTATTACAGTTAGAGAATATTGTTCGTACAACCAAACACATAAAAGGTCTCCTTAAGTCTCCATCCGTTGCTGCAAAGTACGACGCTAAAAAACGATTTTCAAAAAAAATGTCCAAATATATTTGTCATATACGTGAGTAAATACGTAACCCTTAGGCATAAAACTACTTTTTTTGTGTATTTTGATTATATTCAAGATAAAATGAAAATGTTTCACCCGAAAAACCATGTAATGAATATAGCTTTTCAAAATTGTGTATAATTTGTGTATTGGTCAGCTTCGTTCTCTAATTGTGTTTTCTCGTTTTTTTATTTTTTGTACAGATAAATGAAGATTGAGTACAATATTTATAATTTTGTAATAAATAAAATTTGGTCTCAAATAAAACCTAAAAATCAATCAAATGAATTCTATTAATGCCCATGCCGTATGAAATAAGCCCTCGGGGATAGCAGTTTAATACGGTGATTAGTATGACAAGTATGTATATTCCCGACAAATAATGACAATTACCAAATTCGTTTATTATGTGTACATGAATATATATTGTATAACTATTACAATTGTATATAACTGCATATATTTGTATTCTCAGTCAACAAATTTCGAATGTCCAGGTGATATTCACGCCACGAACTGCTTTTAATAAATTACACGTTATCACCGCGACAGATTGATAATATAAGACAAATCTGCGTGCCGTGTGCAGAGTGTCGTCCCTCCTCTGGGTTGTCACTTTGCTTAAATGATAACTTTAATTATTATAGTATTACATTTATAACATGAATGTAGTACCAATGAAAATGTTTGAAAAGTTTTGACATTTATCTTAAACATAATCTTGTTTAAGCTAAGGAGAAATTAGACTAATGTGTCAAAATATTAAAGTATTATATAGAATTTGCAAACTGTAGAAATAATTAGAACATTTTCTATCTGTCATATAGTTCGTACTGAATAACTGCTTAGACAAAGTTGATCATAAATATGTTCTACAAATGATAATAAAATTTTATTGAATGCATTGTTTTTATTGGCGTCTTTGTCAAATTTACTAGCAACAACATCACCATTTTTGCTGGCATCTTTGTTATATTAATGAGTATGTTTGCTTGAATTTTGTAAGTCAGTTGTTTTGTATGGCTGTGATGTATGTTTACACAATCAATTTTGGCTGCTGGATCTCAATTACAGGGATGGGGTAATCGTAATCTGTAATTGTAATCTATTGTAATTGATTACATTTTCAAAAGTAATCGACAGTAATCTGTAATCGACAACATTTTCGATTACATGTAATCGTAATTTAATCGATTACAGCAAAAATTCTTATGTAATCATCGATTACTTTTCGATTGCATTTCGATTTCTTTATTAAAATAGTTTGATGAAATAAAACCTAGTTTAAATGAAAATAGACAACTGCTTGTATTCATCACTTTATAGTACTGATAAAATAGAATGTATTAATATTACTTGAGAGTTCATCAAATACCTTATTTAGATCTGTTGTCTCAAGCTGCATTATGATTAACCACATCTAACAAATTTTACTATAGTTCCAGCTTTTGAAATAAATGACTTTCAATGCTTGTCAATAATTTAAGACCTTTTATATTAAACACAAAAATGTTAAAAATACGAATTTAGATTCAAAATAGGAAAATACATGTAGTCCTAAGTTAAGTTCTGTACTCCATTGAAGTAGTAAGCTTATTTGTAATAAAATTCCTTAAAGCATAATTTTCAATGAGAGTTAGAATTTAAGCTTAGAATAGATAAACTGTTGATTCGTTATAATGTTATGACATCGAAATTATGTAAGTATACAAAATCGTTTTGACAATGAACCAATGCATTGAAATTTTTGTTCAGTAATAGATACATGTATCCCATTTTGACACTAAAATGTATATTGTTTATGATTTGGAATAGAGCAAAAAAGAATTCTCAACAACCTTCTTGTTTTTATTAGTCAGATGATCATAGACTTCTAATCAATGAGATACAGACTTTGTTTTAATTTCAATTATGTCTAATTAAGTGAGAGATTTAATACATTATATTGCCCTAGGTTATAAATTGTTCTCCATTGTCAGTTTTATAACCTGTAATTAAGGATTATCCAAACAAAAGGATAAATTCATTCATGTAATTATAAATTATAAATTTCCATCATTAAAAATTAGCTGAACTAATTCTTCTTTTTTTATATAATTTTTTCAGAGGAAACCTCTCACATTGAAATGAATTATATTCAAATATACCTGTTAATATTGAGTAAATATCAAACTTAAGTCAGTATGACAGCAAAAATTTGCAAACTATGAAGAAAATGACCTACAATATAAAGAAGCGATTGATGCAATGGTCGATTTCTTTTCAAGAATTTTCTCATGTTTATCATCACTCACTCAAGAATTTTTAAATAGTTTAGATCCTCTGTTAGAGCTTCCATCTAGAAAACAACTGTCAACATAACATTTGGAAACAATACTTTAAAAGCTGTTTTTGTAAAGTTCTAAATTTCCACACTAAATAAGTTGAGCAACATAATTGTGTTTTCGTTATTTTATAGCATGTAATCGACAGTAATCGAAAAGTAATGTAATTACTCTTGATAAAGTAATCGATTGTAATCGATCACATACAAAAATCAGAGTAATCGATTATCGATCGATTGCACGCAAATCCTTCAGGTAATCGATTATAAATCGATTACATTTGTCAGTTATCGTGCACTTCCCTGCTCAATTAACAACGAAACATTAATCTGTAATGTCTGTTTGGGATGCTAAACCAATTTTGTCAATGTAACAGAAGTAAAAACTACTTTCGTACAAGTGGGAGGTATAGCTAGCTATAAAACCAGGTTTTACCCACCATTTCCTTTACCAAGTCAGGAATATGACCGTTGTTTTACATTCGTTCCGTTGGTTGATAACGTTTGATTTTGTAAGTTTTATGTACCTTCGGTACTGTTGTTATACGTTTTTACAAACCAAAAGATTCTAGTGGATGACAATGTATCATTCTAGTGTATAAAATTGAAATAAACCTTTATTTCTGATGCATACTTTTAAAACACTACCTTATATCTCTGTTCATTGGCAAGGCTCATAAAAATCTTCATTGAAGCAACGCAAATATTTGCAAACAAATGTCTTTTACATCGTTATATATGATGTAGCTTTTGTTTTGATTCCAGAAATCCAAATTAAGCCTTGAATCTCTAATGGGTTTGTTCAAACCAAGAACCAATTTATAAAAAATACCAGTAGCATACGTTTTCACTGTTAAACTGATATCATAAATCATTTCCATATTTGAATTGCTACAAACTTATATTACCAAAACAATGTTAAAAATAACTTTTATATAATCTTTTTGTTTAAAATTGAAAATATTGTATACGTCACTTAATGTTTCGAAAATACTGAATGTCAATGGCCTGTCTTACATGTACTTTTTTCTGAAGGCACAATCTGTATTCTTTATTTTACATTAAACAACAAATTGTTTGACAAATAAAAATATCGTATTGAATATATACAATCAGTTCATTTCATTTTCACGTATACAGGGAAATAATTTTTTGAATTGTTGATGTGCAAAATTGCGTCTCCGTAGCATATAACTACCGGATATCAAAGCTACATAACTCTGATATGAAGTCGCTTCCGAGAAAGTACCTGTGATACACATTTTAATGAAAATTTACAAACCTTTTGGTGATTGAAGTTGCAGATGTTCGATAACCCTAGTCAAAACTGTACTATGAAAAAGAAAGGCGGAACTTAAAAATTAGATCCAAAATATTCAATTAGAAGTGCGCTTTCAACTTTTTCTGAAGAAATAAGTTAACGTTAGATATAAAAACTGTCAAGTACATTATTACGCTTAAGTATGCAAGTTCTGTGGAAGGGTTAGCAGCTTGAACTTGTTACATCCGTCCTATTGCTGATGAAGGCATGTTAAATTTCAGTTATAATTCGTATTTGGTGATCTGACACTCGTAAAAAAGGTTGTGATTGTGACAGCGAAAAATGGAACATACTAATCGATGTCTGTGACATAGATATTACATAACGGTCTCCAAATTATTAAGGCGTCCGTAAAACTTCGAAGGAATGACTTCAAATCTGCAATTTGGAAATTTAGTTCAATAGAATTGTTGTAGCCGTAACTACCTACTTAGTGAATCATAATGATCGATACATACACAAAATAGATTTATATATATTGATATATACTTTGTATTAAATTAGAGCTTTTGAACTTTTTAGCACAGAGAAATAATTAGAACTTGGTACACTAGTTTCGTATAGACAGTAATTTATAAATTTCTTAAGACTTAAGGTTACTCTGTAAATGTCGTGTGGTTATTTTTGTCATTCCGTTACTCTCTACGACTTATACTCAACATCTTATAATTCATACAAAAAGAATTATCAAGACAAAATTGAGAAAATGATTTTTAATTTAAAAAACAAATTGATGTCCAGAGCATATTAGACGGAAAAAGTAAAATCACAAATACTGAACTTCGAGGAAAATTCAAAAGTCCCTAATCAAATGGCAAAATCAAAAGCTCAAACACATCAAACGAATGAATAACAACTGTCATATTCCTGACTTGGTACAGGCATTTTCTTATGTAGAAAATGGTGGATTAAACCTGGTTTAAAAGCTAGCTAAACCTCTCACTTGTATGACAGTCGCATCAAATTCCATTATATTGACAACGATGTGTGAACAAAACAAACAGACACAACAGACAGGTAAAAATGCCACAAATAGGGGTACAGTAGCAACACGAAGCCCACCAAAAACTGGGGGTGATCTCAGGTGCTCCGGAAGGGTAAGCAGATCCTGCTCCACATGTGGCATTCGTCGTGTTGCTCATGTTATTACAAAGCCGGTAAATAGTCTTAATTCGGTAGGTCACATTCGTGAAAATGGAACGGAATTGTAGTTACGACATAAGGAACATATCCGATATCATCTGTGAAATGGATATTCCATAACGGTCAACCAACTCGTGATGGCGTCCGTAAAATTTACGAACTGATAATTTCAACTGTACCATTTAAAACTCTTGGTTTAGAAATGAAAAGGTCACAATTGGGAAGCTGAAATCATCTCTTTTGTCGTAAAGTTTTGGTTATAACCGACCTTCATAGTCGGAAGTGATACAACTGTTTATTCTAATTTGTTTTTGTAATAGATTAAATGTTTGAACACAGGATTGGTACTTAGAAAGTCCTTTTCAATCGAGTGTACATATTCCAAGAACAATATACTTAAAATATTGTAAATTAACTGATAAATTTTCTGTTTTTATAGATACAGCACCAACCCCACCGTTTACAGTATTGGGTGAGTAAATTTAAAAGAAATTGTAATTCCGTAAATGCAGTATTTAATCAAAATCATCAATCCTCCTTTTAACGTTATTGAAATGTTGATATCACCAGTTTTATCTATTTGATAGAGTAGAGTTGAATCGTTTCTTGTCAGTACAATTAAGATAAAAATCATTATAAAATACAAATGAGACCAAAGTTGAAAATTCAGTGTTTTTACATATAGAAATTATTCCGCCTTTATTTTGAAAGCAACTTATACCGATGCAGTACGTGTTGTTTATAGAAGTAATATCAGCAGAAACCTGTTTAAACTTTAACTGAATTCAAACTTCAATTTGTTCCTACCTTTCACATTTTTCTGCCAAAGCGTATACCATAAGCGTTTCAATTTTGAAAAACTATTGGAGAAGAGCATAAAATAAATTAACAAACTTTGCATTTTCATTAACAGGTGAAACTATTAGAACGTTGTATAATAATTCTAACTAATGTCGTGCTTCTATTTATACATTTAGTTTAAATGATAATGTCATAACAGCATTTTTAGATAAAAACCCTGCTTCGAACCTTCTACTCTATAGCTTTTAGAACTACTCATCTAATATAGATCTTTGATAAACGTTAATGTTATTAATGCTTGCTAATCTGTTGATTTTCCACCAAGCTGATCACTATTTAGTTCAAATCTGCTAATCTATTCGTGCAAAGATAATGAATGATTATGTTTCTTCTCTTTAAGGTGGTACATAACATTACAGGGAGATAACTCTGTAAAAATCAGCTGAATGTTTTTATCACGTTCTATTGTTAAGGAAATATCAAGCTCCTAAATGACAAAATTTAGTGTTTGTCAAACTGCTATATATCCAATGATTTTTTCCGATAAAGTGTGTGGTTCAAGCTTTTTGTTTTTTTATAATTATTTTCTAAGGGTCAAAGTAAATATTTTGTCAAAACTTTATGAAAATAAAACGAGTCAAATTAATTTTAGTCGAGGTGTTTGGTACCACTTAAATCTGAAAACGCATGCTATGTTTTATTTATGTTTTTTTTTCTTTGTATAGATGGTAGGACATAAAAGCTTTTGATTAAAAAAGCCGGGGGACGATGATTAATACGCAAAGTTGTTTTAAATTCTTCGATTCCTTATTATTACTCCAGCATGTATTACGTAAAATGAAGATAATTCAAGTATGCATTGAATTTTTTTTTTTCAAATGGAAAAAAGATTATTTCGTGTTCAGTCTTAACGTAATTTTCAAACATATCCGCTGTAACAAGGGCGACAGTATAATAAGTGTTACTTTTATGTTCCTTGAAATCGAAACAGAAAGATATCTAAATATTGTTTTCTTAAGATGTTCACAGAACGACATTTGTTTTGATATACCAGGTTCTTTTATGGTTCATTCGGTTCCATCGATTTTTGTTTTAATATCTTGATTTGTTTGTTCATAATGAATTTATGAGATTTGAACATCGGTAAAATACTATTGCCTCTATGTATGTCAATGTCGGTATTGATTTTTTCAACGGTTTCAAGGCTTTACCTTAAAAGATGTTTTGCATCAAGATGTCGGATACAAAGATGTAATTGTGGGTAAAATGGCTTTTAAGATAAGGGCCTGTCTCGTGAATTATTTTACAACAATTTTTTTTATATTGAATGGTCTTTTTTATGTCTAATGCGTCGAGTTCAACATGCTTGTGGCGTCATGGTAACATCACAAAGTCCTTTTCTGCATTTATATGTTTAGATTAACCTTTTTCATTTATCAGTAGTTTGGATATGATTGACTCATTTTACTTATTTTGCAATTTCAATGGCAATTAATGCCTCTTATCTTCTGGGACTTAGTGTTTAACGTCGTTGGTTGCTGCTATTTTAAAGATCTATTCAGTAGCTTGTTATAACATTATCTGAAAAGTGACCGAACCGACTCGATTTTAGTCTTGATTTGAACAATACTGGAATTTCATTCATCAAAATACCTAAAATCAACTTGAATTCCTTACAGTACTTAACTTGTTCATGATATCAAGACCAAAATCACTATTTCAGAGTAAAATTCATTTTTTTATAATGTAAATTATGTATGCATTGTTAAGCTTTTTTCATGAATTTTAAAGTGTATAAAGTTTTTCATTGCAGTTTATTATGGAACTAGTCCAAGTTTCAATGTATCTGTTATAAACCATCCAGTAACATGGCAAGAGGCTTCCCAAAACTGTTTCAGTAATCAGTTTTCGAACTGTTCGCAGAATCGTCAGTTAACAAACTACTAGATCATTTAGATGAAGTAAATCAGATGCTGCAACAGCTACTATGGTAAATTTGAAATTTAAAAACTCAATACGAATGACGGATAAATGATAGCTTTGATTTAAAATATTAGCACCTTAAGTTAATGATTATTTCGACACGAATAGAATTATCAAAACTATAAATATAAACCATTTGATTGGTCAGATTTTGATAAGGATGTTTAAAAAAGAAACAGCCTATTTGATTAAATTTGAAATTAAACGACTCAACAATAAATAATAAGTCATATGAAATAAAGAGATGATGTATCTAGTTTACAAAAAGACTACATTCCATTAACAGATAAAGCTTTAAGCAACAAACAAAAATTTGAAATCTCAATACAAGATTTTCAGTTTTAGACTATTCAACAAATCATATGAAGCTGAAATTGCATTTTCAGACTGAAATCTTTTACCATGGTCGTCGTCTGGTTTACATCAAGTACTCAAGATACCGATTTGATGTGCTGCTATATAATTTTGTCGGCACATATTCATTTAAGAAACTTACCATGTGCAATAAAATAAGGGTCACATGATTGACTTTTGAGCATGATGGATAGATTGTTGTTCGCATGATGTCTTCAAATGACCTTTGTTAAGCATCATGACTAAGTATAGTTCTCCGATAATTAATGACTTACATGTAGAGACATATGTTAAAAAAGGACCTGTACCATTTGTAATAAAGAACATATATATCTGGTAGGTATAAAATGTTCTTTCTATTCTATGTACTACTATTTTTACCCGTTTTACATGCTATTTTCTTCATAGTTTGAGCGTTAGACTAGACTGTATCTTTGTGCACTACTCGTTATATTACTGTTGCAATCTACTATGTATTACAGCCATAATTGTCTACTTCTACTTCTACCATATAGTGACCGCCTTAAACGAATTGAAGATTATGTCAAAGGAGGATAACTTACAAAAAGACAAAGATTGATATATATATATATACAAATTAAAAATAGAGGAAAAATGAAAAATGCAATGTATAATCAGTTTGATGTAATAGTTTAGTTTAATATTGATGCTTTGAAATTGAAGATTTGAAATAGTCTACTGATGTGCAATTTATGATGTAATCAGGTAATTAGTTCCAGTCGGCTATAGTTCTTGGAAAAAAATGATTCTTTTCAGAACTGTGTTTTGCAGGATGGAATTTTGAAGCTGTTTGAATGTCTTGTTTGTCTTGTTTGTCTTTTTGTGGAAATAATTTATTGGTTTTTTTTTTGTATTGCAACCTTTTCATGTTCTATTTTATATAGCATTACCAATCGTGAGTCTTTTCTTCTGTCGGAGAGGCTGCCCCATTCAAGGTGTTGTAACATGTTACCAACGCTTGAGGTGTTTCTGTATTTGTTGGTTACAAAACGGGCAGTCCTCCTTTGAACTTTACAATGCTATCTATGTCTTGTTGTAAGTATGGATCCCAAACAGAGCAAGCATACTCTAGTGAATGGTCTTACTAGGGACTTGTATGCTTGCTCTTTAATGGATGTTGAGCTTATATTCAGGTTCCTTCTCAGAAAGCCTAGGGTGCTATTAGCTTTCTTGCATATGTTGTTGAAAGATATTTAAATCTGTGTATTCGCTTTAAGGTTAGACTTTGGAAAAAATTAGAGTTTCTGACATTGTAGAGTACCTTATTGTTGAATACTGAATATGGACCCCTATGCCTTTATTTCATTATATGTCGTCATGTTAGATTCTCATTTATGTACACATCACATTACCTTTTTTCGGGGGGGTTAAGGTTTATGTAATTTTTAAAGGACAATTTATAAAATAATATAAAACAGTACTATTTTAATTTTAGGCCTGCATACAAGCATCTTTGGATAGGATATCTATATAACGGAACTTCTTATTTAATGGTGGATGGTGGTAAATGTGTTACTTCTGCTAACCTGTTCCCGATATTTTACACAAATGGAGGTACAGGGTGTATTCTATTGAATGTAGCTGCAACAACTGCATCAGATTTACTTTATACGGTACCATGTGACGAACAACATGAATATCTATGTGAATTTCCAATGCATGGTATGTCAATTAAAGCGAGTCCGCAAAGTTTCCATTCAAAATATTCAATGAGACACCTTTTGTTTTCGTTTGATCTTTTTGATTTTTAAACACGACACTAATTGTTTGTAATCGATGTATATTTGATATTAAACATGCAGATTTATTTATTAAATATAAGTCGGCACGTGTTAGACAAAATTATTTTTTAAAGGGGTAGACCTGAGGTATGGGAGAAAACACTTACAAATATATTGGAAATCATTTGTGCGTTTTAACCTATCAGTAATTAGATCAGCTAACAAGCATTTAAGGTGTTTACATTTGGTTATGAGAATGATGCAGGAGCATCCAAGAAAATTGGACAAGTTTAACTTCACCAAACATTGAATTAAGGAAGTACATTTTTTTTAAGATCCAAAATTCAAAATGTGAAAAGGTAGAAAATTAACATTCATAAATGAAATGCTGAAAAAACTATGTACTGAGGAGTTTTTGGAATGACATCATTTAGATAAATTGTTGAAGGTTTGGAAAAAAAAATGAATTGTAAAAAAATTGATTACATGATGAAGTAATTAGGTTTTAGTGCTGAGCTATTTATTAATAGGCTGTATTTAACTGTATGTCTTTGATTTTCAAATACAAACAACAATATTTTAGAAGATATGATCTGAACATCCATCATAGTACAAGCTAATGCTAACAGGTAACCTGCATTAGCATAAAGATATTACTTAGATAGTGACAGACTGTCAAAACATTGAATTTGGCGTCTGCTGACTGGGTTAAAGTATAATTTTGCGGATGGAAACCAACGTTACGTATTATAATATTGATGTTTCAATTCTTTCCAAGGGTAATCGATCCATGCTGAAATTTACTCTTTTGCCTTAGTAGATATTTTGAAAACCTCCTATTATGGCGTACCGTATGTATAAATATCTCAATGAAAATTTATACAATTTACATCTGAAATGAATATAAAACAGAAGACCTTAACAGTTCGGGGTCAACGATGCGATAGACGCAATTGTTAATGATATTGTGTTGTACACAGGTCAGATCTTAATATAGGAAACATCCTTCGGCACAGAAAAAAATCTGCTAAGCAATATCTTTAACACCTCTTATTCTATTTACGTTCTAACTTGTTGAAGTTGCAAGATGCAATATGTTGCTGAAACGGACTTTAACATAAGATTGAGCAATCAACACCCATTTGATATTTCAAAACACCTGGTTTATAATATTGAAGAAATCTAATGTAAATTGAGAATTCTAATGCAACAATTTATTTATGCGTTTCTCTGTGTTGGATGTTCTTGCGTTTGTTTGTACTGTATTCCTGTCACGTATGTTGTCATTTTAGCGATATTTTTTAACATTGCCATATAAGCCAGCGGTTTGGCTAGCCATAAAACCAGGTACAACCCACCATTTTTTATTAAAATGTTCTGTACCAAGTCAGGAATATGGCAGTTGTTATCAAATAGTCCGTTTCTATGTATGTTGGCGTATGTTTTTGTTGCAATTCAGTGTTTCTGTTGTTCCGTTGTTTTCCTCTTATAGTTGATGTGTTTCCCTAGGTTTTAGTTTATAACCCGGATTTGTTTTCACTTAATCGATTTATGACTTTTGAACAGCGGTATACTACTGTTGCCTTTGTCACAATAACTTTTGATTCATGGCAGCTGGCGTCTCTTTATTCCTGTCTGTTATTAAAAAGAGCATAAAAATGACATCTGATTTCTTCAATAACAAAACAAATCTCACATTTTTCACATTTAAATCTTCTATTAATAATATTTCATAATATATTATGATGCGTAGAAGAAGCATGTAAACGTCTGGTGTTTACGTTTGACGTCTGACGTCTGAAGCATATCTATGACGTCACATTGTGTAAACATCGAAGAAGACAACATTACGCGGAATTTTTGTTTGATGAAAAGACTACATGAAATAATCATTATGACAAAAAAGAACAGAAGTTTTTATAGATTAAAATATGGATAAACGTTATGCCTTTGTGATAATAAATTCTTACGATTTTTCTGTATTGTAAACATGAAATAATCATTATGACAAAAAAGAACAGAAGTTTTTATAGATTAAAATATGGATAAACGTTATGCCTTTGTGATAATAAATTCTTACGATTTTTCTGTATTGTAAATTTTAAGGTCAAGGAATAGTAAGTGGGCAATGTCACAAATTTTCGTAAAAGTTAGCATACAACCTACATGATCTAGGGTGGTTGAACTATAGCTGACAATGAAAAAAATAATACATTTATCTCAATGAAATGTTACGGATTTAATTCTTTCAAAGTAGGCAAAAATTTGTAAAGAATCACACAAAATCGGCGACAAAAGTTCTCAAATATGTCTTGAAATCATCAATTCTCCAATTCAAATCCATAGATATTTTTTTAACTATATTTTGTTGATACATAAATCATATTGTTTTCGACTTTTTTGGGGGTGAATTAACCATCTGTTGGTAGTGAAAAACGGAAAACATCGACGTTTCCTTACAAACGCGATGACGTTACACGTATTTCGACATCTTGTGGTATGTTTTGAACTTGATCACCACGTTTGAATGAAGTGTACCGTGAAAATGAAATCTGTGACCTTGTTATTATTTTACATTAAAAAGAAAAATTAATGAATTAACAACATATAATGATTTTAAAGAAAAATCAGTGAATTTGAAATTGGAGATTTTAAGATTAAAAACAAATTTAAGAATATTTTAGCCGATTTTATGTGCTCTCTTTATTAATGCTCACCTATTTAGATAGAATTATAAAGGTAATATTTCAGAGTTTAACAGACAAACGCATTATTTTTTTTTTATTTTCATTTTAGTTCAACTAGCCGAAGTTGTATGCAAAATTTTACCAAAATCTGTGACGTAGCCCATTTGCTGTAAATAACCGTGATATATTTTGCATCAATCATATAAATAATCATATAAATAATCAGATGAATGTATTATTTTTTTCAAATCTGATGATCCTTGTGATCCATTCAACTATAGAGGTACAACAATTACTAATGCCATTGGTAAACTTTTTAACAATATTTTGAATACAAGACTTGACAAATTTTTGTACCAAAATAATCTAATTCATAATTCTCAGATTGGCTTTACAAAAAATGCCAGAACTTCAGATCATATATTTATACTGAAAACACTGATAGACAAATACTGTCACAGTAAAGAGGGTAGATTATATACTTGTTTTGTAGACTTTCATAAAGCATTCGACAGTGTAATTCATATAGGTCTAAAACTGAAGCTTATCAATATGAAAGTTGGTATATTATATCAAATATTTATAAAATAGAAAAGCATGTGTAAGAGTTGGAGCTTCTCTCAATGACCCATTTATCATTAAATTAGGTGTAAGGCAAGGGAATAACCGGAGTCCTTCTTTATTCAAATTTTGTATAAATGAATTTCCACCTTATCTTGACTCTGTCTGGATGCAGTTTCCCTTCACTCAGAGAAATTGAACTGTTTGATGTATGCAGATGATATTGTTATTATGTCAACATCAGCTACAGGTCTCCAAAGTAGACTAAATCAGCTAGAAAAATGTTGTGCTGACTGGTGCCTTAAAGTTAATATTAGAAAAACTAAAGTTATTACTTTTAATAAGGCCGGAAGAAAAATTCAGGCTAATTTTCTGCTTCAGAATAACTTGATTGATTGTGTCTCACATTACAAATACTTAGGTGTTGACTTTACTGCATCTGGAAGTTTTCACCTAGCTAAAACTGAACTATATAATAAGGCTCTTAAGGCCTATTATAAACTAAGAAAGGATTTTATAAATTTGTCTCCGGGAATAATATCCTGTGTACATATTTTTGATCATACTCTGAAACCCATTCTGTTATATAATGCAGGGATATGGGGAGGTTATAATGTTTTTTGTAATAAATTACAATCCTACTTATTTAATCTTGAAAATGTTTATAAAAATCTTCAGTGTGAGAAACTTCATCTCAAGTTCTCAAAATTTATACTTGGTGTACACAAAAGAAGTGTAAATTTTGCTATATTATTAGAACTGGGGCGTTTTCCCCTACATTACAACTTTATGATATTGTAAAGTCAATTGTTAAATACTGGTATAGATTTGAAAATCTTCAGACTGAATTCAGTCTGTTGAAAGACTCTTATAAATGCAGCCAAGAGCTTCACAAATCTTCCATAACTTCTTGGTTCTCATTTGTTAAGAAATTATTAGAAGTTTTTGAAATTAAACAAGAAGTAAAACATTTTGGACAAGATAAATTTTTGAATATATCTAACAAATTAATTCACACTTAATATATTAACAATTGGTATGTTAGCCAAAACAATGCTTCTAATGGAAAATTGTTCAATTATTTCAAATTTAAACAAAATTTTGGCTATGAAAATTATCTCTCTTTGGTTAAGAGCTTTTATTTTAGAAGAGCTATTTGTAAATAACGTATATCTGCTCATAAGCTTCAAATTGAATTTGGTCGTCTTTCAAATATTCCACGGAATGAAAGAATTTGCAAAAAATGCTCCTCTGGCTGTGTTGAAGATGAAATCCATTTTTTAACTTCATGTGAAAAATTTAACTCTAATAGAGATGCTCTTTTTGACTTTGTTTGCCATAAAATACCTAACTTTACTTTACTAAACAATCAGCAAAAATTCATATATTTATGAAACTGTGAAGACAATCAGGTTCTTAATGCTGTTGGAAAATTTATTCAAGTCAATATGAGTTAGATGTATTTATTTCTCATATAAATATATTATATACTATAAACCAAGGTTTTTTTACAGTCTAATTGTATCGTAATTGTGTATGCAAATTCTATGTATCTATGCTAATCAATGTTCTTTTTCCTTATACTTGTATTCTCTATATGCCCCTTGTGGGCCCTTAATTGGTAATAAAATATGTCTTATAAACAAAACAAAAAACATGTATATCAGTAATTTGTTAATATCTTTACAGAGTAAATTATTTCTACACTTTCAGTTGATATCGATTCCACTCGCTATGAAAACATGGAAATAGATAAGTCATATATAGTTGGTTATAAAATTATCACTCTCGTTATATCAGACTCCACTAAGTGTGAACAGGCGATGAAAAGTAGAAAAATGGCATATGCTGCCGAGTTCTATAGATTAGCTATTTTGTGCCATGTTTATGAGAATTTAGTGTTTGAATTCCCAGTGAACGTTCGCATTGTAACATCATATATGGGTGCCACAACATTTGTAAAAACCGCAGGACATACTGGTAACGTATTCTATTATTTAGTTTATACAGTTAAACAAACAACCAAAAGCAAAGTAGAACACTCAATGATAATGCATCAATGATACTATAGCTACAAGGCTAGCTTTTTCCTTACTATATAAAGCACTCTTTCAGTGAAAACTGTTTATAGAAATGATATAAAAACGTGTTTGTAGATATATACGTGCGAAAGAGCGTTGTTGAATAGTATAAAGCAGTTCTATATATGCAAACTAATGAAAAATACCGAATGTTTTAGTTCAAATGTTAATATGGAGCCATGAAGTAATAAATGAAGGAAAATTTATAGAGGCTCACTATTGTTTGTTTGAAAGATCGTATTTTCTTATCTTTCTTGAAAGTTTGAATCTTATTCGAACGCAACTCATTAGGATATTGATGCATTGATGTAAAATATCGTGTTATTTATTCATATGGTGTCCAATGACTTTATAAGCGTTCCTTTATATTTTTGTTGTTTATACGTAGATTTAAAAAAAATACCATATTGAATGTCGATTAACTGGGATGTGTGTCATAACTTTTAACAATTTCATGTATGGTAAAGTTTAAACAAATAAGAAACAAAAATTGTGTCAATCAACATTGCAATTTTATAGTTAGAATCGCATACACAAGAGAATTTTACAGACTCGTCACAAATATAGTTTAAACATGTAAAAACTGTATCGACACACATGGTTTAAGTGATGTTTAGTATGATGTAACTACTAAAAAATTATTACACCAGGGTTTTCGATATCACAAACAAAAAATTAACTAAATTCTATCATCGATACAAGGACATTATTCGTAAATATAAATCAACGTGCAGACATCTTATACGTTCAGGTATTTCACATCCAATCTGTTATGGTAATAATGTATTCAAAGCACAAACATGTCGTCATTCACCTCAAAAGCTTACCAAACCTTAAAAACAGACTTATTCCGGGAAAAGTTATAGTTACGACATTGTTGTCAGGTCATTAAAGATGACATTTTTTGGAATTAATATTAATTTACTCATAGGGTCTTTGTATCGGAAATAAACATATTTTTTTCTAAAACCAGTTGTTGGCATGACACGGGTTATGTTCTTCTCGTATATTTTATGATGGTATGAAACTAAACCCCTAACGGGAGGGATTGTGCTTGATTTTCATATGATAAAGACATAATCTTTCAATTACTTTAATTGAGGTCTGGAGCTGGCATGTCAGTAACTGTTAGTAGTCCTTTGTTGATTTATGTATCATTGTCATTTTGATAAGTTTCTTCTGTTACCTTTTCAGACATCTGACTCAGACTTCTTTTAAACTGGGTTTTACTGTTCATATTGCTATGTGTTGTTTATTCTACATTGTCTAGAGATATAGGGGAGGGTTGAGATCTCACAAAAAATATTTAACTGCGCCGCATTTTTGCGCCTGTTCCAAGTCAGGAGCCTCTGGCTTTTGTAAGTCTTGTATATTTTTGTTTAGGGGCCAGCTAAAGCCCGCCTTCAGGTGCAGGATTTTCTCGCTGTGTTGAAGTCCCATTGGTGGCCTTGGGCTGTTTTCTGCTCTTTGGCCGGGTTGTTGTCTCTTTGACACATTCCACATTTCCATTTTCAATTTTATTCAATATTTTCGTGTTAATCAATTGCTCTGTGATGTGCAACATTCAGAAATTACAGTTCATGTTTAAATAAACAACATCACAGCAATTTTTAAGATGAGAATGTTCTTATTTTAATATTAATTCATGGAATTATGTAAAACCCTATATAAGATTAACTCTTTGAAGGTCAATAATATTCTGTATGTATCTTGTTTTTGTTGCAGTCACCATAAGACAAAGGAATGAGATGCAGACCTCACATACCAACCTTATTGAAAATTGTATGTTCTAAAATATATTATAATCAAATATGCTAATGAATCATGAATGCATCTAATACAGAAAAGTTCGTCGTAAGAAGGAAACATTTTTCCAAATTATTGAATAAAAATGAGTCAAAAAAATGTATAACATGTGCTACAGATCTATTCCTTCTGACGAAGAAAACTAAGAATAGTTGCACAAAACTCTGCTATAATATAAGTAAATATCTGACAGTGAGTTTCTAAGCGATTAAATTATTCATTGAAAACAATCCTCGCATAGTTCTGTGACAGTTTTTAAATTGTAAATTCAAAATACATGAAAAACTACATAATTAACAATTTTTGGAATGTTTGCCAAAAGACATTGGTTTGTGACTTAATGCTGCCACAGGTTTTCAAGGAATCTTATGACATTCAAACTATGTATCTTCTTCTTTGAAATTATGTCGCTTATCTGCAAAAAACTTACCAAAATAAGGTACAGAAGGGTTTTTTGATAGAATACCTCAAATCTTATTGGATAAAAAAATAAACAAAAAGTAAATGACGACAGGTTGACCTTCTATGAAGAGTTCACATTTCGTATTAACCAGATGGCAATACATTGAGACAACGATGTTACATGGCTTCAAAGAAACCTAATTAGAAAGACATGTTGATATTTACATGGTCAATCTGAAACAAACCTGGCAGGAATAATGTATGGATGGTATATTTTTAAACGTATTCATTTATTCCGAGCAAAAGAAAATAGTTTAAAAGAGGGGATATTGAAAAAGAACAATATTAACTTCAGTGTTCAATAATTTGAAAGTTTTATTTTGTTTGCATACGGAACATCATTTGATACTTATTCAACTTTCAATAAGTTTTCTTTTTATAATGATTGCATGTCTTAAGGATGTTCGCTCCTCTTGCTTTAAAATTTTTGCCAGATATTCGGAATCCACTGGTTTTATCCATGTAGTGGCATTAAAAAAATTTCCCTGCTAACCCCTTACTTTTCTTTTCATAATCTTATTACATATAGTTTTAAAAGCCATATTTGAAAATGCTATAAAATCCTTGTTATTTTTTCATAATTTTTGAACAAAAAGGGGTGTCAATGTTAAATTATGAAGAGTCTAGTGAGAATTATTTCCCACAAAATCTTCAATGGCTTATATCTCGAAAACAAGCTAACGGATCCTTCATTTTTTTCTGGTTTTTTTTAGTTCCTTTATTTATATACTAATAATTTATAACCATCTTTTAAAAAGCGTGTTATTTTCAAACAGAGTAGCGTTTTAAACATAATCATTTCACAGGTTTTCCATCAGATCCTCAGTCCTACACAAATCCGGAAATGCCTTCGTCGTCACTTAGACGGACTTCAAGAATCACAACAGCGATACAAACAGTAGATGAAACAGTAAAAACAACAGAAGAGATAACTATGGAAACTATAGATGTATCGCCGACAATGCAAACAGATGAAACAACAAGGATACTCACAGAAGAAATACCGTTTCATACACCAGAAGAATTAATTATGAAAATGACAGACGAAATATCAATTTCAACGACAGAAAAAGTAACGACACTCAAAATAGGAGAAACGGGTATGGCAACACCAGAAATTACACCATCAAACATAACAGCACTATGAATTAAAGCTATTAAATAAAAACAACTCTTTATATATCACATGCGTCTGATGCACTTTTCTGGATTAAAATTCCTCAAAAATGCTAAAACGCATTTTTTTTTAAATTAATATTTATGTATATACTTTTGAAAACATTCATTTAATGTGTACTTGTAACTTCTAATTGAATTTCGTGCCCCGCACATAGCACGTGCGTTTGACTCCAATATTAATTGACTACGATTTTAGTTTTCCAAACGAAGGTCGGTGGTTCTCTCCGGGCACTCCGACTTCCTGCACGAATAAAAATGACAGCTACAAAACAACCAACAGTGCTGAAATGGGGTAAAACACAAATCAATTAATCAATCAACAATCTTTAATTTCTATATAATAATAATATGCACTTCTTTTAAAACTCAAGGCTGTGGATACGCTTAAGGAAATTATTTTTATTCTTCTGTTATCGATTTTTCTTTGTACTACTTAACGTGATGGAAAGGAAAAACCTCGTGGTATACATACCTAACAGGGGGTAAACATCGGAAGGTACCACACCAAGCTGTTTCAAATGTCAAATCAAAATGTCAAAAATCCATGACAACATAATCATGATAATATAAAAATTCAAGAAAAACAAAAATATATCCGGTGCGTCGGAACGGTAAGCATTACCTGCTCCTTAAGCAGCACCCACAGTATTGTCGTACATACAATACTATAGGATATATTCTTTTAGAGAAACCATATAATTTTCTTTTCAAAATATGGGTTTATATTTTTTCCAGATCATACTGATGGTGTGCTTTGTAGTTCAAACTGTTGTACCCGTTTACCTAACCCCTTGAATAACTCATTTATTGGAGAAATGGTACTGGATAATATTAGAGTCAACAAAACACACCTAAGCTCCTATAAGAGAAAACGCACATCAGTCAAGGACGCTAGACTTTCGTCTGCTGTGATTGGTTACTGTGCTACAGTAGTATTGATTGCTGCTTGTTTGATAATAATTATTCCAGATCTATTTCGAATGGTCAAATGTGACAAGATTTGCAAAGAACATAAACAACAGCAGACTAGCATAAAATAAATTGCTTGTCGAAAATGGAATATTCACAATAACAATATGCGTGACTTCCAAGATTTAAGGAAGGACAGCAAATTTGGAAGTTTGTCTTTGTTATTATGCATTAGAGTACTTAAAACTTCAACAAAGAATGGATAAATAATAGATAAAGCTATATATAAAACCATCATAATGTACTATAATTATATATTGGACAGGTCACAAAAGACATATCGTTTTTATAAAATAAATTAGTGTGTGAATAGATACAATGGAATTCTGTTTGACTGTTATACAAATGAGAGGTTTAGCTAGCTATAAAATTAGGTTTAATCCACCACTTTCTACATAAGGAAATGCCTGTACCAAGTCAGGAATATGACAGTTGTTTTCCATTTGTTTGATGTGTCTGCGCTTTTGATTTTTCCATTTGATACGGAACTTTACGTCTTGAATTTTCCTTGAAGCTCGTTGTTATTTTACTTTTCATTAAAATTATAACAATTATTATGTTGTTTTCTACCAGATATATATATATGAGTTGTCTCATTGGCACTCATACCACATCTTCTTATTTCTGTATATTGATTGCTATTTCCCCCCAAAAGAATAAAAAATACGAGAAAGTAAACAGCATTCTGCTTTAAGTTTATATTGAAAATTATTCCAAACAGTATGATTTATATAACACATAAGTTTTAGATTTCTCGCACGCTTTGATTTTTTTTCTGTCATTCTACAAAATGCTCACAATATTTATAGTTTAAATTTTGAATTCTACAATTAACTGTTGATGAATCGTTATAAAATTTGAATGTTTAAAATAAATGTTACATTAAATTCCATAGAAGAAGATATTTTTATTGAGCATATACTTTCTTTCTTATCATGTTTATACAAAGTTATTACACATTTATTACTACTTCATGTACATTCATGATATGTGGCGACTGTCTTTTTTCTAAAGAAATGCATAAACATTGTAAAAGCAGCCACATTCATATTAACGTACGTTAGACCATTAAGTGACTTAGTCCTCAAGAAGAACAATTCAAAGTACTTGTCTTTATGACATTGTAATGATATGGCACACTTATAGATAGGGAAGTTTAAGATAACTTTGTAAAGTTCTAATACATACATTTAAGGCAAATGAATTATATGATTCAAAATCCAATCAAGCTCCTCTGACCTAAATGGTCATACTGAGCTTTTGTCATTACTAAACCTCTGTCGTCGTCTAGCGTAAATTTGATTTAAAAATTTCCTCATCCGAAATTTCCGAACTAAAATTTACGTGATCGATTCCTAGAGTGTTTAGATTATAGTTTGTGAATTACATTACGGTCAATCAACTAACATGACCGTCATCGTTAAAAATAGAACATAGGGTACAATATCGAATATCTTGAAAACCATAACAGTAAGAGACAGAGCAAAATTGTTCAGACTGTCTAGTCCTACCTTTATTCAGTTGTAGATAGTACATTGACAAGTAAAACGAAATAATTTGGCCTCCATTTATGTTTCAACAATAGTTTTTCCTGTTGTGAACTTAGATACAGCACAACTTTCTATCAACTAAAGACATTTGTACATATGATTTAAATTTGATTGAAAATGTAAGAAAATTATCTAAAAAAGGGATCCAAATGTCAATTTTTATTAATTTTTTCATGACTTTTATCTAATCTTTGATGTATACACAATTAAGTGACTAACTCAAGATTCAAAACAATTTTCAACAGTTTATAATTGCGTATATATATAATACATAATTCGTAAAGAAAATTTTAATTATCTGTATGACATAAACTTCCAGCTTTCAGGAATAAACACTTTTGAATTTAAATGCAATGTTGGGGGACACCAAAAATACGTCAGAAATGCTTAAATAAAATAGATACATGTAGGCCTTTATAATACTGAGCAGCATTAAAAGCGTCTTTCATATATTGTGGGATTTATCAAGTGCATTAAGGGATTTTGTGTCGTGAATTAATATATCCGATTCATTTTCCCAGAAAATAATTATTAAAATCAAATTGCAATAAGTCAGATACACGGTTTCTCAACTTTGCTTGATATCCAATCAGTTCGTGTGCTAGTGAATGCAGTTCAAAAACATAAACACAAGATATGTTATTGTAAGTTGATTAATCAAGTTTAACACTGGATACTGTTTTAATATTCATTTTAATGTAGAATCTTGTATCGAAATTTTGTACATGTTTACATCGAAAGTTCTCCGTGACCCGAAACTTGGGATTGGAAACTTGTAGTACATGTATTTTCATTGAGATTTTGAGTATAGGCCGAACAAAATAATTTTAGTAATTTGAATCTGCCAAATAGTAGAACATATTTTTAACAAAATATTTCCTACGCATAGGTGTAAATATCAAACTATGTAGAATACACTTTGGTAATTTATGTATCAAATGAAAGTTTAAGGATTGGTGATCCTTGTAGAATACCTTTTGACTGATAATTTTGAATAATACAAAAGTGTATGAATGAATTATAAAATTGAAGGCATATATTGCCTGATATGAAGTACCTCGTTTGGTGTATCCAAAGTTCCGGTAACCAGTACGGTCAGATTTGTAAATTACGGTATATTGACCCCGTCATCCATAATTTGTGCTACATTGTTCTCTAAATTTAAGGCCAGTTTGTGTAATAAAGTAAGACGCCAACCACAAATTTTTGAAAGTGAAATATTTAATGAAGAAAGCAATGAGGGCAAAAGTAGGTGGTTGGCGTCTTACTTTATTCCACAAACTGGCCTTAAATTTAGAGAACAATGTAGCACAAATTAGCGAAGCTATCTCAAGAAATAATACGCCATAACATTAAAAAAAAAAAAACATACGAGCATACACATCAAGCAAGGGAAAACTTTCTACAGCTTCCACACAGCACGAGAGACAAACACCGTATATATAATAGAAAAGAAAGGATATTGGGTGTCCATCCATGACACAAAGTCAGTATATGCACACACAAAAAAAAAAAACACAAAAAGCAAAGGAATACGCTTTAGTTGTTGTTCTTCATCCCAAAGTCACAGTGAGACCTTCAACACGGAGCAAAAAAAAAAAAAAACTCTCACCTAATTGCAAGTTTAAGATGGCCTCTAGCACCGGTTTGGGAGGAATTCTTTGGATACTGACGATCACACCAAAACTGTGAATTGAAGAACAAAGCCATGTCTCGAACCTCATAAACATTTGTTTAAAGTATTTTTCCTTCAGAATTTGTCATTTTATTTTCAGATAATTTTTCAGTGCAGTCGGTGATGAAATATGT
Organism: Mytilus coruscus; assembly: GCA_017311375.1. Classification (NCBI taxonomy): domain Eukaryota; kingdom Metazoa; phylum Mollusca; class Bivalvia; order Mytilida; family Mytilidae; genus Mytilus; species Mytilus coruscus. The sequence goes on along the minus strand of CM029597.1, from coordinate 31,182,593 downwards.
TTATCCATGTAATTTTCTTTACATTATCTGATGGATAAGTGAGTGTTTAAAGAAAAACAAAACAAACAATTGAATATATATCTAATGTGAAATCTGCCACCCAGCAAACATAGATCTTCCATGTTCATTGGTCCAAATATCTCCATTATGAGTGAGTGTTGGATGTGTTCTTACATAGACAATGTCGCCCTTATTAGCAGAAAATACTATTGTTTCAGTTACTTGTAACTGTGTGGTAGAACCTTCGATAATACCTACTGCTGCACCTTCAACATCGGCGTTTTTGATTATTTCGTAGGCTCCATAAACCCTGAATATAGCCTCAAGCTGAACGTAAACACATACACCGTCAGCTGGTACCGTGAATATTCCAGAAAATGGATGGTAGCCACCATTGATGTTTGTTTTATGACGTCGAATTTCAATGTATGACCTTTTCCTGGACTGGCATCATTGTGACTCATGTAGGCATAAAAAGCTGTAGTACGTGGCAATGGGACTACGGTAGGGACTATGCTACCAACAAGTAGTCGCTTATCTTAAAAATATGAACATGATAAATAGTAATCTTAGTAAAACACAGAGTAATTCTTAAAGTTTAAAATATAATATACTCCTTTTACCATTTAAATGTAGTAGTGTTTAGCTTTGGGATATGACAATATTGGCCTTATTATTTATTCAGCTATTATGTGTAAACCTTTTGGTACACATAGTGTGGTTGCTAAGATTTTTGAAGTCCTTTGCTTCAAAATAAATTGGATGCCAAAAAAGAAATTCAATAAAAATAAAGTCTACCGAGGAAGGCTTTAGGCTGTCAGGAATTGAAATTAAAATCATTTTAGTTTTGTAATAAAAGAAAGTTTATTTAAGCTCTGTTCGACTTTAAAGTGTTAGTACTAAGTAAAATGTTTAAACAGTCATAAGTTATATGGATTCTGAACATGAAACAGTGAACAACTATGTGAAAAATGTTATCGAGACACGTTTTAGACATAGGACTTGACAACCATTGAATTGGTCAAATGTTACTCACATTTCTCTGTCTCTGTTATGTTATTTCCGGCAAAATTATCTGTTCCAATATTTCGTCGTGTACACTGGCTTGACAGTTTTGATACTAATTCCTTCAAAATAGTAATTTCCCTATCTTTGTTAAGATCTGATTTCTAGTTATTGGCTAGGTCGTTCTTTAATTGAATTATTTCTACCTCCTGACGTTGAATTCGTTAATTTTGTTTTTCTAAAAGACGCTCCAAATCTTGAAATTTGCTTTCCATTCGGGTTTCAAGCTCTCCCAGTGTAGCAAAGGACAAATCGACTGACAGATACAGCATAATTAAACGACATAGTCCGCCAGACATGTTGATTGAATTTTATACACTAATATTATGATAAAATAAAATTCTAAATAGATAGTCAGCAGTCCTTGAATTGCGCTGTATGTTAATCATGACGAATTTGGAATAAACAAACAGCGACATTTTCAAATTTCATCATTCCTTGTAAACTATAAATATTTGGAAACTAAGCAATTTCTTATTAAATATAAACGTAGCTATAACTTTAATAAAAGGGCATACTGTAAACCGGGAAATTTTCGCGCCGTCTTTATTTCGCGTTTTATGAACACAATCTAAATTGGCGCTGTTTGAATTCGCGATTTTCCTGTGGCCTATATAAATATTTTTATTAAGGATATAGAAAGTGAACTGCTTTACATGTATAGTACATTAAGTGATGTTTTCCGGTTCATCAACGTTAAAAGAGATTAAAAGTTGTGTCATGTTTGCTTGTAAAAACATATACACAATTACAGAAAAGAAGACCTTATTAAGAGTGAATTAAATTCTGTCAGGCTTAATCCTTATTAATCGATCTTTTGATCTGATTAATCTCTATAGCAGATTCAATGAGATAATACTTTTATAACTGATTGACAGGTGTCATTTACATATTTGTAAGAGTGTTTTTTTACATAACAATATCCGTAATGTCCGCTTGCTTGAGATGTCTTCAATGTTAATGAGATTAACTTGAGTTAAAGTCATGATTTCTAACATTGCTTTTCATTTAGAAATACAGTTATGATTTGAGGTATTGATCTGTCGTCTGTAAAATCTGTGTTTTACAGTGGTCCTCTACATATCCGATTCATAAAGTCATCATCTTATGAATAGAGTTTCTTTGAAATTTTCGCGGTCGTTTTATTTTCACGTTTCAATTCTTAACGCCAAAATAGCGAAAATTAAACTGCCGCGACAATTTCCTTGTTTACAGTATGTTGGGTATACAATTAAGAAACAGAAACCTAACGACAAAAAAAATAATAGAAGACATCTACAGGTCAACATACGGTATTCAACAATAGACAATGTGCATATACAATGTGTTTAATTTTAGGTGAACCAACCCTGGCCCTGAATTAGTGGTTTGACCTTATACATATGCTCATTAACTGAAACACAAGAGTTTTAAAGTTTTTGTTCTGTTTTGCTGACTGTTTTCTCCCTTTTTGGCTTTGTGAAATACATCTCACCTCCATATTTTTTATATTGAAAATCGATTGCAATCATTGTTATGGCTCAATACTAAATATTTTCTACCTTGAAAGACTCAAGGTTTTGAAACGATCAAATAAATGGACATCATATCACTGACCAACAATTATACATTTACGTGTCAAGTGGTTAATGACTTACACATATTTCTCACATCTCTAATTCATACATTAGTCATTTGTACAAAAAGAAATTAAATTACGAATTAAGTTTCTCTTCAACGGATTTTATAATTTACAATGTGATATTTAACCCCGCAAAAAAGGCACAACGATATTATAACTACATTGTGAATATAAGCTTGATCAATTGTCGATTGGGTCAATTTGAATTAAAATAACGTTGTTTATTTAAGACAAAATATGCATTAATTACATGAAGCAGGGTTGATGTAATATTGACAATCACTAATGGGTTGATGACATGAACCAAGACAAAATAATGATTGCATTACGATATGACTCATTAACCTATGTAACAGAAGTAAGACGACGGTGTCATCCATCGTTAGTAGGCATCAACTGCGGAACCTTCTAGAACACTTGAGTTCACCCACACACTTTTTATTTCGTTTTTTGTCGTGTTGCTCAATCTTTTGTTTTCTGTCAAGTGTTTTGTGGACTGTTGGTTGTAAATTTTACGTCGTTTTTCTTTTAGTCCATGATTTAGTCTTTTTATTCGATCCAATGTTTTGATTACCCCTAGGTTACTTCTTATAGAAAAAAAAATCGTCTTTCGTTTTCTCCTATACTACTCTGAATAGTCGAAATCTTAAAGACAAGAAGATAAGATGAGTGCAAATTAATCACTGTTGACTATCAATCATTCAAAGCTTAAAGCAGCATCGGCATATTGACACCATATGTTGTAGCTAAACTAAGTTCTGCATGCAAAACATGATATGCTAGTCATCCTGAGACGGTAAAATTGATTGAGTGTTCTTATAAGGATAAAAGAAGATGTGATAAATATACCAATATAACCGCAACCCAACGAAAAAAAAAACAGCAGTTTTCCAAACCTTTTTTTATCTTCTGTGGTATCATGAATGCTATAAATTTCTACGTCAACATACGGTCTGCGACAATGGTCAAGTGTCTACACATGATGCCAAGTTGTTAATCGTCTCCAGTGTAGAAAAGAATAATTAATGTTCACAGGTTAGTCTGAATTCCTATGTCGATTTACTGAATAACTGGTTGGTGATGAAGCAGATACAATTAATCAAAGATTGATTAAAAAGTAAAATAACAAAAATACCGAACTCGAAGGGAAATTCAAAACGGAAAGTCTTTTATAAAACGGCAAAATCAAATTCTCAAACACATAAACGAATGAAAAAACAACTGTCATATTCCTGACTTTTTCCAGAATTGATACACTTTATATTTTCTTTTCCTTTATGGCAAAATTGTATTTCCTTCATAACGAAAATTTACAACAAAATCGGCAATTTAAAATTTAAGACTCTGTTCTAGTATTTCTTTCGTTAAGAAATGATTTCAAATAAGTCACTGAATGGCATAATACATGTTTTCGCATTTTACATTTAGTTATAACTTCCATTGAAAGCCATCGTTGACTTTATCTGATATTATGGCATTAACTTCTGTATAATTATTTCTTTCCTGTGACTGTAGTGAAACTTTCTCTATGCAGTTTAGAGAATGCTCTTTTATATCACATTTTATAGAGCATGTAGCATGTTTATTTTCATTTCTATGAGAAATATCCAACAGGGGATCTGAATTATCAATATGAATGTTGTCTGTCATTGTGATACCTTCCTTTGAAGAAGGACATGATGTAATGCATGAAGTGGTGCTGTCCCCTGTAATTGTGACACCTTCTTTTAAAGAGGGACATACAATAATGCTGGCAGGCGCATTGTCTTCTTTTACTGTGACATCTTTGTTTGGAGAAATGCATTGAATAATGCAGGAAGGCGCGCTGTCTTCTTTTACCTTGACATCTTCGTTTGGAGAAAGGGGTGGAATACTATAGGAAGGCGCGCTTCTGTCAGTCACTGTGACACCTTCCTTTGGAAAAGGCGAAGGACTTATATAGGAAGGAGTGCTGGCATCTGTCCCCGTGGCATCTTGCTTTGAAGAAGAGACTGTGGTCATATAGGTAGGCGTTCTGGTCTCCCAGCCTTCATTTAATTGTTGGTACAAATGTGAATATTTGTGTTCGTTAACTTCATCATCGGAATAAGAATTGTCTTCCTGTACATGGTGATTTTTGGAAGTAATTGGTTTTCTTTTAATAAATCGATTTGTGTTGAAGGAACAGATGTGTACGGATGTAAGTAGTCATCTTCCTCACCATTCAAACTCGAATGACTACCAAATGACCAAATACAATTATCTAACTGGTGAGGAGTAACTGGAGTAAGATAATTTGATTCTACCGATGTTGTACTTTGGCAACTTTTAGGACTGTCCGAACCGCTGATTACATCGATGTACGTGTTGTCAGTTGGATGTTTACTTTTTCATTTCCATTAACTGGTGAAAGATAACCAGAACTCATTGAATCTTGGTCTTTGGTGTTTGTGTGAATCTGTGGTTCGTCTGTTACATCCATGTATGTGTTGCCAGTCTGACTTATAATCTGCAATCTCTTAAATGATTTTATAACTTTGGATTCATCTATTTCATCATATAAGCTTTCAAAACTACATGAATTATTAGTTTTATTGTCTTGATTAAAATCGGCTGTTTTATCCTTGTCTTTTTACCAGTTCGCCTGGATCTTTAAGTGATAAGTTTGTGATTCGTCTTGATTTTGACTTCTTTTTATACTTCCAACAAACAAACAAAAGTCCAAGTAGTAAGAAGAAACAGGCTGCTGACAAGGAAAATACTATCAGCTGCTGTTTAGTGATTGCTGAAAGGCAAATATGTTTCGATATAGTTAAACTCATCATAGATACCAGGATTAAAAGTGTGTACGCCAGTTGCGCATTTCGTCTTATAATGATTTGTAACAATTTCATCCAATACAATTATGTACAGCCAAATTTTGAAAGACTAATCGACCAAGTATGTTGACTGGTTTTTTCCCTTAATAGATTCATTTTACTCAATTTTAGCATGAATTATTTTGTAAAGCTCTGTAAAAATGAGTATATAAATAGCCATCAAACTGTTAAATAGTTTTAACAAAAGCGTCCTTTCAACCCCACATTAATAAGAGCTTATACCTGTCTACTAAAATCTTATTTATAAAAGCAAATTGAAAAATAGAAAGTAGACGTTCTATTTTTTTTCTGTACTTGGAAAAAAGAAAAAAACATCATTGACAACAATTGTTCAGTGAAAATGTGATTGTAAAAGGTGACTTATTTTGGGTAATGTTCGAATTAAGAGGAAGGAATGATAATGTTACTAATACTACTAATACTAAAAAGAGGGGAGATACCAAGTGGACAATTAAAAAACGGACAACATCATGGCCCAAAACGATAAAAACAACGAAAAGACAAATATATATACTAGGCTCCGTGTTGAAGACCGTACTTTGACCTATAATGGTTTACATTTATAAATTTTGACTTGGATGGAGAGTTGTCTCGTTGGCACTCATGCCACATCTTCTTATATCTATGTAACAGTTTACTTGATATGTCTCTTCATAACATATGGGAGGCATGTTAACGTAGAAATGTGTAGCATTTATAATACCAGAGAAGATAAAAAAAAAAAGTTTCTGCTGCTGAATAAATTTAATTTTTACTTGATGTTGTAGCTTGTCATAAACTTACATATAACTGACTGGTCCTTTTCACTGCTTATTACAAGTGGTAGCGTTACATGGTTTACATCTAAAATGTCAAGATAGATATAGAAATTAAGAAATAACATATCTGAAATAAATCTAAATCGGGTATTAAATAACGATAATAATAGCAAAACCACTTCTGACAAGTCAATTTGAGACTGAATTAAAATTGAATTTATCTAAACTAGTATATCCAATTAACTTGGAACTTAAGAATATTGCACTAACCTATAAACCTTGCTGTAGTATAATGGGATTCGTTCTTTTGTTTCTGCTGAATATTTGTTTCATCTGTTAAAATGAAATTACTAAAAAAAAGTTATCTTATGTCGATTATTTTATTTGTTATACTTTTACGAAACAAAGTTTAATAATCAAATCCGTTTGCATATTAATCATTTATTCTTAGGATTCTGATAAAGAACCAACAGATCATCATCTTTATATAAAGTTAACATTATAATGACTGAAGTATAATTTTGTCAATGTTAGAAATAGAAAAACCAGGTTATAAATTGAAGAAACAATTCTCAATGTCCTAACCTATTCGTATCAATCAGTTCTTGGAATTTTGAATACTTGAGAGTGTTATTTTACTTTACAATAAATGACGTGATTTTATAAATTATTATTTCTCTTCATACAAGTATATTTTTTATTTCGTTTTTTTGAATCTATATATCTTTTTTTCTATACTTGCCTGTTTCGTAAACAGTAACAAACGCAGTAGTCAATACTGTCTCCTCTGTAAGTGTTGCTTCCGTGGAAAAGGTAATAAAATCTGAAACATGTATAAGCAGTGTTTGACTATCATTTTAACAGTGTGTGAATGAGATGAATCTATCAAAAAATGAAAACAACATTTTATATATTTATATGTTTGGAGCTCTTCTCTGGATTTACCTTTATTAGGAACGCTATACGAAGTCATCAAAAATATCTTTTATGAATTTTGTACATTTGTTAAATGTATCCAATTGTAATATCTATTTTATGCTTTTTAAAATTTTCTTTTTTAAAGTGTTAAGCAATGCATGTATTAATAAAACTCAAGAAAACTGACTTGCCTGTAGTGATATATTCCGTGGATGTGGAAACTGTAACATCTAAACATCCTTTTACATTATCACAACTGTAAATGAATATTAATTGTGGGTATTATGATTAAACTGCAAAATAAATTTAGTGAAATGGCACTATGGTGATAAAAACGATTAAAAACAACATTCATTAATGCAAAAAAAAAAACAAAACAAAAAAAAAAAAGAAGAAAAAAAAAACCTAAATGTGACTAGATAATTTTGGTGCGTCCTCTTTGCTTTTCTGGACTTACCTTTATCAGGAACGCTCAAACCATTTTTTGTCTTCTTTTTTTTTTCTAAACCAAGGATGTATTAATACTTGAATACTTGAGGATGACCAAAAAAGAATAGCTAAATACACAAAGGGCCAACTTTAACAGATTGAGTTGAAACAAAAAAAAAAAAAAAAAAAAGGAAAACGATGTGCACAAAGAGCAAATAGATTATTGCTAGGCTTTTCTTTTTGTCAGGCCTGCCTGTTGGTTTTTTTGATTGACGATTGCTGTTTGAAAAAGTGTAACACTGACCTTATCAGTGTTTAGTTTATGACATATTTGCACAAACAAGTTGCTATTTATGGAACTAAAAGGTCGGTTCACACGATGTGATTTGTATTATAATCTTTGTATCATAATATTTTTGATTCTAAGACTCTCATGTACACCTGCATAGATTATAATCTCATAAGTTGGTAAAAAAATCTGAAATATATTGCTCATATTTTTCCCTGTCAATTGCCGTTAACAATGCTAGGCCAAGTATATTTACAGACTCTATCATTTGCTTTTTTCGGTAATGAGGTTATTGAAAAAGGGGAAATCTAAAAGAAAATGTTGGACAAGAACTTTGATAAAACGGAGTAATAAAGTATTTGGTTAATCATGAAATGTATGATGAGTGAGAAAGGAAGATCTAAGTAGCTTTAAAATTATTTATTGTAATTCGTTCCTCCCCTAAAAATAACTTTTTCAACATTTTGATTTGTGGAGTCAACCATTTTTGAAAGAACCACATGCATATTATATTGAACACGTGCATACAAATGACCCAATAATGAGCACTTTAACTAGATAAGATTTTCTATTACAATTCAAGTCTTATTTAACAAATCTTACCGTGTGTATAAAAGCGTTGATAATGAATTCACACTACTTACATTTGATTTTCTCTACAGCTGCAGTATTCAATACACTTATATCCATAATGGTTAGCTTTACATGGTTTACAACGACCTCCTGCTTCTGTGTAGAAGCCTAAATTACATTCTGAAAAGTTTATGGTAGAAATGTCATCTATCAGAGTGACTAAGAAACCAGCACAATGATTCGAATTCCTGTTGTAATCTTTATATACTTTAATGATAAAGTGGGATTCGTGTTTCTGAAATTTTAGTGTTTTTCTGAAATGTTTAATGGACTGATATTTGTGATTCGTTCTTTTCCCTTTTGGTCATGATGATGTCTGTTTTTATCAGACTCATGAATTGTGTACTTATGTATTACATACATGTATGCATCTGTTTCTTTTCATACATACTGCAGTGTAGATTTTCAAGGATTTTCAAAAGTGGTGCAAATGGGTCCTCCGCAAAAAACTTTGGAAAAGGGGAGGATTCGGCTATAAGGGGGCCCGCTGGCTTGGCCCCTGTGCTTCTTAAAGATTATAGTAACAAAAATATAATAAATAACAAAGAAAAGTCTTACCAACACATTGTTCATTCCGGAATTCCGAGTTTGCACAACAATATCGTACCGTACTGAAAAGGAAAACACACGATACATATAAGCAGCGGCTCCACTTGACTTATGTACAAAATTTTAATGATCGTACACTATTTTTTAAAGCAAACTGTGCAAGGACATATCAAATTGATTAAAAGAATAGAGGAAAATTGCAGAAAACATGTTATAAAAAATGTTTAAAAAAGTATAATGCAGTTCAGTTCGTTAGTAACAGTTACTTTGATTTGAGGACATCAAATATTTTCACGGGGTAAAATTGGGGAAACCTCGCAAAAAAGTCAATTATCGGTGCCAGCAAGCAGCATAATAATACAATATAGTTATTAATTTTACTAGAATTTTACGCATTTATTTGTAGTCTAAGACTGCAATTTTAAAATTTCTGATATTTGATAATTTCAAACACCACTAACGAACACTCGTATGCATATATATTCTGAACATTTAAAAAAATACATACCGCATACATTTTTGTTTCTGGTTTTGAAAGAAATATTTTATAAATAATATTAATACTAGATTTCATCAATATTTCTTGTTCCAATAGGAATATAATATTCATGCTATTGACAGTAAGTATAGATTTTCAATCTTTAAAATGGATTGAGTTTAGAATGTGACATTTGTCAGTATTTATAATTGAATATAAAGCTAGAATAGCCGATATAAATATAAGAAGATGTGGTATTATTGCCAACGAGATCAATAATTACTAGTATGCATTATAGAACAAATGACGAAGATTTATGCAACTATAGGTCAACATACGACCTTCAACAATGAACAAAATCAAACCGTATATTAAGCTATAAAAGGTCAATTTATGACAAAATGTAAAACAATGTAAAGTAGAAAACCAACGGCCTGAATTATGTACAAAACAGTAAGTTCAAAACTCGTCCACTAGATTAAAACCCACAAATATGATACAGAAAAACCAACGACAAGTCAGTTCAAAACTCGTCCATTAGATTTAAACTGACAAAAATGTGAATGAAAACAGCTGAGATCAAGTGAAATTGCATCATTCACCATCACGTGTCGAAAGAAACTACTTAAATTTTATTTTATTTATAATTATATATTGGTCTCAATTGACATATATATAGCTTTAATGCATTTAACTTTGCAATGGGCGACATTAAGGAATAACATTAACGGCACTAATTATACTGCTACAGATGCGGATGTCGACATTAAACGTCTCAACAGTGATGATCGAGACCAAACTATTTGTAAGCCAAAACTTATATAAAAAATTGAAAACAACACGTTATATAAATTGCATGCGTCCGAAGCGCTTCTCTGGATTTACCTTCATCAGGAACGCTCAAAGCCAAACATTTGAAATCCGAGGATGTATAAGTTCCGAAACAGCTGAAGAGCTATATGACAAAAATACCTAAACTAAATAGCCAAATTCATCTAAGGTCAACTTTGCCTGAGGGAGTTGAAACCTTAGTTTCTTTATAATTTCAAAATTTATAAACGGACAATTTAGGAAAGGTTTGTTATAAATCATGTCAGTACCGAAGTACTGACTACTGAGCTGATGATACCCTCGGGGACTGATAGTCCACCAGCAGAGGTATCGACCCAGTGATGTGAAAAATTGAAAACAACACGTTATTTAAATTGCATGCGTCCGAAGCGCTTTTCTGGATTTACCTTCATCAGGAACGCTCAAAGCCAAACATTTGAAATCCGAGGATGTATAAGTACCGAAAGAGTTGAAGAGCTATATGACAAAAATACCTAAACTAAATAGCCAAATTCATCTAAGGTCAACTTTGCCTGAGGGAGTTGAAACCTTAGTTTCTTTATAATTTCAAAATTTATAAACGGACAATTTTAGAAAGGTTTGTTATAAATCATGTCAGTACCGAAGTACTGACTACTGAGCTGATGATACCCTCAGGGACTGATAGTCCACCAGTAGAGCTATCGACCCAGTGATGTTCAAACGTTGAAGAGCTGATCAAACCAAAAATGACCTAAAGTAAATAAAATCTGAACAAGGAATCAGGGCGTTGCATGAGGGAGATATATTCCTTAATTTAAGATTTTTAAATTCATGAATATGCGTATTATCATGCCAGTACCGAACATGCACATTTTTTTCCGATTATTTGTTTGTCCCTTTGGTGTCTTCTTACCCTGTTTGAATAGATTTTGTCAGAAAACAAATAAATGCATGGAACGTTATGTTCTGTTACTTGTATGAAAACTCTTCTTTAAGCTAATTGTGTATAAAACTTCAAGATGATATAAAGTATTGTAGTATTTTACTGACCTTCCATCAGCTTTTCTATCGTAACAGAATTGTCCAAATGAAGGCTTAATGTACTCAATAATTAGAATTACAAATTGAAGATTGCAAAGAAAAAGCATCATGGTTTATTACTGAATGAAACTTTCATTGTGCTCATGTTATAAATGATAATACGGAAACAAAGGTAATTATGTAATGATCAAGTACAATACAAAACCGGATTATAATATAGAGCTTTGATCAAGTGCCATGAGGAAATTGTGTTTGCCATTGTGACCAGGGACGTAAATAGCACTGTTTCTATTAATTTTGTGATTTTTGATAAATTGAAGATGTAAAAATAACTTTTTCCAAAGAATATGAAAATACTTTTACTTTATTTAACCGGGAAATGTAAATATACTTTCATTACCGATGGAAATGTTTGTTTCAAATATCGCCATGGGAAAACAGTTCGTGTAACTTAACTTGCATCGGGGACATAACATTTTGTTTGTTAATATCCTCTTGCAAGATTACACGAACCAGGATCTCGATGTGAATATACTGAAACTGATTAGAAATATTCTTTTTTCGATTGAATTTCATTCCAATGAGAGAATAAATTCACAAAACTAGATATATATTTTGTCTGTTAAAATCTGACAAAAACATTTACAAACAAAATTCCTTTTATAAAGTTTGGACCTGAAAAGGTTTCCAATTGGCGTAACTCAGTAAGGGTAGGCTTTTCTTAGAATTACAGATAAAAGTAAGTCAGTTCTAATGTGAACATTATACAATGACACATATTTTTGTATATTTGTAAATATTATCATTTGTATAACATGTATGCCTTGGTAAAATCCATTTGTTTGGATTTTACACCAATAAATAATCTGAATTGATTTGATTTGTTATCAATACAATTATTAATTCACCCAACTTCATTCCAATATTTTGTTCTGGACCATGTTGTTAACTTTGTGTGCATGTCTAGTTATCAGGTTTCATAAAGTTTCTGTTGATTTTTCGCTTTCGTCTTCATTTTATTATAGATTTAATCTGTCATATGACTATAAATTAACCCTTCAGTGGTCTTAATATCATTTTGTCAGGACAGTTTTTTACTCTTTTTTAGAACAACACCAAATTGTGTCTCTCTAATACAACAGTTTGGTTTCAGAGGAAACATCGATCCTCTAAAATTAAACGTGTGTAATCAAAAATATAAAATGTCCATGACAAGGATATTAGCTTAAACAATATTCCATTAAAATACATGAAGGATATTGTTGCAATTAGTATATGTTCTTTGAAATAAGTTAAAAGTTGGCACTGCCAACTGCACATTTATTAAGAGAAAACATATTCATTCCAAGGCTTTAAAATACTGGTAAGCTTGGAGGCTTTAAAATACTGGAAAGCTTTGTGGCCTTATTACGAGGGTTTAAAATACTGGTATGCTTGGTGGCCTTATAACAAGGGTTTAAAATAATGGTATGCTTGGTGGCTTTATATCAAGTGTTTAAAATACTAGCCTGCTTGATGGGACAAATAATCAATTACTATTATTGCTAATTTTTCACCTGTATAAATGTGTGGCAATTCCTAGTAGGATACCATGTCAAATACCAAATTAAAAAAATCTATTTTAGTAACAGTGACCTTAATCTTTGACCTCTTACATCCCAAAATCAATCATCTTCTTTCTCTTCTCTAGTCCTGCATATGCCATCTGTATAAGTTTAATTCCAAGCAAGCAAGGGAAACTCAAGCTAAAGGCCTACCCCTAACCTAAAACAAACCTATTCCATAATTGAACCCTAATGTTTTACAATGGCCGTCCCTCATGAAGTTACTAAGTTTTTTTTATGTTTTATTTTGCTTTTGGTTTAAATATTTTAAGAGTTTTTCACACAACAAATGTTTTGGCATTTTCAACTCTTTGATATCAAACCTGAATAAAACTTCTACAATCGTTTTTTTTTATATTTTATATAACATAATTTTTCAGAAAAAATATCATATTATCATAATATTAATCCTGGAAATGAAAATGTTGCTTCATCCTTCTAGAATCTTTAATGGTGCACCTTCATCTAGAGAAGTATGAGTGTTATTACTAACTGTCATCAATAGTATGTCAAATGTGTACAACTCCTGGTCTATTATTGATTTTTGCTTGGGCAAGATAAACATTAGTAGGATATTGAAGAAAGCATATGGAAGGACAAAGTCATATTCTGTACACATGTATCATAAACTGCTCTGGCATTTTGGGAATAAGACTTTATTCAGTAAATAACAGATTTATATCACAGCTTTAATTCAAAATAATGTAAATTTTGTATAAAATAAAAGTATCACAGTTAAATTGTACTAAAAATTAAAAAAATATATCTTAAACATAGAAACAAAGACATTTCATTCAACGTTACATAGTTAAGTATTAAACCAAATGACATCTTCAAACACCCCGATACCAACATAAACAGTCATAACAGATAATTGCAAACAAAAGCCCAACACCATTAATTTCTGAATTTCTGCCACAAAAGTGTGTGTGTTAATATTGTTCCTAAAAGAGTTGCCTTCCTTCAAAGGTTTTCGACTAACTGTTTGATGCAACAATTACAGCAATCTCTCATGTTTCTACAAGGTTTTGAATTAACTACCTGTTAACATACAGAAAGGCAGTTACAACGATATGATATACAATTATTTAAGTCACATTATATAGGGTGAACTCATTCAATAGTGAAAAAACATACAAAAACAAGAGAACAAAAATATAAAATTTGTTGGAGACTACTTTGTTCAAATATTTCAGAAAATATAAAGATATTAACTAATGCCTGTTTGGTTTTTTTCTAGCATCTATTAAAATATTGTAAAACGTATTGATTTACAATTACAGCAAGTTTTAATCTATCCTGCAAAAATAACACATACATTTCTGCACAAGTTGTTTCTGCTTATACAATTACAAATTATTTTCTAATATATAGGATTATAATAATTGTGTAAAATATTTCTTTAAACTGAGAACTAGTAAATAAAGAATAGTCAAGGAAAGCCATTACCATCATTTGAAATGTCTGAACATAAAAATGATAAGGCTTGGTTAACTTAATCCAGATATTTTGATGGGGATAAATCAAGTACTTTTCAGACAATTCAGAATTTATTGTTTTACACAGGAAAATAAATTTATCTGAAAAAAATCTGTGAACAGTTCTGAATTCAGTGCAGTGGATGTTTGAAATAATGAACATGACTTAATAATCTACTGTTCCATCTTTTAAAATTGGTTCAGATGAAAAATTATTAATTCTTACTATGCAAACGTTGCTAAGTGTACCGATTGGTATGTAAGCCTTATCTTCTTTTATTGAAGAAAATTATAGTCCTCTTGGTTGAACATTTTTTGTTTGGTTTCCACAATCCTAGTGTTGAACATGATTTATCAAGTATTTCAGTCCTTTAAGACCAATTCAGATAAAATTGGTTGTTCCAGTTCACAATCTATTTACAGTTAAAAGTGGAATGATTTTCAGTGAGCAAGCTCAGAAACCTCATATGATTCAAATATAGTTCAAATGGGATATTTTTTCAATTATCTTGTTTTTGTTCGAATTTAACATCTGACTCAATGAATGTGTTCGTAGAAGACATTACTAAGTTGTAAAACTTGGATCTCACCCGTTTGTATAGTTTATGAACAATGAAATAAGTTTAAACTAATGTTTTAAGCATAAAATTATGCTTAAGTGAAAGATAAATGCACAAACTTCTGTTTTTAAAAACATTTAATGAATTTAGAGCATTTTGGGGCTGTTCCTATCAGCAATTATTGTAAAGAGAAAGCAGTTTGAATATAGAATTTTCCATGAACAAAATTTATATATTTCTAGGAAAAATAGTTTCAAACACCTACCCGTCTAATGAGTGTTATGTAAATATTTGATGGAACAGCCTACACTTTCAGGTTTTTGAAGACTAGAATTTTGTATAAGATATCCAGTTAAGTATGAAAACACACAACTAGACTAAGATAAATATGGCATTAGTTTAGCTAAATGTCTGCTAACATGGACAAAATGTAGAAAAAATAATTTGTGTCAATGACACGATGATCTTAACAAGGCAGTGAAGATTCATGTCCAAATAAGAGCCCTTGAGTTAGGGTCTGTTTCTATCTTTGTGGCAGCTTCCTTCTGGACTTTAACTTCTTTCTTTGATAGTCTTTTCTCTTTACATTTTTGTAAGACAGATAAAAGTTCAGTCATATTCAAATTAGCAGCTCTTTCTATCACAGTCATGTAGATTTCAATATGTCCCTGTTCCTCCGTTCGAATATATACTGTTAAAATAAAAAAAATAATAGTGAATTATAAACTATTTTAAACTAAATTTTTAAATTGATATCTTTAACATTAATTGAAGGTTTAATAACACTGAATTATGTGAAAAGAAGATAATCATAAGAAACCTGACATTGATCTGTAACTCAATATAATACACTTAAGAACAAAAAATCAGCCGAATATCTACAAGTGTAATGTATAAGAAAGTCAAGACAGGTTCAGTTTTCATCAACTTTTGGAAGTGCTGTAATTCAGTGAAAAATATGTCATCCAGATCAATTTCCTTACCAGTGTCCTGAGAGATCAATATACCCTATTTCTGTAGGTTGTACTTAACATATAAGATAGTTATCAAATGTGGCATAAATAAACTTTTCTATAGACCTACCTTTTCTTTTCTTTTCAAGTCTGCATCAAGATCAGCCAGTCTTTCTGCAATGTCTTGTTTTCCATAATCAACAGCAAGAAATATAAGATCTCTGAAGTCCTCTACTAGGGGAGATAACTATAATAAATAAAAAGTTATCATAGTTCAAATAAAAAGAATTTTCTTTTCTCTAATGTTGGTTCAATTTTCCACATCAGTTAGTGTATGATTAAGTTTGAGTATATTGCTATATCTTATTCTTATACAATTATGTTGTACTTGACAAGGAACATTTGCTGACAACTTGTAAATAATCTTAACCTTACAACTGAGATTTCTATGTTTACATTTAAATGCCAGGTCATATGAGGCTGATTTTATTCAAAATTTTATCGGCTCAAATAGAAAATAAATCAGTTTTTGAAAAAAGATGATATGAGGTATATAACAATTATAAAACAGCAACCCAACAAAAGGTGGGAGGCTACACCCTTTTGACAATAACATTCTCACTTAGAATTCCAGTAGTTCGACTGAACTAAATCTCCCATTATTCAATATTTGAACATGAAGGAAAATCTTTTTGCAAGACACAACAATATGAAAGAGTATCTTTTTGCTGGAAGGTTGGTTTACCATAATATTAGCACATCACGCTAAATATTAGTTTGTCCATCATGGATACTATACATAATCAAATATGGCACATGTATAACTTATTGTTGTATATGCAGTGTTCACCATGACCTCAATGTAACTATTTAGAACAATTGAAACTTAAATTAATAAATTTATGAATGTCAAGAGATGTCATGAATATGTAAATATTTATATAAAATGCTAGATTGATGTGCATTTACAAAAAATGAATAAAGGAACTATCAAAGATCTACCATAAATACAAATTTCTTATAGAGAAAAACATTTTTATTTTCAAACTGTATGAGATATTAATTCAATATGAAACTCATTCTGCTTACATCAAGATCATAAAGAATAAATCTTAAGAAGTATATATTAGAAATGTTGTCTCATTTTAATCTACCCTATATCTTTTGTACCAGTGAATTTCTCAAGCTTCTCTTCACCTTTCCTTCTGAATCTACAATAATTTGACTTACAATTATTGGAAAATCAGCCACTGGATATTTACAGTTCTTCAATGCTTGAGAGAAAGCTTGGAGTCCTTTCTTCTTTCCTTTAATTATTCTTCTCAACTCTTCATACTAAAAATAATACATATAAAAATAAGAAGACGTAGTATGATTGCCAATGAGACAACTCTCCACAAGAGACCAAATGACACAGAAATTAACAACTATAGGTCACCGTACAGCCTTCAACAATGAGCAAAGCCCATAACGCATAGTCTGCATGTATGTGTCTAAAGTGATATTTCAACTTTACATCAATGACTTTTAAAAGAGATTTTTTTAACTAAACATTGAAATCAAAGTAAATTTTTAACTTTCTTTATAAATGATATTACTTTGCTATTTCCATCACCCTAATATAAGTTCTGAGGAAAGTTATCAAATTAAGGGATCAATATAATCAATTGGAACGGGGACCCAATTATTTCCCTTATTACGTCAATGCAATTTTATCATAATTGAGGGGCAGATTTTTTATTCCCTATATTAGACTGCAAAATTTCAATTACTTTGTCATACTAGTAGCCCCCTCCATGGTTTCTTGGAGAATTCTTGAAGGGTCATGACCGGCATTTAAGAGAGCAATACTATTTTGAGAATAAATAGGTAATTTTATTAACTTATTTCGTGGGTACTGGACTGGTATTCTGTAACTGGGATCCTATTCCTATCAGACCTGATGATCATCTCAAAAAGAAGAAAAATCATGTTATTTGCTGAAAAAAATCATTTATCTTGAATACAATCAATTTGTTTCATGTCGAAGTCTTTGTTTTGTGCATTTTATAGCCAGAAACAAGAGGCTACCCCTTCACACCAAAAAGAGCATATTTTCAGCCAAAATTTAATTTTGATCAAAGAAGTCTCAAAATAATTTTTCCTTAACCCATTCAATTTGTCAGCTCTAAAATGACTTTTTGATGAAGGAAATGTTATATAAATGCATTTTCTCTGTATTACAAGCACCAAAAACCTAATTTTAGCTTCAGAGATATGCAAATATATGTAAAATGAGATATCTTTCATATATGTATACAATGGCTTAAATCTCTATTTCTCTTCAACTTCAACCAAAGAAAAAGAAAATCAGGCATAAATATGTGAAGGGTACTAGTAAAATGGATTTTTTTTTATTCCCTATATTAGACTGCAAAATTTCAATTACTTTGTCATACTAGTAGCCCCCTCCATGGTTTCTTTGAGAACTCTTGAAGGGTCATGACCAGCATTTAAGAGAGCAATACTATTTTGAGTATAAATAGGGTAATTTTATTAACTTCCTGGTTAAAATCGAAAATAAAATCTGGACCATTTACTCAGACAATCATCCACCCTATACATTTCAGAACCACTTAAAATTTAACAGAATTTGAAAGTTTAATGAATACCCTTTGGATATACTACAAATTTAAGCATCTTTACATATTTTTCATTTCGGTACAATATCCCCATTTAAAAGATGGTAGATTTATTAAGGGACTTCATTCGTGGGTACTGGACTATTATCCTGTAACTGGGATCCTATTCCAATTGTAACAAGTAGTTTGTATTACTTAATGACTGTTAACTTTGAGAAAACAACTAACCTTTTTCATACACATGATCTCCCTTGGCATTCCATATTCAGCCTGAAAAAAAAAAAACATTTCTCATTTCAAATAAGCTATGCAGCCATTTTTTACATACACATTCTGAAATTTCTCCATTAATCTTTTAACCGACGCTGGTGTATATATACTACAGAATTATTTAATCTAAAATACAATAGGAACTATTTTTCTCTATTGAGCATTATTTAAACTTGCAAGTGATAAACATTACTCTCTCTTCACAAATTTTTAACATAACTTATTCTGACTCTCTCTGTATTAGCAATACTACTTATACCAAAAGAAGAAGATATGGAAAGCACTTTGGATTTGTAATATCTGTCCTGTTTTATAAAGATCCTTCCAATTATTATAAGGATCCTTCCTAAGTTTACAAAAAGAGCTAAATATTTGTTTTCTAAATTCTGCATTAACTTAACTAATACTGTTTAAATTTCCTACACAAGACTTAAACAACTTTCTGGTAATCATGATTTTTACATACATTTATTTCTTTGTCAAGCCATTCATCTTTATTTGGAATGTCCTCATAATCACTGGGTAGTTTATTTTTCTGGAAATAAAAATAAGGATTATAAATCACAACTCATAGGTTTTACAGATCTTTAAGTTTGACAGCAAACAATTTGGGTGAAACATACTATTAAGAAGAGACTATCTGTGTCATGAATACAAATCTTTCTTTGTACAAGACCAACATGCTCATCCAAATTTTCAATGTGCAAGAATACATTTCAATCCATCTAAATTGGGAAATATCATTTGCATTTGGAGCTGAAGAGTCAGATTCTAATTGATAGTTGAGTATCCCCATACTGTAGATTCATTTATTTTATGGGTACCAATTTTCGTGAATTGAAGAAATATTGTATTTTCCTGGATATTATATGTTATTCAGGTCTCAGACAGGGTATATAATGTGACATTCCCGGCTTAGAGTTTATATTCCCTGAGCCAAGGCGAAGAGGATATTAACTCTAAGCCGGAATGTCACATTATATACTCTTTCAGAAACCTGAATTACACATATATTACGGATTACCCCTGACTTAATGTTTTTTCCAATACCAGATATTTGTTAAACATTCACCATGCAGTATATATATTTTCCGCATACGCAAAAGATTTTGTAATTTGCTGTGAAAATAATTCTATCGTGTATGCAATAATTTGTAATAACACGTTAAAGACATTAATTAAGTATTTGATGTGTAAATCGCGTGATTTTAAATCAAAAACGTATTATTGACGGATACACGTCATTATTTCCCTCTGTGAGCCTCTGACGTTCTTTAAGTGTTCTGTATAGCGTAAGACTACGTCACATAGTAATGTTTGTTATGATGATGTTTTTAAGGTTCCAATTGGGGTAAAAAAAAACTCGTATATACCCGGGCAGTTTCCTGTATATATACTGACATCTCTGTGTTGTTATCCAATCACAAAACTCGACACATTTGTAATCGGTAATATATAATTATGGTTTTTTTTCCAAAGTCTGCATACAAGCCTATAGAAAATTTATACTTCGTTGAACATTCAAATTTGTTGTTCACCTTTACCTACGAAATCAACGAAAATTGGTACCCCGCAAATAATAATAAATCATTTTCCAAATTAAAAAGTCTTGATTATTTATCCAAGAACTAAACCCATAATGTTTCATGCTTCCAATGAGCCTGCTAAGACACGACCATGAATAAAAGGTAATGCACCTATTTAGTGGTTGCCTTTTGTCAGATCTTTCAGTTTTTGTCATTCAGGAAATTTTGTGTAAATATCTGATTTTTGTTAGTCTTTGTTAAAATCACTCACAAATTTTTTTTATAGATTTGGGGCAATTAAGTGCTTTACATATTGTATATATATTATATATTGTTGAAAATAGTTTGTTGGACTCGCTTATGTCTTCAGGGTTTATATTTTGTTGTGGTATTACTGCCTCATTAATGTATATCCCACATTTCTTTTTATTCATGAAAGTCTTACATTATCTTTGATACTGGTATCAACTCCAGCATGCAGTAAATATTTCCTGATATTCTTTCCGTCTACATCTAACATGTAAGAGTAATGCAGAGCTGTTCTCCCTTGCTACAAAAAAATAATGCAATCATAAGAAATATATACTCATGCCAGCTGGTTAACTCTTCATGTTAGATATACATGTTAGAAATTAATAAAAAAATGTTTGCCATGATCAAAAATAAAAACAACACATTGTACAGATATATTTATACTTTTTGGTATTAAGCTGAATTGTCTCAAAATGACCCGTAATCTAGCGCTGAATAAGCTTCTGACAACTTGCAACAAATAATTTCGAATTTTGATGTTACATTTTGTAAATTGTGATGCAACAGTTTGCGAGAACTTATGCGACTTAAAGTAAAGGTAGACAAATTCGCATACAAGTGTAAAAAATATGCTTTAATTAAAATAAATTATTGAAATGAGGCAAACTTTTTTCCTGTATTAACAAAGACTTAATATTATAGTCAACTATAAAAGGCCATGATATGAAAAAATGTGAAACCAGAAATCCAACAAGATTGTTTGTAGAGGAGTAAATATTAATTACTGTTATTTACATACACAGTCTTGTAAGTTTATATCACACATTTCTGTCAACAGTATGTATCTGACAATGTCATCTCTAGCATGGAGTGTAGCCAGCATCAGAGGAGTTCTCCATCCCTACAAAAATATTTGTAAGTTTTTTTTCTTTAAAAAATAGACATGGTACATATTTACCTTAGGTATTATGAACAGTATAAACAAAACAGAAATTAGTGTGTTTATGAATTTTTATCTTAGTGCTGATAGGGGTTCATCCAAACTTAATTATGGTAATAAATTTTACAGATCTTAGCAAATAAAGTGCTAGGAAAACACAATATATATGTTTTGTTATAAATTAGGCTGTTAGTTTTCTAGTTTTAATTTATTGTAATTGTGCCACTTTTTCATGTTGGGGCATATTATAGTTGATTATACAGTAGGGATTTTTCTCATTGTTAAAAACAGTACAGTGACCTATAATTGCTTACATTCACTTCATTTGAAATCTGTTGGATAGATGTTTCATTGGCAATCATACCCCATTTCCGCTTTTTATATGAATAAAAATATTGCTTCAAAACTAATCCTTGAGAAAGAAAAACACTTCGTTTTTTTTTTATAATATATGGACTTATGTTGAAAGAAAAGGAACTTGGTCAAAGTAAACTTGAAAATAAATATCTATTACTAGAAAATCCAAGATATTGGTTCATTTTTTTAAAGCATATATACAAATCATAAATGAAATCTCCTAGGAACAAAATACTGTACAAACCATATATACATGAATGCAATACCTTATCTCTACAGTTAGCCAGTAGTTTAGGTCTATCACAGTCCTCAAACAACCTCTGTATAAAACCACATGGCTCTTCTTCTATAGACTTTTGGAGGGATTCCATATCTGACTGAAAAACAGAAAGAAAACAGCTTGAAAAGAAAATCAATAAACTCATCTCCATAAGCAAAGATGTGTCTCCACTGTATGTATTTTTGACAATGAAATGCATGAAATTAAAATAGCAATAGTTTAGCATGTAAACCATGCAAAACATTCAAAGTCAATGAATAAAGGTGAATGGCTAAATAATTTCCATTGAAATGAGATGAGCTAATGTTAATACAACTGCATACCACATATAATTGACTTATCATAAGTTGTTCGATTAAATTGACCCAATCACAAACCTATTAACATGTAAACTATGCAAAAGTTTCAAGGTCAAAAACCATGACTGAGGGGCAGAGCCAAATAATCTCCATGGAAACAAGATGTGCCAATGCTAATACATCTGCATACCAAATAAAATTGACTAATGAGTGGTTCCCCTTAAACAGACCAAAATCCAAATCACAAAGTTTTTAATTTTAATAAAAACACAACATTTAAAGTAAAGTCATAGTAATTTAGACAATTCTTTGCTTTAGACATTGCTAGTTAATAACAAATTCTAACTAATTGCTCTCTTATACTAGAGCTTTTTGTATTATCTATAACTTACCAGAAACTTTGGAAGCCATGCTACAAATTTCCCTGCTTCATCTGTTGTATTGCCTGCTGCATATATATAAGCATCCCTATACTAAAATAGATGGTTAGACATTTCACTTATATTTTCCTTGTTTGTTTTCAGAATACGTCTTTACTCTCTAACTAAAAGTTCAATTTCTGCTCATTATTATTGTTGACCTTCCTATGGTAAGTTGTTCTTTTCTCTCACTGTTAAGTTTACCAAACATCATGTTTGTATTGCACTCTATTTAGATCTTAATACAAGAAAATTTCGATAATTCTGTGTTAGTCATTTTAAATTTTGATTAAATTTGTGAAGATCAAATGAGCAAAACAAAAATTGATAACTAGTAGAGTAGTTTATTGAAAATTTCTTCTACATTAAACACTACCTATTTTCATTAACTTACATTGTATTCATGCAACATATTATCATAACCATCACAAGCCAACTGTTCTAGCTTCTCTATATCAGAATCTCGGATGATTTGAACATAAAACTGAAAATATATTATATAAAAGTAAGAATTCATCCATTTTATATCATAAACTTGCAAATTTCATGTTAAAGAAAAAAATGTTTTGACATAAACTAATATCCAACTGTTCCTTTGTGTTTAAAGGCATAAAAGCAATATTTGGCCCTAATTTTTTTGGCAAATTTTAAAGTAACCATACACTATCTTAAATTTGCCCTAACATGCATGACTTAGATAAATTGATACCTCTCTTTAACAATGACAGGGGTCCCTTAATTTGCATAACAAACGTTTTACACCAGTATAAGTATGTAACAGTATTTGTCAGTAAAATACGAACCTTAAAAATCATCCTTTTCATCTCTTTGAGAGGGTCTTGGACTTTAGGTTGTTTGAGAATAGAACATTGAGACATATCCCACATCTTCTTTTGTTCATATCAGGTAAGAGATTGATTGACATGATTGATTGATTGTAGTTTGATTTATGTCAATCCAGTAATTAAACTTTTGATTTTAACAATAAATGTGATATTTGGATAGTCCAAAGCAATGGATTGTATAAGTATTTGTGATCATGATGTAGTCACTCAATTTTATGCATTTCAACAAACCTTTGTCCATTCATTTGTGCATTACTGCTTATTTGTATGGCTCCCATAAAAATACATTTCTGCATTAAAACATTAAAATTCTACATTTATTCCAATAGTATTTGGAGAAGCTTTTATCAAATATTGTGTTTTATACTTTAAATGTTGAGACTACTGTACTGGTAAAAAAGATTAACAACTAAACCCTACCTTGTCTATAAGATCCCTGACATCAGACCTCCTGGCAAATGAGGCAACATCCCGAACTGTTACTCCAGTCTACAATAAAGAAAAATATCAAAGACTCAATGGTCTGTCTTTTGCACAGTATGTTTCTTAAACAATGGAGATTTAAATATGGAAATATGAAATGTAAATGAAGAATAAGTTTCCAAGTATGGAAAAATGGGGATAAAATTTTCAAACAATTCCATTAAAGCAGGTGTACAACACTAATATTTGTATATCTTTATGTTAAGTTTCTGGGATCTAGGTTGAAAATTGTATGAGGAATTGAATACACAAAACAGGTTCTGTCTTTGTAATTTGCTGAAATATAACTATGTTGGGAAAATACCTCAAACAAATCCATAAGAGGACATGCACAACTTAAAAATGTCTTCAATCTATCTGTGAAGTATCAATTATCTAGGTTAAAAACTGTAAGAGGAGGTGATTACACAAATAAGATACCCATTTCAGTAACAAAGGTATACCTCAATTGAATGTTTTCTTACTAGTAGTTAATAAGTTTTATATGATTTGCATATTTGGAAATACGCTAATAACATTAGTCGAGAAGGCTTCCGGTAGCGGTTTTGAAGTGAATTATTTTGGATAAATGATGTTGACCTTACTACTTTTATATATATTCACACTCCAGGCAAATCCAATGAACAAAAACACAATAACGTGTGATATACGTTACAAATGGGGAAAACAAATTCTTTATCTGCAATTTTAAAGAATAATAAGTCACTCACAAACATATCATAAAAGTCCTTTGGACTTTTATTTGTTTGTGAGTGAATTGTCAAGTTTATGCACCAATAAATTCCTTTCAAAAGATGTTTAATCCTATAATAATAAAACAAATATTAAGCTTATAAAGAGGATCTGTAAACATTTGTAAAATATAGAAATGATCAACTTCAAAGTAAAATATTTACCTTATCTCTATCAGCTAAGTAAGATCCATTTTTCAAAAGGAAGTTGAAGATTTCTAATGGAAGACATCCATTGGTCTTATCCAAGGCATACACAATCCCAGTTCTTCCTCTCTGAAATTAAAATTCAACTTCAAACATCATTTTGTAAATTAAATATCTGAGCATATCTCATAAATAAATAGTTGACATTGACCATGAATAGAATCTAAAGAATGGACATGTGGCTATCCTATATATTATATGTGCTTTCAAAAAACATGTAGAGCAGGCCTTGAAATATAACTCACCTGTGATTGGTAAAAAGAATTTGACTTGACATCATTTAATATTTAACACAGAAACACAACATTCATTTGATGATTGAAAGTTATGCAATAACAGTAAGCTATACCCTCTAAGTGTGAATAAACTGTTAATATTTATGTCTTGCCTGTGTAAAATTTGATAGTTTAATCTAAATGGCAACTCTTTTTACATGTAAGCTATGCAAAAGTTCCAAAATCAATTGGCCAGACTTGGGGAGCAGGGTCAAATAATTTCCCTAGAAATGAGATGTGCCAATGCTGATACACCTTCCTTTCAAATATCATTGACCTACCAGTAATTGTTCCTGTTTAAAGGAGACAATTCGCAATATTTTAAGAATGCTTGACACCACTAATGTAGCTCCAAACATCACACATAAGTCTTGGCTCTGTGACTTTACTGGGAGGGCAAAAAAGGTTGTGAGTATATGTCAAACAACACAAAAAATAAAAAAACACATCAACGTATGGTATTAATAGACAGGTTTCTATACAATGTCAAGCTCTAAATCTCTCCACATCTAGAAAAGTAATACAGAGACTATCAAAGATCTGCACCAACATTAAAACCAAATTTACCAAAAGTGACTCTGTTTGATTTGTATTTGTCACATTATTTAATTTAACTGTATATCTATTTATCAAACTAACTCTAATTCTAATATGACGTGCTTCTTTCGCTTTGTAAACAACACCGTGATAAAATTCTCGATATATCTATACTTAGCGCAGACTCAGAGATATACATAACAATGGATGTTACAATAAACCTCCCACGTAAATCCACATGCATCGTAACCTATTTGCAAACGATATGCCGATTTTATTGTTTTAAAATTGCAATTGAAAAAAATACAGAACTGTTATTCTTATTCGGATGCATAACAAAAGAATTAATGCACAAGAGCTCAGAGAAATCTACAAAATAAAAATAAAATAAAATTCATGAAAGTCCATTAATGCTTTTGGCGATTTAAGTCATTTCAAAACATGACGTCATACAAATGAAAACACTAAAGCTGAAAGTTTTTCCTAACGTGAACCATTGAAATTCATATAATATTACATTAAAATGGATTTTGAGTTAGGTGTTGTTTTATTTTCTATTCTATTGCATTATTCGCATATTTACTGATTTCAGCAAGCCAGTCAACATGTCGGCTCCTTAGTTACGAAATGTCAACTTAGGATGATTTGACGGTAGCTTACGAGAGAAACATGTAAATTAAAATGGGAAATGTTGGGTTTGAGAATTAAAAGAATTATGCACATTTTTCTAGCGGTTATTTACGAAATAATCCATGCAAGCTACAGATTTATTAGAATATTTTAGCTTTATCTAACAGGGAGTAAAAAGAACAGCCACACACACGGAATACCCACCTCGCCGGTATTTAAATGACCGTTTGTCCTATTAGAATCGAAATAATTCATGGAAGCCATAGATTTGTTGTAAATTTACACATGGCCTGGGCCGTGTAAATTTCAACAAATCTATGGCTTCCATGAATTTTCTTAAATAAAACTTGATAAATTATAATGGCTCTGCTTACCTCATCTTTCAGCCTGAAGTTAGCACCAGATTTCAGAACTGTCATCATTATATTTTCAGGTGTATGATTGTTTATTGCTTCAAAATACAAAGGTCCCTAAAATAAAACAAAAATGATTATCAGAATTATATTGTCTGTCCAAGACTGATAAATCTTATACAGGAGAGGTCATTATTAGCACGTATGATAAGAAAATGTCCAAACAACTGTATTCTTGTGTGGTAGTGTGTAATAACAAACATAGTCTTAGTCTTAGATATATGATTTTTTATAAGTTGTTATTGGCTTTGAACTAGCTTTCAGTAACTATGAGTACTCTCAGATCTGTTCTTTGTGTCTTCAGTTTTTGTTTAAGTTGTTTTTGTGCTTTGTATCTCTCTAATGAGTTAAGCCTTTTTAACTGATTTTATAGTTTATTCTTATGTTGTGCTGTTACACTTCTGTCCCAGCTTAGGGGAGCTTAGGGCACCTGCATACATTTTAACCCCGCTGTTAGTTTTCTCATTTGAATTGTTTTACCTTTATCATTTCAAGGCCTTTTATGGCTGAATATATGGTATGTGTGTTTTAATCATTGTTGAAGGTCGTACGGTGACCTATAGTTGCTTACTTCTATTTCGTTTGGTCTGCTGGAGAGTTGTCTCATTGGCAATCATACCACATTTCCTTATTTTTATAAGTGGTACAACAAAATACCCATGTTACTGCATAATACTGAACGTTTAAAATGAAGAGCACAAAGGAGTAGGGGCATCATGGGCATTAAGGCCCAGTTTTGGCCCAAGAAAATAAAATGTTTGCCAACTATTTCAAATTGACACATAATGTTTGGAAGTGCATAGGGTCGAGAAATATAAATGAAAACATAAAGATTTTTATCTGATGACGTCACAATTACGTCATAATATGTACCGTTCACAAAACGATGAAAATACAGAATTTATGCAGTTTTCCATCGTTATTTCCATTGTGGTATCATCGCGCAGCCAAGAAACAACAAAATAATTTAAGAGAAGCTTTATCATAACTATTGACATAATCTCACCAAATATAATGTTGTTTCTTGGGTGTGCACATACATTTCAATCTAAAATATACTTAAAATTTGATGAAAAACAAGGAAAATCAAGAAATTTTACAAAATATGCAAAATTTGTCATGCTTTGTTGCCATGGTAATTGTTCAATGTGATATTTGTTTTTATTTTCTGAATACCTTGTACCTTAGTCTAGTTTGGACAAATTAAAGAATATGTATGATAACTTTTAAATTTGCAGTAATATTTGGGCCAAATAAGGCCCTTATTGCCCCTACTCCTTTACATTACCGATAGCTAGAATAATTACTAATCATATTGACAATCCATTCCTTTTCAAAATGTAAATACTACATACCCAAAAGTATTCATTTACAAGAACTCTTAAATTAACGTCTGCTCCTGCTTCACATAACATCTTCACCAACTCAAAATCTTTCATCTTAAGGGCATGCTGTAAAATGTGGGGCTTGTTCAAGGACTGAAAATTAATATCAACAGTTAATACATTTGGAACTTTTATGAACCAGCCATTTGAAATCCTTATGGTGGTCAATATTGTTTAACAACCCTATGGTAAATTTTTTGGCAAATCTTAATACATGCCATAAAATCTTATACAATACTTATTTTGTGCCACATACCAAATTAAAATGTGAATTGATGAACATCTACTTTGGTTTAATATTCAAACTGGACAAGGAAAATTAATCTTTTTTTTAACATATTACTTCAGGATGTGGTCTGACAACCGAGTTACAAGGATAATTGTTTTATTTCTGGTGATGCATAAAAAAAATGACCTAATGGGGTTCGTATTTCATGACTACATTTAGCTGAATATTTCCTGTCTAATTACCTAACTACTAGAACACACCAGCGATAGCGCTGGTCCGTGACTGAATTAAAGTACCTACAACTTATTTTTAGTCTGCATTTTAGTATGAATTCATATTGTCATTTTATAAAGTCATGCTGATAATAAGGTGCACAGTTTTCTCTGCTTTCAAAATCTATATATTTTTGGTCAATTATTGGAATTAGTATTGTCAATCTGTGTATAATGACGAAGTTCAGGTGTGATTATGACCCGTGTATATAGCAAATCTCAACTACATCAATTGGTGGTGCGCCTGACAGACGCAGAACGTACGATAAGGTAACAGGTAACAGGTACTATTGGTCTCAGTATCTGATTCGACCAGGAACTTGTTAATTATTGGTAATGTACATAGCAAATCCCAAATACACCGTTTGGTGGTGCGCCTGACAGAGGTGGAACGTACAGATTAGGTAACAAGTAACAGGTACTATTGGTACTGGTATCGGATTTGACCCAGAACTCGTTAATTATTGGTATTATAAATTATGTGGAAAACAAAGGGCCTGGAAAGGTGTAATTTTAATCAACACCATTGTCCTATATTAGTTATATATAAAGTTGAATTCTTTGATCCATTGTTTTTATGTCATGCCGGCTAACAAATTGGACCTCGTTATTTTAGTAGTATAGATGATATTTCATCTGTCTTCATTTCATCATTTTATTTAACTACTTTTAAATTACTTTAGTTATTCTCATTCAATCAACTGTTTATACATGTTCATGTTATAATTCATAACTTTTGTATGTGAATACTGGATAAAATGCTATTATCTTTATTCATATAGTTTATATAAGAGAAAACTCCATAAGCTGGTAAAATGTGTGTCTAAAGTACCAGTACATTTGCATTACAGTAATTTTGTTCATAATAGATTATTCTTCTTCTTTTAAATGGGGTGAATATTCTTTTGAAGGAGAGAGGTTCACCTAGCAATATTATTACCATGTTCAGAAAGTTAACTTTACACCAGGATTTTTTCAGGGCCATTCTAACTTTCTCATAGTTCCTTTCTTTAACTCCATACACAACATTCTGCAATTGTACAAAAAATCCAGATTTAATTCATGTTTTACAAATTCTATTTCTAATAAACATAAATAATGCAAATAAGATTTAATTCTGCTAAGGTACAGTGATCATATGAACATAGTTACCATATGCCACTTTTATCTAAATGTAAATAGGAAAGATTACTCTTGCATACTCTGATCGATTTGTACATGTTCAAACATCACTACTGCCTCAAGAAATATTAACATCAAACAATAGCATAAAATCAAATTATTACTTCATTACTGCTATTTACCACTATTCTTTGGATAGTGTAATTAAAAACAAACAAGTTAAACTGTCAGCAATATGCTCACTTGTGATAACCCCACTATAAGTATTCTGTAAAGCGATGGATGTGAAAACATATCTCATGGTAAAGCATGCTCAAATGAAGATTGATACCAAATTTCAGGAATTGTTCCGGAGAAAAAGCAAATCAAGAATGTATCCATAGTAAACGGATGCCCCACTTGCATTTTCATTTTCTATGTTCAGTGGACCGTCAAATTGGGGTCAAAACTCTAATTTGGCATTAAAATTAGAAAGATCATATCATAGGGATCATGTGTACCAAGTTTCAAATTGATTGGACTTCAACTTCATCAAAAACTTCATTGACCAAAACTTTAACCTGAAGCGGGACAAACGGACGAACGGACGCACAGACCGAAAAAACATAATGCCCTAGGTGGGGCATACAAAATTTATACATAGCCATTATGTGTAAGAACATATAAGTGTTCGGTAAATTGTAAGTTGTTGGGTAATGGATTTCAAAACAAATCATGAGGTAAAGCACTCTCAAATTAAGTTTGATACCAAATTTCAGGAAGCTCTGATAGGTATTTCCTGAGAAAAATGGGATTATCATACATGTCCATAAACAGGAAGTTGAGCGATGACACACAGTAAATATAAAAAGAAGATGTGGTATGATTGCCAATGAGACAACTGTCCACAAGAGACCAAAATGACACAGAAATTAACAACTATAGGTCACCGTCGGCCTTCAACAATGAGCAAAGCCCATACCGCATAGTAAAGCATTCTTACATGAAGATTGCTACCAAATTTGAGAAAACCTTGATTTGTAGTTCCTGATAAAAATATGATGAAAATTTTACTAGACGGATGGTCAAATACTCAACCCAGTAAACCTGCCCTCCTTTGGAGCAGGTTTTTAACTGTGGGAATAATAAGGCGCTCATTTACCTAAACGCACAAAAATATTTATGATTTTCATGGTTTCTCTTCATTCCTTTACAATTCTTTGACCAGTTCTGATCTTAACATTGAGTATTTTTACTTGTCCTTTTAACAAACATTTCTAAAATGTCTATGTTAAAAACAAAAATGAAAGGGTATACTCACCATGGTGGCTTTGTGTTGGTCTAAGATAAGAACAATATCATGGAACTTGTGTGCAGCTGCAAACTGTCTCAATGTTTGACCATTCTGTTAAAATATATATAATAATACATGTCTCAATGTTTGACCATTCTGTTAAAATATATATAATAATACATGTCTCAATGTTTGACCATTCTGTTAAAATATATATAATAATACATGTCTAAATGTTTGACCAATCTGTTAAAATATATATAATAATACACGTCTAAATGTTTGACCAATCTGTTAAAATACATATAATAATACATGTCTCAATGTTTGACCATTCTGTTAAAATATATATAATAATACATGTCTCAATGTTTGACCAATCTGTTAAAATATATATAATAATACATGTCTCAATGTTTGACCATTCTGTTAAAATATATATAATAATACATGTCTCAATGTTTGACCATTCTGTTAAAATATATATAATAATACATGTCTCCATGTTTGACCATTCTGTTAAAATATATATAATAATACATGTCTCCATGTTTGACCATTCTGTTAAAATATATATAATAATACATGTCTCAATGTTTGACCATTCTGTTAAAATATATATAATAATACATGTCTCAATGTTTGACCATTCTGTTAAAATATATATAATAATACATGTCTCAATCTTTGACCATTGTTAAAATATATATAATAATACCTGTCTCAATCTTTGACCATTCTGTTAAAATATACATAAAATACATGTCTGCATGCAGATAGATACACGAGGAAGCCAAGAGAATAAAACATAAGAAATGCAAATGATCGGACATCTGATCTTTAAATATGGTTTAGGATTGCATATATTATTTTGGAATATAAAGAGTGACAATTAAAGAAATATATCTTAATATTAAAATAACAATTATTTCTGAGGATGGTGACTGCAAATCTACTAAATAACTATTTGTATAAGATCATTTTTTTATACAACTTGATTTACACAATTCAACAACTTGATTTACACAATTCATACATTTATTCATTAAATATAGATAAAACAAGTTTTGGGTGAATGAGATAGCAACTAAACATGCTAAATGATGCAATAATCCAAAGACATCATTTATTTTCCTATACTTACATATAGTTTTATATTATTTCAAGAAAATGCAAAGTATTCTTTCAATCTTATGAAAATTGTCATAAATCCTTTATTTTCCCTCATCTAATGATCTTGTAATAATTAACTTTAAACCATCATGGTAATAATTCCTTCACCTTTCATTAAGTTGAAGCACTTAACTTAAAATATTGTAATATATACTTTATCCTTCCTACCCTTGTAACCAAAAAAAAACAAGGATTTTACAGTTTGTTGTTATGTTGTGATGTTACACTTCTTTTTTAAGTTAGGGAAGAGTTGAACACTCAAAAACATGACTATCTTTATGTGCTGGAGTCTGGAGCCTGAACTCAGTGGTTGTTGTTGGTTTTTGTCTGCCATAACTGTTTTTTGTTTGTTTTTAGCATAAATCAGGCCTTTGGTTTTCTCCTTTGAATTAGTTCACTTTTTGTCATGTCATGCCTTATATAGCTTACTATAAGGTATTGGTTTTGCTCATTGTTGAAGGCTGTATGTTGTTTACATCCTTGTCCTTTGGTCACTTGTGGAAAGTTGTCTTATTGGCAATCATAGCATAACTTTTTATGTTATAATAATTCCTTTACTCTCATGAGCACTCACCTTGTAACTATCCACTTTAAACCAACATTGTAATAATTCCTTTACTCTCTTTACATCATAATTTTGCACTGCTGTAAACATCCCAGGCTTTAAAACAAAATTGCATGATTAAATTATATATACTTATTCTGATAAAATTTGGGTGCTGATTTTTACATCTGAAATAAAATTAAAATCAAGAAATAAACAACAAGGATGATTTACTGCTTTTCCATCAGACAAAGTTCTTGACATTACAAATCCTTATGCCAGGGTTTTTTTCAAATTATTGGTTTACAAATCTTTAACTGGAAAAGTTTTGGTTGTTGGTCAGAAGAAATATGAAAAAAGAATTTTACAAAACATAAATGTGAATAACTTCACTGTAATATTCAACTTTATTTCATATACCCAAATTATTCTTTTGATAATGCCATGGTTATGAAAAAAAAACACACAAAAAAACACAATAATATGGTTAATTGTTGTATGTAAATTATCTTTGGACAGGTCTGTTTCATTCATGACCATGACATTCATTGTATATATTTGCCTAAACTACATTTCTGAATCAGCTGCTGTTGGCTGCATTTAAGGATGTTCGCTACTCTGTTTCAAAATAACAAGCTTTTTAAAAGTTTGTTATAAATTGATAGTATGTAAATAAAGGAAGAAAAACTGCAGAAAAAAATGAAAGGTCTGTGTGCTTGTTTTCGAGATATAAGCCATTGAAAATTTGGTGGGAAATGATTCTCTCTAGATTTTTCATACATTTAACATTGGCCCCTTTTTCCTTTCAAAAACATTGAAAAAATAACAAGGATTTTATAAGGTTTTCAAATATGGCTTTTTAAACTATATATAATAAAATTATGAAAAGAAAAGTAAGGGTTAGCAGGCAAAATTTTTAATGGCACTATATGGATAAAACCAGAGGATTCCAAATATCTGGCAAAAATTCAAAAACAAGAGGAGTGAACATCCTTAAATTTTTTATTTTAGAATGCAAATACAGCAGTCTATCATTTTTGTTTATTTATAAAATAACATACAATTTGAAATAAACACTACTTTGCAGATATTTTCATTAATTTTTCCAGGAAAATGTATATTAAATTACAATCCAAGTTTTTTCCACAAAATCAGAAAATTCAGGTTGACAAATAGATCTGTAAACTGGCAAATTAAAAAAAGCCTAGTCTTATCAAAGCATTTATGAAATATATGTCAGTTTGTATGTAGAATGAAAATAAAATGTAAACATATGTCTGACATAAAACTGTCATCAAGAAACTACTAAAGGCTTTATTCTATACTTCTCATGAGTGAAAACTTCTTCAAATGATCACTGATGAAAGTATATATGGTACATTAAACATAATATATTTAATGTATAAAGCTTAGCCAGCAGAAAATTATACAAGTGTAAAATTAATATCTTAGAAACTGACAGTTACAAAAAACGTAACATTAATGAAAAAAATTTACCATGCATCAACTATAAGCAGTAAACAATTACCCCTTACCATTTTATTTTTGATTCTACATCTCACGATTTTCCCGAACATTATATTTGTCATTCTACATCTTGAGATTTTACCTGACCTTATATTTGTCATTCTACATCTTGAGATTTCTGCTTACCTTATATTTTTCATAAGCCTGTCTCCAGTAAGCGTTTTCTGCAGCCATGTCATATGATGTCTTACCCCACTATAAAATAAATAAAATTTTCAGCATTAGGTCATTTAACTATTGCTTGTTTCTCAAGCCTTATTTCAAGTGGCTGAGCATTTGTTGTTGTTCGACCATATATCTGGAATCTACAACCATTATGACAATTTAGTGATAACATTTTGAACTTGTTTGTTGTATTTCCTTGGCACTTAATTTATAGATTTTTACATTACATATAGATTCTACCACTGTATTGAGTGTGATACGATATTTATCCACTCGAGACAGTTAAATTTTCAAATTTAAAACCAAGGCTCGCTGAGCGTTTTAAATATTTAAAATTTAACTGTCGAAATTTTTTCACAATTTATGCTGAAAGTTCATTATTAAATAATAACATAAAAAAAAAAACAACAGCAAAAATATATACTTTTCATATCCAATGCCTTCTTGTTACTATCAAAATGAACAACAACTGTCATGAAAATAAAAGTTCTCTGTAGACCTTTAAGCAAATTTCAATATATGTATAACAAACAGCAGATAAAAATCTTCCTTTAATAAAAGGTAATTTAAAAATATCTTCTGAAACATTGTGTATTTTTCATGCCTACCCCTCATCCCTCCTCAGTATTTAAACAGGCATACATAAAACACATTAAAAAGTTAAAATTTGATCATCACGATGAAGAACTCTGTAATATATCAGTTAATTTTCTCGCTGTGTTGAAGACCCATTGGGGGCCTTGGGCTGTTTTCTGCTCTTTGGTCGGGTTGTTGTCTCTTTGACACATTCCC
Organism: Mytilus coruscus; assembly: GCA_017311375.1. Taxonomy (NCBI): domain Eukaryota; kingdom Metazoa; phylum Mollusca; class Bivalvia; order Mytilida; family Mytilidae; genus Mytilus; species Mytilus coruscus. The sequence continues at coordinate 31,146,979 of CM029597.1, read as the reverse complement.
CATTTCCATTCTCAATTTTAATTTGAAAAAAGTGTCTCCCAAACCTATCACCGAACCCTATATTTTACCTGATCTTTGACATACAAATCAGCACCACATGCCATGACATCATACACATGTAAACAGTTCTTTTTAAATGTAGTCACATGCAATGGTGTGTAACCAAACTGAAAATCAGAATGAAAAACAATATTAAAGAATACCTATCATACTGACAGTTTTGATGAATGTTAAGTGATTAAATGGGGATAAAATATTGTTAGTTTTTTCCATAGCACATGCCCTACAATACCAGTTATGTAAGGGTAAAACTAATTCAATTTATATCTAAAATGTTATTTGTCTCTTCTCAATAGCACTGAAAATTAGAAAATTCTAAACATAAAATTATTTTCTTGTTTCAAAATTCCATTAGGGATCATATGTTACATTATTGTAGTAAATAAACCATTTTTTAAGACGTTTGGGCCACTGGCCTTCTTCAGAATCTTTATTATCCTTCTTCATTACATGGTAGACGTTTTACTTTCACAATCATTAAAATAATATATCACATTTTAAATATAACATTTTAAAACGTCTTTAAAAATGGTTTATTTACTACAATAATAAAATTATTTGACAATTAGACTAAAGGAAATATGGAAACATTTAGAAAACTTATTAATATCTCTTAACTTGGTGTGGAGTAGTAATAGTTAATGTCTACAATAATGACCCAATTCTGAGACTATGCATGCCTGACCTCTGTATGAAAATTTTGGTCCTTAGCTATTTTTAGACTTTAATCTATTTTTATGTGAGAATACCTCTATTTAACAACTATGAATAAAAAGTTTCTTTTTGTGAAATAAAATATTTGAGATTCAATGATAACTACAATAGAAATGTACAAGTTTTTCTGAACTTTGTAGGAACTGATAAAAAAACAGATCTTATTACATTTTTGGTTTCTTTGATTAAGAGACAGTTATCTCTGTATGTCACATACACTCTCTAAATAAACTATTTTCATATACTCCAGAGAATAATTTTTGACAAGTTACCTACCTTGTGGTAGGACATTCTGGTATTCAGTCAAGTACAAGCAATAAAAAAAATAAATCAATCGGTGCAATTTGGGGAAAAAAATCCTGTTTTCTGATGATTTTGATGTGTATAGAAAGCATAAGACAGTTAATTTATCCCCAAATTGTACCAATTGTAAGCTTGATTTTACTTCTTTTTATAAACTCCTGAATCAAAAGTTGGTAATATGAAAATGGTCTATTGCATAAAAAGATATGTCCGACAGACAGCAACCCAACAAACCAAAAATACATCTTCAAGTCAACAAAGAATACCAAACTTATCTTGTCAATCAAAATTCATCACTATTTTGTTTTTAGAATTGCCCGAAATAATATCATGTGATTTACATTATCACATGATAAAATACATCTTACTACCAGAGCCACTTTTACATTCATAGATTCTCTTCAATCCTATAATATCATATTAATACTGATAATCAGTAAAAAAATATTTTCTTCTTTGTACCTTATTCTGTGCATTGATGTCCAGTTTAGTTGCTGACAAGATATGGAAACAGTCAGGCCTGTACATACTACATACATAGTGCAGGTAAGTGTTGCCTTTCTGAAATAGTAACAAACAAATAATTTACTTAGTTTAAAAAATATGAATATTTTGAAAATTGAGAAATGTCAAAGAGACAGCCAAGTAATAACACAAAAAACCAAAAGACAACTGGAGATTTACCAATCTTCAGTAATAGACATGTGTCTTTATATGTATATGTACAATATGTCAAGTTCTTAATCGGCCGAGGTAAGAATATTTGTTTTTCATTTATTGTTTTGTACATAAATCAAGCCATTAGTTTCCTCGTTTGAATTGTTTTACATTTGTCCTTTTTTTGTTGGATGTTTAAATTTCCAACATGCAATATTTCAGTCTCACAATCAGACTTATAAATCTGTTCATATTGCAAGAGGGTTAGATTTAGTGGTCACTATAATAGTGTGATTTATTTACGGGAACAGCAAATATTTGCCTTCACCTAGATCCAAAAGAATTGCCGTATTTGTCCTATTAGAAAAGAAATAATTCATGGGGGTTTGAATATGTACTGATTTTTCCACAGGTTTGCCCTTTAAGCCGTTATTTTCCCCCTCACTGTTGCTCGTGGTAAAATATTTAGCATAAAGGGCCAATGGTGGTAAAATCAGTATAAATTCAAGCCCCCATGAATTATTTCTTATGTTAAAGCATGTACTATCTACCTCAAATGAAATGTATCTTTCAGAGTCAAATATTTTGGATATTATCAAACTCTCCTTAATTGCATAATTGTTTCTGACAAATAGGCTATGCAAATAACTGAAAACCACTGTACAGTATGGGTTTTGATCACTGTTGATGGCTGTACTGTGACCTATAATCGATTAAATCCATGTCATACTGACTCTAATGGATAGTTGTCTGTTTTGTCTGATTGGCAGTCATATAACATATCCTTATTTAATGTATCAATTACAGTTAGGCAATACAAAAAGAACATATGATGCTTTTTAAAATAGTTTATAGAAACACTGTTCATCTTTCTCATGGAGCCCTTCTAATGCTGTCTAATAGTGCAAAAGCACATAGCTGATGCATTCAAAATCTCTCAATATTTTTTATCTGGTTTGTTGATATGTATTTTTTTAACGTTAAGTTTCTGTCTTTTAAAGTTTTAATTGAAGAGGGGATTGATAAATCATATGTAAAAAATGTGTATCAGTTTTAAAAGGAATATACAGCAGCTTACAATTTCCAGATTTAATAATGCAAATATTTGATTTTTTTTTAGTTTAAAAAAGGTACATGTGTATAAGACAGCACAGCTGCTTTTTTTATGTGTCACTGACTGTGTTGATGGAAGTACTGTCCATGTTAGCAGCTTTACATAATTGCATGTGAAATAATTTCTGCAGAAAGTTAAATAACTAGCTATATAGGGACACTGGTAATCAATTTTACAATATAGAATGGAGAAGAAAACAATTACCTTAGCTAATTGGGTCATTTCCCCTGCCATCCTTATACTGTATAGATAGTTCAGCTCAAAACACACATATACACACTATCTGTATGAACTAGGAAGCTTTTAAGATCAACATTATTTTTTTTCCACAGCACTCAAGTTACCTATGTAAAAAATACATGTATATAGTTTTCTTTTGTGTGTGTATTGCAGTTATGACAATATATGTATGTGTATCATAGTAAAAAAAAGTACAGTTGCTGTGGCAATAATCAGAATTCAGTAAAACTATTTTTTTTTTTTTTCATTTTTTGTCGAAGTACCAATATTTAGTATTGTAGACAGCCATGTTTAAATGGTGATGGGGTCATCAAGTTCACAACCCCAATTCTTACAAAGAGATCTATTATGTATCATTTAATCAAAGTTTGGTACCAACTGGTCTTTCATACATTCTTTTGTATTTTCAATCAATATCTATTTTTTGTAATGGTAGTACTCATGTCTGGTGGTGGATAGGGTCATCAAGCATGATTTATCTTAAATATAACAAAATCATAAATGTATCATTTACATTTTTTTTTACCAAACTTCATGAACTTTGAGAGCAATTTATCCTTCACATGATTTTTAAGAAATTTCATATTCCTTAGAACTACATGTACATGTATAATCATGATAATTACACGTGTAGTAATTTAAGAACTTTCTTAATTTTTATTTGTTTCGCTACTTAGATATAGAAATCAGGGGCTCATTTCATACAAATTCTTACAACTAAAATTGATCGTAAGTTATACTGAAATGTTCATGACTAAAGAGTGTTTTTACTCGTAAGATTTTTGTGAAAAGAGTCGCTGCTCTTTGAAGCTGCCAACAGTCAACTGTTGTACAAAGAACTGTTAATGTTAATAGTAGGTTCCTTTGTACTATTGTGTTATTAAATGAATATTTGTATGTCAAATCTTTATTGGTTTAAATTTGTTTATAGTGGTTCATATGTTTATGTCTTGTTCTGCTGTCTAATATAATGAAAAGATCTTTAGATGCATGGAAAATCATTAACCATTCTTTTCCCATTGTGTGGCTGAATTCAAGTCCTGTTGTAGTTCAGATGCATCATCTTTGATTAAGATGTTTCTGTAGATGATGTTGTCATCCGCAAATTAACCTAGTATATTGCTGTGTTGTAAGTATTTTGGGAAATCATTAAGGTTAAATAAGAAATCAAATTGGGCCAAGGACTATGCCCTGTGGCACTTTATATGTTACACCAATTTTCTCTGATAGTTCTCCATATAACATGACTGTATGTGTATGTTTTTGTAGAAAATCACCAATCAATTCCAGGGTATTATTGTCTATGCCGTTGTATTGTAATTTCATGAATTTATACAGTAACCTTTTGTGGGGGACTTTGTCAAAAGTTTTAGTAAAGTCCATCACAATAACATCAGTGTGTATGTTGTAAATGTGGTTTTTTGCTAAGTCCAGTTTAAAAGATGTATCAGTTGTGTCTCAGATGAGCATTAAGATCAAAAGCCAATAATATATTGTTTTTTCCAAGTTGTTCCATTATTTGACTAGCTATGCTATGTTCTATTATTTTACAAAGTATATTGTTAGAGAGATGACCTTGTAGTTTATGGCATTGTGTTTGTCTCCTTTTTTGAGTGCAGGACAGACGTTTGCATGTTTACAGTCTGTAGGTATTTTTGTGTGCATTTATTGTTTTTGACAGATGAGTGTGATGATTGGACTAAAATTATCTTTCATTTCCTTTAATACCTTGCCACATAGTTCATCATGGCCTGTGGCCTTACTTGGGTAGATGCTATGTAGTCAAATTATTATGACATGTTGAATACTATTTTATTTTTTTTGCTGTGACACCTTCCTGCATGTACATAGCAAGAAAAAGAAAATAGCCTTTCAAGAAGTCATAATTATTTGGACTAGATGTTATGCAGTAATTTGTTGATGCCCTTTTCTGATATATTAATTTCATCCATACTTGCCAACCTCTGACAATGAGAAATCATGTCATGACATGACATGACATGTCAAAAAGCGTGTGAAAATGCGCGACAAAGATGCAGACTTTTTTATATGAACAATGTTCATAATTTCACATTATCATGATTATACAAATTTGTTAATCGTGTTAATATATAATAAAAACAATATTCTAGAGTAAACTTTTATTGTATTCAACAGTGGTCTGTTTTGCTGCTTTTAAAGCAACACCCTAGGCTTAGGCACATATTCAAAACAACTGCCAGTTTGATTACATTTACTTGATAACAAGGCACACAACATATCATTGTCGAGTTCTGATCAGAATTCAGTGTAGATTTCTTTATAATTGGAAATGTTCTCTCACAGTCAGTATTGATAATTGGCTGAACTTAAATAGCTTGATCAAGCTTTGAAAGAGTGTCATAACGTTTTTTTGCCATTTAAAATGTCATCTATTATCTTTGCCATTGCTCCCAACGAACTATATATGTTGCTATTGTCTCTGAGGCTTTTGTCTGGTCAAAACTGGGTAGATCATCCGAAGACAGCTGGTACTATGAGAACTGATCCAACAGTTTCGTGATATTTCCATCCCCTTTGGCCTGTGGAAATCTGTTGGCTAGATTTGAAACTGAAAAAGAAAAGTATTTTATTATTTGATTACCATTAAGCACGTTAAATGCTTAATCATATCACTACATTGTAGTTCTCCTCTCACATGTATTGTTATGATTGCAACATAGGGTGAACAATGCCTTACTCGTCTCTCAATAATTTAAACTTGAACTCCCAAATATAATTTGTAAATCTTGAAATTTATCTTCGTACGTACACATCGTTTTCGCTTAGCAATCGGCTCTTTAGACGACGGTACAGGTCCTGAAAGCGAACTATTTCTGTCGACATTTCCCCTAAGTGAATTTGAAAGAAAGAAAGTCACAAAATCGTAAAAACTAATCACAAACTACTTACCTTAAGGGCTTTTGCTGTTCATCCATACAGAAAAATAAACAATGGCGACGATACAATTACTTCGAAATTTTCTGTATTTTTTGTTAAATAATGAAAAAACCCGAGAATCGCAATATCACTAACGACCAAAAAATCAAAACAACGAAAAAGCGTGTAATTGCATGTAAAGTGGCGAAACGCGTGTACACACCATGTGACAAAATCCTCGTGTGTAAACCGTTGAAAAAACGTGTATTACACGTGAATATCATGTCAGTTGGCAACTATGATTTCATCTATTTGTGAATGTGATGATAGATTCTTTACTGGTATTGGATTTGCCTATGATTCAGTGGTGAATACTAGTCAAAATAATTATGACGTCTTGAAAGGCTATTCTATTTTTTTGCTTTGACGCCTTCCTACGCCTATTGGCCTATGCATATGATATGGTGAATACAGGATTCCATGACAACATTATTTTGTCCAAGAACTATGCCCAATTGCCATTCTTCATTGTTTATAAATATAAAACATAATTTGAAAAGTTAAGTTGGTCTAACACTACTAGTATAAACTCATATTCTAGTACTGTAACTGTATCCTTATTGTTTTTTGGGAAATTTTTTTTTTTAAAACACACTAGTTTAGTAGTTACTAGTCTACAGAAATTAAATAAAAACTACTAGTACTGGTATAGCAGTATTGTTATCTCGCTATGTTCAAATTGTAAAAAGTATTGCCAGTGACAATTTTATAAAAACTGTAATTACACGGGTTACTGCATAAAACAGGGCTTAAAAGGAATCTTCACAGCTTAGTTTGTTGGTTGTCAGAAAAACCGGAAGTTGATGTTTCTCTGCAGATTCTAATTACAGAAATGAGTTTCGGAAAATCTCCGGAAATTGTTCTTGTTATTATGCAATATTAATATGAGACATATAACGTATTTTGAGCTGAAAATATAATGTTCAACAACTGTTGATTACACTCATGTCGTGACCGATAGAAAATTGGTTTTTTTTTATTCTGCAATGTGGTATAATATTCGTAGGCTACCGCACAGACACTTGTCTCTATAAAGATTCAAACCTCTTAAAAAGGAAATATCATGCTAGATGACGGAAGCCCACAGGCACTTGTCTCTGAAAAAAAAAACAATTCCTATATACTTTAATATTTAAGGTATATAGGATTTTTGTTTGTTTGTAAAAATGAAATATCATGCTAGATGACGTGGCCTAGCATGATATTTTCTTTTTAAGAGGTTTGAAAGCTAACAAGAAATCTATTAATCATGTTAATGGTGAAATTGAAGTCATTTTAGAAGCCTCCATGATCTGTATGACCGAATGTGGGAAAAAAAAAAAAAAAACTCACAGGAAAAAAGTCACGGAAAAAAGTCACGGAAAAAGAGTCACGGATAACAAGTCACAGAAAAAAATCACAGGAAATAAAGTCACAATAATTTAAAAAAAATAGTTAAAGTAGTATACTAAATTTTTGAATGTAAATACATATTAATAGATTTTCATGAACATGTAATGTAGGCAGAAACATATGTATGTTTTATATATATAGAAGTCTATAAAAAGGACCAACCAGCAAATTTACTATGTACGGTACCGGATCGTCTATAATAGACGATACTGTGCAGATAAGGAAAAAATTATATAAGTCTAAAAATTTGCACAACGATACTAATATAAGATGGTATTATACGAAGATGTTGTAATTAAATCGTGTTGACAAATATTTCGGCTTAACAAATAGCCTTCGTCGGTGTCAATGATTTTAACAATACAATATTTCGGCTTAACAAATAGCCTTCGTCGGTGTCAATGATTTTAACAATACAGTATTGTTAAAATCATTGACACCGACGAAGGCTATTTGTTAAGCCGAAATATTTGTCAACACGATTTAATTACAACATCTTCGTATAATACCATCTTATATTAGTATCGTTGTGCAAATTTTCCAACATCTTTTAATGTTTAAATACAGGGATGTAGTATATTAATGTTTGTGTTTATTGCAATTTAATGAATTTATAATCTTAGATTAAAACAAATTGTTGTCCATGAATATGTCAAGTTTTAAAAGCAATTCAATAGACGGTCTTTAAAGGAAGAGAAAAGCAATGACATACTATTAAACAATTGTACAAACATGGACATTATTTCCTATCAAATTTGTGACTTTTTTCCTGTGTCCTTTTTTTCCTGTGACTTGTTTTCCGTTCACCGTACGACCATTAATTATATAATATTTTTCCACCTGTAGAAACTTGTTTTAAAGAGATTCGTGTTGTTTTGCATAGTTTTCAGTGTTGTAATTTGTGTTTTTTTCTTCTCTCAATTATTTAGTGTTGTCCGTGTTGTGTGTGTCTTCACATACTTTTTTTAAAAAGAAAACAATGTTTCACCTTTGTTCATGTGCAATTGCCAAAAAAATGTACATAAACGATGGTGTATGAGTTTTGCAATGTCTAATGGTAAGACACGAGATATTTTGCAATCCACAAATATGAGTCTAATCACCGTCAATTACTCACCAATGTATTTAAATAGGAGTATTAAACACTGCAGGTGTCACTAGCAGAGCAGGAGCTGCTGCCCTTCCCGGAGCACCTGAATTCAACTCCGATTTTAGGCGGTTTTGTGTTGCTTTCTCTAGTTTTCTGTATACAATGTATTTATAATTTTCGTTATTGATTCTGTTTTTTTTTTCGACAAACGGGTTTTGATTGTTCTCTAGCTTGGTAGTATCTCCCCCAATTTGAGTGCTTAAAAAAACAAAAAAGGCCTTTCATAGAAAGATATAAAAAAAAACACATCAGGTTGTATCTTGAAGCAAAATAATATTAAACACTATCGTATCAAATTTCTATATATAAGAACACTTTCCGTAAGTTGGTCAAGTCGGATGCACTTTATACATTGGGTACTGGGAATGATGTACATGTACATACTATGAATTAAAGATCTTGCATTTTTAAAAATAATTTTTTCATTAATATTTTACATATGTGTTATATTTTTTTATTGTAGTGAAATACGGGGCACTTTTAACCCAAATACAGCAAGTTTTAGAAACAGTATATCACCAGACAAAATGTATTCACGTCTTATCATTGAAACACTACATATCCAGGGTATCCCTCAAAACCATAGACTAAGTGGGAAGTGGGGTTAGGTGAGGTAAAGTCAGGGGCGGATCCAGGATTTTGGAAAGGGGGGGGGGGGGCGAAGTATTAAAGTTTGTTGCTAAAAAACATAAAATAAGTGTAAAATGCATTTTATAGTTAAAGTGTAGGGATTGGACATTTTTGGTGCCGTATTCTCTCCAATAATTGTCTATTATAAAATGATTGAATGGATCCAAAGCTATGTACTAATTAATATATTTGATGTGGGATTTGTCAGTAAAAAATGGACATGGAAAATTCTGGTTTGTTGTATGGTTAGTTAGAATAACCTCAGAGTAACAGATTTCTTGTTGTAAACAAGATATACGGCTATTCTATGAAATTTACAATACAACCGACACGAAGAAAGACAAACAAGCAATTTTTATCCAAATGTTGTTTCCAGCCACACCCAGCAGGCAGGTTGCAGTCGAGCCTTGAAAAAAGTATTCAGTATATCAGTTTGGCGAAACAGACATTCCGGTCAGATATGGGATTCACATGCAACCCCCTAAAAAAAATTACGCCCGTTTTTTATTCATCATGTTCATTTAATGCTAAATAATTTTGTTGACAAAATTTTTTCTAATAGCAAAAAAGTGGACAAGATTATTGTTTTCAATCCAGATACGGCCAGAATTTTTGTTTAAGGCAAAAATCAGGGTCAGAATTTTTTCTCTAAAATATCTCAGACTGCCCCCTCAAATCAAATGGTCCGTACCTTATGTTATTAATGGGCTGGGGCGTGTGGGGTTAAACATGTTTTCGTAGGTAAATAATATTGCTGTGGAACTTTTTTTTCATGAGAGTGTAATAGAGTATTACTTTCTGTTGGGTGGAATTGTGAAATAGAAGTCAATACGTTCTTGCTCAACACTTTGTCGCTTTGAAGGCGTCATGCTTGTCATCCTCAGCCTAAGCAATGTGTTACTGTAATTTGAATTTCAAAATGACTGAGTGACGTACTGGTCAACTCCACCGTAGCGAATCACATGACTTTGACATAATCAATAATATATTACAGTAAATACGAGCGAAAAATATCTTTATAAGTAAAGAATTGTCGCATAAAAATTAAATACACGGGAAATGGCAAAATTCGCGAAGTCTAGTCTGATTAATCATTTTACAAAAAAAAAAGTGCAAGCAAAGGGGGCGTACGCCTCTACACCCCTCTGGATCCGCCAATGTAAAGGACGAGATACACTTTATCCTTTATTGCACCAAATTTAACGAGGACCGATAAACTTTGTGAAAACACTATGTCCCAGTCATGTAATAACTTTGCTAAAATGAGTTATCCCGAAAAAGTTCTTTTGGTTAATGACATTTGAGGACATATATCAGTATTAAAGGATTTGAGTAATTTAGTTTATACACACTGTTGATAGTATAATTATTGAATCACATGTCAAGCTTTAATCTTAATTGCTAAAATGGTGTCTATAACTGCTTGCTTTGCTGGTTTAGACACGGAAATAATCATATTCATACGATTCTTAAGCTTTCTCACGGGAGTTTTCTCCATCTAAGCAATCAACATAATGGCCCCTCTTTATCTATTGACATGATACTTGGATGCCTGTGTTGCTGGTTTAAACACGGGGAGATTCGTATAAATCTTAAGCACCGTCCCATGATGTGTTCTCTAAGTAAGCAATACACTATTATATAATCAACATTTTAATCTCCTCTTGGGTCACTCTGCTGCAAAGAACAACCCAACTTCAGAGAACTGAACATTTAAAAACATCTCATACTATTTTTGTTATTATTACACCAGTATTAGACTTTGCATTCTATTGTATCCAGGTCATTGACCTACCGAGAACCTTAATTGCAATAAATACAATCTGTAAATTGTATTGTAATGTTACTTTTTCCCCCTTTCTTTATGTTTTATACAGGTAATATAAGATCATATAAAGCAAAATAAAGAAAAAAGATGTAGCAGAATTTTAGAGACAAGTGTATTATCAGAATTTTGGATCCATGAGGAAAATGATAGGCATCACCTGTGGAGCAAGACCTGCTTACCCCTCCGCAGCACGTGAATTCACACTTGGTTTTAGTAGGGTTCTTGTTGCTCAGTCTATAGATTTCTATGAAATGTTTTGTGGAGTTGTTTGTCTTTTCATCATTTTTTATTTTGCTATGACGTTCTCATTTTCTCTTCGACTTATTATTTTTGATTGTCCCTTTGGTGTCTTGAGTCTCTATTTTACTGAAGGAGTATTAGCCTTAATTGACCCATTATCCCCGAAAAAGCAGTATTACAAAATCTGTAAATTTATTTAGTTGATGTAGTCCGGCTGATTGGTGCAGATATAGAGCAGAATTGCTCACTTGATGAGGAAAGCATGAGACTTTGCACAGTAGTTCTGTGTTGTATATCCTTTGATTTCAGCTAAGGACCCACTCAGAAAAATCCAATATGGCTGCCATTTTCAAGATGGCGGAAAAACGTTATAAATATCAAGATTGTCCGCAAGGTATTCTATATAATTTCGGAAATTAAAGTAATGATTCTTTAAAAAATGGTCTTCATGTTCTTGAATTTGTTATCAATTAATTTTAAAATATAAATAAAATAGTTTGGTTATTTCTAGAACGCATACATTTGCAAATATGACTGCATATACAAAAACAAAAATCAAAATCAAAATGTTAATGTTAATCAATATGTAACATGTTATTGTAATTGTTCTTTAATCGCTTTCAGTTTTAATGGTTGGAATGAAATAGGTTGACGTGAGTCGATTGAACGTTGATATAGGTCGGTTAAATGTGGTGGCATATTAGGTAACTTATCTGAACTTTGAGGCAGTGCCGAGGGAACCTTGTCTCGTGTCTCTTCAATGCCACGTCTTACGTCACTTATCGGGTTTTCGTCTGCCGTACCCACTATATCGTCAAATTATTCTATGTAACCAATAGGTGTACCTTTCTTCAGACAAATGTGACGATTGCCATCATTTAAAATGGTTAATGGACAACTATTTCCTTTTCCAACTACGTGCGAAACCAATACGCAACTAGTCAGCGGGCATGGTTCTAAAATGAACTCCTGGTCAGCACTTTTATTAGTTTTATTGGTAACAATCATTTCAGAGTTTGGCGGAACTGTGATGGTTCGTTTTATGCAGACTTGCTGAATTGAAATCTCACCTCTACTGTTAACAAATGCCGCATTTATCACTTTGTTGTTGATGGTAAGTGTGGGAGTACTCAGATTTATCACTGCGCCCAGTGTGTCCAAAATATCTAGCCCAAGTATAACATCGTCTGTTAACGGCGCTTTGCACACATCCCATTGTATGTTTACTCTGTCAATGTCGAGAGATGTGTTCTTTATAATCTTCCCAGTAACCATCTGTTCAGCCAAACCACGTAGCGTTACGGTCTCCGAATCTTCATTATCTGCTGGAATTAATTTCTCATTCACTAATGTTATCATTGCAGCAGTGTCAACAATCATGCTCACATTCTGGTCATATATAGTACCTCGTACTGCTAGGCTTTTTCCAATGGTTCGTCTGATGACAATATCAGATGAGGACGTGGGCCTCTGTTCGGTTTTGTCATGAGGTGATGTTTTATGGCCAATCGAGCGTTGGCCTACTGGCCGGACCCGTTGCTGTTTAAAGACTCCGTTGTTGTGGTTGCGCTTTGATTTGCTCTGTATCCTGGTGAAGGTGACCGTTGCCTGAAATAACCGAGATTTCTGGAGTTTGTCCATGGAGATGCTGACCGTTGTCCTTAGGGACTATATGATCTCTGGCTTGGTGGGGGTGTTGTTGGTCGATAGGCATTAAACTTGGATGTATTTCTATCTAGCAATCTACCGCGATTATATTGCTCAGGGGATCTTCCACGTGTATATTGATCAGGTGATCTTCCATTGATCTGGTGATCTTCCACAATTATATTGATCAGAAGGCACAAGGTTATATTGATCGGCCAATGCACGGTTACGCTGATTAGTTGAAAGCATAACATCAGCTAGTTTTGTGACAATTTGGGTGAGCTTACGCACCTCATTTTCCAAAGGACTGCTCATATTCCCTTTATCGGACGGTGATACTGCGCCATCAGCAAAGAAGACTTACCGATGCTCATAATTGGCACTTTTTGATCCATATATCGCCATCTGGTTGGCTATTGAGGTTTATCAATTGTTTTAACGCCTTGTTGATCGTTTCTGGGTTCCTCTCTATTACATGCCATGCAGAATCTTTGTCTTTATATCCTCGGAAGAATGCTTCGGTTCCAATCTGGTCTGATCGTCTTTCTTGCTGAAGCGCTGCTTCAATGCTTTTCTTAAGGCCTTGGAATCATCATCTGTGTTTACCTTGCGAGCGTACTCCAAGGCAACATCGGCCAGGCAATCTAGGAGCCTACACACCTTTTTCCTGTTTTCCCATTGTCGTCTACCGGCAGTCCGTTCAAATTGGTAAATGAACGCCTCCCAAGTTATGGATCCTCTTCCATTGAATATTTGCATTTTTTGGAGCTGTGGGCTTCGGCTCCGGTCCCTTGCACCGGAATTTTCTTGCCATCGGGTATATTCTCTCTCCAGAGAGGAGTCTGAAGAAGAGCTGTTGCCACGCTCTTTTGGTTTCCTCTGCCCTTTCCTGGATCGGTCGGTGGAGTCAGCTTGCTGTTGTGGCAAGCCTGTTAGAGCTCCAGGAGCTGACGAGGTTGTCATAATTGGAGTCATAAATGTGGGAGGAGGAGGATTTGCCATTGACTCGACAGGGATGGTACTGTTAGTAGGCACTGCAGTCAGCATTGGAGAAACTTGATAGGATCCACTTGCAGCCAATTGTTTTTGTAATGGTGTGCTGCTCTGAACCAAATATGATTGACTCATTGTAGGTGGTAAGTGTGCGTAAGAAGACACACAAGCCATTTGCTGGTATCCTTGATCAGTAGAGGTTTCTAGTATGTTCTTAAATGGCGTTTGTTGTTGAATAATTTGAACTGTCTCATGCAGGGCCAAGGGCCCTGACATAGGACTTCCGACTTTAGGTAAGACACCAAATTTGCCTTCAACAGAGTTGGTGCGGTTAATGGTTCATGCGAACTAATTGGGGAAAGACCCAAGGCAGGAAGTTTGTTATGTATTTTTGGTGTACTTGCGTTGCACTGGTTAAGGTCAAATTCTGGCTTAGATGATGTGTCCATTGCAGGAATTTTAACTTCTTTATTTCGCTTGTCCACTAATTCACTTACAACAGATGCCATTTGTTGGAAAGTACCCTGCTGTTCAAATGCACTTTTAAATTGAACTGTGTCTCCTTCCTCAGTTGTTGTCAGCTTGTCCATCGGTCTCACTACAACATTGAATTTCTCATTGGTCTGACCATCAATTCCGCCAAGCGCTTACCACTAGCCTTGTAGTCTATCCTGTCTTCAGACTGCTGAGGTTGCTGAGATATTGCTCCCATCTGTTCATTATTAATATTCATTGCCTCTTTCTGTTCAGCTTGCATCGTTATGAGACCAACACATATTTTATCAATTCGCGCTTCGCTCTGTTTTATATTGCGGTCAAATTCAGCTGTTCTTTGGGCATTATATTTCCTATCTGCTAAAAATTCTTGGTACAATTGTTGCATAGTCATTTCTGATTTGTCCTCTGTTAAAGTGTCTTCAGCTGTGGGTTTCTCCATATCCCCATGTGATTCAGTTTCTGCCATTTCAATGTTCTTGGCCTTGTTGTCCTCAATTCCTGCCATTTCACTGATATGTGTTTATACAGTTCTCAAATCACAGTATAATATCTCAAATTGCAAAATATTGCAACCCAAGAAATAAGATGTACACTGAATAATATCTTACGGCAGATAAATCTCAAATCACAGCTTTTATGTGTGACCCAAGACAAAAAATATTGCAGCTTTTAACGAAAGCTACTCCTGCAGCTTTTTATGAAAGCTACTACTTTTTATATGAAATGACAAGCCAGGCAAAATCAAAAGGAAAGAACTGGAACAGAGACTAAATGACACTATACTTTAATAAAATGATTAAATTCAGGTTAATTCTCAATAATGAATATTTGCTTATTTTTCAAGGCGGCCATTTTGAAAAAAAAACGCCATTTTGAATTTCAAAGATAGATCAAAACAAAATCTTGCTAAGTACACCAAATCATTCAAATATGTTGAATTTTGTGCTTCCAGCATCAAATCAACTGTGGTTTGAGCAATACTGGAAAATATTTTAGAATGTATGGCGGCCATCTTGAAATAAGCCGCCATATTAAATGTTGAGGGTAGGTCCATAGCTAATATTGCTCAGTACACAAAAATGTACCATCATGCAAAATTGGTGCTTTCCTCATTATTTGAGCAATTTTTTCACCGATCGGCCGGACTAATGGTTTTGATAGGTATGTGCAAAATATCGAGCGCATGCAAGACCTATCAAATTGTTTGTTAGAAACGTGTTGCCTAACAGACAAATAGTTCATTATTCAGTTCGTTCTTATCCTGAGCACAAAACGCCTTCATGCCCTTAATCTCTACAACAACTCGATCTAGAATTTAAAAAAAAGTAGAAATGATAAGATCTTAAGAGGTTGCTCTGAGTTTTTGTAAGATTGTTGTGTGCAATTTCACTTCTTATACATCCTTGGCTTTCAAATATTAGGTTTTGAGCACTCCGATGCCGGTAAATCCAGAAAAGCGCTTAGGACGCATGCACTTTATAAAGTGTTCTTTTCATTTTTACAGCACTGGGTCGATACCTGTGCTGGTGGACTATCAGTCACGAGGGTATCATAATTTTGATATATTCGGTTTTGAGTGTTCCTGATGAAGGTAAATCCGGAAAAGCGCTTCGAACACCTGAATATTATAAAGTGTTGTTTACATTAGTTTTAATGGATTTGGTGACAGAAACTGGGCTATGTGCAAACTATGTCTATATTTGATAAATAAATATTAAGTTAATCTAGTATGACTTTAAAAAATCTCATGTCAATATTGTTCGAGATTGCTCTATGAAAATAAGAAGATTTGGTAGGATTGCCAATGAGACAATGAGCATAACCCTTACCGCATAGACAAGCTTATGCTTCGGTTCCAATCTGGTCTGATCGTCTTTCTTGCTGAAGCGCTGCTTCAATGCTTTTCTTAAGGCCTGGAATCATCATCTGTGTTTACCTTGCGAGCGTACTCCAAGGCAACATCGGCCAGGCAATCTAGGAGCCTACACACCTTTTTCTTGTTTTCCCATTGTCGTCTACCGGCAGTCCGTTCAAATTGGTAAATGAACGCCTCCCAAGTTATGGATCCTCTTCCATTGAATATTTGCAATTTGGGAGCTGTGGGCTTCTGCTCCGGTCCCTTGCACCGGAATTTTCTTGCCATCGGGTATATTCTCTCTCCAGAGAGGAGTCTGAAGAAGAGCTGTTACCACGCTCTTTTTGTTTCCTCTGCCCTTTCCTGGATCGGTCAGTGGAGTCAGCTTGCTGTTGTGGCAAGCCTGTTAGAGCTCCAGGAGCTGACGAGGTTGTCATAATTGGAGTCATAAATGTGGGAGGAGGAGGATTTGCCATTGACTCGACAGGGATGGTACTGTTAGTAGGCACTGCAGTCAGCATTGGAGAAACTTGATAGGATCCACTTGCAGCCAATTGTTTTTGTAATGGTGTGCTGCTCTGAACCAAATATGATTGACTCATTGTAGGTGGTAAGTGTGCGTAAGAAGACACACAAGCCATTTGCTGGTATCCTTGATCAGTAGAGGTTTCTAGTATGTTCTTAAATGGCGTTTGTTGTTGAATAATTTGAACTGTCTCATGCAGGGCCAAGGGCCCTGACATAGACTTCCGACTTTAGGTAAGACACCAAATTTGCCTTCAACAGAGTTGGTGCGGTTAATGGTTCATGCGAACTAATTGGGGAAAGACCCAAGGCAGGAAGTTTGTTATGTATTTTGGTGTACTTGCGTTGCACTGGTTAAGGTCAAATTCTGGCTTAGATGATGTGTCCATTGCAGGAATTTTAACTTCTTTATTTCGCTTGTCCACTAATTCACTTACAACAGATGCCATTTGTTGGAAAGTACCCTGCTGTTCAAATGCACTTTTAAATTGAACTGTGTCTCCTTCCTCAGTTGTTGTCAGCTTGTCCATCGGTCTCACTACAACATTGAATTTCTCATTGGTCTGACCATCAATTCCGCCAAGCGCTTACCACTAGCCTTGTAGTCTATCCTGTCTTCAGACTGCTGAGGTTGCTGAGATATTGCTCCCATCTGTTCATTATTAATATTCATTGCCTCTTTCTGTTCAGCTTGCATCGTTATGAGACCAACACATATTTTATCAATTCGCGCTTCGCTCTGTTTTATATTGCGGTCAAATTCAGCTGTTCTTTGGGCATTATATTTCCTATCTGCTAAAAATTCTTGGTACAATTGTTGCATAGTCATTTCTGATTTGTCCTCTGTTAAAGTGTCTTCAGCTGTGGGTTTCTCCATATCCCCATGTGATTCAGTTTCTGCCATTTCAATGTTCTTGGCCTTGTTGTCCTCAATTCCTGCCATTTCACTGATATGTGTTTATACA
The DNA here is from genome assembly GCA_017311375.1 of Mytilus coruscus. Classification (NCBI taxonomy): domain Eukaryota; kingdom Metazoa; phylum Mollusca; class Bivalvia; order Mytilida; family Mytilidae; genus Mytilus; species Mytilus coruscus. Next base: position 31,129,210 of record CM029597.1, on the reverse strand, counting down.
GTTCTCAAATCACAGTATAATATCTCAAATTGCAAAATATTGCAACCCAAGAAATAAGATGTACACTGAATAATATCTTACGGCAGATAAATCTCAAATCACAGCTTTTATGTGTGACCCAAGACAAAAAATATTGCAGCTTTTAACGAAAGCTACTCCTGCAGCTTTTTATGAAAGCTACTACTTTTTATATGAAATGACAAGCCAGGCAAAATCAAAAGGAAAGAACTGGAACAGAGACTAAATGACACTATACTTTAATAAAATGATTAAATTCAGGTTAATTCTCAATAATGAATATTTGCTTATTTTTCAAGGCGGCCATTTTGAAAAAAAAAAAAAACGCCATTTTGAATTTCAAAGATAGATCAAAACAAAATCTTGCTAAGTACACCAAATCATTCAAATATGTTGAATTTTGTGCTTCCAGCATCAAATCAACTGTGGTTTGAGCAATACTGGAAAATATTTTAGAATGTATGGCGGCCATCTTGAAATAAGCCGCCATATTAAATGTTGAGGGTAGGTCCATAGCTAATATTGCTCAGTACACAAAAATGTACCATCATGCAAAATTGGTGCTTTCCTCATTATTTGAGCAATTTTTTCACCGATCGGCCGGACTAATGGTTTTGATAGGTATGTGCAAAATATCGAGCGCATGCAAGACCTATCAAATTGTTTGTTAGAAACGTGTTGCCTAACAGACAAATAGTTCATTATTCAGTTCGTTCTTATCCTGAGCACAAAACGCCTTCATGCCCTTAATCTCTACAACAACTCGATCTAGAATTTAAAAAAAAGTAGAAATGATAAGATCTTAAGAGGTTGCTCTGAGTTTTTGTAAGATTGTTGTGTGCAATTTCACTTCTTATACATCCTTGGCTTTCAAATATTAGGTTTTGAGCACTCCCGATGCCGGTAAATCCAGAAAAGCGCTTAGGACGCATGCACTTTATAAAGTGTTCTTTTCATTTTTTACAGCACTGGGTCGATACCTGTGCTGGTGGACTATCAGTCACGAGGGTATCATAATTTTGATATATTCGGTTTTGAGTGTTCCTGATGAAGGTAAATCCGGAAAAGCGCTTCGAACACCTGAATATTATAAAGTGTTGTTTACATTAGTTTTTAATGGATTTGGTGACAGAAACTGGGCTATGTGCAAACTATGTCTATATTTGATAAATAAATATTAAGTTAATCTAGTATGACTTTAAAAAAAATCTCATGTCAATATTGTTCGAGATTGCTCTATGAAAATAAGAAGATTTGGTAGGATTGCCAATGAGACAATGAGCATAACCCTTACCGCATAGACAAGCTATATAAAGCCCCGAAATGATATATGTAAAACAATTTAAACGAGAAAACTAACGGCCTGATTTATGTTCGAAACAATGAACGAAGAGTAAAATAATATATAGCAACAAACGACAATCACTGAATAACAGGCTCCCGACTCGGGACTAGCATGTTCATACAAAATATGGCGGGGTTAAACATCATGTTTGGGGCGCCCTACCCTTCCATATCCTGGGACAGTGGTGCAACAACACAACACAAAGAGAAACTGTACAACACAATAAACGAAAAACAATATGATATACAACAAAAGACAACCACTGAATTACAGGTTTCTGACTTGAGACAGGCACATACAGGATATGGAGGGATTAAACATATTTGCGGCTTTCCATCCCCTAACCTGATCATAAAAATATTTTTTAAGTACCATTAAAACTTCACACATTTATTAGTTTAGAAGTTAAAGTTTCATTGAAATCAGACATGAAACAAGTTTTCGACGAATACGTGTTTTCTATATGAAATATGTATAAATTTTATAAAAACTTTTTACATCTTTCTGTACTTTAAATTCTGTTGTGCAAAAATTTGTTACAATGCAGCAAATCTGAACCATCGTGAGGTAGACTAGTTAACAGTTCTCCAAATTATCAATGTTTGAACAATCATAAATACTTTGTACACAAATACTTAAAATTGCAAAAATTAGAAAAGACGTGTGTCTTCATTAAACAACGTTTTATGTAAAAATATAAGCGAATGCCGTAATAAATCTGACGAACATGAAGGTCATTGTACCGCAAAAATAGGCAAAGTTGTGTACCCGGACAGTATCTATTCTTGAAGTTGCATGACAGCAATAACCATCATTAGGACATACATTTAATTTTCAACCATCATTTGGACAAACATTTAATGTCCAATGACCATTTGGACTTAAATTTTTATTTTTTCAGCAGACTTTACTGTCTTCATCATTTAAAAAATAACCTAAACCAAAAACTGTTTTCTCCTACTACAAATTCAGAAAGGTCCCAACTCGGCTAATGTACTCATTAGCGACATGGTTCTTCTGTAAGTTTATTTATCTAAAAGCCTGATGAATTAAATTTCGTTTGTATATCAAATCAGTGAAAAATAAAATAGTGAGGATATCAAATGGTGTCTTTATTTAATACTTTCTTCGGATCCAAAAATCAAACACAAAGAAACACTTAATTTACATCGAATGGTGCTGAAAAAAACCGTACTATGGTTTTGTTTAATTTTAGGATACTAATAAAAAAACCGCCGTTAGTACGATTATAAAATACAGCTTTTTTTCATCTAGAAACCATTAAATATTAACTTCAAATTTAATTTTTTACAATGATATGTGCAGTTTTCACTGGCATTTAAAATTTGTTTTCTTCAATTTTGAATAAAATACCATTTTCAGCTTATAATAAATTTTATTGAAACGAGATTAGTTTTCAAAATATCTTATCGGCAAATCCATTCAAAATTGGATGAATAGCAGCATGGCATAAATCGAATCAAAAGGCATTGTATTAAACTTAAACTAAAAACTGTTTAAATATGTTTTATGAAAAAAAACACATTCCCTACATTACCAGTCACCCTCTATTCCGAAGTAGTTAGTTGTAGAACTTGTTGTCAGATCGTTAAAACTGCTGTTCAGTAGGTTCTCTTGACTAAACCAGTTCATTTCGTTTGTATTATCGCCATTGAAAATCATCCACACAACTGTTACGTCATTTTTAAACAGTTGAACTTTAACCTGAAATAGACAAAAAGAAAAAAATGTTAAAGACAACAACAGGCCCATAAGATCCTGTATCGCTCACCTGACATTTCTGATGGTCAGGTTTCTTGACGGACAAGAATAAAAAACATAAAATTTATACTAAACAACATAAGAATCATTCAATCCAAGTTTGGTTGAAATTGGTCTTGTAGTTTAAGAGGACAGCATTTTTCCAAAAGATACGATGACCGTCGACGACGACGGACGTCAAGTGAAGGCAATCATACATATGGCATTAAAGGCCAAAGATAGCTAAAAAGAAGTCTAATTGTCACAACATATATGTGATATCTTCTTCTTTTGAAACTGAAATATTTTCCGACATTATTCTGATTCTATGTTGAGCGAACGGTAATGTTAAAATTTCGGTTGACCTCATATTTCATTTTAGGGCCCTCTTTGCGGTCCGCGTATCAGCCAGTCGATTTCTATAAAACTAAAGACAACGATTGGAATTTAAAAAAAGTTAAATAAATATATATGACTAAGCGCCAGTGACAAATTATATACTTATACGTTGCATTGAAACACATAACATTTATTCTACTCCCTACGAAACAGGAGAAAAAGATCGGAGAGTCTTTCTTTTCTTCCTGTTTCTAAAGCTTGACAATGTACAAATAAATAATATAAAAATTATATTTCCCCACACTTACATACTTATATTGCATATGTATAGATCTGCAATATTCCAATGGATATCAGCTAACAAGAAGCTGATACAACATTGTATGCTAGGGAACAAACATTTAAAGAATCAACGTAAATACTTGTTCGCCAAGCCAGGCTTACCTTCTTTGTTCCAAAAACACTCCATCTATCTATTAGTGGATTTCTATGATGTCGTGTACATACACCTATATCCAGTGGTGTTGGAAGGTCATTGCATTCCGTCTGGTTTGTCCATGCTGTGTAAACAGACCTTCCATTTCCGATGTATGCAACAAACACAGGTAACCAATTGATAACTAGATATAATTTGATATATATATAATTTATATCTATATGTAAAAGTCAAATATATGTCGAGCCTCAAATCTGTGTACTTGCCTCAAGTCTGTGTCCCGTGACGTATATGTATAACTGAGAAATGTTTTCCAAATTTGTATTCTATTTATAAGGTATAATTTTAATGTGACCTCACGGAACTCACATATGCCCTTTGGTTTCACCTTAAATCTATTTCACAATTTGGCTATCAGGGTTTCGTTACTTATTTGGCAAACATGAAAAAGCATAGAAACAGTGCTGGGATATCATATACAAAATTAATCTACTGAGAACGTTGTGTAGCTCTGCCTCCTTTCCTCGAACCATTTAAAACTTACTTAATAATATCAGTTACTATACTTATCAAAATAGGCCCTCAATGACTTAGATGTACATGTATGTACGTACTGTGTTGGTGTTGCAAATTAGTGGACTTCTAGATTTGTCCTATGAAAGTTTTCCCAATTTGAACATATTTTTATAAGCAAGCAGACCTTAAACCATTAGGTGACTAAGATAATGACATAGCTAAGTGAAACATTTGGGGATGAGAATAAACATGGCAACACAGGATGCATATTTAAGTCCTACCACAAATGACACGAGTGCGTTAGAAAAAAACCAAATCTACTAGTAAAACATTTGCAGCTGAACAGTATCATTGCAATAAAGGACGTTATAAGAACGATAACCTTTGTGACGCAAAATAGGGCAGGGCATGACTTGGTGGAAAAGGACACAGATTTTAGAAAAAAAAGGACATTGAATTGTGACATCTATGACGCGATATAAATAGAAAATAGATTTGCTAAAAGGACATAGGTCTTATGTTAAACGTTTCAACCGTAACAAACGAATTCAGTATCGAACTAATTTTACACAAGTCTTCACGATCTCTTGGCTATCGTCAAGACTAATGGTAGGCATCATTCATTATGCAAACTGGGTAAACATAAGTTAGTAAATAACATTGTATTAAAACAAATTGGATGCACAATCGTATTTCAGTCAACTATATGAGTGTAAGCGTATCATTACAGGTTGATATCACCACGTACTAAGCTGTTTCTTCTTATGGATAAATAAAAATATCATGAAAGTCATTTGCGTAAAATGAAATACATGGACGGACGTACATGTATATATAAAATTTTGAAAAAATAAAAATTGCATGCTATTTAGATTCCCTGTCATCAGGAACGCTCAAAGCCAAATATTTGAAAAACAAGGATATAATATAAGATACACTGATCAAATCCATTTTGTTTTTCCCACTCATGACTCAAGTAAAATTGATAATGAATCTAATTGTTTGATAACATTATTTTCCAAAATAAGAATATAGATTTGTAAGTATGTTTTGTCTAGATGTTTGTCTTAATAGAGTTGGTATTTTTATAAGTTTTTGAAGTGTTTTATTCTAGATTTTTCCGGACAGATTAATTCCAATTCGCATCGAAATAGAACAGAATTAATCCGAAAATGTTCGGTATTGCTGTTAAACGTGATCACTTAGTGACACAAAAGAATAAATTCAAATGTAATTTGCAATTATTCATTATTTTCTAAATTTCTGTCAACGAAACATTGTCAAAGGGAACAGAAAAGGCGAAAATACCCCTTTTGAGGCCATAGATGTGCGACAAGACAGCGTTTATCGCCGTCTTCATGACTAATTCGATCAGTGATATAATTAGAACTAGATGTGTCGGACACGAATGGCTTGCAAAAAAAGCTTGAAGTCATTTTTAGGAGTGGAAATTTGAGAATAAAAGTCCGTATAACTGTTAAATTACAAAAACAAAACAAAAAGTTCAAAGCCCATAATTTCAGTAAAAATCAGTGGAGCGAAACCACACGTTAACTCGATCTGTAACTCATCATAGTTAACTCACATACTGAAAATCAGCTCAATATGTGAAGACGTTTAGAAAAAAATCCGTATGACTGTTATTTTCACGAAATTTTCAAAGTCCAAAGCTCGTAATTTCGACAAAAATCAGCGGAGCGGAACCAAACGTAAACTCGATCTGTAACTCATCATAGTAGACTCACATACTAAAAATCAGCTCAATATGTGAAGGCATTTAGAAAAAAGTCTGTATAACTGTTTGTTGCGGAATGACGGATAAGGGTAAAACTATATGGCCCTGACCACTTTGTGGCGGGACCATTAAAATAATTCGAATTTAATAGCAGTTGGGGTGATGTAACCCCCAGTAGTGCATTGCGTACACGCAGTAACAGATCGCATTATTTTATAGAACTTTTGTTTGTAGGAGACATAACTCTGTTGCAGTGAATCTGTATATTCTGAATATTAAGCAAATAGTTAGAAGTCATATCATTTTTATTTTAGCATATATAAAGACAAGGACTTCCCACACTTTTCAATTTCTTTATGGTTTGTGTATCATAGTTTTTATTTTATATGCTATACACTTGAATCACTAATTGAAAAATAATTAGACTTTTTGTAACTTAATATAGTTTTGGATGTTTATTAACCCATAGCATTAAAAGACAATTTTGAGTGTAACATACTTAGTATCTGGTGGCGCAGCGTAAATGGAATTTTTATAATAAGAATATTCAAATTTATTATTTAGATGATGGTGATTTATATGAATTTCCCGTTGAGATAAATTCCTCATCACTTGTGAAATAATTCGCTATTTTCACTCTCGAGACTTTTCTCGTCTTTTACCGAACTTACAGTGTTCATGTTAAGACTTCAAACTGAAGATGTTCGTCTTGATACTCAAAACGAATTAACAATTCGCATGCATTTAAAACAACTTTTTGCTTCACAATAATTGCAAAGTCTGTATCAGTCTTCTCTAAGTGACGATTTGCCATTTTAACAACTGTATGCAATACACATATATTCATACGCCAAACACTTACAGCGAAATTGGCAATACATAAACATGATAAAGTGAATCCAAATAACGCCAGTAACAGTCATGACATAGAAAAAAGTTTGATATTCTGTTTCTATATAATAAAAAGTATAGCTTATCGCCATATTTGAATATAAAGAATACCACGACTTGTGGCCGTACGCCGCTATGGATTAAAACCGTGCTACGCACTCGGTTAAACAATGCGTCATTTGGGTTCGTGCTGTCTTATTTTTTTATATTCAATTACGGCTATCAGTTATAATATAATTAATACATTAGTAAAGCATCTGGATAACAATTATTTTATAATAATTCAAGTAACTGGAAGGGTAGAAAGCAAAATAACAAAAATACCGAACTCCAAGGAAAATTCAAATCGGAAAATCCCTTATAAAATGGAAAAATCAAAGCTCAAACACATCAAACGAATGGAAAATAACTGTCATATTCCTGACTTGGTACAGGCATTTCCTAATGTAGAAAAGATGACTTTTTTGCGAAGGTTAGGAAAAAATGAATTTTTGGTTAGCTAGCTATAAAACTAGGTTTAATCCACCATTTTCTACATAAGAAAATACCTGTACCAAGTCAGGAATATGAAAGTTGTTTTCCATTTGTTTGATGTGTCCAAGCTTTTGATTTTGTTATCTGATAAGGGACTTTCCTTTTTGAATTTTCCTTGGAATTCGGTATTTTTTGTTATTTAACTTTTTATTTCTTATATTTTTGGATTAAGAGTGACTTCACAATTTATCTTTTAATTTCTTACGTTATGTCGCTCTTTTCTTTACAAATTCAACCAGCAGCATGCATTTCTTGTAGATTCAATCATTCAAAATCTATCGGATCATCTCTGCTGCTTTTGTTGAATTTACCATATGCACACAATAACAAATACCGGTACTTGTTTAAATTTTATTGTTCAAAGCGATGATGAATTATCGGCTTATTGAACAATACATTATATACGTTGTTTTTCTTTCATTTGACAGCCCTATGATAAAATATATAAAATTCAAACAATCGCTGTTTTATCTTTATAAATCTTTCTAGCTGTGTCTTTTGATGTCGCTGCGGACAACGTATATCATTTTTGCGACTTATAACAAAATATTTTAGTTAATGTATTTTGATCCGTATTTGATCCTTATAAACTTAGTGTTCCTTTGAATAAAGTCATTGTAAATGTAATCAATTTTGCATCGTTGTAAAATCATTGAATATTTGTTATTGATACTAACATGAATTGTTTTTTGTAGTTAAATGCATAACTTAACAGGACTTGTTACATAGATATAACATTTTGTAACACTTACACTCTTCGTCCTGTCGATACTTTGACATTGCACATGTTGATGCGTATGCCACCGTTACCCTCAATTCATAGAGGTGTACTGATTTGTATTTTAGTCTGAACATGGTTTATTTATTACAAAACAGAAGTTAAAATTTTATTATGAATAAGGGTATTTTTATATCTGTACTTTGGCTTTTAGATTTGTGTGTTTATGCTTAGTAAAGAAAAATGAGTCAAGCCCTTTTCAACTGAATTAACAGTTTGTCCGTTGCTGTGTTGTTACAACACTATCCAATGTTAGAGTAGGGTTATGCGCTCACAAATGTTAAACACCGCCACATTCCTTATGTACATGTCCTAAACCAGGGACTCATAACCCATAATTCATTTCACAGTTCTTAAATTTGCTGTTGATAAATTTGAAAACCACAAAGAAATAAAGGATGCAATTCCATCAAACAAAATTGACCTTAAATGGTTTTGGCTATACTTTGCATCTTTTAAGCATGGTTCTATTTGTTCAATAGATGTATAGTTAATTTGTTTTTGTTTCAAATATACTTAAGATATTTGCCAACATAGTTGTGAGTCAAAGGGGAATGTAAAACATTTACATCAGACATCCTCACCAATACTATTATTGGTCTCACTTTTTAGAATTATTTAATCCTTTTTTTCTGTTTACAAGAGAAATATGACCATAAACCACCTGAAATAATTAGATATGCAAGACATGTAATTTTCTAAAAATAAGCTCACAGTGTTGCAGGGTTAGTTTATTTGTTTGGATACGACTAATAACTAACAAAAAGTAAAATAACAAAAATACCGAACTCCAAGGAAAATTCAAATCGGAAAGTCCCTTATTAAATGGCAAAATCAAAAGCTCAGACACATCAAACGAATGGAAAACAACTGTCACATTCCTGACCTGGTACAGGCATATCCTTATGTAGAAAATGGTGGATTAAACCTGGTTTTATAGCTAGCTAAACCTCTCATATGTATGACAGTCGCATAAAATGCCATTATATTGACTACAATGTGTGAATAAAACAAACAGACATAATAGGTAAAAATAAGAAATGTTTTTTAGGATTTTAGGATAAGGAAAATCAAAATATCTCAAATGCCCTCGATATTTTATGCGTGACTAATGTAGATGATTGACATCTAGTAGATATTTCTGCTAACACCGCTGCTAGGTCCTCCTTCTGTGCTTATAGATTTTGTGTGATGAATTAAAATACCATTCCCTTTCCTCTTAAATAACACACCCAACATGAAGCCATATACAACAATATAATTAGCTGTAAAGGATTCAACCCAACCGGAACGGATACAATTATGAGTAGTACTGTTATCTGATTGTATACAATAACTGGTTAGACAATGCTAGCACCAATCGTCCATTTTGTTTTTATTTTTATCTGGCTTAAAGAGCTTAAAGATGAGTTTTTACAATCAATATTTAGAGTGAAAAAGAACACGTATGTAGAACAATAGGAAATTAAATTCAGTGTTTCGAAATGTGAAATATATAAAATACTAATTTTAAGAAATATGACTTGCACGTAACTTAAGATATACTTAAGTACATACATATATATCATAAGTTATTCTGAGTCTTCAAAGGGAAGCCGGAATAAAAGTTTTATATTTCTGCTGTGAAATCATAATTATTTTTCTATTCTTATTTAATGCTTTTTCTTCTTTTATTTGTAATATGCCTTATTCAATCAGTGTTTTGTCACGTCTTTAATTACTTCTCCGGTAAAGCGCCCAACGTCCGCGTAAAAAATGATAAAGTATAAATTGCAGCAAAACTTATACATAAAGAACATGGAACATCCTCATAGTATATACTATCCATCATATAAATTTCAACATGTAATATTCTACCATTAATTAGTAATGATCGAAACAGTTTAGATGAAAAAATGTTAACAAATGCATTTAACGCCATTTTATTTCTTTTGTCGTCGTTATCTGATTTTCAATATAAAAAATACTGAAACCTTTGAAATCATTTCCTTTACAGTGTTTTGCTATCTTTATTAATTCATATAAACTTTAACGTGTTTTTTTCTTGTGAGTTGAAAATAAGGAATATTCAGCCATGTCTGCGTTATTATATAAGTCTCTCCTTTTTTTTTAAATTTCTTTCCACACAAATTAGGGTGATATATCCTTCTGTGGACTGTTACTTTGTGAACTAATACGCTAAAAATATCGGCTCAGCATGTCGGTCTTGTACAAAGCAGGATTTATATTAATATCGTATTAACATGCTTTCGACCCGAATATGCATATAATTCGCCGCTGAATGTTAAACATCCTTTTGCTCCTCATCATTATCATAACCCATGCAGTAACACTATGTCCATTAGTTGGCAAATATGTGTTACCATGAATTATCATTAATATGGTCTATTTATAAATCAACTGTTTTAATTTCAAAATGCACAAGAATGGCGTATAATGCATTCGTCCCTTGCTTTGAATTGTTTGAATCACTAAGAATGTTCTTTTGTAGACGAAACACGCGTCTTGCGTGCAAAAATTACAAGCCTTGTATCTTTGATGGGTTACTTCATTTGATATTCAATAATACTTTTTTCTTTGTATCGGAAATTTGAAATAATAGGCGAGTGACGAGACGTGTTTATATCTGAACAAAGGATCAAACGAATCTTTTATCAATTATTTAAAGTCACTATTGTACTGCAATTTTAGAGGAGATAGAATTGATAGATTGTTGTTTTCTGAACGTACAGTGGCAAAGATTTCATATATATTTATGACGGAGAGAAGAATTTTCAAACAAAAAATAAGAAGCTGCATGCGTTGTCGTTAAAAAAAGAATTATAAAAAAGTCCAATAAAAACAATCAACACCATGACCAGAGAGAGACGACAAAAAGACAAACAGCAAAATATAAATATAAAAACATATTTTATAGCTTTTTTATTCATAGTAGGCAACCCTCTTTGTTGGTTGGTTGTAGCATATTAATCTCACCGACTTTTAAAAGAGACTACCAAAAATGGACCAAATAAACAGCTTCTCCTTGTAGATACTCTTATAGTAGTATGCATCCTATGCCGCTTGAATATCAGATATTTATTTGAAACAACCCAAAATATATGAGATTGTGGATGAGGTTTACAGAATAGAGAATAATGCCTCCTCACCCCCAAAAAAAAAAAAAAAAAAAAAAAAAAAAAAGAATAAAGAAAATGGGCAAAAAATAAAGAATATAGAGAATAATGAGGTGCTAAAATGTAAACAAAAATAATTGTATAAAAATTAGAAATAAGGTAAAAAAAAAAATGATTAACAAAATAACGAATCTCTGCGTTTTCTTCATATCAAATTTGTTATTGATAATTGACAACAGACTAGTAGATCATTTGGAATGAAATGTTGAAATAGTCGTAATCGGAACTGGTTCATTGATGTTAGCTATGCAAATTATATACATTCGTAAGCATCGGTATTTTCCTCCAAAATCACAAACTTGCACGAGTTAACAAATCTTGACGTATCATTTCGTCCACTATTGCAGACAAAGTTAACCTTACATCCTTCTCCTGCATTGTGTCAGAAATTATAACAACACTGATAAAACAGTTCAGACCAAGATAACCATTGACAACAAAAAGCTCTGCAATAGTGGAAAAAACAGAAAACAACAAGTTATAAATTTTATACGTCCGAAGCGCTATTCTGGATTTATCTGGAAGTTCATCATTTACGCTCAGAGCCGAATATTTGAAAGCCAAGGATGTAAAAGAACAGAAACAGTTGAAGAGCTATATGGTCAAATCAGTCGAAGGTCAACTTTGGCTGATGGAGTTGAAACCTTAGTTTCTTTATAATTTCAAAATTTATAAATGTACCATTGAAGGGAATTGCAGAATCAAAACGTCTCTTTCGCCGGCATGATTCATACGTCTTAACTGAATAGATATATGTAACGACCACGTGAATGATGACAAAAAGTGGAATGTTTTCCATTCAAATCTAAAATCAGATAATAATAACTGACATCGTTCGAAATTTTGTTCGAATTCAGGAAGTGTGAGTATGTCCTACTTCTTCCAAGACACACACCGCTCGTATTTTTGTATTTCTTCTTGAAATCATGTTCTGGAACATTGGTTAGAAAATCGAATAGAAATGGAGAAAGCGGGCAAAATACTTATAGAGTGCAACATTATTATAATATGTAAAAATAAGTTAAATATCACCACTTTTATGAAAGGCCGTTCATGTCAAAAACCCGATAAAGTAACGCGTTAATATTTCACGCTATATAATCACATTTAACGCGATAAATACAGTTTTAACGCGTTCAGACAATATTTTAAAATAAATATATTCAACGCGTTAAACTTTGCTTAAATTTGAGATATAATCCTAAGTGAAAAAAAGACATTTATCGCGATAAAATATCCGTCGCACTTGCCATATATGTGATAACAAATCACATTTAACGCGTTAAATTCAACACTTCTACGTTACATTATTTTAACGCGTTAAAATATCGTGTAACGCGTAAAAAAATCGTTTAACGCGTTTAAAAATCGTTTAACGCGTTTAAACATGGTTTACCGCGGTAAAACATCTTTAACGCGTTAAAAATTGTTCAACGAGTTAAAACTTTGCTTAACGGGATAAAACTTCTGTTTATCATTTTCTACTTTTAAGGCATTCAATATACATTTTATCCCGTTGTATCTACTTTTAACGCGATAATGTCGCTTTTAACGCGTTAAATTAATCTTTTACGCGATAAATTTACTTTTAACGCGTTGAAATTATTTTCAAAACGATGTATAAATATTTAAAGATTTTCCATACTCTTTAACGCGTTAAACCTCAATTTAACGTGTTTATTATTCTTCTAACGCAATAAGTAATAAATGACAATAATATTTAAATGTGCTGAAAATCATTTAAACATTATCGCGTTAATTGACGAAGATATGACACATGCGGCCATTTCATTTAGTAAGTTTCGAGTAAAATCTGACGCCTTAAAACGTAATAAGGGCGAAGGTAGAAAGTTTTTTTCGGTCATTTTTTGTTGTTTAGTGCCTTACGCGTTGAATAATCAATAATCGCATTAAAATATTGTTTTAACGCGTTTATCGCGTTAAATGTGATGTTAACGCTTTACTTTATCGGGTTTTTGACATGAACGGCCTTTCATACACTTGTATCGATATAAAGATTTAGACTTATTTTTCAAGTTAGCTCTCATTTGCTTATCATAGTAAACGTGGTGCTGGGGCCAAAAGAATCATCAATATTGTTACGCCCTTTCATTGATTCCTTTTTGTCCGACATTGGTTATTTTTTCAAATATCCTACGTTATATAATTTTACATTATTTAATAATTTTTGTGCAGGATATTATCTTCCACATATTAGATTAAATTTTAAGTGAATTTTGTTCACTATGCACTCTTGATATTGAATTTATCGCTTGCATGTGAAACTATGGAACGGAAACAAATAATTTCCTAAAACTGCAACACTTATTATGCAATGCAAGACTCATTTTGATAACCATCATACAATGTTTTAGTGTGTTTACTTAATATTGAGTGTTTCTTCGATCGCTTCCACAAATGTGTAGTGGTTAAGGGTAGTTGATACAGTTTTGTATTACATTGTTCTTTTTGTAAGTTTGAGATATTTTGTTGAACGAGATCGATAAGATAAATGCAAAAAAATAAATATTACCATTCTTATTTTTTTTTTAAACAGATAAATTTTCCCAGAAAATGTATATTTCCAATTATCGTGTCATAATTCGATGGGAAATTTTTTAAAAGTTGAGAAACGAATTCCGACCTATCCCAAAATCCGTACAAATCTGTTTATCAACAACTTTTTTTAAAATACAAATGTTTCTTCTTCGGAGATTATTTGCCAATAACATGTCAATTTTAAGGAAAATTCTTTTTACTGGTTTTTACCAAAAGTCCTGTAAAAATCAAATCACATATAGATTTGCAATTTAAACGTGTATTTATACATTAGTTCATCTATCTGCAAGATATTCAATTTGCTACATGTTGGAAATATGAAAGTTACAAAATGTATATTTTCTCGTCATGTACAATTCTGTGTTGTCTAGTTGTATGTCAAGTTTCATAAAAAAAAAAAAAAAAAAATCCATGAGGGCACCTTTTTACTTGTCTTTAATCGAACAAGTTTGCATGCCATGAAAGTCATCATGTCAGTTTAAACTAGAGACCCTAAAGAGAATGTGCCGCTCACTTGAATCTATGTGCATATTCATGATGGCCACTATCCAACAATAGGTAATCACTGGTAAAAACTGTCAAAGAAAGCGCATTAACTCTTATATAAAGTCGACTGATGATTTTTGCCTTATAATTGACTTATTTGTAGATCTTGCCTTTCTTATGATTTTTGCAATCTGTCTATCTAATATATTGATCAAGATAATAGGCAATAGTGAAGAAAAAAAATATGGTAAACAAATCGTCATTTAAGGACAATAACTCCTTTAAAGTGTCGTTTGACGATTTAGGTCATGTTGACTGATTTGTAGATCCTGTCTTATTTATCCTTTTTGTATTACAAGTTTTTTATATAGCTTTAAAGATATTAGGCAAACACGCCAAAAAATTTGTCATTTAAAAGCCATTACTCCTATAAAATGTTGACTGATGATTTTGGTCAAATTGATTTGTTTGTACATATTGTCTTGTTTTTTGTTTGTTATTTAAAGTTCTATTTATCTATTAATGTTACCCAGATAATAGGCAAAAATGTATAAAATGGTAAATATCGTTATTTAAGGGCAAAAAATACATAGATAGCATCGTTTGACGAGTTAGATTATGTTAGATCTGGTCTTGCTGATCGTTTTTATTTTTATTTTAAGTATCCCTTTATCTATGATAATTTAAAAAAAAATATGCAAAAGTTAAAAAAATGGAAATATTTTTCATTTCAGGGCAATAACTTCTATAAAAAGTTGTCTTACAATTTTTGTGTAAACGAACAGTAGGTAAATCTCAACATTATCAACATTTATGTCTCTTTAAGATTTTCGCTATTTATACATGTATTTGGTTTGTAAGTTGTATTTTATCATTATGTTATATTTTAGCCATGTCGGCCATGTTGATTGGCAAGCTGCTCATCGAACACAATTTTGCAACTAGACAATGCTAAATACTCCAATGATGATTTTGGCCACGAATGATTCTATTTGGCTCAGTAATTTTTGTAAACGTTAATGGATGACGGCTCAATAATTATTATGAAGTGCAATGTTTTTGAACAAGTTGTCATTTTTGTTCTTTTAGTCATAATGGTTTCTGTCCTCCATCAAAATTTGTATATTTGATTTCTAATTTCTGTTGATTTTAAAGAAAACATAAGCACTAATTTAAATTTTGTATGCCATGATATCTATACCTTTTTAAGTTTCCGATTTCATAATAAGCTTACGATTAGTTACCAATAGCAAGGGGCTAATATCATATTAGTCTTTGTTAGCGATGGCGTTGTCAGTTTACTTTCGACATATGAGTTTGAATGTCCCTTTGGTATCTTTCGCCTCTCTTTTAAGCAATTTGCGAATGAAGGTTTAAAATACTGATACGACAATATTGATACAGAATACATTGCAGAAATAGTTTCGAGAATCATCGTGAATCTATGAATATGTCAGTGTTTCAAAATGAAGGTCAAACATACAAAAGTTACTATCAATTATACGATTGTTTTTAATCTGAATTGATGGTTGCTTTTTTTAATCCAGTAACCAGTAATTACGACTGGCCGGTATTGTTGCACAGAGTAAGGTTCTGACATTATAAAGTGACAAATTATGACAACAGACAAGAGTAGAAACATTTCTGATCGGTTGATATGTACATTATCTTTTATACATTAGAAAAGACTTATTAGAGATTTCCAATAAAATGACTTTACTCGACATAACCGACCCAACTCAACGTATTTCGTCCTATTGCATTGAAGCATGACGGAGGGGAGCATACACTAAATGCATTTTTTGCTCTTTCGACACGCATTTTTTTGCTGATATAGACTAAATGTAAAAATCAACCCCAACTACTTTTTTAATCTTTAAATATTTTGTTATTAAATTTTGAATGATTTTATTGACAAAAATATTTTAATGGAATAAGCAAGCTAGCAACTTGTAATCAAATACACCCATCATTTCTTGTCATTTCACTTGACCCATATTTCAGTTCTTCTCAAAATATGAATTATAAAAACTACCAAGTAAAAATTTAACATCAAAATATTAAAATAATGAAATCCGAAGCGAGAAGGTTATCTCTTTGTTTGTTTTTATAAGTTTTAACGCTTAAAAAATAGATTCCAACACACCCGACTGTAAAAGGTGTACGCGACTAACTTTTTAAAAATTATTTTTCTATAATTTAATTCAAGATAATTTGACGTGAGCAGAAATTCATATCATTGATACATTTATCAAATAGTACTTTTTAGTCTTTAACTATAATAATGGATGGGACGAGGTTTTTGTCCGTGTATACTAGTACCTAAACGTGCATTCGCAGATACAGGGGAGAGGGCGTACTCCCCCCTTTCGATCGCCAAATAATTTTGAAAATCTCACGTTTTCCACATTATCTATACAAATGTTTTGTATAAAATCGTCCAAATTTTTTTTCGCGTTGCTCCGCTCGGCAGTATAAATTCAATTATCGGGAACTACGCCCTTTTTTCAAATATCTTGGATCCGGCAATAATCACAAATTGTATAGCACAAAAAAAAATTAAATGATTGTCGTTTGACTTTGATAAATACGTTTTAAAAACAACAATGTTTGAATATTAGACATCTCGCACGGGATTTAAAAGTTTAAGGCTACATACTTAATTGGATTTTTTCCTGGATTTAGAGCTCACTTAACACGGAAATGTGATACTGGCGTGTAATCTAATGGATACATATTCTTGTTTCTGATGTTTCTTTTAATATAAATATTCATTTATTAAGGTATATATAATTCCACTAACAAATAATCATGTATCTTTTACTGATGAATTATCATTACATTTTATAGAAACTACATATAATCTACTATACAGTTATGAACACTAATGGTCCTACCGACACTCTGTGCTTTTGACATGACACAAGGTCTTGCTTTTCTAGAGTGTTTATGTATTTTTTTTACTTAATTTGTGATATGTACAAAAAAGATGTAGTATGATTGCCAATGAGACAACTCTTCACAAGAATCCAAATGACACAGCAATTAACAACTATAGGCCACCGTACGACCTTCAACAATGAGTAAAGCCCATACCGAATACTAGTAGTCATCTATAAGAGGCCACAAATGACAAATGTAAAACAACTATAACGATAAAACTAACGGCCTAACTAATGTACAAAAAAATGAACGAAAGCACAGCAACAAACGATAACCATTGAATTACAGGCTCCTTACTTAGGACAGTAACATCCATACATAATGTGGCCGGGTTAAACATGTTAACGGGCCTTCTTACCTGGGACAGTGGTGTAACAGTACGAAATAATTGATTAATATTCTAGACTGGATAATTATTCTGTATTTATTAGTTGTAGTTGTTTTTAAGATAGTGTTCAGTAGCTGTGAATACTCTAAGATCGGTACATGGAGTTTATTTGGTGATACTAGTAATTGCTGTTTTTGTGCTTCGTTTTAGTCGGACGAGTCAATCCCTTTCTTACTGTTTTAATTGTGAGTAGACATGATCATTTGGTAAACATACTTCTATGATCTCTATTGCTTTTAACTTGGACATTTATAAAACTTGAACTATGTAGCAAAGAGATGCATGCGTAAAATAAGTTCTCGACATAAATTGGCTAAAATATCAGATAAGGATTTAGCCTCAAGCTATAATACTTACAAGCTATAATAAATACGACGAAGATTTAGCCTTAGGCTATAATACTTATGATGATGATGATACTGATGTATGTCTTATATCCAGCGACAAATATTACATATATATTAAGGATGATGAAATGATAATGATAAATGAATATACCTTTTTGTACATGACCAACACTTAAGAGTCGCATTTCTATATGCTAGGTAATAAATTAGCGTTCCCGATACAAAGGTACACTGGGGTCCAACAAAATAATTGAACCCGTAATTGAGGCTAGCCTGCTACCAGTCAATCCCATATTTAATAAAAACCTGTTAATATATTTTATGTGCATATATGTGCATATATTATTATTCTAGCAACACTTGTTTTGTTTTGATAACACTTTTTGTTGCATAATTTGTTTGATTATTCTCCTTGATTCTTTGTATCAAAAAGCTTAGTTTTTATTGTAAAATGGTGTTTCACAGCTTCCATTATCCTTGTGACTTGCTATTTTATTAATATCCAGTAGGCATGCAATTATTATTCTAAAAAGTATAAAATATTTTTTAACAAGTAAAGATTACCCCGTTTTGATCCAGACTTCCTTACCACTAGCATCTAAGATACATACACTGACAAAATATTGTACCCGCACTCATATTACAATCACCCTGTCTGTCCGTCCGCCAGTCTGTCCGTTCAACACATATTTTCAATTTTCTTTTCAAAAGCATTAGTATGCTTAACATGCATTCTTTTTTCGATTTATTCCATTTTACTCCGACATGTATATATCTGGATCCGTGTCGAGCGTCCAACTATCAAACAGAGTCCAAATGAATAACGACTACAGTGGCTCCTGCTGTCGTCAACAATAAGCAAAAACTCATACCGTATTATAATTATCAGATAATAGTATATAAGGCATTGACTTTGAAAAATGTAAACAGTTCAAACGAAAATAAACATCTTTACAAGAGTAAAATTAACCCAAAAATGACAGAAAGTAACAAACGACATCCACTGAATTGAAAGCTCCTGACTTGGGAAAGCCAATATAGAATTTGGCCCGATTAAACGCGTTTACCAGCGTTCAACACTCTGGTGTAACAGGACGATATAAGAAATAAAACCGGTAAAATTCAGTTGGAAATAGCTCAACTAATCACTATTGAATTAAGCCAAAAATAATTACATTTTTATGATGAAAGACACACAGTACCGATCTTAAAGTACCCCCCGGTACTGAAAGCTGATTCTTACATGTTAAATTACCTGAGAATATTAAACGTATTTAGTTAAATTAAAAAAAATAAGGAGATATGATATGATTGCCAATAAGAAATGAAGTGAATGTAAGCAATGATAGGCAACCGTACGGCCTTCATCAATGAGAAAAATCCATACCGTATAGTCGACTATAAAAGAACCAACTTGAAAAATATGAAACAATTCAATTGAGAAAACTACCGGCCTGATTTAAAACAAAACAATTTACGAAAAACAAATATAACAGATATGAACCAACGACAACAAGTGAACCACAGGCTCCTGACATGGGACAGGCACATAAAGAATGAGTGCTCCCCCTCCCCTAAGCCTGGGACAGTGGTGCAACAGCACGACATAAGAACAACCTGGAAAACCTTCCTTCAGAGAGCTTGGTTTACATATATACATATTTAAAGTAATTATGAATATAAAATTTGTTTTCAGCCGTGTATCACCTTCACTGGTGATCCTATGCATGGATATGTCTTAGAGTTTAACTTTATATATAAATATATATCTCTAAGGCGAGACAACAATTGAAACTAAAAATTTTTGCTTAACTCAATCAATATGTTATAGTTTAAGAATCCACTTCTAATTGGACTAGTAAGAGTTGTCTTAATCCAAAAACAACTATGACAATATCAAGCCTTACTAATTAAAATTTCATTTTAAAAAGAAAATTACTGTAAAGACTGAAGTGGTATTATAGTTGTCTTAAAAATGTAACAAGTATATAAATTGGCATTCTCGTCCACTTTAAATCAGAGATACTTGGGGACAGGACATTTTTAGCCGATTACTATGTACTATAAATTGATAGTTTACTATCCACAGCGGTCAATGTTTATATGCAGATTAGTCATCTATTGCTAATCAAGTACACCTTCCAAATTACAATCTATAGAACGAATTGGTGTACACATTTATTTACATATATCATTTTTAATTACAAAATTCTTTTTTTTAATGTTAGTTGACTTTCATTTGAAAGAAAAGTGTATGTCAACAATTAAAATTTAAAGAAGTACAAGACCTGTATTAATTTTTTTAAAATATACACATCCCTTTGTCGAACGTTTTCTCTGGGGAAAAAAATCGGAGATTGTAAATAAACAAGAATAACTGCAGAAGAAGAGAACGTTTGAAATGATGCTTAAAAAAGTATGATGCAATCCCAGTTATCAACTTTAACAGAGACAGATTCTGACTAACACTTTGAATTCGATATTTCTGAAATTGCTAGAAAAATCTCTGTCTAATAATAAATACCCACGGAAATTAAATATTATAAAACATTAAGAGACGAAAGGAAAAAGGGACACCAATCTGATAACGACAAATAAAAGCATGTCAAATATTAAATAATAAAAGGTTCATTTGCAAAGTATATCGAAAAACAAAATCATGGTCAAAACCATGAAAGACAACCGAAATCAATCGTATGATAGGTAAAGATACGTGTATATACGTTGTCTTATGACAGTGAAGTTTTGGCGGGAATCTCAATAATCACGTGATATATAAAAATCATGATTTCTTTGTTTTTCATCATCTTAGAAATACTTGATATTGATAAAATTTATCATGAATGGGTTTAATAGTTTAGGAATTCTTAGTTAAAACTTGAGTGACGTATTTAACAAAATTAATAGGTTAGCAATAACCGGTCCCGTTACGTGCGTACGTCGAGTTAGGTACGTATGTCATTTTATTGGAAATCTCTAATAAGAATTCAGAATTATTATTTAATCTAGGTGATGAATTGTTCAAAACATGATTTCAAGGGCCAAATGCCTTTTAAACACACATATAAAGGTTCCAAATGTCTAAGTTCAAGAGAGAGATTGCTTTTATATTCTTATACATGCTCATATAAGTTTTCTAATATATCTATCCTTATGACATTTCTTCCTTTAATCTAACGTTTTACTTGCCGTCGTGACATTCATCGATCTATATTTATTGTAATGACTCATATCATAGTCTATTAGTTGTTCCTTCCTACTTTATTATGAGTTTGTTCCTTATTGAACAATGTTGTGTACTTCACAACATAGTAACAGTATAAAACATTGACCTTATATTATTATTTTTGGCTATGAATTGGTTCAAGCTAAAAATCATAAAAAAAAAGTTTATTACATTGTCTTCAAAATGGTGTCTTTAACCTATATTCAACTATCAACTATTTGATAAAAATATTTTCAACCTATGCCCAACAAACAAAATACATTGTACAATGGTTGTATTAATAATTATCTTTTAAATGCTCATAAACTGATGCAGTCAGTTCTTTTAACCACATGACAATTACTCTTAACAAAACTAGAAAAAAAAGTTACAGAATCAATTGTGCTTATATCAAACTGTATATCTAAAAGAACCTGGGAAAACGGTATTTTTTCAAACTGCTCAGTTAAATTTTATGTAAAAAACTATTACAATTAAAACTACACGTACATTTTATCATTACTCGTGAATTCTGAAATTGTTCTGTTCCTGGTCTACAACTACTCTCCAATCTACATAGCCTAGATCCTTGTTCGTAGTTTGAGGAACAACAACTTTGATTACTGGTACACAAGGTTGCACAAGCTAAAGCTGACCTTACTGGTGTAGTTTTTAGGTTAATAGAAAGTAGTCGTTTATCATCAACTACTTCAAAATTTATTTTGTTAATTTGTTGCAAAGTAGCAGGCAATGAAACAGAACTTATAAAAATGTAAAATCCACAGCAAAACAGAAATATTTAAAATTTTGGAGAGCCTTGACTTAAGATAAGTATCAATAGTTTTCTGTATGATCAACAACGGCAACTATGTTTTTGTATTTTGGTTGTATATTTAATTTCGTTAAACACAAGATCACGTTATTCAGTACAATGTTGCTGTTCAAAATCGTCCATGAAGTTCAGTAACCTATATTCGGGTGTAAAGATAGGGATTGCACCTATTTCCGATTGACCAAAGTTTCATGGAATAACCGTCAATGACATTTCAGGACAATTGAACTTGTCCAGAACGTTTTTGTAATACAGATTTAGAGCTGATTTTCCATATATAAGTGTATAACGATTCCAATAGATCTAGCTTCAGTTTTATTTTGTTTGACCGACCGAATAACGAGTCTTTGAATTGCACGAACATTGTATTTGTCCTGATTTATTTGAAATGCCTACTGATGTGAACTGGATTTTGTACATAAGTGTAAAATGATGACATACAGATGGAGTTTAGGTTTTGTATCGTTTGACCCACTTTTTGCGATAGGACTTCAGTCTGTGGCATTCGTGTTGTCAAAACACAGGTTTTTTTTTGTTATCTGCTATATCGTTATTTGGAAAGGGAAAACAAAAATAATTGGGTGGAGCAATCAAAACATTAGGCAAAATGAAACCGACAACACAAGGGCTTATGAAACTATAGATTTAGCAACATGTATATCTTCAAAATTGGGTCTGAATGGAGGCCCTCTGGACGGCAAAGCAGTAACTATTGTTGTTCCACTTGTTGCACTAGAAATGTTGCATATGGCAAGACAAAACTCATTGCATTTGTTGACCTCGAGGAAGAGAGGACAGATTTGTGTCTTCGACAAGTGGGACATTATCCGAGGCCACCTATGACATAGATATCCAAGAACGGTCAATCACATTACATAATAACATTTATATTTATTTTAAATTCTGTTGTGTTAAAAAAGTTGCCTTATAAATATACAAAATTTGGTACAATAATATTTATAAAGTTGAATTGGTAGATCCAGGAATTTCAAAAAGGGGTATGTTTGTTATATATTGGTCAGATACTTGGAATGACGAGAATTAACACTTTCTTTATTCCGTGCGTCTGAAGCGATCAGTTCAACCGGTACAAACCCTGTTAGTCATCAATTGACCCAAGTGTTCAACAAATTCGCTCCAAATCTGTAGATATTACAAAAATGTAAGGACATGTACAATGTTCATAAAGCTTAACCAAGTCCAAGACCCATTTTTTGGCGAAAGTTGGTCAACCAGAACGAAACGCAAGTTCTGTTATACACTAATTTATAGAAAATCAGATCTAAATCTGCATTGCAAAATAGGTCTTGACAAGTTCAACTTTGCTAAAATTCAAAGGGCGGTAATTCTACGATAAGTCGGTATACCAAAAAGCTCTGTCTGTTTGCAGTATGACATGATAAGTGTATACTACATAATAATTGAAAAATTGCACACAAGTCGATGCTTTTTTTTAGGAGTGGAAGGTTTTTGCAACCAATTTGAATTGATAAAAAATGATATAGATAAGGGAGATAATGTGTAATATGTGAAAGTTCTGAAGTAGAGTGAGTTCTGACAAAAACAAACTTAGATGTATATATTTATTTGATTTCAAATGTTTATTTTTTCCAACAATATGTGTCCTTTTGAACATATTACTAAAACAAGTTTCCAATTAAAAACCCAATTGTTCAGAGAACAATTGAAGGTCTTTCCACATAAAATTTCTGAATAATAGATGCTACTTCAGGTTTACTCAGTTACTTTTGGCGATTAAACATAGGTTTCTTCATACTTATTCAAAAACTATATGGTTTCTATATACTTTTGTCTAAAATAAAAGAAAAATTGGCAACTTCCGGTTTAGACCATATCACTTACGGCCTCATATGATAGCTTGCTGAGCACTGATTCCGAAAATATATGGTTTATCTGTACTTTCACTTGAAATCAGGAAGATAATCAGCCAATTCCGGTTTACAGAAGGTCACATCCCCGGTGTCATAAGATAGCTTACTTTACACTGATTCCGAAAATATATGGTTTCTACATACTTTTATTTCAAATAAGGGAGATAATAAGCTACTTCCGGTTTACAGAAGGTGACTTCCGGTGTCAATAAAAGGTAAATGTATGCTGATTCTAAACATATATAGTTTCTATGTAATTTTGCCATTAATTAGTGCAAAAATAGCTCCATCCGGTTTGTACAAAGTCACTTCCGGTTAATATTTTTCAAGGTCATGTGTCACCAACCCTTTGCAAAAGACACTATGGCTTTATCATGTATGAGAATGAAGTTATATTTGATTTACCTTTAATTTTAATATTTTAGGGGCAATTACTCCTATAAAAAAGTAAAATAACAAAAATACCGAACTCCAAGGAAAATTCAAATCGGAAAGTCCCTTATAGAATGGCAAACTCAAAAGTCAAACACAACAAACGAATGGAAAACAACTGTCATATTCCTGACTTGGTATAGGCATTTCCTTATGTAGAAAATAGTGGATTAAACCTGGTTTTATAGCTAGCTAAACCTCTCACTTGTATGACAGTTGCATTAAATTCTATTATATTGACAACAATGAGTGAACAAAACAAACAGACATAATAGGTAAAAATGTCAATTATAATCTTAATCACTACAAAAACAAACAAATATTTCAACAAAGAAAAACAAGATGGCATATAGACATAGCACATAAGCAAAAATGAAAGACAAGAATACAAAAAAATGACCACAGCACAACAACACATTGGCTGGATGCATAAGTACCGAGCCACGCCAAAAGGATGGACTAAACAGTAAAGGTAAATAATTTACAAAGACAAATAAAAGAACACTTTAACATGTAATTAAGATGATAAACAACGTCAGTACCTAGAATCTATACTTCAAGACCATCATGCATTATTTGTGATGTTGATACGGAATATTTATCAACAAGGTCTTGTTATCTGCCGATGAACTTTTTTTTCGAAAAAAAAACAAGACGTTATTTGACATAACCCTGGTTTAAGATATCATCAGATCGCTTCGGACTGAATGTACCATTTTTCGTCTCAACAATTCAAACATTTAGCATCAGTTCTTTTGTACCTATCTTTTATAGTATCTGATAAGATGCACACACAAGCAAAGGGCAAAATTTAGAAAATGACCTTGACCTTTGACCTTGACACCATTTTCTTTTGGGAACCAGGGACCTCAAATCAAGATACCCTGGTCTCTATCGCTTACGGCTCAAGAGTTACATTTAAATATCACTTATGACAAATACAAAAGGGGAAATAACTCTCATATGGAGTCTCAGTATGGCTTCGGTTAAAATTGACCAAAGTATCCTTAGGATTCAAAGAGCCATTTGGAAAAAATAAATTTGTCGATTTTTTACGGTTGCGGAGGAGATGCGCACACAAGAAAAACAGTGTTTGTGGAGATAACTCTTACAACAATTGAAGGTTTTTCCACCCGACACAATATATTTTGATATGAAAATATCAAAATCCGGTTTAAGATGTCATATCTAGTGTCAGGGATAGCTTACTGTACGCCGATTAAAAAAATATATGGTTTCTATACACTTTTGTATAAAATAAGTTTCAAATATGTAACTTCCGGTATTATGAAAGTTTACTTGACACTGGTTCCAAAAATATATGATTCTATATACATTAACATTACATAAGTACAAATATAGCTACTTCCGGTTTACACAAGGTCACTTCAGGTTGACTTTTTCAAGGTCATATGACTTGCAACCTAATGCAAAAAGTCCCATGACTTTATGATGTATAAATAGGAAGTTAAAGAAAAGGTAAAAATCTAGAACGTCAAATTTACCTATGACCTTGACCTCAATTTCAAGATCATCAAGCAAGGACCTGATATCAAAAGACCTTAGGTCTCTACTTGTATTGTTATATTACCAAAAATCTTATTTTTAACATTCCAGGGGAGAAAACTCCAAGTTAATGTAAAGGCACTGCTTCGAAGAAAAATTTCCTATTACTACAGATCGCAACTAACAATATAGTGAAAAAATTTTGTCGATAGATATTACAGTTTCTTAGGAGTAGTATGCACAAGCAAAAGCAAAAAAATAAAAGATGACCTTGACCTTTGACCTTTACCTCATTTTCTTTTTGATGGACCCAGGACCTCAAATCAGAAGACCCTAATTCTTTATCACAAATATCGAAAGTACTAAAATAAGGAGTTCAAACCCGATACCCTGTGGGATTGGAAGACACTTACTCAGTGTCATGTTGTCTCGAATAATCAGCGTACTTGAGTCAGTAATGTCTTCTTACCAAGAAGCATACATCATTCAATCCGATGACTGTACATCGCTCAACTCTTGATACCGACCTTTGGGAAGACGGAAACAATTTCAAAGAACTTAGTTTTTGCTATTAATTTAAATGTTTGAAATAAACATTGCTACCTACATCCATCAATTGGACATACAACTTCAAATACTGATGGATTCAGTCGAGGATTATGACTTGCACTGGGCTTAAAGTGAGAAAGAAGACGTAAATACTCTTTCCGAATGGGTTAAGACTGCGAAGTCGTTGATACAAATTAGGCTTAAAAAGCTGAATGAGTCTGACCAAATGTAGCCATGCACCTGTCCATAACAAATATGTTATTTTCCCTCAGATAAAGCCTCAAACAACATCATGTTTGTGTGTAAATCACATTACATAAACTGTTTGATAAATGAAAAGTAAAATAATAAAAAAAACCGAACTACTAGGAAAATTCAAAACGAAAAGTCCCTTATGAAATGGTAAAATCAAAAGCTCAAACACATCAAACGAATGGAAAACAACTGTCATATTTCTGACTTGGTACAGGCATTTCCTTATGTAGAAAATGGTGGATTAAACCTACATGTAGTTTTATAGCTAGCTAAGCCTCTCACTTGTCATTATAGTCGCAAACTGAAATAGGTTTTCACAATTCACTCGGAAACTCAACATATACCCCATTGACACTTACCAAAGAGGGAATCCTGGTTAATCATAGGTCTGTTCTATGATCCTTTTGAAAGTCAACCAAAGATGAAGAATTTGATCCTCCTTCACTATATTGGATACCTAAATAACATAAGTGTCCTTACAAACGACGTTATATTGCTGGTTCTTCCTAGTGATCTACGAAACCTCTTTCTTAATTATTAACATCAATTTTGTCAGCAATCAAAGCGGGGCTTCAAAGTTATTGGGAAACCATGGGGAAACCATCTATTCTAGTTGATGCATAAAGCAGATGTGGATACTGAAAAATCCAAAGATCTGTTAAGAGTACATACAATACCAAAATTTACGATAAAAGAGATGATTTTTTATTTCCTATTGTTAATCACCCATTGAAAACATCGGTCAAGTCATTAATATGTTCTTGAAATGTATCGGAACAGATTAACACATCGTCCAAATAGCAAAGACATGACCTGAAAGTTAATCTGGACAAAACTTTGTCCATCAAAAGTTGAAACGAGTTCGGTGCTGAGCTCAGTCCCATGGGTAATCGATTAAATTTATATGTCCCAAAACATGTATTGAAAGCCGTATACTTCGAGCTTGAAGGGTCTATTTTCATTTGGGAAAATCCGGAACTTATGTCAATGGATGTTATGAAATTTGGTTTTCTTTGTGAAAAAGATTCTGTTAGGTCTTGTAAATCAGGTATATTACTAATATATGATAAGATTTGACAATGAGAATTTAAATATTTGAAGTCGCAGCAAAAACGAAATTGTGAAAGACTAGAGTCCTTGTCATATAGTAGTCCATGCTTTGTTCCATGTACACGCTTAGTAACTAACACAATCGGACTTGTTATCAGTAGATCCTCATCTGGAAATACAGGAGAAATAATTCCTTGCTCAAGCAAATTATCCAAATGATGCCTTGAACGTCCTTTAATTTTTATCGGGGGACAAACGATAAGGTTTCTGGTACTTCGGTTTGGCATCAGGTTTCAGCAGTATTTTATGTTTAACTAAATCCGTAAATCCTAAAGAAGGACTTGACTTTGTCACAAAAATGTCTTTATTGTTGTTCAAAAACTTGTGTAAATCAATAAGCTGAACTTTGTCCAACTTAAATTTTTTAAACAGAAAATTGGCAATAAAATCCGTGATTGCAATGTCAAACGTACTGTTATTGTCAGATTGTACAGTAGAATCAAGCGTAACCGGATCACTACTGTTTGGTACACTTATATCGTTTACACCATTTCTATCATTTACTAAATTCACGTTTTGAACGCGATGGTCGCCAGTATTGTCAAACGGAAGCAGCGAGTGTTCAGATGTAATTTCGTCAAACATAGCTAATGCTTTTCCTTTATACAAGTCAATAATATATAGCTACAACTGTTTGGATTTAATATTTTAATCGGAATAAGTTTACCTTTTAGACACAGAAACTACTCCTTTAGAAATAACCAATCCTCTAGATAAAATATATTTACTAGACATACAAATTCCTTGTTTTCTATAATAAACATTTGACGAAACTTTTGCCCATATAATTGTCTCTGTATTTGGTAAAATCGTTGTTCTTTTTGTACAATAAACATTTGCCGTTTCTGGAACAGCGGACATTTTGCTAAATCAATCAACACTTTATTCGCAATTAAGTAATTTGTTCAAAATAATAGGATGTGGTGACATTTTCAAAATATAAGTAAAAACACGATGATTGGCCCATGAAATATTCATGTGCATGAAAGCTGTACCAACAACTTCAATCTTTTGACTGTTAGCTAAAACGATAGACTCACGAACATCTTCATTAAAATCTGATTTCTTACTATACGGCAACGAATTGTAAAGTTGTTCTGAAATAATGTTCACTGAACTTCCTGTATCAATCAATGCAGGAACTTTCAAAGAATCAAAACGAACAGTTTTATAAATTGTTATTTGGATGGAGAGTTGTCTCATTGGCACTCACACCACATCTTCCTATATCTAGTTAGATATAAAAATTTCGAGTTTGAAGAAATAAAGGAATCAGTACCACAGTCATTTTCGGATGACGTCATTACATCATTTTCATCAGTATATGTATTCTCAACACAAAAATATTTATTCTCATTCATACATTTATTTACACGAGATCGAGATCTACTCCGAATCCTTGAAGCACTTATGGATGGTCTCCTAGGGGAGCGTGATGTGGCCCCAGGAGGAAAGAGTTTCCCTTCTGAAACTGACCACATTCTTTTGCTGAATGTCCCGGCTGTCTGCATATTTGACACTGCATCGTTGTTGTTACGTTAGTCTGAACTGTTTGTCCGAAAATTATACACTGCAAAGCAACATGTCCATTTTGAGTATATTACTGGCATATGTTTTGAGGAGAGAAATTTCCCGTGCCGTTCCAATTACAGTTTCTTTTGAAATGTCCTATTCCATTACATTTATAGCAGGGCAAATTTCGGCGTGATGTGCTTGGATATGTGTTTTGAGAAAAATATTGAAGCCCATTGGTGGTTTTACATTGTATTTTTTTTTGAGTTTTCATGTCATTCATGAGATGTTAAACTTGAAATTTCGGACTGGCTTGTTGAAATATTTCGTGCAGCGGCTACAGTATTGTCAATTTCCCTATATTTATACGCCGCGCCTGTTTTCGCTAGTGTTAAAACATCTGATGCATCTTTAGGTTTACTTGCGCGGACATAGAATGCAAGTTTGTCAGGCAACCCATCAACAAATTTTGACATGACTTCATGTTCAGGTTTGGAAAGCAAGTCCGCTTTTCTACGAGCTGACAGTAAAAATCTTCAATTTCTTGTCCGGGGTTCAATTGAAAACTATTGAATAACTGAATTTCAATAACAACGGATGGATTTTCCCAGTTAAATTTAACATATTTAGCGTTAAAAAGTTCTTTAATTGTGTGACAGTCTAAACCAGAAGTTAGTCCGTTGTACTATGTTAGCGCGGGGCCCTGAAGATGGAGGTGAAATGCAGCTAAAATTTTGGCTTCATCAAGCTCATAAGGCGTGGCGAAGGATTCAAATTCTTTAAAAATTTTGAGCCATTGTCTTTGAGGTATCCTGAAAACTTTTTACAGGAGGCTAATTTATCCATAATATTTTTCTTTGATAGTTTACTTTTGTGAGGTTGATCGTTTATAGCTATATCATCGAAGGCAGGTAAAGAATTGGGATTTTCGGGATGTTTTATCCGTAAGGTATTTGTCAACAAAAGTGTCGTCTAGAATTGTTATTTCTCGATACGAGGGATTCGTGTACAAGTCTTCCTCACTTCCACTGTATCTTAATTTATCATCATCCCAATCGTAATACATCGAAATTAGTCTATTTAGTGATTTTCCAATTTTCCGAGGGAGACAAATTTATGGAAGAAAAGGCAATCCTTTCCACTTGTCCGACCGCATGGTCGTCTACCCGCTGGCGATAACTTCACAGGACGTTTTATAGATGTTGTTTTGTTTTAAGTATATTGTGTATTAAATGTTCTTACTTAAAAATCCGGGTGCTCCACCATTTTATGCTTTACTTTGGCATAAATAATTAACTACTGTTCGAATTAATAAAGTTCTATTTTTCACAAACGCATTTATATGTAATGGTCACAATAAATGAAGAGAACAATCAACAGCCAAACTAATATATAAACCAAATACGGACTTATGCCGCAATACACAACAAAACATCCTCCTTTAAAAAGCTATTGCATGTATTATTAAAAGTTGACTTTTACACATTACATACATGCGAATCAAGAATTTTAAAAATGCATGTGAAAATTTTCAGGTAAAGTAAACATAAATCAAAGAAATTAATGTGAAATAGTCAAACATTAATTTTACAATAATTATTTTAAACATATAATTACCATATTATTCCACAATTAAAAATTGTATCTTTTCGAACTATTCTTGTTTCTCAAGATTAATTTCATTTTACTTAAAAGGTATACTTCCAGAGGCATACATGTATTATTGAATGTACAATTGCATTACAATGTATATGTCTCTGATACTAGCATATCCTTTATTAGATCTTTTTGTTTGGTGATTAGATGCAACTGCTGAACCATTATGAGTTAATTTAAATGATATTTTCTATCACTGGTTACAAAACACACTCATAGCCTATTGTTTTATTTTACATTGTACCAATTGTCCCCCTCCTTAAATTATTGAGCAATTAGAAGACAGTAATGAGACTTTTAATTGTGGAGTAAACCAACAGGGTAAGAATGGCCAGAACACTCAAAATGTGTGTACTGCCAGAGACATATAATACAATATAGATAAGATAAGATATATTTTATTACCAATTAAGGGCCCACAAGGGGCATATAGAGAAAATATGTATAAGGAAAAAGAACATTGATTAGCATAGATACATAGAATTTAAATACACAATTACAATACAATAAGACTGTAAAAAAAGCCCTTGTTTTATAGTATATAATATATTTATATGAGAAATAAATACATCTAACTCATATTGACTTGAATAAATTTTCCAGCAGGATTAAGGACCTGATTGTCGTCACAGCTTAATAAATATATGAATCTTTGCTGATTGTCCAGTAAAGAAAAGTTTGGAATTTTATGGCAAACAAAGTCAAAGAGAGCATTTCTATCAGAGTTAAATTTTTCACATGAAGTTAAAAACTGGATGTCATCTTCAACACAGCCAGAGGAGCATTTTTTGCAAATTCTTTCATTTCGTGGAATATTTGAAAAACGGCCAAATTCAATTTGAAGCTTATGAACAGATATACGTAATTTACAAATAGCTCTTCTAAAATCAAAGTTCTTAACCAAAGAGAGATAATTTTCATAGCCAAAAATAATCGACCAATTTTCCATCAGAAGCATTTTTTGGCTAACATACCAATTGTTAATACATATGTCTCTGGTAGTGGTACTACCACACCCCCTTGTCCAGTCCTTAACCTATGATTAAGCAACTGGGTTAATTACCATTTTAACAATATGTGTTATATTTATAAACTCAGGACAAAGGAAGTTTCACTGTTTGATGTAGGAAGCATAACAGCATCCCAACTTGGATCTTTGTGTTTCTTCCAATGCAGGGATAAATTGATACAGGGGAGCGAAACATAGCCTCTACCTATAAATTTTATAGGCAGAGGAGAGTAAAATACGAAAACAATATTATATCCGTTCAGTAAGTGATCATTTGAAACGGAACAAGTTACAAAAATTAAAGGTCACTCAAAAATTATCAGCGAATCAATTACCATTACCAGAGACGTATAATAATGTATATATATATATATATACATTGTAATGTATTATATGTTTCTACCATTACTTAATCAAAGGATTTTACCTTAATCAACTTATCAAGGATTTTTAAAAATGTTATTGGGACATTCGGGGAAGGGGTACTGTGTAGCAGATTTTCAAAATATCCTGGCCTTGTTAAAAAAAGAAGGTTGCTGATTGAACCAAGTAACTGTTGAAACTAATAAGATGTCCGATTTTTTTCCACAGATGCTATTAAAACTTCTGTCGTTAATGCATCGGATAGTTTCAACTTGTAAGTTTTAATTATTTCTCCATGAAATGGCATAATCATCACAGCTAAAGGTATTTTTTCCAAAATATATGATAGGGAATATATTTTTGTTATTCAAAATATATCAAGGAGTGGGGTATTGGATGTCTGAGCTGCACATCCCTACCACAAAGGCATTGAACTTGAACTGCGCCCCCATGCATCCCCTTCCACCCACAAGGCATAGAAAACAGAAATATTACAAGGAGTGGCCAAGTGCCAACAAAATTTTAAGTAACGAATGACATAATTTATAAATTATTCAGATGTCTGTCTTTCCTTCAAAAACTAAGGCTTCAAGTTTTATCACAGCAACCTGGAACATGGACTTCCAGTTTCCTTTTTTTAAATATATTTATATTGCGGATAAAGGATTTTCAAAAAGAGGGGTGGCTGGCAAGCCGACATTTGGAGTGATTTTTTAAAAAAGTCTATTCATTTATCATAAATGTAGCTCAATAAGCCCCCCTCCCTAAATCCGCTTTATGTTCCTGTATTCTCATTTTACCAGAACGACATGTGGGTGTGATATTTACATGGCCATATACTAATTTATTCAGTTGATATATATATATATATATAGACTCATCTAACAAGAAATTTGTTTTGCATGCACACGTATAAAAATTGCGGTTTTTATCCAACGCAATCATAGGTTTGAACGTTGTTTTCAATTTAGACTTGTTTATATTTTTTCGTTTGGGCTTGTATTATATTTGCCTTCGGGTTTATATGATCCGTTCATCCTATTTTGACTCCTCAAAATTCAAGAGTCTATCCTAAATTGAGGTAAATTATATGGCCTTCCAAATACCGTTTCGATTCCTAACATCACTAAAGAGACATTAATTGTCGAAATCCGGATATGGTGTACAAAACCTTTGCACCTTTTGTTTGCAGTATATCATCTTTTCCGCAAGTTTATTGTTTTCTGTTTAGTATTAAATTTATAATTAAGATCCATTTATTACATCGGTGATCCGTTTATTTGGCAATCGCCAATGGCAGTCAGCAGGGTTCAAGAACATTTGTTGTTCGACCTGTTAGTCAAATGCGTTTTGTTAAAATATACTATTTTCACTTTTTGGTCTTTTGGAAAATGTTGTTTGTGCTGTATTTAGACTCATCTAACAAGAAATTTGTTTTGCATGCACGTATAAAATTGCGGTTTTATCCAACGCAATCATAGGTTTGAACGTTGTTTTCAATTTAGACTTGTTTATATCGTTATGGCTTGTATTATATTTGCCTTCGGGTTTATATGATCCGTTCATCCTATTTTGGTCTTCAAAATTCAAGAGTCTATCCTAAATTTCAATTTAGCTTTTCAAATACCGTTTCGATTCCTAACATCACTGAAGAGACATTAATTGTCGAAATCCGGATATGGTGTACAAAAACCTTTGCACCTTTTGTTTGCGGTATATCATCTTTTCCGCAAGTTTATTGTTTTCTGTTTAGTATTAAATTTATAATTAAGATCCATTTATTACATCGGTGATCCGTTTATTTGGCAATCGCCAATGGCAGTCAGCAGGGTTCAAGAACATTTGTTGTTCGACCTGTTAGTCAAATGCGTTTTGTTAAAATATACTTTTTTCACTTTTTTGGTCTTTTGGAAAATGTTGTTTGTGCTGTATTTAGACTCATCTAACAAGAAATTTGTTTTGCATGTACACGTATAAAAATTGCGGTTTTTATCCAACGCAATCAGAGGTTTGAACGTTGTTTTCAATTTAGACTTATCCTAACATTACTGAAGAGACATTAATTGTCGAAATCCGGATATGGTGTACAAAAACCTTTGCACCTTTTGATTGCGGTATACCATCTTTTCCGCAAGTTTATTGTTTTCTGTTTAGTATTCAATTTATAATTAAGATCCATTTATTACATCGGTGATCCGTTTATTTGGCAATCGCCAATGGCAGTCAGCAGGGTTTAAGAACATCAGTTGTTGGACCTGCTAGTCAAATGCGTTTTGTTAAAATATACTTTTTCACTCATTTGGTCTTTTGGAAAATGTTGTTTGTGCTGTATTTAGACCCCTCTACCAAGAAATTTGTTTTGCATGCACACGTATAAAAATTGCGGTTTTTATCCAACGCAATCATAGGTTTGAACGTTGTTTTCAATTTAGACTTGTATATATATTAATTAAGAAACTACCCCTTTACATCGGGGGCAAACACCAGCAAGCTATTAGTGTTTGCGTCTTACAAACTATACAATATATACAGTGTACGTGACAAGATCACATCACTATAAAATTAAAAATGTCAATATAATCGTAAAAGTATTTCTTTTAAAATTCAACCTTTGACATTAAACATTTATAAAAAAGAATAAAAGAAACCGTAAAAGTGCATTGCGATATCTTGAATATTATTAAAAGATTACACTTGTATTCAGACTTTTTCTTAAAATACATATTCACATAAATTTGGCACACTTTCAAACTTCCATTCATATAAATTAATTTAGACATTAACATGCAACAACTCATTGCGAACTTTAATGACTGAGGTCAGATAATTTTTGCCCATTTCATCAACCTTTTTTCCGATATCATCACCGAACAAAAAAGCTATGTCGCCGATGATTAATTGAAGTTTATGAAAGCGAGGCAACTCGGAGAAAAACACGCCGGTTCCTGCATTGAAAAGGAAATCGTGCAAATCAGAAAAGAAACGTTCTCGAATATCATTATATGCCTGGCATTCCAACAATACATGCCAAACAGATTCTTCAATACAACATGTTTGACATGAATCACTATCTTTCAATTTCATGCGGAATAACACAGCAGTCAATGGAAGACAGTTTGTTCTAGCCAAAACTTCAGACGAGAGGCCCAAAAATCATCTACTTTAAAATTTGATAAATAAGATTGTCGTGCTTGTGTAACGTTAAATGAACGGTAATCATCGAGGCTTCACTTTACAAGGATTTCGGACTTAAGCTTATTACTGGCTTCGATACCAAAAACTTATTAAACGTTTTTATATTAACGTTTCCATATATATAATGGTCTAGTCCAGTGAACAAAATAAAGAATAGAGAATAATTGGGTCCTAGAATATAAAGAGAATAATGGGCAAAAAAATAATGGGCAAAAAAAAAAAAAAAAAAAAGAAAAGAAAGAATAGAGAAAAATGACCTAAAAGAGTAAAGTTTACGGAAATGAAGGACTCCCCCCCTCCCCCGCAGTCCAGACCCTCATTTATGAAAGTAAGTCAAGGATATTTGGTATGCATTTGCAGGTCTCATTTCCAAGATTATATGGCCCCGCCCTCTTCACTGTTTATTGACACTGAAACCTTTACATAGTTGCATGGCTAAATAAAATGCAAGTATTGTATTGTCTTTTATTGTGAAAACCATTATTGAATATTGAAGGAAGCAAAATGTCAAGATCTGCATAATCATAATGTATCTTTTTTTTACCAAAATTTTCAAAATCTTCAAAAATACTAGAAGACACCTGCGGCATCTCAGGTCCCTGACTGAATAAAAGTACCTACGCCTTATTTTTAGCCTGGTTGATAAGTATTTGTATTATCATCTAATAAAATCATGCTGATTACAAGGTGCACAGTTTTCTCTGCTTTCAAAATTTTTCTGTTTGAACTCGTCCTGGTTTTCTTACTACAACCATGACAACCAGAAACTACATGTGACATATACTATTGGTATCGGTATCTGATTCGACCCGGAACTTGTTAATTATTGGTAATATTAATTATATGGAAAACAAAAGGGCATGGTCGTCGTTACAAAAATCTTCTCCTCTGAAACTACTGGACCAAATTTAACCAAACTTGGCCACAATCATCATAAGGGTATCTAGTTTAAAAAATATGTCAGATGACCCCGCCGCTAAGCAAGATGGCCGACATGGCTAAAAATAGAACATAGTGGGGTAAAATGCAAGAAAATCTTACAGAAGCAGAAATGTTCAGTATGTTGAGCGCTACCAATTGTCTCATTACGTCAAGACTGTTATGGGACTTCTTATAGGAGTTACTGCCCTTAAATGACAAAGTTTACCATTTTTTTTCCTTTTTGCCTATTATCTTGAAAACTATAATAGATTCAGAGAACCTTTAAATTTCAAAAATTATCAGCAAGACAAGATCTACAAATAAATCTACAAGATTGAAATAGTCAGTCGACTCCTTCTTAGAGTTGTTGCCCTTTGATGATATTTTTTACCAAATTTTTGCGTTTTTTCCTTATATCTTAAAAATAATATTATATAGATAGAAACTTAAATAAGCAAAAATGATCAACAAGACAAGATCTACAATTAAGACATATTGGATGAAATTGTCCGACGAATATTTACCATTTTTTTTTGCTTTTTGCCTTATATGATAAAAACTATAATAGATGAATAGAAACTTTAAATAACAAAATTGATCAGCAAGGCAAGATCTACAAACAAGTCAAATTTTGCCGATAAAGTTAGTACACTGCCACTCTTTATTGGAGTGATTGCCCTTAAATGATGATTTTTACCCTCTTTTGTGTTTTGAGCAAAAACTAAAGAAGATAGAGAGAAACTAAACAGGCAAAACGATCAGCAATACAAGATATAAGAGATTTTTGTCATGAATTATAGTAGATAGAGAGAAACTATAATAGCAAAAATGAAAAAAAACAAGATCAACAAATAGGTCAAATAGCTAAAATTGTCAATAACACTTAAAGCATGATTTTAGCATTTTTGGGAAAAATTACTATAGTAGATCGTAAGACTTAATATACTGAAAAACTGTTGTTTAACTCCAAAACTGATCGGAACGGCAAGATCTACCATAACTTAACATAGCAGAAATTGTCTGTCAACTCCTTCTAGGAGTTATTGATCTTAAAAAGAATTACACAGAAAAAATGAAAGGGACATTGAAAACTCATAAGTGGAAGAGAAACTGATGTCTTGCAAAAAAAAAAAAAAAAAAAGAAACAACCCAAAAGTCCAAAAACAACTACTTAGAAAACTAAAGACTGAACAATATTAACCCGACCAAATACCAGGGGGTGACAGGTTAGAAGATGCAAAATGATCCAGGTTAGCCACATATCCTATTTAAAGGCTGTAACAGTAAAATATGAAATTTATCTATTCAAGGGAGGGGTATGATTTTCTCACCTATTTTTTAGCTCACCTGGGCCAAGTGAGCTTTTCTCATCACTTGGCGTCCGTCGTTTCTTAACTTTTACAACAAAATCTTCTCCTCTGAAACTATTGGGCCAAATTTAACCAAACTTAGACACAATCATCATAAGGGTATCTAGTTTAAAAAAAAATGTGTTCGATGACCCCGCCTGCCAACCAAGATGGCCGACATGGCTAAAAATAGAACATAGGGGTAAAATGCAAGTTATGTCTATTATTATGAAAACCGTTATAAATAGAGAAAATCTGACAATAGCAAAAATGGTCAGAATGTTAGGCTCTACTAATTGTCTATGTTCGTCAAAACTGTCAGACGACTACTTATAGGAGTTATTGTTCTTAAATGACAAATTTTACAATTTGTTTTTCCTTTTTGCCTATTATCTTGAAAAATATAATAGATAGAGAGAAACTTTTATTTGCAAAAATGATCAGCAAGACAAGTTCCACAAATAAATTGCATTGTCGAAATTGTCAGTCGACTCCTAATTAAAGTTATTGCCCTTTGATGACAATTTTTACCATTTTTTTGCCTTTTTGCCTTATATCTTAAAAATTATAATAGATAGATAGAAACTTAAATAAGCAAAAAGGATCAGGAAGACAAGATCTACAAGATATACAATTGAGACAAATAGAGGAAATCGTCCGACGACTCCTTATTAGAGTTATTGCCCTTTAATGAAGATTTTTACCATTTTTTGCTTTTTGCCTTATGTAATAAAGATTATAATAGATAAATGGACACTTAAATCACAAAAATAATCAGCAAGGCAAGATCTACTAACAAGTCAAATTTTACCGATATAGTTAGTTACTGTAGACTGTCACTCTTTATTGAAGTGATTGCCCTTAAATGAGGATTTTTTTTATCCTCTTTTGTGTTTTGAGCAAAAACTAAAGAAGATAGAGAGAAACTAAACAAAATTAATTACCAGCAATACAAGATCAACAAAACAGAGATTTTTGTCATGAATTCTATTCTCGTCTACAATTGTTGAATATGCACATAGACCAAGGTGAGCGACACAGGCTCTTTAGAGCTCTAGTTTTTATGATAATGTCACTATTATTACTTTTTCGTTCTTAAGTTTGTCAATTACGTTCTGTGGTGAATGATCTGCCAGATCTGCATTATAGTATCAAACAAACTGTTATATCTGTTGAAGAAAAGAAAAGTCTGTTTTA
Organism: Mytilus coruscus; assembly: GCA_017311375.1. Classification (NCBI taxonomy): domain Eukaryota; kingdom Metazoa; phylum Mollusca; class Bivalvia; order Mytilida; family Mytilidae; genus Mytilus; species Mytilus coruscus. The sequence goes on along the minus strand of CM029597.1, from coordinate 31,089,975 downwards.
GGTAAATATTATGACTAATAGGAAATATGGAGTTATTCAATTACGAATATTTCCCAACATGTCTACAAAACTTAGATACTTTTTTTTAATTAAAGTTCACCATACCTCATCAGAAGGTTGGCAAAAAAGTGGTCAATACTAGTAATTTATATATAGTAATTTGACCTCATTTTCATGGTTTATGGTCAATTTTAAGTTTCATGGATAATTTTTTTTTTTCATTTACTATATATATATATAAGCAAATGTTTAACTGTATTTGGTGTGTCAGATGATGTGCGTATCCATCTGGCAGAATTCATCTGACCTTGGTATAATGATATGATGTTTCCAGACAATAAAAAGAGTGTATGGATCTCTATGAAATTGAACCACAAGGTTCCATACCACAAAAGGAAGTTTGGGATTGATTTTGGGGTTATTGTCCTAACTGTTCAGGAATTAGGGGCCAAAAACAAGCATTTATTCAGGACAATAACTTGTGTATAAGTGTATAAATCTCTATGAAATTGTACCACAAGGTTCCATATCTCAAAAGAAGGTTGGGATTGATTTTGGTGGTTATGGACCAAACTGTTTAGGAATTAGGGGCCCATAAAACAAGGATTTTCTGGTTTTCGTACAATAATAAGGGTATAAGTCTATGGATCTCTATGAAATTGTACCACAAGGTTCCATACCAAAGAAAAGATAGGGATTGATTTTGGGGATTATGGCCCTAACCTTTTAGGAAAAAAGGGGCCAAAAACAATATTTTTCTAATAGCTTCCTTTAATATAAATTGCTTATTTCTTGACCAATTTCAATGGGGGTTCAACTCAAAGTCTTGAATTCTTGGGATTCTTTAATATGCTGAATCAAAACTCTTTTTGCTTTCAACAAAAATTTAATTCTCAGGGTTCTTTAACGTGCTGAATCTAACCATAAAATTAGATTTTTGATCTTGGGCCTGGTTTTCAAATTGATCAACATTAAGGTCTACAGGAAAGAAACAACCCAAAAGTCCAAAAACAACTACTTAGAAAACTAAAGACTGAACAATATTAACCTGACCAAATACCAGGGGTGACAGGTTAGAAGATGCAAAATGATCCAGGTTAGCCACATATCCTATTTAAAGGCTGTAACAGTAAAATATGAAATTTATCTATTCAAGGGAGGGTATGATTTTCTCACCTATTTTTAGCTCACCTGGGCCAAGTGAGCTTTTCTCATCACTTGGCGTCCGTCGTTTCTTAACTTTTACAACAAAATCTTCTCCTCTAAAACTATTGGGCCAAATTTAACCAAACTTAGGCACAATCATCATTAGGGTATCTAGTTTAAAAAAAAATGTATTCGATGACCCCGCCTGCCAACCTAGATGGCCGACATGGCTAAAAATAGAACATAGGGGTAAAATGCAAGTTATGTCTATTATTATGAAAACCGTTATAAATAGAGAAAATCTGACAATAGCAAAAATGGTCAGAATGTTAGGCTCTACTAATTGTCTATGTTCGTCAAAACTGTCAGACGACTACTTATAGGAGTTATTGCCCTTAAATGACAAATTTCACAATTTGTTTTTCCATTTTTGCCTATTATCTTGAAAAATATAATAGATAGAGAGAAACTTTTATTTGCAAAAATGATCAGCAAGACAAGTTCCACAAATAAATTGCATTGTCGAAATTGTCAGTCGACTCCTAATTAAAGTTATTGCCCTTTGATGACAATTTTTACCATTTTTTTGCCTTTTTGCCTTATATCTTAAAAATTATAATAGATAGATAGAAACTTAAATAAGCAAAAAGGATCAGGAAGACAAGATCTACAAGATATACAATTGAGACAATATAGAAATCGTCCGACGACTCCTTATTAGAAAGCCTTTAATGAAGATTTTACCATTTTTGCTTTTTGCCTTATGTAATAAAGATTATAATAGATAAATGGACACTTAAATCACCAAAATAATCGAGCAAGGCAAGATCTACTAACAAGTCAAATTTTACCGATATAGTTAGTTACTGTAGACTGCCACTTTTATAGAAGTGATTATCCTTAAATGATGATTTTTTTTTACTCTCTTTTGTGTTTTGAGCAAAAACTAAAGAAGATAGAGAGAAACTAAACAAAATTAATTATCAGCAATACAAGATCAGCAAAACAGAGAATTTTGGTGTGTCAGATGATGTGCGTATCCGTCTGGCAGAATTCATCTGACCTTGGTATAATGATATGATGTTTCCAGACAATAAAAAGAGTGTATGGATCTCTATGAAATTGAACCACAAGGTTCCATATCACAAAAGGAAGTTTGGGATTGATTTTGGGGGTTATTGTCCTAACTGTTCAGGAATTAGGGGCCAAAAACAAGCATTTATCTTGTTTCAGGACAATAACTTGTGTATAAGTGTATAAATCTCTATGAAATTGTACCACAAGGTTCCATACCTCAAAAGAAGGTTGGGATTGATTTTGGTGGTTATGGACCAAACTGTTTAGGAATTGGGGGCCCAAAAAACAAGGATTTTCTGGTTTTCGGACAATAATTAGAGTATAAGTCTATGGATCTCTATGAAATTGTATCACAAGGTTCCATACCAAAGAAAAGATAGGGATTGATTTTGGGGATTATGGCCCTAACCTTTTAGGAAAAAGGGGTCAAAAACAATATTTTTTCTAATAGCTTCTTTTAATATAAATTGCTTATTTCTTGACCAATTTCAATGGGGGTTCAACTCAAAGTCTTGAATTCTTGGGATTCTTTAATATGCTGAATCAAAACTCTTTTTGCTTTCAACAAAAATTTAATTCTCAGGGTTCTTTAACGTGCTGAATCTAACCATAAAATTAGATTTTTGATCTTGGGCCTGGTTTTCAAATTGATCAACATTAAGGTCTACAGGGTCTAAAATTAAACTTAGTTTGATTTTAACAAAAGTGAATTCTTGGGGTTCATTGATATGCTGAATCTAACCATGTATTTATATTTTGGATTTGGGTCCAGGAACACTAAAAAACATTACTTTATATCAATTGGTTGAATATCCATAATTAGCTTGTGATTTTCATAGGTTGTGTGATGGTTTTCCTTTAATCTTTAAAAATTTAAATGTATTATGAAATCAGAAATTTTGTCAAAGGTTTGAAAGCAAAAGATGTGTAAATTTATCATAAGATTTATTAAGGCGTGGGATACAGTGCAAAATGATCTGAGGAAACTAAAACAAATTGCTGAAAATTCTTGATTTACCATTGGTTGCATTTATAATTTCCCCGAACATGAAATAAGATTGAACATAAATAATTGGTTTCAAACTACAGCAACAGTAAAAAAATTACAATCAATCAGAGTAAACTTAATATTTTTAATACGGCATATCATATCAGATACGTTATTCTGAAAAATTGAACTTAAGTTTTTTTATTAACATCTTTTGCAACTGAAACTGTGCATCCATTCTAATTGTTAGATAGCACACACTAAATGTATGCTTTGTCAAAAACAGTTATTGAAGGGGGCAATCAAGTTTGAAAAGAACAGACAACACCATCATATCTAAATGTAGTCATTCTGACTTCCGACTAAATATTACAATTATATACTGTAATATTTAGTCGGAAGTCAGAATGACTATATTTAGATATGATGGTGTTGTCTAAATGTAGTCATTCTGACTTCCGACTAAATATTACAATTATATATTGTAATATTTAGTCGGAAGTCAAATGACTAAATAAATAAATATTACAATTATATACTGTACTTCAATTCCATCATTGATTTATATTTATATATATGTCAAAAATATTCAAATTGTTAGTGTGTACGTGTACATACAGAAAAAAAGACAAGTATTTATGGTTTATTCATCATAAAATTGGTGTTGATGACAAAAGAAAAAAAAAAAAAAAACATACATATTTAGGGTACTGCGGACAAAAAAATCATACGTAAAACGGGTGTTGAGGACAAAAAAAAACATACGTATAAACAGTGTTAAGGACAAAAAAACATACGTACAACGCATAATTTGCCAGAAATTAACAGGCGTTTGACGTGCGTGTACCCGTTAAACGGGCGTTATATTTTACGTCAAAGCAAGTTTTACGTGTGTTTAACATGCGTAATTCAAACGTTTCGAACGCGTTTTACATGCGTGGTCCTCAACATGCGTTTATATAAGTTTTATAACATACGAAAAACGCATGTTTTACGCATGAAAAACGAGTATGCAATTTGTGCTGTGTATGTGCAAAATACCGAGCGCATGCAAGAGCTATCAAATAATTTGTACGAAAGCTGTTGCTCAAACAGACAAATAGTTAAATGAATTATTCAGTTGGTTCTTGTAAATTTACTGAAAATGCAAGATAATCTACCAAAAAACTAATGTAGTTTTACGAAAACGCTAGGGATTGAACATTGGATTAAACTTCTTTAATTGAAACGCTATTGATCCTAATCTACTTGTTTTTTACTCTTGTATCTTGTATATTATCTAAATTTGAAAAAAAAAATCAATGGACATCGTGAATTAAATGTTAGAATTTCAGTTAAACATTAGACCAAATAAGACCCTTATCTCACCTTGTCCTAACATTGATAGTTAAAAAAGAGTAAAAACATGAAATCATACAAATCTGATACAAAAAAATAAATACTGTCAAAATCTTTATTTTTGCCCTTTATTTTACATTTACAAATGATAAGAAAAATTACATCTGTTCAGCTATATTCCAACTGAAATAATCATCCTGTCTGCTGGTTCTGCGCAATCTATAATGAAACAAAATAAAAAGATAAAAATAAATGGAGAATTCAGAACTGAACTAGGTGGAACTGTTGGAAGAAATGTCTCCAATTTATATATATAAGTCACACTATTAAAGGAAAGTCACAACATACACAATATAATGCAAGAAAGGTATAGCCATGGCAAATAAGATGATCAAGAATGTTATTTTAACTGTTGAATTCATATATTTAACAATTTACGATATCATAAAGGGCGGGTCACGACACTCAGGCACAACATTATTGAAGCGGGCTGTAAAGGTCTAAATATGAAAATAAAAAATACATACGACTAACATGGATCAAAAAAGTTTTCGAATATTTGTTTTTTGATTAATGATGCAAAGGTTGAGGAGAATGACCCTGTGAAGCACTAAAAAGAATCCATAATGGCGATTAACGTTCAGGGGCAGAAACTTGAACCAATTTTTATGACAATGTCTCTTGGGATGATACACCAATGTGTCAAAGAAAAAAACCTATGACAAAGAAAATGTAACATTAAATGATATAGTTTACCTTGAGGTCAAATGCCAATGTTGCATGAAGGTCAAGATGATATGTCACACGTTATCCACAGGTCTTCATACCATATATATTATAAGGGTCATATGAGAACCAGGAGCAAAATAAATACTACTAAACCTTAATGCCTCCCTTCGTCGAAGCGGAAATATATATTTGAATACACATAGAGCTTAATTCAAAGCATAAATGGCATGTTACATGTTTCATGACAGTCTGTACTCTTGTATATATTACATTTTTGTATGAAATTTTTCAAAAAATTACAGAGGCAGATATCAGCATTTAATAAGACATTGATTCATCATCAACACTTAATAAGACATTAATTCATCATCAACATATTAATTTTTTCAGTAACTTCGAACATTCTTGGATATATTGAGTATTATTATGTTATTGTTTTTCATCAAGCTATATTTTCTTGTCTGTAACAACCGATATGATAAAGTCAACGGGTTTTAGCTTTACACAAATATTCAATTTGCACTTTTTACTGCACATTATTTATTCTTCGTGTGATATTGATTGGGGATCTCTTTTTATTTTTTATAACTAGAAGTATGTCGTTTAAAAAGAAACGAATAATCTATGTTTAAATCACTAAAACATAAAATACGTCATTTTCGCTTTGTATGCTTTGATATATGATAGATCTTTGATTTATGCACATCCTTTATAGACTCTGGACAGTTAAGAGCTTGTCATATTGTATATTCACCTCTAAAGGCTCTTTATTAATGAAGACTGTATATTGTCCTTTAGAAATCTGTTGGTTAATCTTATCATTGGGTTGCCATCTCATTGACGTTTATCGGCTTTTAGTCATATCTAAATATCTGAATCAACTTACAAGTATGCCAATTTCTGTTAAAGCCATTTTTGGTATACAGAAAAACGGGGAAAACTCCTTTCTGCTCCCACGCACACTCTTGTCTTTCCCCACATACAACAAACCATCCATCATCCGTAACACAACTACCATATTCACTACGATGGATGAAAAATTGTCTACCATTACTCCTATAAATTTCACATTTTCAGAGATTAATTCTACAGAAATAATAATGAATATCTTTGATGAAAAACGAATGTGCTTAAAAAAAAAGTCAAATAGAGTGCGTCTATTCATACATCATCAACATTGTTGCTTCACGGCATAATTCCGATAAAAATAAATACACGCCTCTCGTCTAGAAAACCAATAATATTTATTTTCAAATTAATTCTTTTTTTACAGTGATATTTGCAATTTTCAGTATTATTTAAAAACGATGTTCTATTCAAATTTTTAATGAAATTTCATTTTCAGCTCAATTTTTTGAAACGATATTAGTAATCAAAATTCCTTATCTACATATCCAATCACAATTGTATGAATAACAGCATGTTATAAAACAGAGTAACATTATTTACATTAAAATAAAACTAAATACGGTTTAAATATTTTATGAAAAAATGTTTCCTGTATTACCAGTCACCCTCTATGTTGAAATAGATAGTTGTAGAATTTGTTGTCAGATCGTTAAAACTGCTGCTCAGTAGGTTCTTTTTACTGAACCAGTTCATTTCATTTGTACTCTCACCGTTGAATATCATCCATGCAACTATTGTGTTATTTTTAAACAGTTCAACTTTCACCTGAATAAGGCAAAATCACAATATGTAAATACAACAAAAGAGTTTAAACGCCACGATATATGACATCTATTTCTTTTGAAACGAAAATTTGTTCCAATATTATCCCGTAGATAAAGGGCAAATTCGTTTGATTAGGTAGGTTTACATGTACCATCTATGAAAAATCGAAAAAATATAAACAAACTAAGATAACGAAAACAGTTCTCTTCAGTTTCTTGTTTCTTTTATAGTAATATAATAAATAAACTTATTCTAAAAGGTTACCAATTCAACACTGTAATTAGATCTTTGAATATTGTTTTTAATGGTATAAATATTGATTTTGTTACCAGTAAATTAAAATCATACTAATAGTTTTGTTATACACATATGCACTTTAACGGTACTACAATCTGTCGATCGTTTGGCATTTTGGCATTGCACAAGATCATATTTTTCTCTGTCTGTTAATAACGTCTTCACACTAAATCCATCGGATGCTGGATGTGTACTGATTGATATTTTAGTCTTAGATACATGATTTTTTTTATTAGTTGTTATTGGCTTTGAACTAGCTGTCAGTAACTGCAAATACTCTCAGATCTGTACTAAGTGTCCTTTTTGTTGTTAGGGATGAGGGATGTATAAATATCCTGCCACGTCCGATCTGTGTTTATGTTTGATGCTGTTTTTCTGCTTTGTATCGATCTAATGAGTTAAACCTTTTTCAACTGATTTTTATAGTTTGTTTCTTTGTTGTGCTGTTACACCACTGTCCCTGGTTAGGGGGAGGGTTGAACGCTCACAAACATGTTTAACCCCGCCACATCCTTTATGTGCCTGTCCCAAGTCAGGAGCCTGTAGTTTTTTCAGTGGTTGTCGTTGGTTCATGTCTGTCATTTTGTTTTTCGTTAATTGTTTTGTTATAGATTAAGCCGTTTTCATGTCGAGGCCTTTTATAGCCGACTATACGGTATGGGTTTTTCTCATTGTTGAACTTTGGTGGATAGTTGTCTCATTGGCAATCATACCTCATCTCCTTATTTTTATATTTATAACATAAAGTTTCATGATATAACCTGCTTCTATGTTGAGCGAAAAGTAATGGTAAATGAAAACAACACTTTATAATTTTTTTCCGTCCGAAATGTTTACTGCCTCAAAGTTCATTGTATGGTCCTATTCTCGGTCCGTGTTGTAGCCATTCTATCCAAGACTTAAACAATGGGTCAGAATAAAACACTAAACGTTGAGGCATCAATGACATCAAACAAAACAAAACACGTACACACAGCCAGCAAATCAAAATTTGTATTTTATCTGAAGCTATGATGATCTGAATTATAAATCAACAAAAGTCGTCTACGGATTAGAGTGTAACCTTTGCGGATTGGTATATGTCGGTGAAACGAAAGGAAGGCTAGATAAACGTATTTGCGGCCATACATCAGACATCAACAACAATGCAAGTGACATTGTTTGCCAGCATTTTAACCAGACTGATCATTCAATCCTTTCTATACAAGTTCGCATCATCGAAAAAAATATATAGTAGGACAAACAATCCTCATCTTGCAACACCTCTTCGTAGACAAAAAGAAGACTACTGGATTCGACAATTGGGAACTGCGACACCATATGGTTGCAATGACAAAATTAATGGTATAGGCATTCTATCTAGTCCTACCTGTAGCTCGGTGAATGTGATGGACATTTTCAACTCTACTCCTCGACGTAGACGCAGTCATGGTCATCGTCATTATACATTACCTACTTCCGTGATGTCTCTATTAATGACCTGCTACCATTTATACAAAAGCCGTTAGGTATTCATCACATTCTCCCGAAGCTTTATTCATTACCCTTTCAAAACTTCATTCTCTGTACAACTTATGTTTACAAAACCCTCAATCAAACAAATACAAACTTACAGCTATCATTTCGGATATTGTAAGTCACAGACTTTTCAAACCAGTTCGCATTGGCAAAGATGAAAAGGAGAAAAGATCCTTTCTTTGCCAACAAAGGTCTCGATGGCATCAACTTAGGCAATATCCTTCATCATAAATCAGTTCACTCGAAAATACCTCCATATTCTTAAGATCATTCTGTACCTATCATTTCTTATACCTATACCAAATCAATTCCAAATAAAATTTTCAATTACAAACACTTGTTGCAGGATCTCAATATTGACGACTTCAAGTCTAAACCTCCTGATTGCACTTGTGCTAGTTCCCAATTCATATATAATCCGGCTGGCCACGTTATTACTGGTGACCTTAACATTGTCAATAACACTTCTCTCGAAATGTGTTATCCAAAGGCTCGAAATCTCCTGAGCCTGAATCCATCAATTGGAATCACAACTTCAAAATACTGATGGATTCAGTCGAGGATTATGCCAGGCAATTGGTTGAACGTAAGAAAAAGACGTAGATATTCTTTCCGAATGGATTAAGGCTGTGAGGTCGTTGATACAAATCAGAATTAAGAAACTGAATGTGTCTCTGAATACAGATGCTACATCAATCTTTAAATACCCAACTTGTCCTACCTTCATGACAAATATTGTTGTCCCCGAAGATGAAGCCCCAAACAACATCACTTTTGTGTGTAAATCACATTACATAAACAGATAAACTGCTTTATACATGAATTAGGTATTGACAATTCACTTGAAACTCAACATTCCCACGACACTTATCAAAGAAGTAATCCTGGATAATCATAGATCTATGTTTCTTTGGAATTTCAACCAAAGATGAAGAACTGGATCTTCCATCACTGTATTGGATACCTAAACTTAACAAAGTGTCCTTACAAACAACGTTATATTCCTGAGTCTTACAAGTGCTCCACGAAACCTCTTTCTCAATTATTAACATCAAGTTTATCAACAATTAAAGCCGACTTCAAAGTTTGATTAGGTAGGTTTACATGTACCATCTATGAAAAATCGAAAAATATAAACAAACTAAGATAACGAAAACAGTTCTCTTCAGTTTCTTGTTTCTTTTATAGTAATATAATAAATAAACTTATTCTAAAGGTTACCAATTCAACACTGTAATTAGATCTTTGAATATTGTTTTAATGGTATAAATATTGATTTTGTTACCAGTAAATTAAAATCATACTAATAGTTTTGTTATACACATATGCACTTTAACGGTACTACAATCTGTCGATCGTTTGGCATTTTGGCATTGCACAAGATCATATTTTTCTCTGTCTGTTAATAACGTCTTCACACTAAATCCATCGGATGCTGGATGTGTACTGATTGATATTTTAGTCTTAGATACATGATTTTTTTTATTAGTTGTTATTGGCTTTGAACTAGTTGTCAGTAACTGCAAATACTCTCAGATCTGTACTAAGTGTCCTTTTTGTTGTTAGGGATGAGGGATGTATAAATATCCTGCCACGTCCGATCTGTGTTTATGTTTGATGCTGTTTTTCTGCTTTGTATCGATCTAATGAGTTAAACCTTTTTCAACTGATTTTTATAGTTTGTTTCTTTGTTGTGCTGTTACACCACTGTCCCTGGTTAGGGGGAAGGTTGAACGCTCACAAACATGTTTAACCCCGCCACATCCTTTATGTGCCTGTCCCAAGTCAGGAGCCTGTAGTTTTTTCAGTGGTTGTCGTTGGTTCATGTCTGTCATTTTGTTTTTCGTTAATTGTTTTGTTAAAGATTAAGCCGTTTTCATGTCGAGGCCTTTTATAGCCGACTATACGGTATGGGTTTTTCTCATTGTTGAACTTTGGTGGATAGTTGTCTCATTGGCAATCATACCTCATCTCCTTATTTTTATATTTATAACATAAAGTTTCATGATATAACCTGCTTCTATGTTGAGCGAAAAGTAATGGTAAATGAAAACAACACTTTATAATTTTTTTCCGTCCGAAATGTTTACTGCCTCAAAGTTCATTGTATGGTCCTATTCTCGGTCCGTGTTGTAGCCATTCTATCCAAGACTTAAACAATGGGTCAGAATAAAACACTAAACGTTGAGGCATCAATGACATCAAACAAAAACAAAATACGTACACACAGCCAGCAAATCAAAATTTGTATTTTATCTGAAGCTATGATGATCTGAATTATAAATCAACAAAAGTCGTCTACGGATTAGAGTGTAACCTTTGCGGATTGGTATATGTCGGTGAAACGAAAGGAAGGCTAGATAAACGTATTTGCGGCCATACATCAGACATCAACAACAATGCAAGTGACATTGTTTGCCAGCATTTTAACCAGACTGATCATTCAATCCTTTCTATACAAGTTCGCATCATCGAAAAAAATATATAGTAGGACAAACAATCCTCATCTTGCAACACCTCTTCGTAGACAAAAAGAAGACTACTGGATTCGACAATTGGGAACTGCGACACCATATGGTTGCAATGACAAAATTAATGGTATAGGCATTCTATCTAGTCCTACCTGTAGCTCGGTGAATGTGATGGACATTTTCAACTCTACTCCTCGACGTAGACGCAGTCATGGTCATCGTCATTATACATTACCTACTCTCCGTGATGTCTCTATTAATGACCTGCTACCATTTATACAAAAGCCGTTAGGTATTCATCACATTCTCCCGAAGCTTTATTCATTACCCCTTTCAAAACTTCATTCTCTGTACAACTTATGTTTACAAAACCCTCAATCAAACAAATACAAACTTACAGCTATCATTTCGGATATTGTAAGTCACAGACTTTTCAAACCAGTTCGCATTGGCAAAGATGAAAAGGAGAAAAGATCCTTTCTTTGCCAACAAAGGTCTCGATGGCATCAACTTAGGCAATATCCTTCATCATAAATCAGTTCACTCGAAAATACCTCCATATTCTTAAGATCATTCTGTACCTATCATTTCTTATACCTATACCAAATCAATTCCAAATAAAATTTTCAATTACAAACACTTGTTGCAGGATCTCAATATTGACGACTTCAAGTCTAAACCTCCTGATTGCACTTGTGCTAGTTCCCAATTCATATATAATCCGGCTGGCCACGTTATTACTGGTGACCTTAACATTGTCAATAACACTTCTCTACGAAATGTGTTATCCAAAGGCTCGAAATCTCCTGAGCCTGAATCCATCAATTGGAATCACAACTTCAAAATACTGATGGATTCAGTCGAGGATTATGCCAGGCAATTGGTTGAACGTAAGAAAAAAGACGTAGATATTCTTTCCGAATGGATTAAGGCTGTGAGGTCGTTGATACAAATCAGAATTAAGAAACTGAATGTGTCTCTGAATACAGATGCTACATCAATCTTTAAATACCCAACTTGTCCTACCTTCATGACAAATATGTTGTTGTCCCCGAAGATGAAGCCCCCAAACAACATCACTTTTGTGTGTAAATCACATTACATAAACAGATAAACTGCTTTATACATGAATTAGGTATTGACAATTCACTTGGAAACTCAACATTCCCCACGACACTTATCAAAGAAGTAATCCTGGATAATCATAGATCTATGTTTCTTTGGAATTTCAACCAAAGATGAAGAACTGGATCTTCCATCACTGTATTGGATACCTAAACTTAACAAAGTGTCCTTACAAACAACGTTATATTCCCGAGTCTTACAAGTGCTCCACGAAACCTCTTTCTCAATTATTAACATCAAGTTTATCAACAATTAAAGCCGACTTCAAAGTTATTTTGAAACTACCCATTCTAGAGGTTGCGTGAATCAGATGTGGATACTAAAAAATTCCAAAGATCTTTTAGAGTACATACAATCTAAAACTCTTTCATCTGGCAATTGTTTTAAAACGTTTTACTTTTCTACAATTCACACAAGTATGTTTCATTCCAAACTAAAAGACAAAATGAAACAGTTGTTCCTGCTTAGTTTCATAAAAAAAGAATGGAAAACGTACGTAGATACAAGTATCTTGTATTAGGGAGGGATAAATCCTATTTTGTAAAAAATGACTCCGATTCAAAGAAAAAATTATCTGAAAGTGACATTATCCAGATGCTTGGTTTCTTGTTCGACAACCTATTTGTTACGTTTGGAGGACGTGTTTTTCAACAAACAATCAGCATTCCCGTTGGAACCAACATTGCCCCTCTTCTTGCCGACTTGTTCCTTTACTTATATGAGGCTGACTTCATACAAGAACTTCTTAGGAAGAAAGAAAAGAAGTTAGCAATATTCTTTAACTTTACTTTCCGCTATATAGATGATGTTCTCTCACTAAATAATTCAAAATTTGGTGACTATGTTGAACACATCTATTCCATCGAACTTGAGATAAAGGATACAACAGATACTGTTAAGACTGCCTCATATATTGACTTACATCTAGAAATTAGCAATGAGGGTCGGTTGAAAACAAAACTTTACGACAAAAGATATGATTTCAGCTTCCCAATTGTGAACATTCCATTTCTATGTAGCAACATTCCAGCAGCGCCTGCATACGGAGTATATATCTCCCAGTTGATACGATATTCCAGGGCTTGTACTTCCTATCATGATTTCCTGGTTAGAGGGTTGCTGCTCACAAGGAAGCTATTAAACCAAGAGTTCCAGGTGGTGAAGTTGAAATCATCCCTTCGTAATTTTTTTCGGACGCCATCACTAGTTGGTTAACTATTATGGAATATTCGTTTCACAGATGATAGCGGATATGTTCCAAATGTCGTAACTACAATCCCGTCCCCTTTTCCCTGAATGTGACCTACCGAATTAGACTTATAACCGGGTTTGTACTAACACGAGCAACATAACGGGTGCGACATGTGGAGCAGGATCTGCTTACCCTTCCGGAGCACCTGAGATCAACCCCAGTTTTTGGTGGGGTTCCTGTTGCTCAGTCTTTAGTTTTCTATGCTGTGTTTGTGTACTGTTGTTTGTCTGTTGGTCTTTTTCTTTTTTAGCCATGGCTTTGTCAGTTTTTTTTCTACTTATGAGTTTGAATGTCCCTTTGGTATCTTTCGCCTCTCGTTTGAATTCACTACGATACAGGAGAAAAGATTGGATAGTCTCTCTTTTCTTCCTGTTTTTAAAGCTTGTAGAAATAAATCTTATATTTCCTACAATGTACATGTATTGCATAATTAAATGCAATATTATACAATTATAGCCTTTGTATGAGGTCGATACAAGGATATATTGACCTGAAAGAAGTATATTGACTGAGGACGAAGTCCGAGGTCGATATACTTCTTTGGGTCGATATATCCTGTATTGACCTCATACATAGGCTATAATTGTTATATTATTAATTTCCGACCATATTTGTATCAAAATTGTCATTTGATTTTGTTGGAATTTTATAGATATCATATTGTCTCCTAGACAATAACAACATATTTGTTGTTATTTCATTTACTTTTTTTGTTTGTTTTTATGTCTTATGTATTTGAAGATTTTTTTTCTTCAAATAATCGATCATGGATATTTTTTTATAAAACTTTTAACAATATCATGAAATTCATTACATGACGTCACAAAGTATATCGGTTTTAAGATATTCTAAAAATAACCGTGCAATATGCTTTTTGCTATGCAATATGCTTTTTGCTATCCGCCGTTTTCTATCTACCTTCGAAAATATAGTTTAACATGTGACTATCCCTGAACGAATCAAATTAGTTAAAATATACGAATTAATAACATTCAAAATTATAGAAAATAAGAATCATTTGATACAACATTGTATACTGGCAAATTATTTAAAGAATCAACATTAATTCTTATTTGCCTATAATTATGTCTCACCTTTTTTATTCTTTCATCACCCCAGCTATCTATTAGTGGATTTCTAAGATGTCTTGTAGTTACTGCTACATCCAGTGGTGTTAGAAGGATATTACATTCCACCTGGTTTGTCCACGCTGTGTAAACAGACCTTTCATTTCCGCTGTATGCAGCAAACACAGGTAACCAATTGATAACTAAATAAAATTTATGTATATATATTTACATTGTTGGGCTGTTATTTAGACGAATTATATATATATATAGGTGATCAATTTATTTGGCAATCGCCAATGGCAGTCAGCAGGGTTTAAGAACATCAGTTGTTCGACCTGTTAGTCAAATGCGTTTTGTTAAAATACACTTTTCAATTTTTGGTCTTTTGGAAAATGTTGTTTGTGCTGTATTTAGACCCCTCTACCAAGAAATTTGTTTTACATGCACACGTATAAAAATTGCGGTTTTTATCCAACGCAATCATAGGTTTGAACGTTGTTTTCAATTTAGACTTGGTTTATATTTTTTCGTTTGGGCTTGTATTATATTTTCCTTCGGGTTTATATGATCCGTTCATCCTATTTCGACTCTTTAAAATTCAAGAGTCTATCCTAAATTGAGGTAAATTATATGGCCTTCTAAATACCGCTTCGATCCCTAACATCACTGAAGAGACATTTATTGTCGAAATCCGGATATGGTGTACAAATTTTTGCATCTCTTGTTTGCGATATACCATCTTTTCCGCAAGTCTATTGTTTTCTGTTTGGTATTAAATTAATTATTAAGATCCATGTTACATCTGGTGATCAATTTATTTGGCAGTCGCCAATGGCAGTCAGCAGGGTTTAAGAACATCAGTTGTTCGACCTGTTAGTCAAATGCGTTTTGTTAAAATATACATTTCACTTTTTGGTCTTTTACTTTATACGTTAATTGGTTCGCATTGCAGTACATATTTATTAAGTATCTGTAAATTATTAATAATTATTAACTTCCTAAAATGCACATGATGAATAAAATGTATGAAACTAGCGTACTCAGTTAATTAAAGTCTTTCCTTTCACTATAAGGAAAGACCTTACTGTATTCTTATGATTATTATTAAGGTCTTTCCTTTTCCAAAAGGAAAGACCTTACTGTATTCTTCTGATTATTAAGGTCTTTCCTTTTCCAAAAGGAAAGACCTTACTGTATTCTTCTGATTATTAAGGTCTTTCCTTTTCCAAAGGGAAAGACCTTACTGTATTTCTTCTGATTATTATTATTATTATTATTATTATTATTTTTTTGTTCCGCCAAACTTTGACAAGATTTGCCTCCGTAACCGTAAGACATGTCCCTTTCAGGTTCACACTTTGTATCAGTGTCATAAATACCTATCCGGAACTCACCCTGTGAGTCGTAAAATTTTGTCGGTCCAGAGTTATCTGCCGAAATAAAAACCTTGTTATCATTTAAACACCGTAACAGTAATAGGTAGACAAAAACCAAAGGGTGGGATTTGTTCAGGACCAGACCCTGGTTCTTCGTTACATTTGGATCGAAAAGATTTAAAGACTCCTTGGTAGGGTTATGCCTTTGAAAATTAACCGATGTCGGTTGGTCACTAAAACTCAGGAACCGTAAGTCGTAGACACCTAGGATCTTCACCAATGATCATCATTTGATGTGACCTTGAAAATGCCTCAAGGTCAAATTTTTAGGTTGACCTTGACCTTGACCATACACCTTGTTATGGGATGATCTCAGAAACCATTATACTTACAGAAGTTTTGAATAGTGGAAAATGTTTGGGTCATTAAAGCGCAACTTTGTTACATTTGACCGAAGAGATTTGACCTTTCTGTAAGGGGCATAACCCCCGTTAACGGTTTCTGAAAAGACAAAATTAGCTTTTACTATTAAACCAAAGGTCCTAGACCCATGGGGTCTTTTGCAGTGACATCGGGGACCAATGACCTTGACAAAGGTCACAAGGTCAAATGTCAAGGTCATGTCCTAGATAGCGAATTTTGTGTTTTTGACCCTATTTTGAGGGCCTTATGTGTGTTTTAAAGCTTTTTAGGTTGACCTTGACCTTGACCTTACCCTTATTACGGATATCTCAGAAACCATTATACTTACAGAAGTCGTCAATAGTGAAAAATGTTTGGGTCATTAAGGCGCAACTTTGTTACATTTTGACCGAAGAGATTTGACCTTTCCTTAAGGGCATAACCTTGGTTAATGGTGTGGAAAAGACAAAATTAGCTTTAACTCTTAAACCAAAGGTACTAGACCCATGGGGTCTTTTGCAATGACATCGGGGACCAATGACCTTGACAAAGGTCACAAGGTCAAAGGTCAAGGTCATGTCCTAGATAACGAATTTTGTGTTTTGACCCCATTTTAGGGCTTTGTGTGTTTTAAGCTTTTTTAGGTTGACCTTGACCTTTGACCTTACACCTTATTTTGAACGTTGTTTCAATTTAGATTTGGTTTATATTTTTCGTTTGGGCTTGTATTATATTTTCCTTCAGGTTTATATGATCCGTTCATCCTATTTCGACTCTTTAAAATTGAAGAGTCTATCCTAAATTGAGGTAAATTATATGGCCTTCTAAATACCGCTTCGATCCCTAACATCACTGAAGAGACATTTATTGTCGAAATCCGGATATGGTGTACAAATTTTTGCATCTCTTGTTTGCGATATACCATCTTTTCCGCAAGTCTATTGTTTTCTGTTTGGTATTAAATTAATTATTAAGATCCATGTTACATCTGGTGATCAATTTATTTGGCAGTCGCCAATGGCAGTCAGCAGGGTTTAAGAACATCAGTTGTTCGACCTGTTAGTCAAATGCGTTTTGTTAAAATATACATTTCACTTTTTGGTCTTTTACTTTATACGTTAATTGGTTCGCATTGCAATACATATTTATTAAGTATCTGTAAATTATTAATAATTATTAACTTCCTAAAATGCACATGAAGAATAAAATGTATGAAACTAGCGTACTCAGTTAATTAAAGTCTTTCCTTTCACTATAAGGAAAGACCTTACTGTATTTCTTATGATTATTATTAAGGTCTTTCCTTTTCCAAAAGGGAAAGACCTTACTGTATTCTTCTGATTATTAAGGTCTTTCCTTTTCCAAAAGGAAAGACCTTACTGTATTCTTCTGATTATTAAGGTCTTTCCTTTTCAAAAGGGAAAGACCTTACTATATTCTTCTGATTATTATTATTATTATTATTATTATTATTATTCTTTTTGTTCCGCCAAACTTTGACAAGATTTGCCTCCGTAACCGTAAGACATGTCCCTTTCAGGTTCACACTTTGTATCAGTGTCATAAATACCTATCCGGAACTCACCCTGTGAGTCGTAAAATTTTGTCGGTCCAGAGTTATCTGCCCGAAATCAAAAAACCTTGTTATCATTTAAACACCGTAACAGTAATAGGTAGACAAAAACCAAAGGGTGGGATTTGTTCAGGACCAGACCCTGGTTCTTCGTTACATTTGGATCGAAAAGATTTAAAGACTCCTTGGTAGGGTTATGCCCCTTTGAAAATTAACCGATGTCGGTTGGCCACTAAAACTCAGGAACCGTAAGTCGTAGACACCTAGGATCTTCACCAATGATCATCATTTGATGTGACCTTGAAAATGCCTCAAGGTCAAATTTTTAGGTTGACCTTGACCTTTGACCATACACCTTGTTATGGGATGATCTCAGAAACCATTATACTTACAGAAGTTTTGAATAGTGGAAAATGTTTGGGTCATTAAAGCGCAACTTTGTTACATTTGACCGAAGAGATTTGACCTTTCTGTAAGGGCATAACCCCGTTAACGGTTTCTGAAAAGACAAAATTAGCTTTTACTATTAAACCAAGGTCCTAGACCCATGGGGTCTTTTGCAGTGACATCAGGGACCAATGACCTTGACAAAGGTCACAAGGTCAAATGTCAAGGTCATGTCCTAGATAACGAATTTTGTGTTTATGACCCTATTTTGAGGGCCTTATGTGTGTTTTAAAGCTTTTTAGGTTGACCTTGACCTTGACCTTACCCTTATTACGGGATATCTCAGAAACCATTATACTTACAGAAGTCGTCAATAGTGAAAAATGTTTGGGTCATTAAGGCGCAACTTTGTTACATTTGACCGAAGAAATTTGACCTTTCCTTAAGGGCATAACCTTGGTTAATGGTGTGGGAAAAGACAAAATTAGCTTTAACTCTTAAACCAAAGGTCCTAGACCCATGTGGTCTTTTGCAATGACATCGGGGACCAATGACCTTGACAAAGGTCACAAGGTCAAAGGTCAAAGTCATGTCCTAGATAACGAATTTTGTGTTTTTGACCCCATTTTTAGGGCTTTGTGTGTTTTAAGCTTTTTTAGGTTGACCTTGACCTTTGACCTTACACCTTATTACGGGATATCTCAGAAACCATTATACTTACAGAAGTCTTCAATAGTGAAAAATGTTTGGGTCATTAAGGCGCAACTTTGTTACATTTGACCGCAGAGATTTGACCTTTCCGTAAGGGGCATAACCCCCGTTAACGGTTTCTCAAAAGACAAAATTAGCTTTAACTCTTAAACCAAAGGTCCTAGACCCATGGGGTCTTTTGCAATGGCATTGGGGACCAATGACCTTCACAAAGGTCATAGGGTCAAAGGTCAAGGTCATGTCCTAGATAGCGAATTTTGTGTTTTTGACCCTATTTTAAGGGTTTTATGTGTGTTTTAAAGCTTTTTTTTAGGTTGACCTTGACCTATGACCTTATATCTTTATTATTATTATTCTTTTGTTCCATAAACTTTGACAAAATTTCCTCCGTAACCGTAAGCCATGTCGCTTTCAGGTTCACACTTTGTATCGGTGTCATAAATACCTATCCGGAACTCACCCTGTGAGTCAAAAATTTTGTCGGTTCGGAGTAATCCTCCGAAACCTTAAAACCTTGTTATCATTTAAACACCGTAACCGTAATAGGTAGAAAAACTGAAGGCTGAAATTTGTTCAGGACCAGAGCCCGGTTCTTCGTTATATTTGGATTGAAAAGATTCAACGACTCATTGGTAGGGTTATGCCCTTTGAAAATTAACCGTAGTCGGTTGGCCCCAAAACTCAGAAACCGTAAGTCGTAGACACCTAGGATCTTCACCAATCATCATCAATTGATGTGACTCTGAAAAATATCCCAAGGTCAAATTTGTATGTTGACCTTGACCTTTGACCTACCACCTTGTTATGGGATAATCTCAGAAACCATTATACTTGCAGAAGTTTTGAATAGTGGAAAATGTTTGGGTCATTAAGTCGCAATTTCGTTACATTTTGACCGAAAAGATTTGACCTTTCTATAAGGGCATAACCCTAGTATATGTTTCTAAAAGACAAAATCAGCTTTTACTGTTAAACCAAAGGTCCTAGACCCATGAGGTCTTCAACAATGACATTTGGGACTAATGACCTTGAGAAAGGTCACAAGGTCAAAGGTCAAGGTCATGTCCCAGATAGCGAATTATGTATTTTTGACCTTATTTAAAGGATTTTAGTGTGTTTTAAAGCTTTTAAGGTTGACCTTGACCTTTGACCTTACATTATTTTATTGGATATCTCAAAACGATTATACTTACAGACATAGTAAATAGTGAAAATGTTTAGGTGACTAAGGCACAACTTTTTACAAGATGACCGAAGAGATTTGACATATCATTAAGGGCATAACCCCGTTAACGCTTTCAGAAAAACTAAATTAGCTTTAACTCTTGAACTAAAGGTCCTAGACCCATAGGGTCTTTATAATGACATCGTAGACCAATGACCTTCACAAAGGTCACAAGGTCAAAAGTCAAGGTCATGTCCTAAATAGCGAATTTGTTGTTTTTGTCATATTTTAACAGTTTTATGTGTGTTTGAGAGCTTTTCAATCCATTTTACGTCTATTGGGACATGTATATTACATTACGAAAAGGAAAGACCTCTCAATTGTTCAAGAACAATTGACATTTTAATTAATATTTTTTCTTCCTCCGCCAAACCCTTTTCTTGCGGTATAAAGTTGTTTCGCAAAATGGTATTTTGGATATTATATCGAACAGTAATTGCGCTTTTTAAACTCATCTTGTTAAGGCGAAGACTTTTTATTGTAAGAGTTATCTCCCCAAACACTGTTTTGCTTGTTAGTGTGTCTCCTACGTAACCAAAAAAGATAACGACAAAATTCTTTTTCATATTTGTTCGTTAGATCCTAAGGAATTTTTGGCTGGTAAAATTTTATAGGAGCTATCTACCTTCATCAAATAAATTTGTCGTAATGTTTTTATTTAACTCATAAACTGTAAGCCGTATAAACTTATAGTCTTTTGCAAAATATTGGGTGACATATATCAACCAGAAGTGACCTCAAGTGAATCGGAAGTAGTCATTTTTTCATGTAAAAGTACATAGAAACCATATATTTTTTAAATGGTCATACATTAACCTATTATTTGAGACCGAAAGTGACATTTTATAACCGGAAGTAGCATATTATCTCCTGTATACAGGCATAAGTATATAAAAACTATATATTTTTGGAATCAGTGTGAATAAAGCTATCATATGAGACCGGAAGTTACATTTTCTATACCGGTAGTAGCCAATTATCTCCCTTTTTACAGGCAAAAGTATATATAAACCATATATTTATGGAATCAGTGTAAATAAAGCTATTGTATGAGACCGGAAGTGATATTTTCTAAACCGGAAATTAGCAATTATCTCCCATATTTTAGGAAAAATCTATAGAAACCATATATTTATTAAATCAGTATGAAGAAACCTATGATTGGACTCCAATAGTAGCTTTGAGTAAACCAGAAGTAGCTTCTTATCAATTATTTACAAAATTGATGAGGAAAGACCTTCAATTGTTTTTTGAATAATTGGTTTTTTAATTATTTTATTATTATAATTATTATCATTATTATTATTATTATTATTAAGGTCTTTCCTTTTCAAAGGAAAGACCTTACTGTATTTCTTCTGATTATTATTATTATTATTATTATTATTATTATTATTCTTTTTTTCCGCCAAACTTTGACAAGATTTGCCTCCGTAACCGTAAGACATGTCGCTTTCAGGTTCACACTTTGTATCGGTGTCATAAATACCTATCTGGAACTCACCCTGTGAGTCAAAAATTTTGTCGGTTCGGAGTAATCCTCCGAAACCTTGAAACCTTGTTATGATTTAAACACCGTAACCGTAATAGGTACAAAAAACCGAAGGGTGAAACTTGTTCAGGACCAGACCCCGGTTCTTCGTTACATTTGGATTGAAAAGATTCAACGACTCATTGGTAGGGTTATGCCCTATGAAAATTAACCGGTGTCGGTTGCCCACGAAAACTCAGAAACCGTAAGTCGTAGACACCTAGGATCTTCACCAATGATCATCAATTGATGTGACTTTGAAAATACCTCAAGGTCAAATTTGTATGTTGACCTTGACCTTTGACCTAACACCTTGTTATGGGATAATCTCAGAAACCATTATACTTACAGAAGTTTTGAATAGTGGGAAATGTTTGGGTGATTAAGTCGCAACTTCGTTACATTTTGACCGAAAAGATTTGACCTTTCTGTAAGGGCATAACCCTAGTTTATGTTTCTAAAAGTCAAAATTAGCTTTTACTGTTAAACCAAAGGTCCTAGACCCATGGGGTCTTCAACAATGACATTTGGGACCAATGACCTTGACAAAGGTCACAAGGTCAAGGTCAAGGTCATGTCCCAGATAGCGAATTATGTGTTTTGACCTTATTTAAAGGATTTTAGTGTGTTTTAAAGCTTTTAAGGTTGACCTTGACCTTTGACCTTTCAACATTTTATTAGATATCTCAAAAACGATAATACTTACAGAAATAGTAAATAGTGAAAAATGTTTAGGTGACTAAGGCACAACTTTTTTACATTATGACCGAAGAGATTTTACATATCATTAAGGGGCATAACCCCCGTTAACGCTTTCTGAAAAAAACTAAATTAGCTTTAACTTTTGAACTAAAGGTCCTAGACCCATGGGGTCTTTTATAATGACATTGTGGACCAATGACCTTCACAAAGGTCACAAGGTCAAAAGTCAAGGTCATGTCCTAAATAGCGAATTTGTTCTTTTTTGTCATATTATAACGGTGTTATGTGTGTTTAAGAGCTTTTCAATGCATTTTACATCTATTTGGACACGTATTTTACATTACAAAAAGGAAAGACCTCTCAATTGTTCAAGAACAATTGACATTTTAATTATTATTATTATTTTTTTTTTATTTATTTTTTTTTCCGGAAAACTTTGACGAAGTTACCAGCTTTAACCGTAAGACGTGTCGCTTTCAGATTCACACTTTGTATCGATGTCACAAATACCTATGCGGAACTCACCCTGTGAGTCGTAAAATTTTGTCGGTCCGGAGTTATCTACCCAAAACCTAAAATCCTTGTTATCATTCAAACACCATAACCGTAATAAGTACAAAAAAACCGAAGGGTGGAATTTGTTCAGGACCAGACCTTGATTCTTCGTTACATTTGGATCGAAGAGATTCAACGACGCATTAGTAGGGTTATGCCCCTTTGAAAATTAACCGATGTCAGTTGGCCACTAAAACTCAAAAACGTTAAGTCGTAGCCACCTAGATTTTCACCAATGATCATTAATTCATGTGACGTTGAAAATGCCTCAAGGTCAAATATTTATGTTGATCTTGACATTTTAACTTACAACTAGTTATGGGATAATCTCAGAAACCATAATATTTACAGAAGTCTTGAATAGTGGAAAATGTTTGGGTCATTAATGTGCAACTTTGTTGCGGTTTAACCGAAGAGATTTGACCTGCCGTAAGGGGCATAACCATCGTTAACGGTTTCTGAAAAGACAAAATTAGCTTTAACTATTACACCAAAGGTCCTAGACCTATAAGGTCTTCAGCAATGACATAAGGGACTAATGACCTTAATAAAGGTCACAAGGTCAAAGGTCAAGGTCATGTCTCAGATAGCAAATTAAGTGTTTTTGACTTACTTAAAGGATTTTAAGTGTTTTAAAGCTTTTAAAGGTTGACCTTGACCTTTGACCTTACAACTTTTTATTCGATATCTCAAAAACAATTATACTTACAGAAATCGTAAATAGTGGAAAATGTTTGGGTAAAAAAGGCGCAACTTTTTTACATTTGACCGAAGAGATTTGACCTATTCCTAAGGGGCATAACCCCGTTAACTGTTTCTGAAAAGATAAAATCAGCTTTAACTCTTGAACCAAAGTTCCCAGACTCATGGGGTCTTTTGTAATGACATCGTGGACCAATGACATTGACAAAGGTCATCATTTCAAGAGTTCAGATCATGTCCCATGTTTTATGTGTGTTTTAGAGCTTTTCAATGCATTCTACGCCTATTGCAACATATATTTTATATTACGAAAAGGAAAGACCTCTCAATTGATCAAGAACAATTGACATTTTAATTAAGGTCTTTCCTTTTCCAAAAGGGAAAGACCTTACTATATTTCTTCTTCTTCTTCTGATTATTATTATTATTAGATCTTTCCACTCTTCTGTGGGAAGACCTATTGATTTTCTTCTGATTAATATTTTTTTTCTTCTCCCGCTACTTTTATTTCATGCTTGTAAATTTTGTTTCGCAAGATTCGGCTTTGATGTTTGGTATTTGGTAACGCACAGTTTATGCGCCTTTAAAATTAACCCTTCTTAACCGAATACTTTTCTCTGTAGGAGTTATCTCCCCGAACACTATTTTGCTTGTTATTGCATTCCTCCGTAACCGTAAAAGAAAGTGACAAATTTATTGTACCAAATTGCTCATTATATCCTCAGGATTTTTGTCCAATTTTGACGGAAGCAATACGAAGACTCCATATGAGAGTTATTTCCCCTTCTGTATTTGACATAAGTGATACATTAATGTATGGCATGAATGGTAAGTGATAGACACCTAAGGTATAATGATTTGGGATCCTTGGTTCACTAAAATGAAATTGAGGTCTAGGTCAAAGGTCAAGGTCATATTCTTAATTTCGACTTTTCCTTGTTTTATGATCTCCTCTGTCACTTTCAAAGATATATGTGAAAGAACTAGTGCAAAATGTTTTCCTCATTGTGATGAAGATATGATACATTTGGTCTTAAACAATCAAATGACATCTTATAGGAGTTATTGTCCCTGAAATGATTAAATTTAAGATTAATTGATTATTACTCCAACTTGGTACATGATAAAGCCATAGGGTCTTTTGCAAAATGTTGGTTGACTTATGACCTAGAAAAATGTAAACCGGAAGTGACCTTAAGTAAACTGGAAGTAGTCAGTTTTGCATTTATTTCATGGAAAAGTACCTAGAAACTATATATTTTTTAAATACGTATACATAACCTATCATTCGAGACCGGAAGTGACCTTCCATAAACCGGAAGTACCTAATAACTCCCTTGTTACAGGCAAAAGTATATAGACACCATATATTTTTGGAATCAGTGCGAACATAGCTATCATATGAGACTGGATGTGACATTTTTAAACCATAAGTTGACAATTTTCTCCCTTATTTCAGGCAAAATATATAGAAACATACATTTATTGAATCAATATGAAGAAACCTATGCTTGGACGCCAATAGTACCTCTGAGTAAACCGGAAGTAGCTTCTCATCAATAATTTAGAAAATTGATGTGGAAAGACCTTCAATTATCTCTGAACAATTGGTTTTTAATTATTATTATTATTCTTTTTCCGCCAAACTTTGACAAAGTTAGCAGTCTTAACCATAAGACGTGTCGCTTTCAGGTTCACACTTTGTATCGGTGTCACAAATACCTATACGGAACTCACCCTGTGAGTCGTAAAATTTTGTCGGTCCGGAGTTATCTGCCCGAAACCTAAAACCTTGTTATCATTCAAACACCGTAACCGTAATAGGTACAACAAAACCAAAGGGTGGAATTTGTTCAGGACCAGACCCTGGTTCTTCGTTACATTTGGATCGGATCGAAGAGATTCAACGACTCATTAGTAGGGTTATGGCCCTTTGAAAATTAACCGAGGTCGGTTGGCCACTGAAACTCAGAAATTGTAAGTCGTAGTCACCTAGGATCTTCACCAATGATCATCAATTCATGTGACGTTGAAAATGTCTCAAGGTCAAATTTGTACGTTGACCTTGACATTTGACCTTACAACTTGTTATGGGATAATCTCAGAAACCATTATACTTACAGAAGTCTTGAATAGTGGCTAAATATTAGGGTCATTAAGGTACAACTTTGTTACAGTTTGACCGAATAGATTTGAACTTGCCGTAAGGGGCAAAACCCTCGTTAACGGTTTCTAAAAAGACAAAATTAGCTTAAACTATTAAACCAAAGGTCCTAGACCCATAGGGTCTTCAGTGATGCCATTAGGGACCAATGATCTTGACAAAGGTCACAAGGTTAAAGGTCAAGGTCATGTCCCAGATAGCAAATTTTGTGTGTTTTTGACCTTATTTAAGAGGATTTTAAGTGTGTTTTAAAGCTTTTTAATGTTGACCTTGACCTTTGACCTTACAACTTTTTATTTGATATCTCGAAAACGATTGTACTTACAGAAATCGTAAATAGTGAAAAATGTTTGGGTCATCAAGGTGCAGCTTTTTTTACATTTTGACCGAAGAGATTTGGCCTATCCGTAAGGGACATAACTTCTGTTAACTGTTTCTGAAAAGACAAAAATAGCCTTAACTTTTGAACAGAAGGTCCCAGACATTTTGGGTCTTTTATGATGACATCGTGAACCAATGACCTTGACAAAGGTCATAAGGTCATAAGGTCAAAAGTCAAGGTCATGTCCCAAATATCGAATTATGTGTTATTGTCATATTTTAAGGGTTTTATGTGTGTTTAAGAGCTTTTCTATGAAGACCCTGATTCTTCGTTACATTTGAATCGAAAAGATTCAACGACTCATTGGTAGGGTTATCCTCCTTTGAAAATTAACCGATGTCGGCCACTGAAACTAAGAAACCGTAAGTCGTAGTCACCTAGGATCTTCATCAATGATCATCAATTCATGTGACCATGAAAATGGCTCAAAGTCAAAGGTCAAGGTCATGACCTAGATTTTGACCTTAGCTTGTTATCGGATTTACTCAATAACCGTAACAGATGGCTGATAAAATGAAATGGAGAAAATGTGTGTCTTATCGGGATCTACGTTTGTTATTATGGACCTAGGGCACCAAAACTGTTTTCGGGGTCCGAAATGAAGATTTTTTGCTTATAACTCAAACGAGATTAGAGATAGAAAGAAACTTTAATTGCAAAAATGTTCAGCATAATATGATCTACAAAGTTAGGTCAAGGTCAGAGGTCAAGGTCCCTAGCAACGACATAAAAAAACCCTTAGCAACCATATTTTTTTGAACTTAGAAGGCTATGAATAATATAAATATGACATTTTTAATACTGGAAATAACATTTTTGTCCCTAGCAATGATATATAAGTCCTTAACAACCACTTATTTTTTTAACTTTAAAGGCTATGAATAGTAGATATGACATTTTTAATACTGGAAGTAATATTTTTAACCTTAGCAATGATATTTTTGTCCTTAGCAACCACTTGCTATGAACATAAAAGTCCTTAGCAACCATATATTTTTGAACTAAGAAGGCTATCAATAAAAGGAAAAAGGAAAGACCTTACAATTGTTCATGAACAATTAACTTCTAATCTAACTTTATTATTTGTATTAAGATATTTTTATTTTGATGGTAAACTCTATCTGCCCCCTGAATCCGATATCAATTCTTACTAGATTGATAACATCGTAGGTGTTTTCATACCAAACAAGATATTAGTTTTTTACTTCTAAAAAGGAAATGTAAATATTGATGTTTTGCATTAAATACAATTTCCTTTTTTCATTATTAACATTTATTTTTGACTGAATTCTTAAAATTTTGCAAATATCATGTTCCACAGACAGATATACTAATACAAAATATTCCAAACTTTTTTAATAATTGTCAGAATGTAATAAAATTTGGCATTTATACTACTAAGATGTCATGCTAAGTAACTCTGAAGTTTCATTAGAATACTTTAAACTTTTGATGTCTAATAATATTTCTTCCTGAGTATTCTGACTACTGTTTTCTTTGAAATGTTTACTATTTAAGTGATGATATTAGTTGCATATATATTGAAATAAGCAAAACATGTGGGAAAAATTTATTGTTGAAAGTGAAAGTAGTGATTTGGCCAAAATCAAATTAAGTAGAGTAGAAATTAGCCTTCGGCATTTATTCAAGATTCAAATCCTACCATTGGCATGTTAATAGGGCTCTCGAAAGAAAAAAGCACTGATGGATTGTCCTGGGACAAACATATTTTATTAGAATAATAATGGTCTACAAGCAGTTAAATTCATTTCATGTTTGATGCGGTGCAAATTTTTTAATTCAATTTGACTTTTACAAAGAAATGCATTGTAACCAATGGGAAGAATAATTGTGGTCTGAGGCCATTATAAAGCTTCTTTATACTTCAGTGTGTTTGGATCGAATTAAACATAAAATGGAACGTTGTTTTTGTATAAAAGAATTAACATGTAACTAAAATGTATTGATCTTTCTATATTTACAGTTATGAGAACTTATGATCTTACATCCTGTGAATACTGTTTACTTAGATTTAGCCATTGCACAAGGTCATGCAGTTCACACTAAATCCGTTGAATGAGAACTGATTGATATTTTATTCTGGGACAACATGATTTATTTATTAGTTGTTATTGGCTTTTAACTAACTTTCAGTAACTGCGAGTACTCTTATTTCGTTGCATTATGTCTATTTTTTCTTATCTTAACTGTTTTTGTGCCTAGAACCGATCTTTTGAGTTAAGCGTATTACAACTGATAAGCGTTCTCAAATTTGTTTATCTCCGCCACATTTTTATGCACCCGTTCCAAGTCAGGAGCCTGTAGATCAGTGGTTGTCGTAGTTTATGTCTGTAATATCTGTTTTTCGTTTGTTATAAATTAGGCCGTTAGTTTTTTCTCATTTGAATTGTTTCTCATTTTTTATGTCGGGGTGTTTTATAGCCTCCTATATATACAGTATGGGTTTTTCTCATTGTTAAATGCAGTACAGTGGCCTATAATGGCTAACTACTACTTCCTTTTTCTGATTGAAAGTTGTCTTATTGGCAATCACACAATATTTCCTCATTTTTATATTTAATTAAGGAAACAATTATCTCAATCTAGAAAATGAAGACTTTTCAATTCATATCTCTTGCAAAAGATTGAAGGTTTTTTTAATGCAGTTTGGGTAGCAAAGTTGGCAATTGCCTTCTAAACCAGCTGGGTAGGGCTGCATTGTAGATCAGGAAAAATCCTGTTCAGTGTTTTTTTGAAAATCCAAATGTAATTTTGCTGTATTTTAAAGTTTAAGAGGAAAGCAAACATTAAATTGAGTTATTCACTCAAGTATGGGGTTTAAGAGACTTTTGTGTTAACATCTTCATGGATTATTACTTGTTTTACACATACGTATACATAAATTTTTAAATTTTGCTATTGACATACATTTTTTTGTAGTTTGAACAAGCCACCTCAACAGAATAAAAGTGATGACATATATTATAGAGAATTATCCTGACATCCTTTCCGCATTATAACCTTTTCACCTTGTCTTATTATGACGGTTTTCATTTAAGTTTTGTTACAATTTAAATTTATGTGTGCGACCAAGAATATATAAGAAACATTAATAATACTAGCTAAAAACAAAGCAAGCACACAAAATTGATGAGTATCCTGTCCTTAATTCTAATGATTATCTATAATGTACAAACCCTCTTTTAATGGAATGCCATCATTTTTAGAGTACATCTTACCATAACCTTGCAGTATAATGGAACCATAACATAATAATATTAACAATAATGTATGAAGTTCCAGCCCCTCGAAACTGTTCATAAACAACCAGGACAATCGCATAAACAGTTGGGAGATTCCTATCAAATGTATGAGCTGTCCGGATTAATTTACTGCAGACATCAAATCCTTTCGGTCGTAAAGACAATGTCATGGGACAAGGGAACTTATTTATCTTAAACTTGATATATTTATATCACGAATATTGTAGATCAAAAACAGCGTGATCATAGGTTATATGTTAAACGTTTCATCCGTAAGAAACGAATTCAGTATCGAACTAATTTTACACAATTCTTCAAGATCTCTAAGCTATCGCCAAGACTAATGGTAGGCATCATTCATTACGCAAACTGGGTGAACATAAATTAGTAAAAAACATTGTATTAAAACAAATTGGATGCACAATCGTATTTCAGTCAACTATATGAGTGTAAGTGTATCACCACGTACTAAGCTGTTTACTCTTATGGATAAATAAAAATAAAATGAAAGTCATTTGCGTAAAATGAAATACATGGACAGAAGTATATATAAAATTTTGAAATAGTAAAAATTTCATGCGTCCGAAACGCTTATTTAGATTCCCTGTCATCAGGAACGCTCAAAGCCAAATATTTGAAAGACAAGGATATAATATAAGAACCACTGATCAAATCCATTGTGTTTTTTCCACTCATGACGCAAGTATAATTGATAATGAATCTAATTGTTCGATAAATTTTTTTTCTTAAATAAGAATATAGATTTGTAAGTATGTTTTGTCTAGATGTATGTCTTAATTAGAGTTGGTATTTCACGATTGCAGTAGATTATAAAACATTATCAGTTAACTTTACAACATTACCGACTGTGCAGATTTTCATTTGTAGTCAAGATCGTTAATCCCCTCCCCAGCCCCAAGTGTTTTATTCTACAATTTTCCGGACAGATTAATTCCAATTTGCATAGGAATAGAACTGAATTAATCTTTTAATTCTAATTTTTAGGAGTGGAAATTTGAGAATGAAAGTCCGTATAACTGTTAAATTACAAAAAAAAGTCTAAAGCCCATAAATTCATAAAAATCAGCGGAGCATAACCTAGCGTAAACTCGATCTGTGACTCATCATAGTAGACTCACATACTGAAAATCAGCTCAGTATGTGAAGGCGTTTAGAAAAAAATCCTTATAACTGTTATTTTCACGAACTTTTAGTTTTTAGGAGTGGAAACTTGAGAATGAAAGTCCGTACAACTGTTAAAATACATGAAAAAGTCCAAAGCTCGTAATTTCAACAAAAATTAGAGGAGCGGAACCAAACGTTTACTCGATCTGTAACTCATCATAGTAGACTCACATACTAAAAATCAGCTCAATATGTGAAGTTTAGAGAAAAGTATGTACAACTGTTCGTTGCGGAATGACGGATAAGGGTAAAACTATATGACCCTGACCACTTTGTGGCGGGACAATTAAAATAATTCGAACTTAATAGCAGTTGGTGTGATGTAAACTCCAGTAGTGCATTGCGTACACCCAATAACAGATCGCATTAATCTATAGAACTTTTGTTTATGGGAGACATAGCCCTGTTCCAGTGAATCTATATATTCTGAATATTAAGCAGATAGTTAGAAGTCATATGATTGTTAGTTTAGTATATATAATAAAAGACAAGGACTTCCCACACTTTTCATAGTTTTTATTTTATATGCTATACACTGATCACTAATTGAATAATAATTAGACTTTTTGTAACTTAATATAGTTTTGGATCTTTGGATATAATAAAGATATTTAAATGTATTATTTAGATGATGGTGATTTATTTTAATTTCCCGTTGAAAAAAATTCCTTATCACTTGTGAAATAATTCGCTATTTTCACTCTCGAGAATTTTCTTGTCTTTTACCGAAAATACAGTGTTCATGTTAAGACTTCCAACTGAAGATTTTCGTCTTGATACTCAAAACAAATAATAGTTCATCAAAATTGACGTTTAATGGTTTTGGCTATCCTTTGCGATCTTGTGCGAATTCAGGAAGTGTAAGTATGTTCTTCTTCTTCTTGCATGACACACGCCTAAATTTTTGTATTTCTTCTTAAGATCATGTTCTGGAACATTGGTTATAAAATCGACTAGAAAAGGAGAAGGCGTGTAGTATGCTTAAAGAGTGCAAAATTATAATAACACGAAGAAATCAGTTAAATATCACCACTTTCATCAGTATAAAAATTTTAGAGTTATTTTTTCAGTAAGTTGTCATTTGCTTACCAAAGTCAACGTGCTGCTGGGGCCAAAAGAATCATTTATATTGTTACGTCCTTTCATTGATTCGTTTTCGTCCGACACTGGTATGTTTTATGAATATGGTATGTTTTATAAATTTACATTGTTAAATCATTTTTGTGCAGGATATTATATTCCATATATTTTTGTAAACGTTATCGGAATTTGATGTGCAATGTTTTTGGACAAGTTGTTGTCAGTTTTGTTCTTTTAGTCATAATGGTTTCTGTCCTCGATCAAAATTTGTATATTTGATTTCTAATTTCTATAGATTTTAAAGTTAACATGAGCACTAATTTAAATTTAGTGCGCCATTATATTCTATACCTTTTTTAATTTCGAATTTCATCCAAAGCTTACGGTTGGGTACCAATATCCACGGGCTTATATCATATTAGACTTTTTAGCCATGGCAGTTTATTTTCGACTTATAAGTTTGAATGTCCCTTTGGTATCTTTCGCCTCTCTTTTACGCAATTTGTAAATAAATGATCTAAAATACTGATACGACAATATTGATACAGAATACATTTCAGGGATAGTTTCTAAAATCATTGTGAATCTATGTATAAGCCAGTGTTTCAAAATAAAGGTCAAACATACAAAATTTACTGTCAATGACACGATTGTTTTTAATTTGAATTGATGGGTGCTTTTTAAATCCAGTAACCAGTAATTACGACTGGCCAGCATTTTTGAACATGGTAAGGTTCACATGTATATCAAATCTATTGATTAGCAAAGAATTATTAAGAATTCATAGTAATTATTATATATCTAGGTGCTCAATTGTTCAAATTTGTTATTTTTCTCATATGCAATATGATTTCAAGAGTCAAATTCCTTTTAAACACACATATAAAGGTTCTAAAGATCAAAATGAAAGAGAGAGATTGCTTTCATATTCTTATGCATGCTCATTTTAATTTTCTAATCTATCTATCTTTATGTTATTTCTTCCTTTATACTAAAGTTTTACTTGCCGTCGTGACATTCATCGATCTAAATTTATGGTAACGATTTATACCATCGTCTATTCTTTGTTTAGTATGAATTTGTTCTTACTGAACAATGTTGTGTACTTCACAACATAGTAACAATATAAAACATTGATCTTATAATACTATTTTTCCTATAAATTGGAATCCAAAGAAATTATTTCATTGTATTCAATATGCATGGTGTCTTCAAGCTATGTAACTATTTGATAATAATATTTTCAACCCATGCCCAACAAACAAAATACAATGGTTGTTGCCATAATATTTATCTCTCAATTGCACATAAACTGACGCAGTCAGTTCTTTTAACCACATGACAATTACTCCTAGGAAAACTAGAAAAAACATTACAGAATCAAGTGTGCTTATATCAAACTGTATATCTAAAAGAACCTTGCATTTTGTTTTAACTACACATTCAAATGAAAAAAAAAACCTATTACAATTTAAACTACACGTACCTTTTATCATTACTTGTGAATTCTGAAATTGTTCTATTCCTGGTCTACAACTAGTCTCCAATCTACACAGCCTCGATCCTTGTTCGTAGTTTGAGGAACAACAGCTTTGATCACTGGTACACAAGGTTGCACAAGCTAAAGCTGACCTTACTGATGTAGTTTTATGCTACTAGAAAGTAGTCTTTTATCAACGACTACTTCAAAATTTATTTTGTTAATTTGTTGTAGAGCAGCATACAATGAAACAGAACTTATAAAAATGTAAAATCCACAGCGAAAAAGAACCATTTAAAATTTTGGAGAGTCTTGACTTAAGATAAGTATCAGTTGTTTTCTGTGTGATCAACACCGGCAACTATGCATTATTCTATTTAGATTGTATATTTAATTTCGTTTTATTTACGCCAATCAAGCAAAAACTTATAGCTGGTAGTATTTTACAGCCAATAAGATACATCCGCGTGTAAACATTTTACAATCAATAGGAAGAATTTAACAACTTAGTATTCGTATAATATGAACAACAAAACAACAGTTATGCAAATATTCATTAAGAACTGAAAATTAATCAAGATGTGTTTTAAAAGAATATATGAATAGATTGAAAAAGCTTTCCTTTAGGGGTTTTTCGTTAAAAAACATAGTATTTGAATTACAATGTAAAGCTAAGTAAGTTATATATTGATTAAATACTTAATATTTGGACTTTTTTTATGTACAATAATTGGAGCGAGCAAGCAAAATTTCAAATTTGTTTTAACTGAATGAATATTTTATTAACAAATATCTGAAGATTGGTAAGAAAAAGGCGTAGTTTGACTTTCATTTTAAAAACTTCTGTTTTCAGGAGCGAGAAGTAATTTTTAAACACCAAAACAAACGAATGTGTCTGTACATTGTAGGGCCAGCAATGACATTTTAAAATTGAAAATGTTGATTTCATTTTTAATGGAGCGATCATTCAGAAAGTTGTCATGTGGTTGTTAATTTCATTTTGAGGTTTCCAAAATTTTTGGAGCGGGCGAATCCAAAGGTCTATGAATCAATTGTGAGTAGCCTCAACAATAATTTTGTAATCGTTCCAGCTATGAATAACATTTTAAAAAAATTATGTGGACAAAGTTTATTTATCATTCACGAGCAGCACACTTATAAGGCAATATTATGTGGTGGCAATACAATGTGATATTCAGCATCAGGCGTTCTATAGCAACTTAATTTATACAGCTAACAAAGTTCAGGAACATGTATTGTACTTCAAAACTTTCTCTGTGACTATAGTTTATAGATTTATTGATAAGTATTGTAATAAATACCGTTGTTGTCGAAACTGTACAGTTTGTTTATGGAATTACACAAGATCATGTTGTTCAGTATAATGTTGCTGTATGAAATCGTCTATGAAGTTTAGTAACCTATATTAGGGTGCAAAGATAAGGATTGCACCTCTTTCCGGTTGATCAACGTTTCATGGAATAAACGTCAATGACATTTCAGGAAATTGAACTTGTCCAGAAAGTTTTTGTAATGCAGATTTAGAGTCGATTTTCAATATATAAGTGTATAACGATTCCAATAGATCTAGCTAGAGTTTTATTTTGCTTGGCCGACTGAATAACGAGTCTTTGAATTGCTTGAACTTTGTATTTGTCAGGATTTATTTGAAATGCCTACTGATATGAACTGGATTTTATCCATAAGTGTAAAATGATGACATACAGATGGTGCTTAGGTTTTGTACCGGTTGACCCACTTTTTGCGATAGGACTGCAGTTCTTGGCATTTTTGTTGTAACGACACATGTTTGTCTTTTTGTTGTTGTTGTTATCTGCTATATCGTTATTTGGAAAAGGAGATCAAGGATAATTGGTTAGGAGTAATCAAACCCTTAGGCGAAACGAAATCGAAAACACAAGGGCTTATGAAACTATATATTGAGTAACAGGAATATCATCAAAATTGGGTCTGAATGGAGGCCCTCTGGACCTCAATGCAGTAACTGTTGTTGTTCCACTTGTTGTACTAGATATGTTACGTATGGCAAGACAAAACTCATTGCATTTGTTGATCTCGAGGAAGAGAGAACAGATTTGTGGCTGCGACAAGTAGAACATTATTCGACGCCACCTATGACAGATATCCAAAAACGGTCAATCACATCATGACATTTATATTTATTTTAAATTCTGTTGAGTTAAAAAACAGGTGCCTCATTAATATACAAAATTTGGTAAAATAATATTTATCAAGTGGATTTGGTGGATTCAAAAAGGGGCATGTTTGTTATAAATTGGTCAGATTTGTGGAATAACGAAAATAAACACTTTCTTTATTCCGTGCATCTGAAGCGATTGGTTCAACCGGTATAAATCCTGTTAGTCACCAATTGACCCAATTGTACAACAAATTCGCTCCAATTCTGTAGACATTGCAAAAAGATAAGGACATGTACAATGGTCATAACGTTTTAAACAAGTACAAGATCAATGTTTTGGCGAAAATTGGTCAACAAGTTTTATTATACATTTATTTTTAGAAAATCAGATCTAAATCTGCATTACAAAATAGGTCTTGACAAGTTCAACTTTGCTGAAATTCAAGAGCGGTTATTCTTGATAAGTCGATAAACAAAAAGGCTCTGTCTATTTGCTGTATGAGATGATAAGCGTATACTACATGACATAATAATTGAAAAATTGCACACAAGTCGATGCTTTTTTAGGAATGGAAGGCTTTTTGCAAACAATTTGAATTGATAAAAATGATATAGATAAGGGAGGTAATGTGTAATATGCGAATGTTCTGAAGTAGAAAACAAAAACAAACCTGATTTGAAATGTTTATTTTTTCCAACAATTTGTGTCCTATTGAACATATCACTAAACAAGTTTTCAATTAATACTTAATGTTATCATATTTGACACTCAAACAATGTAATACAAAACAATCTTGTCATGCGAGACAGTATTGAACCAATGATTTAACAATTAATTGGAGTTCTATCTGGATAAATATGGAGCTCTTGAGAGGGTTTGAAGAATTGATATATAGGACAAACTATTTTTAATGGTTAAGCTTCTCAGCGTATATTTCGAATTCCAACATACAGTCCGTGTAACGTAAAGTTAACAATACGAACGATGCCCGAACCATGTACGGACGATGCCCGTACGATGTACGTACGCTTCCCGAACGGTGTACGAATGCAAACGAAACGCTGACCGAACGTTGTACGGACGCTGAACGAATGATGTACGAACGAAACCATGTACCATAAACCATACCATAAACGATAACATAAGCGCCCTTTTGTCGTACATCGTATGGTTTTGCGTACATCGTTTCATTTAGCGTATACCGTATCGTTTAGCGTACATCGTTTCGTTTAGCGTATATCGTATCGTTTAGCGTACGTCGTTTCTTGGCATGCATAGTTTCGTTTAGCGTATATGTTTTTTTTTAAATATAAAACATGAATTGTGTTCTGTTAAATCTTTTTATATAGGTGATAATATGCGTAAAATTTAGATTGGATGCATGTTTCAGTTTTAATTAATAGTTTAATAAATTATAATTTAATCTGACTCGATGTTGATCCAACATTATTTACATAAAAGTTTGAAAATAAACACTGAAATAAATTTAAACAAATTAAAAGATACAATTCTGATTTTTTAGCCGTAGAAATACGTACTTGGTGAATGTGCGAGTAAACTACAGTCTGCAGAGTATTCAGTCAACATTTTTGAATATAGCCTAAGGTATCCCATTTTTTCCAAATGAACAATTTATTTTAGATGGAATTCGGAATTAACCTAATGTTCTTACAAAAGTATATTCGAGTCTTAAGGTTGACCTTTTGTTCAAAAGTGTTGTTAAATATTTTATGTATTCTCTTTATAGCATTATTCTAAAATCGACTGAGTAGCAGTTTTATCTATATTTCGTAATTAAACCATTTTGTTTAGATTATAGATTTTTTTATTCATTTTCAAATCAGACAAAAAAAACACCAAATATTCGAGAAATTTCAAATAAAACAATTACTTATTATGTGCCTCATCAACCCCAAACATAAATCCCTACCAATGTACAAACGATTGTGTACTATTTTAACTATAAATGCACTTGACTTTAAACAATCATCAACAATTGTCAGGCAAAAAACTAGACCTTTTCCCTCTATTCTTTAATTTTCTCTGTTCTTTATTTTGCCTGTTATACTCTATTCTAATTTTATATTTTTTTCTTTATTTTCCTGTATCTATACCTCCTTTATTCAGAGCAACCCCACCCTAAATATATATATGATACGCGCGGTCTATAGGTCATCGCTTGTGCCGTGATACACATGTTTGCATAACAAAGGATGTCCTTGTTCATATTTATAACATTGTAAATGTCCTCCTAATGATACATCTAATAGTTACCTCTGGACATTAAACAGCTAACTATAAATTCATCCGTCATATTCTTAGTTTTGTTATAATGTGAAAATCAAATAACATGATGAAACAATAATTATTGCAGATTTTCACTACGGAAATAATGGGAAATAATTGTAAACAAAACCACTCAATCACATCCCTACGCCACAAATTAAAGTCTAGCCTTTTCACATTAAAATACATTATTTTCATAAACCTATTTCTAAATAATTTTAAACAATTTTAAATCAAACGGTCATTGTTCTATTTGCCATAAAAAAAAACAAAAAAAAACAAAAAAAAACCAATTATTTTCATTTCTTATTTTAAACAGATCGATTGTTTTTCAATGGTCGGTGCCTGTCAGCATTTATAAAATCTAACACCGTGTTTGCCAGAAAGAAAGCTACATAGAACAGGAAAACAACAATGTCTTAGAAATACTTCCAGGCCCTATTTTCTAATTTCTGTTGTAATGTGGTGTAATGCAAAAAAGGTAACTCCTGAATACTGATTTGTACCCCTTAAGCATTTGTGGTTAATGACAAATCTATGGTAGTCTCTTTTTCTTTACTCGAAAGTATTCGACTAAATCATGTTTTATTGATGAAAATTGCTCATTGCTGACGAATGTTAAACATTGATCCCTAGATTTTCAATTGTTTAGTTGTTAGGTTACTGTCTGATCTCGCAAACCTGGCATTTTATGGTCATTATTTTTTGCATCCAATTGCACCAATGTATTAAAAAGATATAAACGCCACACCGTACGAGAGTCGTTATTTTACATAAACTATTAGTATTTTTTTTCTATAACGAAATACGAAACCACTTCTCGCAATTCGCTTTGGGGTTATTGTGCTTGTCTTTTGACAAAATATGGCCTTGTCTCAAAAACAAAAAGTATAACATAATATAGAGTATTGGTGACCTTCTGTTGTTGTCTGTTCTGTGGTCGGGTTGTTGTCTCTTTGACACATTCCCCATTTCCATTCTCAATTTTAATATATAAAACTGGACTAGAGTGAAGAGTTGGGAAGTAGGAATTCCGAATTTTAATTGAATGTTCTAAATCTTAGTGTATTTCTGATATATGATTGTACAGACTCAAAAATTTCTTTGTTTTGCTGAAATGAAAGGTCACCGTCGCCAGCCAATAAAAGCAAAATGAATATTAGTAGATCTGTCTAATTTTGAAAACAATATTTCTCTTGTTTCGTTGATAAAAGGGCACTTAAAAAATAGTGAATACTATCCTCATCAGGATGACCACAGCTGCATACGGGATTGGGTTTAATATTAATAAGGTTTAAATCTGCATTTGAATAACTGCACCCTATTTCTCAACTGTGTATCAATGATATTAAGATTTCTATCACCACAACTAAAATAGGAAGTGCGTACTGTGAATAAATACTCAGTTTACTATTATTTACAGCAAGTTATCACGTATAATACCACGTTAACAATTAGGGTGACAGTGTTTGATAGTCTGAAGGAGACAGCATCAAGGATTTAATAAGGCAAATTAAGCTTTTGTTGTACTCAATCTTACTAAAGTTTTCTTTATTATATTTAATAGATATATATCCGAGATACGATAATGTAGTTTTCTTTTCATATCACACCTGATCATCAATGATGGGATAATGTCTACTGAGAGAATTTAACCAGAGACTGGATAACGTAGAAATGACCAATCAAAGGTCACTGTACGGCCTTCAACAATGAGCAAAATTCATACAGCATAGTAAGATATTAAAGGCTCCGAATTGACAAATGTAAAATACACTCAACACTGTTCAAACATCACCGCACGTCAAACTTTGAACAGCAGAAAAACCTGATTGGACATTCGTGACAATTTGGCACGCCCTCATGAATTGGCGTACGTCCTATTATTATTAGTTATTATTTTCCTGTCTATTCTGTCATTTATTGCATTTGATTTGTAATGTGTCCTCATGTAACACATATTTGTGTTTGAG
This sequence comes from Mytilus coruscus, assembly GCA_017311375.1. Classification (NCBI taxonomy): domain Eukaryota; kingdom Metazoa; phylum Mollusca; class Bivalvia; order Mytilida; family Mytilidae; genus Mytilus; species Mytilus coruscus. Next base: position 31,050,151 of record CM029597.1, on the reverse strand, counting down.
TGTAAATAAAGAACTGAAAAATGTATTTTGCGTCAAATGTGCAATGAAGCCACGGATCGTCGTAATCTTCAAAAATAGTTCTTAAACGGATGATAAAATGTGGAATGTCTGAATAGAAATATAACAATTATGTCCACTGCGCGATTATAAAACGGGCTATATTTGGACATTTTGAGATACTATAAGTACTTGTTTTCTGTGATAGAATTTCAGAGGTCAATACGACTTTTAATCAGTTGGATTTTCAATTTTAATTAAAAAATGTGTTTGGTTTTCTTCTTTTCTTCAAATTCAAATCATGATTCTTTAGTTTGAACATATTTTATTGTTAAAAATGACAAATGGATTAGACACAAGTTTTTCAACTTAGTGACGTCTTCTCCAATACATACATAAATATACAATTTAGCATGAAGATATAAAAATAAATTACATATAAATTTTAAGAATCGAATCAATGGATATTTTCCACTTAATATAACTAATCGAGTGCGCCTATTTTCAGAAGAAATAAATACAAACACACCGAGCTGTGTAAAATAAAACATGTTAGTGTACATGACAAGTCATGTGTGTGAATTTGTTTAAATGTAAATTATACACTCATAGTTTATGATGTGATACATATTAAGTCGCTTTTCTAGTTACGGATTAATAGGAAAACGGAATAAATCTACACGTAATTGTAAGTATCTATTTTGTTTTTTAATTCAAACCATTGAAACGTTTCAGAATACAATAGTCAATCATAAAGATCATTCGATTATTGTATCCTTAAGAGCATAAATTGATCATGTTCTAGTAAGATCTGTTACAGAATAAGGTTGTCAAAGTTGAGAAAACGCTTTGTACTTTTTATATACTTTGTGGACAAATAGAACAACACTATCATTTTCGTCAGAACTCAAAGACTCTTCACCAGAGAGCAATACATAAATTGTAATATTGACAGCAAAACATTGATTTCATTTATCATTATAAGCCTTTGTGAAGAAAAATTGTTACAATATAATAAATAAATAATGATTCTTCGATATTTCCCATTGTCTTCTGAAAATAAGTTGAATAATTCAAAATTTGTATACCAAACATTTAAAATTTTACTCTGCGTTTATAAATAACATTGAAAGTACAACATCTTATAAACGATAAACATTGATAGAGGTAAATGAGCCACTCTTTCTCATGTTGAGATGGAATATGTTCGTTATTTGATTTAACGAGTTTAACAATCGAAACCCTGAAATATCGTCTTATGACAAGCACGAAAATGGCGAAACTAAACTTCCAACAGCGGACAATGATTTCTTATTATACAATATTCTTTCAATGGATTTTTAAATGCAATGTAGAACTTATCAATTAAGACATTTCTTATCCCTTTGAAATATGAAGTCACATGCACGAAGAAGTTTGTCTGACGTATGAAAAGTGAAAAAAGGCATGACAGGAGTTTAGAGAAAAAGGCAGTATGGGCATTTTGCCAAAAGAAAAGGCATGATGACTTCATGTAAAACAAGTCAGAATAAATTAATAACTAAGAAAGGCAGGACAGAATAGAGTGTAAAATTAAAAAAGCAGGACTACATTTACATTGAGATAACATTTAAAGAAAATGCAGGACAACATTTTTCATCCTAGCCACCCCTACCCGCCCCCCAACTCCATACAAATTTAATGGTATCTCCCTAGTGTTGATCTCAACAACGAGCTTTGTAACCGCAGAGATAAAAGTCAATTGTGAGTCGGTGTGACTCTATCCACCAACAACACATAACCACAAGCTGAGTGAGGAGACTTTCTTGCTATAAGACGGCTAGAACTATTTCGACCTTGTCGTCTTATTTTTAAAATTACGTCATAGATGATTATCTGATCACTACAACGTTTTTACAAGATATTCGTTCCCGTGAAAACTAAGATTTGTTTAACTTTCAAATTTCATCGAGGTCTCTTCTCATGATATTACGGCTATCTGTATGTTGGCTTTAAAGTCGACATGATAACAGGTTAATGTATTTCAGTGAATTTAAGATTTGTTGCAATTCTAAAGTACAATGGTTAAATCAATCTTATCTTTGATGTGCCACATGGGCATCCCTATAAATAAGACAGTCCATGCGTGACCCATGGCATTAGATATATTTTGCATGTCATTGGATATTTTCTATCATAATCCAGGCCAGCTAATAACTAGTGTGAAGCTAGCACTAATAACCTATATTATTTACGTGTCTGAAATTTTGAAAATGAAACTAAACTCTATAAAGAACAGACCTTTACGAACGTCGGGTTGGGACTTTATTATTTGTGTGAACTTGGGATTTACACGTATTAAACTCTTCACTTTTCGGGATTCGAGGAAAAATATTTAGCAAACATTGCTGATGAACACAAATAAAAAATAATTCTGTATCATAAATTTAATTTGTTAATATTTGCAACTCTTGAAAAATTTCAAAACCAGCTGATTTTTTTTATTTCTTCAAGTTGAATAACTTAAAAAATGGGGATATACACGACTTCCCAAATTTAATCTAAAATTCAACTACATTACTCAACACTTTGAATATTGAAACAATACGAGATATAAATATGTTTTTTTTTTTATCAAATTCGAATACTGGGAGCTATCTGAAGTCTGTTCATAGGATCTCAGTTTTAATATAGGCGTGGCAATCCATCACTTTTATCCAATCAACTGTCCTTAATAATAAAGATTGGCGTGCAATTGTGTCTGTGTCAAGTTAGATAAATATATTCATATTTCTGGACGTACATATGTCGGGGTTTAGGCTATTTCATTCGATAGTAGTAGATGAAAAAAGGATTTTCTGTTATTCTATCTATAACTGAAAAAAGTGTCATTAAATCGTAGAGGCAGTCCCACTTTATGTGAAGAATAGAACATTTTGGATTTTCTTCTGTTCACTACCAAATGTCAGCCTGTACCACTGAAAATATATAACTTCCGGACTAGCAAACACGGGCAACCCAGTTACTAATATTCCTGCTTCCAACTAAACGTCATGTTCTAGATTGTCGGAATCTTGTTGAGTACAACCATTCAATGACTCACGTGCATATTACATAATTGGTGTTAAGTTTTTGCGAATAAGATAATTCCTAGTCAATACATATTTCATTTTTATGCCCCACCTACGATAGTAGAGGGGCATTATGTTTTCTGGTCTGTGCGTCCGTCTGTTCGTTCGTTCGTCCGTCCGTCTGTGTGTCAGTCTGTCCCGTTTCAGGTTAAAGTTTTTGGTCAAGGTAGTTTTTGATGAAACTGAAGTCAAATCAATTTCAAACTTGGTACACTTGTTGCTTATGATATGATCTTTCTAATTTTAAAGCCAAATTAGACTTTTGACCCCAATTTCACGGTCCACTGAACATAGCCTTACATCAACTGTCAAGATGAAGAACAGGAAATAAAAGCCCTGTTCATTGATAATTTTCTATGTTTTCTATGTATTGTGTGCGATTTTGTCCCATGTACATTTACTCCATATCCTTTCATAGAAAATGAAAGTGGGAGTTTCAGGTTAAAGTTGTTGGTCAAGGTAGTTTTTGATGAAGCTGAAGTCCAATCAACTTGAAACTTAGTACACTTGTTGCTTATGATATGATCTTTCTAATTTGAAAGCCAAATTAGACTTTTGACCCCAATTTCACGGTCCAATGAACATAGAAAATGAAAGTGGGAGTTTTAGGTTAAAGTTTTTGGTCAAGGTTGTTTTTGATGAAGTTGAAGTCCAATCAACTTGAAACTTAGTACACATGTTCCCTATGGTATAATCTTTCTAATTTAAACGCCAAATTAGATTTTTTACCCAATTTCATGGTCCATTGAACATGGAAAATGATAGTGCGAGTGGGGCATCCGTGTACTTTGGACACATTCTTGTTTTAGAAATTTAATCTTGTGCTTGCACACTTTAAAACTTTTCTATATTGTATAGAATTTACCATTGGAATCAAAAGTAATACCTAAGTGTTTATGACAGGAGACAATTCTACTACTTGATTTTGAAGTTCCATTTTAATTTCATCTGGAGAAGAATTACAGGAGAATAGCATAGTAATTGTCTTGTTAGGATTAAAATCAATAAACCAATCCTGAGACCATGCTGAAATTTGTTCTAAATCGCTATTTAAGACATCCTCTATTGTGTAAGGACTATTTCTTGAATAAGAAAGGGATGTTTCATCAGCACACAATCGAGTTAGACTTATCAAATTACCAGCTATGTCATATACATGAGTAAGGAATAGTAGGGAACCTAATAAAGAGCCTTGTGGAACTCCTGCATTAGTATTCTCAAAAGGCGAATATGAACTTGAAACAAAACGCTTTTGCAACTAATTAAGTGATTAAATACATTTTAAATACAATTTTTTCAAATACTTTGCCCACTGCTGATAATAATGAGATTGGTTTATAATTGGAAATCCGGTTTTGAAAATAAATATATGCTCAAACTGAAAGTCAACTCATTTTAAAGAAGTTTTGAAAATAAAATGGTTAAATGCATTTTTTTACATAAAGCACAAATAAATTTACATACATTATCAGATCAAAATATCTTAAATACCCCAGTCCAGAGATACTGTGTATATTCGACTGAATATACCATATCGATAATTTTACATTCGTACTTGTTACGTAACAAGATCTGTGTCCAGGTAAAAAGATCCAGCAGGTGGTGTATATTCTAAAGTGTTTATTGCCTTCCATTTTACATCTGACGATGACATTTAGCTTTAGGGCCATTTTGTTTTCGCAAAGAAAAACTAAAATTAAAACAAATTATATATATAATATTCTGTTGAAAATCTTTGTAAAGGTAAACTGATAAGCATAACGTCTTCGCAATTTCTTGTTCAGATCCAGGGACACAGATGTCAGAATGAATAAGAAAACACTAAATTCTTAAACAATATATTGTAAAATGGACACCAAGCACATTTTGATAGACAAGTGTACTGATAGATTTTCTTGTGTATTTTCTATGTTCTGAAACTTCAACATCCCATCAACAATATTTAAATTAAAGTCCTAAGTTTTATAGATTAAATATATGTTTTTAAATATCATTTGCAAGGCTGCATGCACATTGCACCTATCGTTTTCATATATTTCTTTTCCGCCATGCATAAGTTTACTTTGACTTCTATATATATAATGTTTTCAGAGATCGATTTATAAACTTTATGCTTAAAATAATTAACCCACACAGAGCGATAGCACAGACAGAAAAATTCTCTGGAAAGAGGACTGTTTGCAAATCATTTTGAAAGAAAACTGAATTATTTTGATATCCTAATGATAATGTTTCTTTTGACAGCACTATATTTTATTGATTATTCAATATATGTATATGGTATCCGGCATTTATATACATGTACATGCATAATAAAATCGCTTGGATATATTTTAGTTGATTGATTGTAAGTTGTTTAATGTCCAGTGTAAACTATTTCAAACATTTCTATGAAGAAAAGAGTTTCTCATTCCTAGGAAGATTTAAGGATTTTTGTGCACAATGTAATTTAAAGTATCAACTCCGTGTTTCAAAGTAAAAAAAACAATATTGTTTTTCTTCATATTTAAAAAAAATGGATTTGTTTTGTGCTCAATAGAATTTACTACGACCAATTAAATAGTATTTTCAATGAGGTTTATATTTAGGTGTGTGCCAAATAGGGAAACAATAAACTGGTAATTTGGTGACCATTTAGACTTCGTTTAGATGAAACACGTCTCCAAAATTAATAGTTTAAAATTTTGGGGAGTGAAAATTGTAAAGTGAGACTTTTCTTTTATTGTTAACTTTGCACTAAAATGTATATTCAAACCTATTCTATTACTTTCCTCTGAGCAAAGTCTTAAGGAAATATATATTGAATAACTCTATCAAATATGGTTTGTTTTAAACCGAATTAAACGTACATCAAACGGAACTGAAACTGTAGGAGATCATAGTGGGTTTAACGACAACGAGACAGCAATCAAACAACAAAAAAACACATAAGGACAGCTAGTGGGCAACATATATAGTGTTCACCAATAGAAAGGTGTATACACAACATCCCTAATTTCTTTATCATTGTGAATAAATTTTTCCCGGAAAATAGAATACATGAACTACATGTCTTTGATTTAACAGAACAAATAATAAAAGATCTGGCATTAAAACGTGATTCTCCATATAATTTAAAAATTGAAGAGAAAGCCAGAATATGAAAGTTATACAAATTAAAGAATACCAATCTTAAAGTTTTACTACTTAGAGGTATATTTTCCCCTTTCTTTTAACCTATAAGTAAACTTCCTGAGAGCCGATGATTAAATATCCTAATTTTTCCGAAATGTTCATATATAATATTAATAGGGCGTCAAGTGTTTAAACAGTTATTTGCCAATCAAATCGGTATGCACGTTAAATAAATATTAAAATGTCATATAAATAATGCTTAAAAATGATGCAATTATATTATCAATCTAAAAATATAAATCATGAACACAAAAAATAATATATGTATTAAATGACTGAAGCAATTTAAAATTCTAAGGATATTGTTACAATATTGCCGAAAACTGAGACTACTATAACTGTTATACGTGTAGTAGTCTCAGCCGAAAACAATACGTAATTGAAAAATATAAGCAAGTATGACAAACCAATCAAAATTTATTGTTTGGGATTATTCATGGTTGACTAGTTCTATATTAACCAGTGACACGTGTCCTAATTATTAAGAAAAGTATTAAACAGAAATAACCGTTTTTTCAAAACTATATTTTCAAAATTCACTGCATGATTTAAACAGCTTAAAAGTTTTTCATTTATTTTATCTTTGTGCGTATACAAAAATTGAAAGCAAGTTGAACTTCAATGTTCATGACTTACGAGTATTAGATTTCTTTTGAAATTGACCGATGAGCGGCTTTTCACAAATACCGAACAAAAGAATATGGCGTAGACGTCAATTAATGGACAAGCAACCCAACGAGAAAAATAAATAAGAGGCATCTATAACTAGTTTTGAGTTAGAGAAATCATTCAATGCCATATGATTCTATTTAGGTTTGTGCGTTTTTCGATTTACGAATAAGTCAATAAGATAAAATAAATAAATAATTGAAGCCAAAAAAAAAAAAAAAATACAAAAAAGATACATGAAATAAAATAATAACATAAGTTTACAAATACGTACCTAGGTGCATTTAATAAAGCAACATTTAAACCTTTTTTAGACGGCGATGTTCCTTTGGCTCCATCATACGGTGTGTATATATCCCAACTCGTTCGTTATGCCCGTGTGTGTAGTGATGTCATAGATTTTAACGAACGTAATCAATGCATCACTAGTAAATTATTAAGTCAGGGATTTCGTTACCATAAATTACGTAAAACTTTTGCTAAGTTCTTTCATAGATACAAAGATTTGATTAGTAAATTTGGCTGTACCTGTAGAAAACTGATTAAAAACGGTATTTCACATCCTAAATTTTACGGTAATATTGTACTTAAAGCGCGGAAATCACTATATGATCCGTGTAAACTCATCGAACCTTTAAATAAACTTATTAGTTCAGGTTATCTTACCAATGTTGTAATTAGATCTTTGAATATAGTTTACATTGGCACTAATATCGATTTTGTCATCAGCAAATTAAAACATAACTAAATTTGTATTCTTTTCAAACGGGATGTTTAAAGACACACCCACGTTCATTTTGATCTATAAAGAGGTTAAACTCCTAACTATCCTACTGTCTGTCGATACATTTATTTTTGGCATTGCACTAGTCATGTCTTCTTTGACTGTCCATGACGTTAAAATACTAAATCCCTGGGATGTGTTTTAGTTGATTTTAGTCTCTGATGCATGATTTTTATTATTAATTGTTTTGGCTTTTAACTGGCTGTCAGTAACTGCGAGTACTCTCAAATCGTACTTTCTTGTTTATTTGACCTGTTGATACTAATTGTAATGCTTTTTGTTATTTAATGTTATTGAGGGTTATATCTGGTCTATATACCAGCTTTGATAAGTGTTTGGTACTAATATAAATTTCCACTTCGTACTATGAACATCAAAATTATTTATTTTGTTAAAATATTTCCTTTCTCTATTGTAACTGTATACGTATACCTAACAACAAAATTATTTTATTTACCTGTGTTTAAAGTTATTGCAAATGGCTGATATTTTTGTTCGAGCATATTGTTTTTCTTAAATTGTTTAACATTTCATACCGATATAACATGTTACTTTTATTATTCTTCCCTTAGTTTATTTATTTTGAATTTACATTGTATCATAGGTCAAATTTATTTGTTCAGTGTATGTTCAATGGTGTTACTATGTCCTTTGATTGAGTTAAGCTATTTCAGTTGATATTTTATAGTGTGTCTTTCTATGTTGTGATGTTACACTATTGTTTCAGAAAAAGGGTGAAGGTTTGGTACCATTAAAACGTTTAAACCCGCTGCATTTGTTTGCACCTGTCCTAAGTCAGGAATCTGATGTTCAGTAGTTGTCGTTTGTTGATGTGGTTCATAAGTGTTTCTCGTTTCTCGTTTTTATATAGATTAGACCGTTGGTTTTCCCGTTTGAATGGTTTTACACTTGTAATTTTTGGGGCCCTTTATAGCTTACTGTTCGGTGTGAGCCTAGGCTCCGTGTTGAAGACCGTACTTTGACCTATAATGGTTTACATTTATAAATTTTGACTTGGATGGAGAGTTGTCTCATTGGCACTCATACCACATCTTCTTATATCTAATTATTATTACCATTTTTTTTTTAATTGTAATTTTATGTTTATGTATATTTAATGTTACCCGATATGGAGTTCTTCTAAAAGATAAAATTCACTTGAATGGGTATTTCTGGTGTATATACATGTATCACACGTGCTATCTACACGTACAATATACAGAAATGACACGACTGGGTATTGTAAAGTTACTGAAGGAGATTAATGTCAAATGCATATCCTCAAGCGAAGTATTTATTGGTTTTCAGGACTGGATATCGGCCTTCAAAACACCGTGTGTACACAAACAAAACAGTATTCATTTTTACGCAGTCTAGCCTGAGAATAAAAGTTTTGGCAATTTGTGTAGGATTTTAATTTTAGAATGTAATGAACAAGAAGAAGATCTTTAGAAACCTTAAGTGAATCGGAACATGAGCTATGCACGATGAAAGGAAAAGTTTGGTGCGTCGATAAGAAATTTCATAGAGGCATGTGATATTTGTAAAATTTCAAGTCTTTCAATAACAACCATTTGTAGAACTGATTATTTCGATCCTTCAAATATGTGTAAAATAATTAAAATTTATATTTTTAGTCTCTTTCATAGATACAATTGTAATATGCTTATAAATACTGTAGATTTGTATTTGATCATCGATTGCATGCATAACGTCCAGTGACAAATATTTCATGTATTCGTACAAAGAATTAAAATACGATTGATATTTAAGGTAAATGATTTGCGTTAGAATAGGTGAAACTTGGCCAGAAGCTTACCTCTAAAATAAAGAAATATAAAAAGGTAAAGTTATTTTTAATTCTGTATTTTACTCATACATGGACTTAAGCACTTTTACAGTCAACATAATAGTTTTAACACCGACAGCAGGAATCACAAGCGACGCTGGTTCCATAGATGTCTTCAGCGAATTTTTATATATCCCTGGCAATTTTCGGTTTATATCAGACTCTGACATTGAGGGCAACAAATACCATGGATATGTCTTGTCCTTTTGTTTTTAATACGTTTAGATATAAAACGTGTATCTCATACAAAGCCTCATTTATAGAACATTATATATAATTGATTGTGTCAAGGAAATATTTGGATCAGAGAAATAGTTGGTGGAGGAGAGAGAGAGAGAAAGAGAGAGACTTATATCGCGGTATTTGGTCTCGTGTTATTCAAGTCAAAATGTGATGGGAGGAAACGTTTCCCCTTCGTTTTATATATATTCCATAATGAAAATTAGTTGGAGATTTAATCCAATCCAAACTAATAATTGTTTTTTTTTTATCCCGCATCTTTTTATATTAAATTATTTCAACTCAAAATAATAATTGAAATAACTTTCTGAAATGAAACCCTAACATATATCAGACGCTTAACAAAACGATATACCATACGATTGATGAAACGCTAAACGATATCACATACCATACGATAAACGAAACGCTAAACGCTAAACCATACCATGTACCATACGACAAATAAAACGCTTAACGATACCATGAACCATACGATATACAAAACCCTAAACGGTGACATTTACCATACGATGAACGAACGATGAACGAACGCTAACCGAACGTTGTACGGACGCTATACGAATGATGTACGAACGATGACCGAACTCTATACGAACGATTCCCGAACGCTGTACGTACGATTCCCAAATGAAAAAAGTGTTAACTTTTACGTTACAGGGACTGTACATTCTACTATTTTTAAAGATATATTTTATAAGTCTACGAATAATGAAATTGTGCTAAATGAGTTTTGTTAAAATATCGAATGTACTCAAACCCGATACCCTGTGTGATTGGAAGACACTTACTCGGTATCAAGTTGTCTCAATTAATCAATTAATCAACGTACTTGAGTCAGTAATGTCTTCTAACCAAGTAGCATACATCATTCAGTCCGATGACTGTGCATCGCTCAACTCTTAATACCGACCTCCGGGAAGACGAAAATAATTTCAAAGAACTACTTAGTGTTTGTTTGTAATTTAAATTTTTGAAATAAACATTGCTACCTACATCCATCAATTGGACACACAACTTCGAATACTGATGGATTCAGTCGAGGATTATGCCAGGCAATGGCTTTAAGTGAGAAATAAGACGTAAATACTCTTTCCGAATGGGTTAAAACTGCAAAGTCGTTGATACAAATTAGACTTAAAAAGCTGAATGAGTCTATGAAAACATACGGTACATCGATCTGTAAAGACCCAAATGTAGCCAAGCACTAGTCCATAACAAATATGTTATTGTCCCGCAGGTAAAGCCCAAACAACATCATGTTTGTGTGTAAATGACATTACATAAACTGCTTGATAAATGAAAAGTAAAATAATAAAAATACCGAGCTCCAAGGAAAATTCAAAACGGAAAGACCTTTATGAAATGGTAAAATCAAAAGCTCAAACACCTCAAACGAAAGGAAAACAACTGTCATATTCCTGACTTGGTACAGGCATTTCCTTATGTAGAAAATGGTGACTTAAACCTAGTTTTATAGCTAGCTAAGCCTCTCACAGTCGCATACTGAAATAGGTATTCACAATTCACTTGGAAACTCTACATATACCCCACCGACACTTACCAAAGAGGGAATCCTGGTTAACCATAGGTTCGTATGATTCTTTTGAAAGTCAACCAAAGATGAAGAATTGGATCTCCCTTTATTGTATCGGATACCTAAATTACATAAGTGTTCTTACAAACGACGTTATATTGCTTGTTCTTTCAAGTGTTCTACGAAACCTCTTTCTAAATTATTAACATCAATTGTGTCAGCAATCAAAGCCGGACTTCAAAGTTATGGGGAAACCATCTATTCTAGTTAGTGCATAAAGCAGATGTGGATACTAAAAAAATCCAAAGATCTGTTAAGAGTACATATAATACTAAAATTTATGATAAAAAAGATAATTTTTCATTTCCTATTGTTAATTATCCATTTTTAGATGGTGACGTTCACTTGTCACCATCTTATGGTGTTTATATATCTCAACTTGTTCGATTCGCTCGTGTATATAACAACGTATTTGATTTTAACGAAAGAAATCTCTGTATTACTGAAAAATTATTACATCAGGGTTTTCGATATCACAAACTTGTCAAAACATTTACTTAATTTTATCATCGGTACAAGGACATCATTCGTAAATATAAATCAATGTGCAGACATCTTATACGTTCAGGTATTTCACATTCAATTTATGGTAATATTCTATATAAAGCACAAAAATGTCGTCATTCACCTCAAAAGCTTACTAAACTTTTAAACAGACTTATTCAGATGGGATATAGTTACGATACTGTCAGGTCATTAAAGATGTCAATTGTTAAAATTAATATTGATCCACTCATAGGGTCTTTGCATCGGAAATAAACACATTTATTTTTAAACCAATTGTTGGTATGATACGGGTTATGTTCTTCTCGTTTGTTTTATGATGGTGTTATACTTAACCCCTAACGGGAGGGATTGTGCTTGATTTCCATAGGATGAATACATAATCTCTTAATCAGTTTAATTGAGGTATGGAGCTGGCATTTTGCTTAGTTTTTTTTAACCTATTCAAACATCGGACTCAGACTTGTTTTAAACTGAGTTTTAATGTGCGTATTGCTGTGTGTTTGTTTATTCTACATTGGCTAGAAGTATAGGGGAGGGTTGAGATCTCACAAAACATGTTGAACCCCGCCGCATCTTGGCGGCTGTCCCAAGTCAGGAGCCTCTGGCCTTTGTTAGTGTTCGCTGAACTAGTACACATTTTTGTTTAGGGGCCAGCTGAAGCCCGCCTGCGGGTGCGGGATTTTCTTGCTGTGTTGAAGACCCCTTGGTGGCCTTGAGCTGTTTTCTGCTCTTGGTCGGGTTTTTGTCTCTTTGACACATTCTCCGTTTCCATTCTCAATTTTATACAATGTAAGTCCCTTTCCTCTTGCAATAGTATTAACACATTTGACTCTTTTACCCTTTACAAATGTAATCCTCATTCCTAACTAAAAGACAAATTGCAAGAACTGGCCCTGCTTTGTTTCAACAAAAAATTCTCTGAAACTATCTTTATCAAGATGCTCAATTTTGTGATTGACGACATATTTGTTAAGTTTGCAAGACTATTTTTCAACAAACAATCGGCATTCCCATGGAACTAACTGTGCTCCTCTTTTTTGCCGAGTAGTTCTAATACTCATATGTGGCTGACTTAATACAGGAGCTTCTTAGAAGAATGAAAAGAAACAAACATGTGCAAAGATCTATTCGTCTCACGTTTTTCTATTCACAGCGAAAAAAATGTCTTGGTAAGGAGACAATACACTGGAAATGATGATTTTCTTTTTCTTACAAGTACATTAATTCTTAATTATTAAAACCTACAGGTGGTTATAAGAATTAAACAAATACAAAAAAAAAAAAAGAAAAAAATAATTTAAAAATCAATTGTTCGGAGAACAATTGAAGGTCTTTCCACATTACATTTCTAAATAATTGATAAGAAGCTACTTCCGGTTAATCCAAAGTTACGATTGGCATCTAATCATAGGTTTCTTCATACAGCCTAAAAAATATACAGTTTCTATATACTTTTGACTAAAACTTGGGAGATAATTTGCTACTTCCGTTTACGAAAATGTCATTTCCAATCTCACATGATAGCTTTTTTGCCACTGATTCCGAAAATATATGGTTTTTATATATTTTCTTTCAATTAAGGGAGCTAATAAGCTACTTCCGGTTTTCAAAGAGCAACATTAGAGTCATTAAAAGGTTATTGCATGTTGATGCTAAAAAAAATATAGTTTTTAATTCTTTTTCCCGTCAATTACTGCAAAAATAGCTACTTCTGGTTTGAAAAAGGTCACTTCTGGTTGATATTTTTCAAGGTCATATGTTACTGAACTCTTTGCAAAAGACACTATGGCTTTATAATGTACCAAAATGAAGTTATATTGGATTTACTTAAAATCTTAACATTTAAGGGGCAATAACTCCTATAAGATATCATCAGATAGCGTTCGACTAAATTTACCATTTATTCCTCTCAACAACCCAAACATTTTGCATCAGTTCTTTAGTATCTAGCTTTCATAGTTTGAGAGGAGATGCACACACTATCAAAGGGCAAAATTTAAAATATGACCTTGACCTTTCACCTTGACCTGATTTTCCAAGCTATGACTCAGGGATCTCAAATTAAAAGTCTTTAAGTCTTACGGCTTACGGTTATTGAGTTACACTGACACACCGATATAATAAATAGCGACGGGTAGATAACTCCTGTAAAATGTCACCGGATCGCTTCGATCAAATAAGCCAAAAATTCCTGAGGATGTAACGAGCAATTCAGAAAAAGAATTTTGTCGTTATCTTTTTTTGTTACGAAGGAGATGCACACAAATGATAAACAGTGAATGAGGAGATAACTCTTACAAAAAAAATTGTTCGGCTTAGCAGGGTGAAATTTAAAAGCGCATACTCTGTAAAATACAATATAAGAAATATTTATGCGACATATTGCGAAACAAATATTTATTGCAAGAAAAAAGTTTGGTGGAAGAAAGAAAAAAAAATTAAAAACCAATTGATCAGAGAACAATTGAAGGTCTTTCCACCCAAAGCGATATATTTTGATATGAAAATATTAAAATCCAGTTAAAAATGTCATTTCTGGCAACATATGATAGCTTGTAGTATGCTGATTCAAAAAATATATGGTTTATATACACTTTTGTTTGGAATAAGGGAAAAAAATTGTTACTTCCGGTTTGAAAAATTTATTTTCGGTATTATTTTATAGTTTACTTGACACTGATTCCAAAAATATATGGTTTCTATATACTTTTGCCTATAATAAGGGAGATAATTAGCTACTTCTGGTTGATTGAAAGTCACATCCGGTCTCAAATGATAGGTTTGTATATGCATATTTAAAAGAATATACGGTTTCTATGTACTTTCCCATCAATAAAGTGGAAAAATGGCTTCTTCCGGTTTACTCAAGGTCACTTCCGTTGACTTGTTGAGGGTTATATGTCATCCAACATTTTGCAAAAGACCTTATGGATTTATCATGAACCAAGTTGAAGTAATAATCAATTAACCTTATATTAAAACATTTCAGGGGCAAAAACTCCTATTAGATGTCATTAGATTGTTTCAGACCAAATGTATCATATCTTCATCACAATAAAGCAAACATTTTGCACTAGTTCTTTTATATATATCTCTATAAGTGTCAGAGAAAATTCAAAACCAAGAAAAGTAAAAATTGAAAACATAACCTTGACCTCATTTTCCAAGTTAGGACCCATGGGCCTCAGATAAAAAGATTCTAGGGTTATACGGCTAACAGTTTAGGAGTTACAAAAACATTCCGACGAATTTATTTGGTAAAGGTAGATAACTGCTATAAGATTTCACGGGATCGCTTCGATCCAAATTAGCCAAAAATTCCCGAGGATGTAACAAACAATTCAGAAAAAGAGTTTAGTCGGCATCTTTTTTGTTACGAAGGAGATGCACACACAAGATAAACAGTGAATGGGGAGATAACTCTTACAAAGAAAATTGTTCGTCTTAGCAGGGTGAAATTTAAAAGCGCACAAACTATACGATACAATATGAGAAATATCTAAGCGACATATTGCGAAACAAATATTTATCGCAAGAACAAAATAAGGCAGAAGAAAAAAAAAAAAAAAAAATTAAAAACCAATTGTTCAGAGAACAATTGAAGGTCTTTCCACATCAATTTTCAAATTTATTGAAAAGAAGCTAGTTCTTGTTTACTCAAAGTTAAAATTGGCATCTTATCATCAGTTTCTTCATTCTGATGCGATAAATAAGTGGTTTCTATATACTTTTGAGTGAAATAAGGGAGGTAATGTGCTACTTCCGTTGAAGTAAATGTCACTTCCGGTCTCATATGATAGTTTCTTTCACACTCATTCTAAAAATATATAGTTTCTATATACTTTTGCCTGTAAACCAGGAGATAACTGGCCACTTCCGGTTGATTCAAAGTCACTTTTAGTCTTAAGTGATAAGTTAATGTATTAAAATTACAAAATATATGGATTCTGAGTACTTTTCCATGAAAAAAGTGCAAAAATGGCTACTTCCGGTTTTCTTAAGGTCACTTCCGGTTGTCTTTTGTCAAGGTCATATGTCACTCAACCTTTTGTAAAAGGTCATGGCTTTATAATGAACCAAGTTGAATTGATAATCAATTAACCTGATAATTAGACATTTCAAGGGCACTAACTCTTAAAGATGCCATAAGATTGTTTCAGACATAATGTAACATATCTTCATTACAAGAAAGCAAACATTTAGCATTTTGTTCTTTTATATATATCTATAAAAGTGTTGGAGAAAATGTAAAAACAAGGAAAAGTCAAAATTGAGAACTTGACCAAGACCTCGTTTTCTAAGTTAGGACCTAGGGCCTCAAATAAAAAAAAGTCTAGGGTTATACGGTTAACGGTTACTGAGTTAAAAAAACATACCGACAAATTTATTTGCTAAAGGTAGATAACTCCTATAAAATTTCATCGAATCGCTTCGATCCAAATTAGCCAAAAATTCCTGAGGATGTAATGTAACGAACAATTTAGAAAAATAATTTTGTCGATATTTTTTTTTGTTACGAAGGAGATGCACACACTTAATAAACAGTGAATAGGGAGATAACTCTTACAAAGAAAATTGTTTGGCTTAGAATGGGTGAAAATAAAAAGCACATAAACTGTATGATACTATATAAGAAATATCTTATCGACATATTGAGAAACAAAATTTGGCGGAAGAAAAAAAAAATAATAATCAGAACAAATACAATAGGTCTTTCCACAGAAAAGTGGAAAGACCTTATAATCAGAACAAATACAATAGGCCTTTCCACAGAAAAGTGGAAAGACCTAATAATAATAATAAAAATATAAATCAATATTAACGGTCTTTCCCCTCCGAAACATTGATTGATTGGTTGGTAAGTTGATTGATTGATTGATTGATTGATCGTTTGATTGATTGATTGATTGATTGACTGATTAATGTTTAATTGAAAGTTTGCATGACACTCTCTCTATGCGAGGCATCGGACTTAACGTCCATATTCTGACCGAACGTGACTGCGTACTTGTTTATCCCGGACTCCTAGACGGACGGCCTGGATTTCCTAATGATAAAAGTCCTTACATCTTCTATTGATAAATTTTTTCTAATTTCAACGGGAACTCGGACATCATGGTTTTTGTTGTTTTTTTTTTTTTTTGGTGTGTGTGCATTTTGTTTGAACTTGTAGGAAAACTGAGTACATTTTGTCTTGGAAGTTTCACTTTCTATATTTGGATATGGAATGTTTAATTCTAATTTTAGGTCCGCGCGCGCAATGGTGTTGTGAAGTCACATGACGTTCAAATATATATGTCTAGAGTTAGATTATTAATTATTATTATCTTTTCATGGGAGACCGTTGAACAGAGCACATGTGTATTGATCAGATCAGAGAAACACAATAATTAATGGTTTTATTTTTTACAGGTCATTGATGTCGGATCATGCATGCATTTTATGTACACATGTTTATGGGAGCACAGATTTGTATTTAAATGCATGTTTAGAAATTTGATTGTAGGATTTCAATAATATCTACGAACTTGGGAGCGATTTCGACATGATTGATTTTAATTTCTCAATCAAGAGGACCGCACGTGTCTAACGGGAATATATCTTCTTGATTCATTTTACAGGTAAACTATTGTCTAATCGCTGATCACGAGTCTTCATTCGTTGCATGCACACACACATATTTCTGTTGTTATAGTATGTTAACAACACGTTTATCGATTAATTTCAGAAAATACATGAATTGAAGCAGATTTTTGCAAGGATGGATTTCTATTTCAGAAAGAAGTTTGTACATAAGAAGGATTTGCATTTTACAGTAAAATATACGGGAGTAAAAGCAATTTTTTCCTCATAGAAATGGGAAAACTAAAAAAAAAAAATCAGTTGAGAAAAAAGGGGGGATGAGTGTAGTGGTAGACTGTGGTTGATAATAGAAATAAGAAACATTTACAACATGATAGCTGCAAAGTTTGAAGTTTTGAAAAGTAATTTGTTGATTTTACCATAACAGGGGCATAGACCCTTCAACAAAATGACGCTTACCATTTTGACAAAAAAATTCCAGTAAGGACATGACGCGACAAACATTTTGGTTAAATTGTTTTGTCGATATCTATAACTTTTTCTCGGAAGAAGCAATATGAAATGAATGTAAAAAATCACAACATGACCTTTGACCTTTGACCTTCACCTAGTTTTCTTTATTTTGCACCAAGGACATCAAATCAACAGACCTAGTTCTCTATCACTTATGGTTTACCAGTTGCAAATGCATATCAATTATATCAAATGCATAAGGGGAAATAACTCTCATAAGGAGTCTCCTGATGGCTTCGGTCAAATAATTCTTCAGATCCTGAGGATATAACGAGCAAATTGGTGAAATAATTTTGTCGTAATCTTTTACGGTTGCAAATGTGATACGCATACATGAAAAACATTGTTTGGGGAGATAGCTCTTACAATAAAAAGTGTTCTGTTAAACAGGGTCAGCCTCAAAAGCGCAATAACTGCTCGATATATTGCGAAACAAAAATTTATCTTAAGAATAAAGTTTGGCGGAAGAAAAAAAAATTAAAAAAGAATAATATAGAAGGTCTTTCCACATAAACTTTCTAAATTATTGATGAGAAGCTACATCCGGTTTACTCAAAGTAGCTACATGTATTGGCGTCCAAACATAGTTTTTTTTCATTCTGATTCAATAAATATATGGTTTCTATATATTTTTTGCCTGAATAAGGGAGATAATTGTCGACTTCCGGTTTAAAAAATGTCACTTTCGGTCTCATATGATAGCTTTATTTACACTGATTTCAAAAATATATGGTTTCCATATACTTTTGCCTGTAATAAGGGAGATATTCTGTACTTCCGGTTTATATAAGGTCACTTCCGGTCTCAAATGATAGGTTTCTGTATGCGTATTTACAAAAAATATGGTTTCTAGGTATTTTTTAATGAAATTAGAGCAAAAACATGGCTACCTCCGGTTTACTCAAAGTCACTTCCGGTTAAAATTTTTGAAGGTCATATGTTAACCAAGAGTTTGCAAAAGACCGTATGGCTTTATTATGTACCAAGTTAGAGTAATAATAAATTAACCTTAAATTTAATCATTTCAGGGAAAATAACTCTTATAAGATGTCATTGGATTGTTTCAGACCAATGTATTATATCTTCATCACAATAAAGCAAACATTTTGCACTAGTTTTTTTATATATATAACTCTATAAGTATCTGGGAAAATGCAAACACAAGCAAAATTAAAAATAGAGAACATGACCTTGACCTTTGACAATGACCTAATGTTCTAAGTTAGGACCCATGGACCTCAAATAAAATGACCTTAGGTTTATACGGCTTACGATTTATGAGTTACAAAAACGTTACGACAATTGTTAGCGGCGGTCTTTCCCCTCTAAAACATAATTGAATGATTGATCGATCGATGGATTGGTTGGTTGGTTGGTTGGTTAGTTGGTTTGCCAAAAAAACACATTGGACCTAGACTGTAGGAACATGCTAAAAAAACAAAAGATGATCCCTCATCCTCTATTAAACACATGGACAAGACACCTGCATGAGTGATTAGTTGGTTGGTTGGTTGGTTGGTTGGTTGGTTGGTCGATTGATTGATTGATTAATTGATTGATTGATTGATTGATTGATTAATTGATTGATTTATTGATTGCATGGCACCTAGCTTTTCTGTGCGACGCAGCTAACTTAAATAACGCCTGTATTCTGACCGAACGTGACTGCGTACTGATACATCCCGCACAGCCAAATGGACGCCTGAGATGTCCTCATAAAAATTGATCCTAGCATCATTCGTTTATAAATTTTCTCTAGTTTCTATATTACCTCGGACTTCCATTTTTCATCTATTTGTTGTGTATGCATTTTGTTTGAATTTGTAAAAAAACGGAGTAAGTTTTATCTTGTAAATTTCATTTTCCTTATTTGGATATGAAATGTTTAATTCTAAATTTAGGTCCGCGCGAGATGGTGTTGTGAAGTCACATGACCCTCGAATATATATGTCTGGAGTTAGAATATCAATATCTTTTCAAGGGAGACCGTTGAACAGAGCACATGTGTATTGATTAGAGTAACACGATCACTATTGGTTTTATTATTTACTGGTCCTTGATGTCCGATCATGCATTTATTTTACGTACACATGTTTACTTGAGCATAAATTTGTATTTTAATCCATGTTTAGCAATTTGATTGTATGATTTCAGTAATATTTTCGAACTTGGGAGCCATTTCTACGTCATTGAATTTAATTTTCCAATCAAGCGGACCGCGCCTAACGGCAAAAATAATGCTGTTAACAAAACGTTTATCGATTAATTTCAGAAATACATGAATTGGAGCAGATTTTTGCAGGGATGAATTTCTATTTAAGAAGTTTGTACATAAGAAGGATTGCATTTTTACAGTAAAATGTACAGGACTGAACTTCAAGGCGAAATCGGATTCCTCCAAAAAAAAAAAAAAAAAAAAAAAAGGGGGCGGCTTTGTGGAGGATAGTGGACCTTGGTTGATTATTTAAGATAAGATGAATGTATACATCATGATAGCTGCAAAGTATGAGGCTATAATTAGTTAATTTTGTTCATTTTATCGTTTCAGTTGCATGGAACCCGTAAAACAATGACACGTGCCAAAACGTGTTTTCGACAAAAACTTTCCAGTTATATATCATGTCGCGAATTTTTTTGATACGGCTTACGATTTATGAATTACAAAAACAAAACGACAAATTTATTTGTTAAAGGCAGATAACTCCTATAAGATCTCACTGGATCGCTTCAATCCAAATTAGCCAAAAAGGATGTAACAAACAATTTAGAAAAAAAAAATTTGTCGTTATCTTTTTGTGTTACGAAGGAGATGCATACACTTGATAAACAGTGAATTGGGAGATAACTCTTACGAAGGAAATTGTTCGGCTTAGCAGGGTGAAATTTAAAAGCACATACACTGTACCATATGCATACAACATAAGAAATATCAAAGCCACATATTGCGAAACAAAAATGTATCGAAAGAACAAAGTTTGGCGGATGAAAAAAAAAATAATAATCAGAACAAATACAATAGGTCTTTCCACAGAAAAGTGGAAAGACCTAATAAATAATAGTAATAATAATAATCAGAACAAATACAATAGGTCTTTCCACAGAAAAGTGGAAAGATCTAATAACAGAAAAAGCTGTTACACAATATAATATAATATAATATAATATATATATATACAACAAATATAATGGTGTGGATAAGGTTAACATAAACATAGTGAGACTAAATAAGTTCAGATTAAGTTATCTTTAAAACCCGTCCTCTTTTCTTCAAATGTGACTATCTAAAGTAGACTTATCACAAGACTTTACGACAAAAGTGATGATTTCAGCTTCCCAATTGTGAACATTCTATTTCTATGTAACAAACTTCCAGCTGCGCCTGCATATGGAGTATATATCTCCCAGTTGATACGATATTCCAGAGCTTGCATTTCCTAACATGAGTTTCTAAATGGAGGGTTTCAGATCGCAAGGAAGCTATAGAACCAAGGGTTCAAAGTGGTGAAGTTGGAATAATCCCTTCGAAAGTTTTACGGACGCCATCACGAGTTGGTTTACCTTCATGAAGTATCTGTTTCACATATGACGACGGATATGTTCCAATGGCCGTAACCACAACCCCGTCCTCTTATCCTCAAACGCGATCTACTGAAGTAGACTTTTCACCGGTATCTGCTTACCCTTCCGGAGCACCTGATATCACCCCTGGTTTTAGGTGGGGTTTGTGTTACCCAGTCTTAAAAATGTGCCGAAAGATACCAAAGGGACATTCAAACGTAAAAGTAAAAAAAAAAAAGACAAAGCCATGGCTTAAAAAGAACAAGATCAACAGACAAACAACAGTACTCAAAACACAACATAGAAACCTATAGGCTGAGCAACACGAACCCACTCAAAACTGGGTGTGACCTCAAGTGCTCAGGAAGGGTAAGCAGATCCTGCTCCACACTGTATGTTTTATACTGTTATTTGTCTTTTGGGCTTTTTTTTGCCATGGCGTTGTCAGTTTGTTTTCGTCCTATTAGTTTGAATGTTCATTTGGTCTTGTTCGCCTCTCTTTTTCTAAATCATTATATATCCATTATTTCCATAGTATTGTAATGATATTGTAACTATCATATTTATTTAGTTGGCCTAATTTTTTTGTTTTGCCTAATAATATGTTTACATAATTTGTACTCGGTTACAAAATGATGTTGTAACTGTGCAGTTTAGAAATCACTGGAACAATCATAGAGAGTGATGGAATGATTAGAACATTCTATTTTACTTACATAACGTTTCCAGAATGATCATAATAAAAGATGCGTAATTTAAACGTCAACAATGTTCTAGAATATTCTGTTATAAAGTTTTCTAGTAGGTTACTTTCTACAATGTTCTAGAGATTTCCGTGACAACTATATATACAGACACTAAAGTTAAACTTTCTGACATAGATATAGATATAGACATCGATAGACATTAATATTCTTAGCAGTTGAATTGACACTTTTATTTACAAACTACATCATACTAGATTGTGACCTATTGAACGTACTATTCTGTTTGGATTCCCGAGAAGATTTCCGGATAAAGAAAAGATAAAAGATCCGACATATATTTTGACAGATAAGTTGACATTTCTTTTTGTGTAATATTTCTTGTAAACTTGTGTATAATAAATCTTGTTAAATTTTATTATTGATTTGTGTCTTTTGTTGGCTACAATTAAAAGGCGATTTTCTGGCCGTCACTGAAATTGGGGGCTCTTCCGGGAGAACGTTAATATCTTATAAAAAAATATTCAATTTTTTTTATTAGAACTAGCCAACAAAATTCTACAAAATGGTATTTGATGCCGGTAAATTTTTGAAAACGCCAGACCTGGAGGGTTTGATAATTTAAAGAAAGAGAAATTAGTGTTGCTTTCTAAACATCTGAAATTAGACTTAAGAGTATCTTTGAGAAAACAAATTATAAAAAATTTGGTAATAGACAAATTAGTTGACGCAGAAATTTTAGGTGAAGAGGCTCTTGTACTTAAGGTAGAAAATGTTGACGCTATCAAATTAAAACAGCTTGAATTAGAACATGAACTCAAAATAAAACAATTGGAAAAAGAAGAAAGACAGGCAGAACTTGAAATGAAGGAAAGGTTAGAGATGGAGAAAAGAAAAGAAAAAGAAGATGAATTCAAAATAAAACAGGCAGAACTTGAAATGAAAGAAAGGTTAGAGATGGAGAAAATAAAAATTGAAATGGCTAAAGAAGAAAGCAACACTAAAGTAATGACAAAATCAGAATATTTTGATGCAGCAAAAAATATACGTGTGGTTCCCAGATTTTGTGAAAAAACAGTTGATAAATTTTTTCCACAGTTTGAGAAAATTGCTCAAAATTTGAAATGTCCAAAGCTTTATTGGACTACAATGCTGCAAAGTGTTTTTGAGGGCAAGGCCGCTGATATTTACTCAGCACTTTCATCCGAACACAGTTCTGATTATGACACGGTGAAACAGGAAGTTTTGAAAGCTTATGAGCTAGTACCAGAAGCATATAGACAGAAATTTAGATCTTATAAAAAGTTTGATTCACAAACCTATGTTGAATTTGCTAGGGAAAAAGAAGATCTATTTGATAATGGCTTACGTCAAAGAAAATAAATTTTGATAACCTAAGACAATTGATGTTATTAGAAGAGTTCAAACAATGTGTTCATTTAGACTTAAAACCACATTTAGACGACAAAACTGTTGAGACATTACATGATGCAGCTGTTATTTCCGATAATTATACCCTTTCACATAAAAGAAGTTTCAAGGGTCAAAATTTTAATACTTCGAGTGGAAATCAAAAGAATCAAAGCACTGAGCGTACTGATAGTAAGCATGTTGCACAGAATAGGAGTCAGTCTAGTTATAATATGTCTAGTCTAAAATTTGATACTTTTGAGAAGAAGTCACTGACTTGTGCTTATTGTAAGAAGAATGGTCACCTGATGGCTGATTGTTTTAGACTCCAGAAGAAGAATGAAAGAGATAATAATCCCAAGACTAGTGCTTGTACGACACCCCTTGTTACCAATACGTTGGAATGTCCTGCAAGTCAGGATTTTAAGTCCATTTTTTGTTATTACATGGAAGATTATAAACCCTTTATGTCTGATGGGTTTGTTTCTATTGTTGATAATACTACTCCTCAGCCTATTAAGATTTTACGGGACACTGGAGCTTCTCAGACTTTATTGTTAGAAGGTGTGTTGCCTTTGTGCCTCCGTTTTGTTACAAGGTGTAGAGTAAGGTTGTATAGATGTTCCCCTCCATCGTATTTATCTGAAGTCAGATTTGATAACTGGACCAGTTGTTGTGGGTGTTCGTCCTAATCTCCCTGTTGATGGTGTTTCATTATTGCTAGGAAATGATCTAGCTAGGAACAAAGTGGTTGCTGAACCCATTGCTACCAGTGAACCGGTGGTGGATGTTAAATCACCTGAAGATGATGCTAAACTGTATCCAGCTTGTGTTGTTACTAGGGTGATGGCTAGAAAACAACAAAATGAGGAATTGCAAGAAGACCAGTTTGACCGTTCTGACACTTTCCTAGCCGACATTGAAGGTCCCGGTAGCTCAGAGAAGGCCATAATAAGACCACATAGTATTAACAAGAATGTAATCATGCCATGGCCAGACGTGAACAGCCATTCGATATTCATTAGACCGAATGAAATTTGTCGGAAAACAAAATAAAGACCCTGATGTTCTTCAGCTCTGCAAGGGGGCTCAACCACAGGAGGGAGCAGACAAAGTGGCCGAATGCTATTACCATCAAGACGACATTTTAATGAGGAAATGGAGGCCCCTGATGCTACCCCAGAGGAGGAATGGATAGCGGTATACCAAGTGGTGGTGCCTAAAGTTTATAGGCAAGGCATTATTGGTCTTGCCCATGACACCCCCTTGGCTGGACACTTAGGTATAAGGAAGACTTGCCTTAAGATCTTGCAGCATTTCTACTGGCCAAGACTTAGAAATGATGTCGCAGAATATTGCAAATCATGCCATATATGCCAGGTTGTTGGTAAGCCTAACCAGAAAATACCACCAGCACCACTTCTGCCATTTCCAGCCTTTGAAGAACCTTTCAGCAGAGTACTAATTGACTGCGTTGGGCCTTTACCAAAGACCAAGATTGAAATGCGTATTGATTGACGATCATGTGTACATTCACTCGCTTTCCTGAGGCTATATCGCTAAGGAATATCAAGACACCAACTATTGTCAAAACTCTTATCTAATTTTTCACGCTAGTAGGACTTCCGAAGTCTATACAGTCCGATCAGGGTTCAAGTTTCATGTCTGGTTTATTTCAGCAAGTCGTGTACCAGTTAGGGATTACTCATTATAGGTCAAGTGCTTATCATCCAGAATCTCAAGGTGCCTTAGAACGTTTTCATCAAACATTGAAGAACATGATTAGAACGTTTGTGGCTAAATATTGTGGTCCTTATACAATAGAGAGTAAAATCAATGAATTGAATTATATTGTAAAAATTCCTTGTCGGCGCAAACAAAATAGAATGTGTCATATTAATATGTTAAAACCATGTTTTGAGCGTACTAATGAACGTGAGAGTAAACCAGTTGCCACTTTAGCCATGGTTAAATTGGAGAACAATAATGACAAACCAGATGTAATTGAACCATCTTTTAGTTCTAAAACTATGGAACAAACAGTTAGATTGAAAAATTCATAAATTTTGTCAAATTTAGACTCAAAACTTGCACATCTGACTTTCGATCGCAGAGAAAAATTAAAAACTTTTGTATTTTCTTTTAAAAATCTTTTTCCAGATGTGCCAAACAAAACCACTGCCGTTTGTCATGATGTTGATGTAGGCGATGCTTATCCAATCAAGCAAAATCCTTACCGGCTCAATCCACTTAAACTTGAATTTATGAGACAAGAACTGCAATATATACTTGACAATGCTATTATTGAGCCGAGTAACAGTGAATGGAGCTCTCCTTGTCTTCTTGTGCCCAAACCAGATAAAACCTTTCGTTTTGTTACTGATTTCAGAAAAGTAAATTCAGTTTCAAAATCAGATTCCTATCCGATTCCAAGGTTAGACGATTGCATTGATAATATTAGGCAAGCAAAATTTGTGACCAAATTTGATTTATTGAAAGGTTGCTGGCAAGTTCCATTGACATAGAGAGCTCGTAAAATATCAGCTTTTGTAACACCAGACGGCTTATTTCAGTATACTGTCATGCCGTTTGGTATGAAAAGTGCTCCAGCTACATTTCAAAGAATGATCAATAATGTTATAAAAGATTTAGACTGCTGTTATGCTTATATTGATGATCTCATTGTATGTAGTGATAGCTGGGAACAGCATTTAACACATTTATATGATACTTTTGATAGATTTTTACAATCAAATTTGACTGTTAATCTTGGTAAAAGTGAATTTTGCCAGGCCACTGTTGATTATTTAAGGCACACAGTTGGCCAAGGTCAGGTGAAACCTATTATGGATAAAGTGGATGCAATTACCATATTTCCTCCTCCTACAAATAAAAAACAATTTATGAGATATTTAGGCATGATTGGATTTTACAAAAAATTTTGTTCAAATTTTGCTACTGTTATTCAACCATTGACTCATCTTTTACGGAAAGATTTTAAATTTATCTGGAGTGATCATTGTCAAAATGCTTTTGAAAATAGCAAATCACTTTAAATTAATAGTCCAGTTCTGATCACTCAGGACTTTGAAAAACAATTCAAACTTGCCGTTGATGCAAGCGATGTAGGAGTTGGAGCTGTTTTATATCAAGAAACAGCTGATAATGTTGAGAAACCTATATCATATTTTTCTAAGAAATTAGATAAACATCAGAAAAATTATTCAACTATTGAAAAAGAGTGTTTTGCACTGTTGTCTATAATAACCGATATGATTAAGTCAACAGGTTTTAGCTTTACACAAATATTCATTTTGCACTTTTAACTCCACATTATTTATTCTTCGTGTGATTTTGATAATTGATTGGGGATAATGGGGTAAAGTTGATAACACACACAATATGTTCATGGGCCAATCTCAAGCGTAGACCCTTGTTTTTTTGATATAGAGATTTTTCTTTTACTGGCCTAAACACTCGTTTAAAAATCAATATACTAGTATATAAGATATTTCGTAATTGGTATCTCTTTTTATTATTATCATTAGAAGTATGTCGTATAAAAAGAAACGAATAATCAATGTTTAAATCACTAAAACATAAAATACGTCATTTTCACTTTGTATGCTTTAATATATGATAGATCTTTGATTTATGCACATCCTTTGTAGACTCTGGACAATTAAGAGCTTATAGGTTGCACTTTGTAAATACAGCTGCTTTTCAAACCACGCCTCTTTTGGGGAGATATAGAATATTCATAGACAATTAATTTTGTTTACGTACTGGTTCCCGGATATGATCTCTATGTTTCATCTCGTAGAGACATAACTTGGGAATGTTACCAGTAAATATACATATTCATAGTGATCAAGTTGAAGTCTGTGGAAATCCTGAAGTCAAGGTTGGGGTAGTATAGAAATTTAATGTAAGTTTAAACTCTTAGAAGTTCGGGGCATATAAACGTTGAAAATATGCCGCACAGCCCTATATTTTGACCTTTGAAAAAATAGTAGTGCATATGAACTTTCCATTCTAGGATATATTTTTTTTCAAAACTTCATAGTAAAAGTGGTACAGTTTTAACCGTGAAAGGAGTTCCTATGGGAAATTGCATTGTTGATATTTACAGAAATGCAACCTATATTGGGTAAAAAAAGGGAACATACAGAATTCCACCAAATCTGGTTTATCTCAGAGATTTTAATGAGATTAACTCAAATATGAAGTTTTATAAATGTTTCGTGAAGATTGAGAAAATCCTGGGCCTTAACTATGATGACTCAGCATAAATTCACAGTTTACAGTATGCATAGTTTAGTTAAAGCCCTGAATGCAAAATAAATTCATTATATGTGCATATTAGTAATATAAATTGTTTAGAAGTGCTTATATTTACTCTTCGCAGTCATTGAAACTCATAGATCCTTCATGAATATTATTGGTGGGGTGTTTTATTCTGTCGATAACCCAAAAGTAAGCCGTAGCACCTAAATTAGCTTTTTGTGATCACGGCATAAAAAAAACAAGCTAGAAATAAAAAATACCTCAATAAAACTTACAATAGTGTGTTCTATCCTAAATATGCACTAAATATTCCATATTGCTAGAAACAGCAGAATAATTTAGGAAATTTGAGGCCCCAGGGCAAAAACCAAGAAAATGCCTACCCCTGGTCATAAAACAAATAATTTAACTTGTAAATGCTATGACTTTATTATTTTAAAGGTCTTTTGTATAGAAACCAATAACTGTACTTGGAAGTTATGCAAATTCAGATGTTAGCAGTCATTTCTATAAAACTTTTAGTTAATTCATACATCAGACTGATATCTTCATTCATACAACTTTTGCAAATATGGCTGTGTTTAAACACTTCTAGTTCATATATTAGCTAAATTATGTTAGATATATGGTAAGAGATGAAACTGTTGTGACAAGATTTCTTAACTGACCATTTGAGGCAGTAATTGTGAACTTTCATTGACAAATAGGCATACAGTAAGATGTGGACTGGAGACAGAGGCAGGATTGGACACTTTATATAATCTTGAATGTTGGAATGATTAGCTGCTAAACATTACATTTATAGTGTTCTGAAATGCTTTCAATTTGTTATCAAAATAGTTTCAAACAGGTTCTAGACATTTCATGTCAGAAAACATGCTCATAGGGTAAGCTGGCAATAATTAAAGTCTTGTTTTCAAATTCTGTAAAAATTGATACAGGGTGGGGTATAAAATGTACTGTAAAAGAAAACTTAGAGTATATGCAGTGATTTCTTTCAGGCTATAATTCTGAGATATAAGTATTGTTGTGAGAAAAGTGTTTTAGAAAGTTTTCTATTGGAATAAATGTTAGTATAGGTTGCACTTTGTAAATACAGCTGCTTTTCAAACTACGCCTCTCTTGGGAGATATAGAATATTCATAGACAATTAATTTTGTTTACGTACTGGTTCCCGGATATGATCTCTATGTTTCATCTCGTAGAGACATAACTTGGGAATGTTACCAGTAAATATACATATTCATAGTGATCAAGTTGAAGTCTGTGGAAATCCTGAAGTCAAGGTTGGGGTAGTATAGAAATTTAATGTAAGTTTAAACTCTTAGAAGTTCGGGGCATATAAACGTTGAAAATATGCCGCACAGCCCTATATTTTGACCTTTGAAAAAAATAGTAGTGCATATGAACTTTCCATTCTAGGATATATTTTTTTTCAAAACTTCATAGTAAAAGTGGTACAGTTTTAGCCGTGAAAGGAGTTCCTATGGGAAATTGCATTGTTGATATTTACAGAAATGCAACCTATATAAAGTCATATTGTATATTCACCTCTAAAGGCTCTATGTTGTTGAAGACTGTATATCTGTTGGTTAATCTTATCGTTGGGTTGTCATTGACGTTTATCGACTTTTATTCATATTTAAATAACTGAATCGACTTACAAGTATGCCAATTTCTGTTAAAGCCATTTTTGGTATAAAGAAAAACTGGGAAAACTCCTTTCTGCTCCCACGCACACGCTTGTCTTTCCCCGCGTACAACAAACCATCCATCATTCGTAACACAACTATAATATTCACTACGATGGACGAAAAATTGTCTATCAAGACTCCTATAAATTTTACATTTTCAGGGATTAATATCTACAGAAATAATAATGAATATCTTTGATGAAAACAGAATGTGCTTAATACAAAAAAGTCAAATAGAGTGTGTCTTTTCATACATCATCAACATTGTTGCTTCACGGTATATAATCTACACTTATAAGTTGTTTCACGGAAAAAAAATGACGTTCAAAGCGATATGTCACAATAAATTAACAAATGTCCGGACGTTAAAATTTGTCATCCTCTAGGTCCGTAGAAGCCTTTCTTCGTACACACTTAATTGGAACAAAACAACGTAGTCGGCTTAAAATGCCGTTACTATTTCCGTTTCCGGATAAAAATGTTTTGTTCTTAATTTCACATTTTTACCAATCTTGGATTGCAAATGCCTAATGAGGTAAAGTAAAAGAGACACCTATTGATTTTAGGGTCACTAGATCTAAGTTTAAGGTCACGGTAGCATTTGGTACTCTAAAATTCGGTTTCCGGATGACATCTTATGAACCATATATCCAACCTTCGCAAAATTTACCTTGAAAATGCCTATGAGAAGAAACATGACCCCTATTGATTTTGGAATAAGTGCATCGAAGATCATGGTAACACAGTCTATCAATAGACTATAACATGTATAACTTTGGGAAAAGTTTTGTTTTCGAAGTTGACCAATATATTTTGATTCCAAAATCGGACCGCTATTGATCTTTGGTGGATAATGCAACTTTTGTGTGAAATAGACCACTATAGATTTTGATGTAATTAGATCAAGGGTCAAGGTCACACTAGCAATTAAAAGACTGAAATATTGGATTTTCGGATAATATCCTTTGAACTATAGACATCCATTAATTACCAAAGTAAATTTGATCGGTAGATATCCCATGTGAAGAGAAAGATGACAATATCTCTATATCTATATATCTATTCTTGAAGATGACAATATCAATCATTATCTGGACATCAATTTTATTTTCAACCATCATTTGGACATACATTTTTTCCAGCAGACTACAAATCTTCATCACAAAAAAAAAAAAAACAGTCCCTACACAAAAACTATTTCTCCTACTACAAATCAGAAATTAAGGTTCAAACTTGGCTTATGCACTCATGACACGTCTGTAATTTTCTTAATCTGAAGCCTGGTATTTTCTCTTCGTTTGCAGATGAAATACATTGAAATAAGCAAGGTTATCAACCGAGATCCATGATATATATCTATTCTTGAAGTTATATTAGTATAGGGACATCGAACACAGATAACAAAACGAGACTTGACAAGAGGTTTGCTGCTCCAGAAATAATGCAGGCATCTCTTTTGAATAAACTTTCCGGTTTCAAGAGGCTAATTAATAAGAACAATTTCTGAATAAACTGTCCGATATACCGTACCACAAGGGAAGCTTCAAGCTGGCTTGTTTGCTCGGTCATTTCGACTTTTCTTCAAGAACAAGACCTATTGTTGCCAAATTGACGTGTGTACTCCAAGAAAAGTGGATGAAAAGGGCTTCCAGATACAAATCAACAAGCGACTTTGCCTAACGACCTTTCAGGGAGTCTCTGCATTTCTAGATATATTAAAGATAGAAAAATCAGATTAAGACCGATAATTGATTCAATTTTGAGTCGAAAGTTACACCAATTACAAAAGGTGCTGTTACAAGGTTCACCCCTTCAGCTTATCTAAAACATCAACGTCCATAAGACGGCAGTTGAACAACAACTTGGAGACAGCAATCAACGACAACATATTTGAATACAAAATAAGACAAAAACAACAATTAAATGATGCAGAGTGTTCAGATCCAAATGAATTGATGAACACAAGGAATTTTTAAAAGAAACCAACTTTTCGTACATGTGTTGTGAGTCCGCCATACACAGAAGTTGGCCCGCGGGATTGCAAAACATGTATCAGCTGAATCGAATGCACAGAACAACCTACGGTTGGGAGCAGACGAAACCAAGCTAATTGAGGGAAGTGAGTTAAACCTGCACAGGGATCAAACAATGATCCAAATAGCAAACAATAGTTAAAAATAGTATGCCTTGATACTTCTTGTGCTTTTTTTAAGAACCTAGGATGCAGGATTACGAAACAGATCTTCCACATCCACACATGTATATATGTCTTTGTAAATAGTGATACTATGGACTAATATGTCTAACATTCGTATGTGTTTATTTGATGACAAATGATATCAGATATATATCAGACTGGGAGTGTGCTGTAATTGGTTCATTAATGTTTTTAACTTGTTTAATACTATTCATAATCCGGCCATTTATTTCTGACCATAAAAGGATTATACATCTTAATTGAAAATATAGTTTCTGTTCACTGTTTCCGGACAAAAGTCTATCATTACGAAAACTATGAACATTGTTAGATTAACGTCATCTAGGACACAATTTGAGGACCAACGATATTGTGAGTAACATTCACAACATCGTATTTAATGATTTCGTAGTGTGTTTGAAAAAGAGAGGCGAAAGATACCAGAGGTACATTCAAACTCATAAGTCGAAAATAAGCTGAAAACGCCATGGTTAAAAAAGAAAAAGACCAACAGACAAACAGTAGTACACAAAACACAACATAGAAAACTAAAAACTGAGCAACATGAACCCCACCAAAAACTGAGGATGATCTCGGGTGCTCTGGAAGGGTAAGCAGATCCTGCACCACATGTCGAACCGGTCGTGTTGCTCATGTTAGTACAAACCCGGTAAAAAGTCAAATTCGGTAGGTCATATTCGGGAAAAGGGCGGGACAAGATTGACGACATTAGGAAAGATGTCGCCGTGTTATACTCGAATTTTAACTGTTTTAAACTTTTATCTCACATTCGGTCATAATGTACAAATATCTTTATTACAACACATTTTAATATTGTAATTAAATTTGTTATTTTCAGTTTTTCCCCATTTTATAGATTGGTTCAGATTAAAATATCAACACCTGAGAGTCTTTTTTTTCTGTTTGAGCCCAATCGTCTATTTAACGTCCTGGTTTGTGCCCCATAGTGGAGTGACCAAGCCAACAAATTTTCAACTTTAATGGACCACTCTAACTGCAGGCTAAATTATGAGTTTTCGTGTAAAGAAATGTTTAAACTTTAATTTTTGCCTGGTCGTAGAATCGAAAAATGGTGCAATTTTTTTGTTAAATTTGAGACGAAAGTCGGTAGTAGAGCTTTTCGTTAGTATTAAAAATTTTCACATGGTATTATTAAAAGTCGGCAAATAATTTCTGAATTGTGAAATAGGCAAGACACTACTCCTTTAACGAAAGAATAAACAATATCAATTAATTTTCGAGTCAATTTGAAAACATTGAAATCACCAAATATTTATTTGTAGGGAAATTAGAAAAATCCAAAGACGAAACAGGAAGTGGCTTTCAAATAATATTTTACATACCATGTACATTTAAAGATATATTTCTGAATTTTAAGCGGTTTCTTATTAAAGAATCGAAGTTTACGTTGAATCTGTTAAATTATATACCAGTTGACAGTGGCGAGTATTTAACCAGATAACTGAATAAAATGGTTTAAATGAGGTACTGTTAGGTTATCGTATATTTTTTTGTTATCACTATTGCGAGTGTATGGGTAGGAATTGTGACATCTGCAACCACCTATGGACCACTCAGAAAAAGGTGCTGCAAGGGTAATTTAACATGCAAAGTGCAAAACATTTTCAGAACACCAGGCTCCTCATTGTTTATCCCTGGGTTTAAATATTCCGCATAGTCAAAGCTGTATCCACCCTCCATGAGTTCTATTGCAATATATTTGTAAGAAATTATTTCCCCAATATTTTTTATTTTACATATTTAAATCAGGCATTGTTGTCATCGCCGTCTTTTTCAGAAATTGATTGATAAGTATGATGATTCCTACATCCCGCAGACCCCCCACATGGTCAAATACTTGTACAAGCCAAATTCTGTGTGAAGTAATACTCAACTTTTATTTCAAGGTCTTAACCCTTGCATGTTAACATAAAGTCTTGAAGAAAATCTGATGACATAGGTCCCTCGAAGAAAACTGGTTTGTGTTCTCAAGTCTTCAAACAATTGTGTGGTCTTTAAAATCGGTAAATAAATCTTCAATATCTTCAGTGCTTTTGGATGAGACAAAAAATGAACTATTACAGTCAAGGAACGCCTTCCATACGTTTGGTTCAATACTTTTTATACAGTTTATTTCTCTGAATCAATTGAAAAATGCTTTAAATAAAAGAACAACGAAAGCATCGAGCTCAAAGGGCAATGTTAATTCTGGAACCCCACGATTAAACTATTTGCAAATAATTATCTGTTTACTGCATTTCGAGCATATTCTTTTAATATGGGATTATAAAACTTCTGCCATAGACCATTTTTCTTGTTGGGCAACACCATACAATTGCTGGTGAAACGTTTACTCTGCATTTTGCTGAAGATATCTAACATGTCTAAACATTGTTGCATCAAATGCTGCGGCATACCGTTAGGTAAATATGACATGTTTGGATTCTGCCTTTATCAAAATTTTATAAGCTTGTGAGATATTTCGTAATTCCGAGTATGATTCACAAAAGCCATGGGAATTTTGATTGTCAATTACATTTTATTATCCAAACGCATGATGTAGTTGTAATGTGAACTCATGATGGAATGGGATAAAAAAAAAGTTAGCTGCTTAATGTAACTATACATTCTGCTATTGCCAAGACTTTTCACATCTTTTCGTCTATAAGTTCAGAAGCACTACCCTCACCATTGTAAACATACTCATCAGTTATCCACAACTAAAACTTCGTAAGAAAGCAAGGAGTGCGTTGTGTAGAGTATGACAAAGATATTTCAGATGGTGTTGGATAAGTCCCATTTGATAAATCTAAGGACTGTTGAAGCGGCTGCATGCAATAATTGGTCTTCATCTATAGTTATTTTCTCACTATCAGTTTCAATTTCTGACAGAATTTATCCAGATTTTAAATGGCAAGCTGCTTGAATGGCTTCAGAAATTGAGATTGAACTACTAAACCCTACATTTGATTCTTCCTGCCGTTTCTGTTTCCGTATAACGATTGATTTTCCATACTGTCGTTCTAACTTGAACTGTAGTTTGACTGAAGCGTGCGTTGTTTTCAAGGCGTGAAGTAGAAAGCAGCAGTATATTTCCAAAAGAAAAGACATGACATAGGCTTTTTGTGAACAAGCATGGATGTCACCAATCAGGCAATGAGAATCCTTCTTGTAAAACATTCAACTCGTCGTTTAATTTTTTTACCGGGATGCTAAGTAAAAAACAATAACCATGCAAGCCCAGTGGTACAGGTCCTTTGTTTTAAATTCTTGTGAAAAAGGAGAAATTTTAAAATTTTGTTGTTGTCCAATATATCTATTATGTTCTGGAGTCCTTCGTCTGTTTCAGTATAATGTAGATGTGGATCGTGTTTCTACGATCTGTGCTTGCAGACAATATAACAGACATGTTAAAAGGCGTGGACATTGATCTGGTCAGAACAGACTAGGCACGACATAATTGATTATCAGC
The DNA here is from genome assembly GCA_017311375.1 of Mytilus coruscus. NCBI lineage: Eukaryota > Metazoa > Mollusca > Bivalvia > Mytilida > Mytilidae > Mytilus > Mytilus coruscus. The sequence goes on along the minus strand of CM029597.1, from coordinate 31,014,785 downwards.
ATGGAAAGTATCTGTATTATCATCTAAAATATCAGGTTGTGTAAACTTTTCTAAATTTTCTATACAAGTGTATGATTTGTTACCAGATTTGTGATAATGATAACTTTATATATCAAAATCATCAGGCGAACTACACTATCGTTATGGAGTCGGTGGTACACACCCTCTTTTCGTGTATTCACAGCATTATAAAGTTTTCCTTTTGCAGTCAGACAGGAAAGTTTTTTAGTTGTTTAAATCTTACATATATATTGAAAAATTCCAGTTTTTTTTTTGGAAGCATGACTCCTTTAAGCTTGCGAAGATGTCAGCGTAAGTGGACTATAAGAATAGACATATTCCATGAATAACACTTATGCGCTATAATTTGACTTTAATTGTTAGAAAAAAAGATCTTTTTTAAAATATCATATTGACAAAAATTTATCAGTTAAATATAAAAAAGAAGATGTGGTATGATTGCCAATGAGACAACTGTCCACAAGAGACTAAAATGACACAGAAATTAACAACTATAGGTCACCGTACGGCCTTCAAAATCTGTTTAAAACATTGTTCAATAAACCTATGATTCAAAAATATCAATCCTAACATGTTTAATTGGCACAAACACGAACAATGGTATGATGCAGTGCTGAAACGATTCGTCAGTATAAACTAAATTTACTTCGTATCGGTAAAAGAAATAAATCCTGATTTTCACTGAATTATAATGTCAAAAAATATGTCAAAAACATGAAATTATTAGAAAAACTGAGCCGGAATGCTCTCATAACTTTACAAAATGAAGTTTTATTTCTTTCTAACACAAAACATTTGGAAGATATCAATGCAATGTAAATGTACAAATGTTGTTCCCACTCCGTGGAAATAGAACAGAGTGCATGTTCTTAAAACGAGTGAAAACCCCAAAATAAGGCTAAATAGAAGGATTTATATATAGTTTTACAATATGAAATTAACACTAAACTCTTCATAAAATACGAAATCAACAGTTTGAGGACTATAACAAAGAAACAAAAGTAAATATTTTGTCGAGTTGCATTTTGAATGAAAAAATCAACATGTCTTTTTATTTCCATTTTTGGAAAACTGTACCGTACGAAATGGCTAAGACCGGGCAAAAAAGAAAGATTAATGTATTGGCTTTTTAAACAAATCATTTTTAGCCTGCGGATGGTCCATTAAAGTCGTAAAATAAGCATTTTTTTCTTGATTTGTCACTCCACTACCAGTACAATATCTATACAATTATTTAATTATTTTTGTTTTTCGAGAAAAAAAAAGATTTCGATGACATCATTTATCATATACTTTCAGCTATAAATATTTAAGATAAGATATTGCATAGATAAAAATCGATACAAAGACATAAATAAGTACTTCATATGGTGCTAATTAAAGTCCTGTTTTAATTTAAATAAATCAGAATACTTTTTATAGGCGCAATCATAACTATAAATTAAATACACGCATTTCAGCTAGAAACCAATAATACTTATTTTCAGATTAATTCTTTTTTACAGAGATATTTGCAGTTTTCAGTATCATTTAAAAAAGATGTTATTTTCAAATTTTTTACTGAATTTCATTTTCAGCTCAACTTTTATTGAAACGATATTAGTGGTCAAAATACCTTATCTGCATACCCAATCACAATTGTATGAATAACATCATGTTATAAAACAGAGAATCATTACTTATATTAAACTAAATACGGTTTGAATATTTTATGAAAAATATTTCCTACATTACCAGTCACCCTTTATGTCGGAGAAGATAGTTGTAGATGTTGTTGTCAGATCTTTAAAACTGCTGCCCAGTAGGTTGTCTTTCCTGAACCAGTTCACTTCATTTGTATATCATCCATACAACTGCTGTGTTATTCTTAAACAATTCAACTTTAACCTAAGTACCTAAGTTAGACAAAAAGCACAACATGTAAATATGACAAAAGAGTTTAGATGTCACGACATATATGACATCTACTTTTTTTTTAAAACTGAAATCCCACCCGATATTATACTGTAGACGGCAAATTCGTTGGATTAGGTATGTTTACATGTACCATCAATGAAAGAGCCAAAAGATATAAAGAAACTAAGATAAGTTTTTGACGAAAACAGTTCTGTTCAATTTCTTGTTCGTTTTATTATAATATAGACTAACATAAAGTTTCATGGTATACCCTGCTGGTATATATAATGAGCGAACGGTAATGTTAAATGAAAACAACACTTTATAAATTTTATCTGTCCGAAATGTTTACTACCTCAAAGTTCATATTTATCATTTTATGGTTCTCTTTGCGGTCCGCGTTTTAGCTATTCTATCAAAAACTTAGACAATCGTTAATAATAAGACGTTAAACATTTAGACGTCAATGGAAGATAACAAAAACAAAATACGTACACATAGCAAGAAAAAAATATTTGTATTCATTACAATACAGGAGAAAAAATGGGATAGCCTCTCTTTTCTTCCTGTTTCTAAAGCTTGTACACATAAATCTTATATTTTCCTACAATGTACATGTATTGCATATTTAAATGCAATCTTCTAAATGATAGCAAATAACAAGCAGTTGATACAACATTAAAATTTAGAATGGAAATTGTATACTGGCAAAATATTTAAAGAATCAACATTTATTGCTGTTTGCCAAGAATTATGGCTCACCTTTCTTATTCTTACATCACTCCACCTATCTATTAGTGGATTTCTAAGATGTCGTGTAGTTACTGCTACATCCAGTGGTGTTACAATGTCACCATGCTGTGTAAACAGACATTTCATTTCCGCTGTATGCAACAAACACATGTAACCAATTGATAACTAAAAACTATATAACATATATATATATATATATATATATATATATATATATATATATATATATATATATATATATATATATATATGTTATATAGTTTTTAGTATATATATATAAGGTACGACATATGTATATTTAGATAAATAAATTAAACGCTTCCTGTTTCATAAGGTTTATTTACCAGCATCTAGAAGAACTTTGGCACAATATTAAATGTATTAAGTGCCTGTCTCTTTGAACCATAAACAACCAGTACAAACACATTTATAATTTGAAGATCACTGTAAAATTTATAGGCTGTCTAGTATTAGGCTAGACCAAATTCTGCTGTTCCTATACTGCAGATATTTACTGATCTTCAGTGGCTTTTAACTTTTATTTTGCTTTTTCTATTTATTGCTAATTTCTGATTTTTGCGAGAGAAAAAATAAATAGAAAAAAGTAAAAAAAAAAAGTAAAAAGCAAATGAAGAGCAGGAAATATCTGCAATATAGAGACAGAAGAATCCGGTATAGGCTTAATCAACTACAGAAATTATATCCTCTTGGTCTAAAAGACAATGTATTATGACAGAGGAGCATATGTAAAACAACTTCTTCTATTGATATCATGATACGAGAAACTCTTTACAAAAGTTTACATAAAAAAGATGATGTTTTCCCTACTGTTAATTTTTTCTTTCTTGGACGGTGATATTCCTTTGACCCCTTCTGAAGGTGTGTATATTTCCCAACTGATTCGCTATGTCCATGCATGTAGTGATGTGTCAGGGTTTAATGAACGTTTCGCGTTTATAACATTGTATAACTTAAAATATTAAGTCAGGGATTTCGCTACCACTAATTACTTAAAACTTTAGTTTGCTAAATTCATTCATAAATATTGTGTATTCATTATTACTAGTATTCGTCAAATTGTCCTGGATTTCGTTTCAAACGCATTCAGATGTTTGATGAATTATAAGTTTTATTATGATTGTTTGAAAACATTGGCAAAACCACGAAATTAAGTATACACGGGTATACATTTTTCTTAATCCACGAAAATTGATACCCACGAAAGTCAGTGAATCCACATTTCTAAGCTTTGGTTTGGAAGTTTGGCTGTATGACAAATGGGTTATCATATCTTTTTTTACTGCATGCAAATAGAAATTGTATCTAACTTTTACCGATGTGCGTGTAAGGTTTTATATTAAGCTCGCAAAGAGAAATAGTGTTTAAGATACATGTTGAATCATATTCAAACCGTCTTAAAAGTTGTGAAAAGATATGGTCAGAAGGGTTGAGGCGAAGAAAATAAAATAAATATGTGATTTTCTATTTTCCGTCGGTTTTAGTTGTTTGAAGTGATATTCGTCGGAAAAAGCGGCATAACTACGATCTATACTGGTATACACTGGATGTGTTTTAAGACTATGGGTGTTGTTCTCTATGTTATAGGTATTCATTAAAAAACAATGAAACACAAATTAAAAATTGGATGCCTTTATGACATTCAAAATCTGTGTGAAGGAACAGAATGATGCATTTTAAATAGTTGTTATGTATTTTTTGCAGAAGACTATTTGTTAAGACTGTTTTGGTATTCCTTTTTTTAAATTTAGTTGGAATGCCTATGGAAACTTCAGGAAGCCCTTGCGAACTGATATGAAACTAAATGTATTCTCAGTTTTTGCGCACACGCCAGGATAAGGTATAGTTTGAAATGAATTGACTGTAATGGTATTCATACTTTTAAAAGACAAAATAGCTGAATGCTTGAAATTGCAGTATTTAACATAGAAAGCTATATGGCTATGAATAATTGGTATCATTCCACAAGAAGGATTTTTTATTGGTCGAATCTGTCAAAGAAATCGGCCATCCCGTGGAATATCTAGTTTTCCTTTTAGGCTGACATTAATAATCGAACTTGTAAAGCACACACGCAATCATCTCGAACTGAGGTCAAATCATTGGTCGCACTCATATAGATCTAAATGTCAAATGAACCCTGCTTAAAGGTGTGTACACCGTACAATCATTCAATACACCAACTTTATTTGACCTCTAGCTTAAAGTTTCCTGTCAAAGGTCAGTTGCTCTTTCTGGATACACCAGATGCCGCCACAAATAAAAGCCATGCTATAACCAAGTTTGCCGAATGGAGCGTAAACTAATCAATCTATCAATCAATCTGGTATGACAGAGGGAAATGTCAGATCATTAGACATTTGTAGCCAAGATATACACTGCTATGTCTTTCATTCTGTGACCTTTGTAGAAGTCGATACAAAAAGGCAAATTCTCTGCTCCGGTATTTGAAGCCCAAAAATCCACCCTGTTGAAAACTAAAATAGTGAGATGACAACTTCGCGTCTTGTAAAAGGTTAGGTGAACGTTTTGTCTAATTCTGTCAAGCCGTTACAAGGAGGTGCATAGTTTACATGTATATCTGACGAAGACGTGGATAGCGACGACACAAAACGACAGAATTAAACGAACCTCATCTACGGCTACAGCTTCGCCAACAGATGACAGAATAAAGAAGGCGGCTTAGTGAGGCTCCATTAATCATCATATTGATGTGTTGGCCGTTCTTGTTGATGACAATATAGATACTATTTATTGATTTGACATTAATTATATCACACATAAAACTGTGCACAATATAGAAGTAAAGAGTGTTTAAAGGTCTAATTAATAGTGTGAAAGCAATTTTTTTCAGTGAATATAAAATGTAATATCCTAGCAGTTTATTCATAATGAGTACTTTATACGATAATTGGTTTGCATTGCAGTACATTTTTGTTAGTTATCTGTAAATTATAATTAATTATTAACTTCCTGAACTGAACATGATGAATCAAATGTATAAAACTAGATTATTCAGGTAATTTAATTTTATTATTTTATGGTAAACTATATCTGCCGATTGGATCCGGTATCAATAATTACTAGATTGATAACATCGTAGGTGTTTTCATACCAAGCAAATTATTTGGTTTTACTTCTAAAAAAATATCGAAATTATTGATGTTTTGATTTAAATACAATTTTCTTTTTTTTATAATAAACATTATTCATTCATTTTCAGTTTTATTATTTTTCGAGTTGCTCGGAATTAAGTTTGATGTGTAATGTTTTTGGACTATTTGTAGTCTTTTTTGTTCTATTAGTTCTTAGTTATTTTACTTTAAATAAAAAAAAAAAAAAACATGAGCGCTTATTTAAATAATGTATGCCATGATATTCTAAAACTTTAGTATTTTCTAATTTCATCCTAAGCTTACGGTTGGTTCCCAATAGCAACGGGCTGATATCATATTATTCAGCCTTTTTTTTATATGATGTTATAAATCAGCTTGTTTAAATGAACAGATTTGTTTAGTATAGCACCTGACGACAATATTGATACAGTATACATTTCTACAATCATAGGAATCTATATATATGCATATGCCAGTGTTTCAAAGTTTAAATAAAAATCAAATATACCAAATTTATTGTCAATGACAATGCTTTTAATCGTTTACTTCACCGTAAAAATTCTTAAATTATAGGTGCCTTTCGACTAACTTTTCCACTCATTCCAACATGCCGGTTTTTCTGCACAGTCTAAGGTTTTGTCATTAGAAGTCGCGCCTTTTTATGACAATAGACAATTGTAGCAACAATTAATTAGTCAATCAATCTCCTTTTCTGTTTCTTTCTCACACCTGAACTTAGACGCGGACATTTAGTCAAGGAAACATTTATTTCAATCTAGAAAAGAAAGACTATTCAATTCACATCTTTTCCAAAAGCTTGAAGGTTGTTAACGTATTGTGGGTAGCAAAAGGGGTGTTCAATTACAAAATAACACAAAATTAAAACTGTTTATTTCTCAACAGTATTGTTTGGAAATTGTCTTCTAGACCAGCTAGGTTAAACTAGGTCAGGAGAACTCCTGTTCAGTTTTTAATTTGAACGCCATAAAGTAATTTTACTGTGTTTTGGGATGCAAGAGGGGTGCAAACATTAAATTAAGTTATTCACTCACGTATGGGGTTTGAGAGACCTTCGTGTTAACATACTCAAGCATTTATTTTGTTTTCCACATTTGAATACTAAACTTAAAAATGTTGCAATTGGCATTGCTTGAATGTACTGCATTCTTCTTCTTCGTTCAATACAGAGTCGGACTCTTCTTGAGTGTAAAATGACTCTTGCTCGTTTCATTATGAGGCCTTTTCTCCTCCATTCTCAAATCATGCTGTAGCTAGATGTCTGAAGCTCCTGTCAAGGCCTCAAGCAGGATGGTAAGGCTGGCCTTTAACTATTCTAGTGTAGCTGATGTTGTGGCTTTTGCCGGTAAGGTGTTCCATTCCCTAGTTGATCTTGGAAAGGAGTATCTGTACTGGTCTTTTAGAGTACGCTATTGGTGTATGCGCTGACCTCCTCTCATCCTGAAGGTTTGTAATATTTAGTTGGGTCAATGTCTACCAATCTGTTTTAGATCTTTTAGGCCATGGTGAGGCGGTCCTTGGAGCGTAGATCTTTAAGTGGCTTCCATCTAAGTCTCTCAATTAGAGAGCTTACACAACCTGGGGATACATCTTGGTATTCATTGTAAACGAACCTTGCTGCTCTCCTCTGCACTTTTTTTAGTTCTTTTCTTAGGTTGTTTTGGTATGGGGTTCCATACAGTGGATGCATACTCAAGAGTTGGTCTAACCATGGTGATATAGGCATTGGCTTTGACTTCAGGTTTAAATCGCCCTAGGTTCCTTCTCAGGAAACCTAGTGTCCTTGATGCCTTACCTACAGTCTGGTTGTTGCGCGTTTTCCACTGTAGGTTTTGAATAATGATGACTCCTAGGTATTTCCTATGCTCAACTACATCTAAGGTGTGACCATGTAGTTGGTTGTTCTTAATCAGTGGATTTCTCTTGATGGTAATCCGTATCACAATGCACTTCTCGGGATGGAAAGTCATCTGCCATCGTGTCTCCCACTCTTGGAGTTTTTTTTATGTCGTCTTGTAGTGTCTGGCTGTCATTCTTGTTCTTGATCTTCGAATAACCTTGCCTCAGAAGTTGTAGATTGTGGCAGGTCGTTTAAGTATGCCAGGAATAAAAGTGGTCAAATGACTGTCTCTTGTGGATGACGTCTAAGGGGTCGTATTTATACCCTTCAAGCAATACAGATTGAGTTCTCTTCCTGAGGAAGTCTTTTATCCACTGGAGGTTTAGTCCCTGTACTCTGTAATGGTGCATTTTTTGCAGGAGTCTCTTATGTGGCACTTCGTCAAACGCTTAGGAAAAATCTAGCAGGATGATGTCTGTCTGAACAAGAGTGATAACATATATTTTAGAGAAATAAATTACTAGTATCTGGACCACCCTTCCGCATCACAAACTCGTTTAATTATAACGGTTTTCATTTCATTTTTGTTACAATTAAACTTTATGTGTGCGACAAACAATATATAAGAAACATAAATAATGCAAGCTAAAAAAAACGCAAGCATACAAAATTCATGAGTACCCTGTCATTAGTTCTATTGACCGTTATGGTTAAATACAACTGCAAGGTTTTGGTCACAAAAGTTGGCTTTAAATGTAGTTAAAATTGACACAAAAGTTGGATCTTTACATTGACAAGAGAGTTACCCAGGATTAAATTGACAAACAGTATAGATATATGTTTTCGGGATCTTTATCATTAATATGATTTTATAAATTATCTGTTTACATTATATCATGGTTCGACAACGGGTTGAATATATTTCTTGTCATAAAAATCCCAAAGATTTTCCACCAAAGATAGGTAAATATAATGATACAATCTATATGCATACGGGAAATAATGATGAAAACTAGAAGTAAAATGGGAAACATGAGAAATCGCAAGTCTAGCTAAAAATAAAAATAAAATTAAATAATTCAATAGGAAGACAGATGAAGCAAAACAAGTGAAATTGCGAAATTTCTCACTGTCTTTTCTATCGCTTTCTCACCCTTTCTAGAAAAAATGTAGGTTTGTTGTATACTATTTTTTGACTTTCATATCTATTCTTAAGTCTGTTGAGTAATAAACAGTTCTCTTATAAATATACAAAATTTGGTACAATTATGTTTATTTTTAAAAGTGGCATTCGGGGATAAAGGAAGATGGAAAAGGGGCACGTCTTTTTTATATCGGTCACGGTTGCCGCGGCGGATATATCATTTCCAAATAAATGTGGCAAGCAAATTATTACTAGATTAAATCTTTTTCGCGTGTACATATATTAAAGTTCACGACTTATTCTTTCAACATGTTGTAAACCTTAAAAAAAAATTATTTAAACATTTATGTTTCATTATGCATTAGGTCCTTTTATTAAAGCATTTTAAGACAGCATTATTGACTCAAATCTTATACCTCACTTGTATATATATTATATATCAAATTTCACGGATGTCGATTTATATATTGTACCCGATCCCAAATTAAACAAATGACGCATCATTTGTAAAAAAAATAATATAAATTTTTGATATTTCAGTATTGGTTTTTAGTGTACCCTCAACTTATATCAAAGGAATTTCTAAAAGGAAAAATTAAAATCTTTTCTGATCACTATTTAACCGTCTCATTGCCGTGTGTATGCTTTACAGGAGGTGTTTTGCTTTTTGTTATGAATAAAAACGACGTTGCGTTCAGTATGATTGATTGATTGATTGGTGTTTAACGCCATTTTCAGCACTATTGGGCTATTTCGTGGTGATCAGTTTTTATTGGTGGATGAAGCAGGAGTGCACGGAGAGCACCATCGATCTTCGGTAGGAAAATTGACAAATCCACTCAATTGAGATTGGAGTCGAACGCATGTCATGTGCGGGGATCGAACTCACAACCTCAGTGTTGACAGGCTAGTGATACAGTTGTTCGACTACTTAGACCACTCGGCCACTTGGTTCCAAATAAATCGAATACAACTCTTTCTATAGATTATTGTTATAAAGTTTTGTGTAAGGGGTTCACGACTATATATTGGTGAGTTATGCTAATAACAGTGGGTCAGTCAGATTACCTCCGATACATTTAATGAAAGTAATTTGATTTTTAAAGTTTGTTCTTATGTTGTACTGTCCCAGGTTAGGGAGAGGGATTGGAACCAGCAAACATGTTTAACCGCACCAAATTCTGTATGTTCATGGCCCAAATCAAGCGCCTATAGTTCAGAGGTTGTCGTTTGTTGCTGTATATCCTCATATTTGTTTTTCGTTTATTGTTTTGTACATAAATTAGACCGTTCGTTTTCTCGATTTAATTGTTTTACATTTGTCATTTCGGGGCCTTTTATCGCTTACTATGCGGTATGGGTTTTGCTCATTGTTGAAGGCCGTACGGCGACCTAATGGTTGTTAACTTCTATGTCAGTTAATCTCTGGTGGAGATTTGTTTCACTGGCAATCTTACCTCATCTTATTTTATAATAAAAATAATTACAGATGAAGTGTAATTTGGCGTTACATAGTTGTTGCGAATATGTAATCTTAACACTTCTTGAAAATCGTATAAGTTGAGGATTTTTGCATATTTTTTTATCCATAGCTTAATTTTTTTTTACAAATTTAGGGGCCGAGGTGATTCGAAGTGTTATCGAAAAAAAAACGAACACTACTTCTCAAAAGTTCAGTTTTATTCAAATGATGTTTGAGATAAATGATATTTTTACAAACTTTCCGTTGTTCTAAAATAAATGTTTATTGATTTGAAATACACTTTCCAAATAGGATGAGAATGTATGAGGAGACACCTTAATAAAGTCGGTTTGTCGGACGTTTCTTTCATAGTTAGGCTACTACGTAACTTATTCGAAAAAGATGCGTTCCTCAAACCGTTAACGTAAGAACAATAAATCTCCATCACCTTTGGTTTTTTTTATCATGTGTGTGGTGTTTTTTTCAATATTAAACTGTGCAGCCTAAAGCCTTTGTTGCTTACTAACATCAAATGGAACTTTACACTCAGAGCAAACAGAAAAAAAAACAGACAATTTTAGAAAGCCTTTACAGACAAAACCAACATTTCAAACAAAGAATTCCAAAAACAGTGTAACATGTCCGGAAACTTTAAAACCATCTCCGACATTAATATGACAGAAAATTGTGTGTGCAAACTTCTGAAAAACCTTAATTCAAACAAGGCAGCTGGTCCAGATAATATAACACGAATCTTTAATGAACTTGAATCAAATAAAGCACCAATCCTGACAACTATATTCCGCTGCTCATATCTTACAGGTGAAGTGCCAAGTATCTTGAAATCATCTAACATCTGTCCAGTGTACAAGAAAGGGAAGAAATAAATTATAGACCAGTTTCTCTCATCTGTATATCATTAAACTAATAGAGCATATTGTAAGTAGCCATATTATGTATCATGCTGATACACAATACAACATGTATCAACTTCAACTCAGTTTTCAGAGGGGCTTACAGGGTTTTCCATTCATTTTGGCCTAACAGGCCAAAATGAATAAGTAGGCGGTCACTGGAAATTAGGGGGGGGGTACGGGGGGCTTGCCTCCCCGAAAAATGTTTGAAATCTAGATTCAAAATCCTGGCATCTGGTGAATTTTAAGACAATATTACATGCTTGTCAAATGGACATATTATTAGCAGAACTTTTTTTGTAAAAAATTATGTAAAATAAATTCTTCTAATTACAGTGACTTCATAAAATTTTATTTAAAAAATTGGGTCTGATTTTCACTCCGGGTCCCTCATACAGGCTACAGCACATCGATTACAAGTAAATATATGGTTATTTACTCAATCAGAATAAAAAGCACCAGGTGCCGTACTTTAATTCAGTTTTAAAAAGTCGACACTATCAAGATAACGAGATCATTCGGAGACAAAAATGGATGGTATACTCGTATATATTTTTGATTTTGTCAGCAAATTATTGTTCACAGATTTGATTTGTAAATATTCCTTCATCGTAGGAAATTTTCCGTATTTGATTGAAGTTTTCAGGCCTGGTAGGTCATATCGAAACCTTCGATCCGGCGTAGTGCAAACCAATGACAATTATCATGTCATCGATTCATTCGCGATTTAAACTAAACACAACAGAACAAATTGAAAAACAATGCATGCAAACTTTATAAATGTATTATCATAAAAATGCACACCTTTGTGTCGCTTAGCGGGGAAAAAAAATCTGTGATGGAATGTTTCATCTTCAACAACAAATGGAAGTTTTTAACGACCTTGACATGGCACGACTTTTGCATATACTCGATATCTCTCGGGATTTTCCAAATAAGTCTCTTTCGATGGATATTCAGCCGCGTGTTCCAATAGAAATACAAACCGGAACTCTCAAACGTAAATAAAACCTAGATAATAATAAAAGTTACGACGTATAAAATAATCGTATTAGTAAAATATGCACCCAAATTTGTTTGGCTGATGACGATTGAACCGGCCAAAAAACTGCTTGAAACGATCAATTTGGCCGGCGGCCGGTTCTTATGGAAAACACTACGGCTTATCATGTAAATCACAACTAATTGAATTCATCGATGACGTAACTAACTACTTGGATCAAGAGAAACAAACTGATTGCCTCATAATGGACTTCTCCGTGGCATTTGATAAGGTTAGTCATAGCCTTCACGTCCACAAACTGAAACATTATGGGATAACAGGTGAAACTTCCTCAGTGATAGAACACAGTCAGTAGTACAATTGGTGGAGGGTGAAACATCAACTTCCATACCTGTAGAGTCCAGCGTACCACAAAGATCTATCCTGGGACCTAGTCTGTTTCTCTTTTATATAGGGGACCAATCAACTATTTGCTAATGACACTATTGCCTATGTCACAATCTTATCAGATGCAGATGCAGCAAACCTACAAAGGAACTTTGACAAACTCGCTGAATGGGAAGGACATGGCTCATGCAGTTCCATCCTGATAAGTGATACGTACACACCATCTACAACAAGGGAACTCCCAGCAAAATACAATTACACACCACAGGGCCTTAACCATAAACACGTCAGCTAAATACCTGGGATGTACCATTTCACCCGATCTACAATGCAAATGATGTATAAGCTTAAAAACAACAATGTGAAAATTGATACATCTAATAAGCTGATCCAAATGAACGCCCTTCCAGAAATAACAACGAAAGGGCATTCAGAATTCCACCATGAAAAACAACTGTGTACGGAAGGAGTCGGTCTATCCTAGAACGATCAGATAGTGGAACACCTTGCCTAACTGTACTGTCTCTGCCCAAAGTCGTAAATCTTGAATTTGAACGACTTAGATTTAAATGATATACTTTTACTTACACCTTATATAAATTTCCCCCAGTTTCTGTTTCTATTATTGAATTTCAAAAAATTTTCACTCCAAATATGTAGCAGGATAGTCAACCAGTTGAATTCGGCCGCTTACTGGAAGAAGAACACATCAATCATTACAGCGATTTTGTTTATCTGTATATAAGAATATAAATCAAATGTAAAAATGTACATTAATTTTGTTATAGAACTGTCTTTTAAAGATAGTTATTTTGTCAATCATTTACCAGTAATACAAAGATAACTTTCATTGAAATTTAAAACGTCACTACAGACACGAGCAAAGCGAACGAGTTGGGAAATACACACGTCGTAAGAAGGGACAAAAGGAACGTCACAGTCTTTAAATGGAGAAATAACAATAAGGAATCGTCTTTTGTACTTAATATTTCTTTTGGTTTTCACGTGTGCAACTCTTATATCCAAATCTTCATAAGGACATATTAGATTTTTTTAAAGAAAGTTCTCTTTGGATAATTTCTGCAGTGTAGAAAATTTTTCATTATCGGAAAGAAAATTATCCTCATGTGCAATAAGTGTTATTAAACTTATCAATTAATTAAAGGGGCATTAGCTGTCAAATTCATGTTCACCGATTTGACCCAAATTCTAATATTTGATTTATAACGTATATCCAAATAACAAAAAGTCTAAAATAAACAATTAACAATACATGGACTCGATAATATGTATCAACATTTCGTGTGTATTTTTGTATAGACGTCATCTAACTAACCATCGAGATGACCTCCGAAGACTGCCGACGGTCATATAACCCGATATAAACATACATATAAATATAAATAGATAGCGACCACTTGCAATTGGATTCTTCTAGGTCTGTTTGATTTCATATTGTAGGTTAAAAAGTATGTTTATCATCGTTTTTACCTGTATAAGAATGATTTTTTTGTGGATCAAATCAGTCAACCAAATGGTTCATCCTTGTTTCACATTTAATGTTGACATTCTTTTCCTTTTAATAGTTGAATACATGCATAACCCTTCTTCAGCTAAGCGGTTAAATTGAAGGTCACATGAATATGGATTCAATGAGGTCGAATTATTCACTTGCAAGTGAATAATTCATCATCGATATTTCTTAGCTTATCTTGACAATATTGAACCAAATTGGCTGCTAGAAGCGAATTATTATTTCACTATTTCACTTTCATTAATGATTGAATAAATTTATTATTTTTATATCAAGTAGCTAATGCACCTTTAAATGGAAGTAAGACGGAACTTTGTATGACCATCAACTGTTATTCATAACAATACAGGAAAAAGTCTGCTATTAAAGGACGCAATTTGTACCCAAATGAATACCTACAACCTGCCGATAAACTTTGTTTGCAAAACATTATACATTCATGATGTCAAGGACAAAATGTACAGCTTTAATCATCTGATGACAGTTGCATAAGCATATATAGCATATATAAACATACCTTTTGAAAATTATGTTGAAAGATCATGACTGCTTTTGTCAATGTTGACCTCCTTGTATATTAAGTAAATTCATTGGATTTCTTATCTTATCTGAAACTACTAGACAATTTTTAACAAAGATTAATTTCACTACATCATATGTAGACAAAGTAAAATAAATGAAGAATGTGTCCATGGGACACTGATGCCTCCGTTTGAAAATATACGGCAAATTCTGCAATTTTTCAATTTACAAAAGGACATATTTCCAGAACGGCGAAAGTGACGCCACCCAAATTGGAACTTGATCTGTGTTTGGTGGTAATAAGCATTGTGGATAAGTTTTATTACATTTGGTTGAGGCAAACTAAAGTTAAAGTGCGGAAACGACAAATTTTGCAATTTTTCCATTTATAAAGAGACATAACTCAAGAACATTGAAAATGACGCCACCCAAATTCAAACTTGATCTGTGTTCGGTGATAGTAAGCATTGTGTATAAGTTTTATAACATTTGGTTGAGGAAAACTAAAGTTAGAGAACGGAAACTAATTTTGGGATGTACAGACGGACGTACAGACGGTGAAGGGTAAATTTAATGCCACACTCCGCCACGATCGGGACATAAAAATCAAGTCTGCCATTATTCTTGCTTTAGTGGATACAAGCTAGACATAGTTTTATATTATATATATGTTACCTATGTACTATTTATACAGTGGTCACTTAAATACTCGTATCAACCTTGTATGGTTAGTATGAAAGTTAGTGCTGATATCATTGTCACATATGTGTGACCTATTTACCTTTTATAGACTGGTCATTTGTATACACTTTTCAACCTATTACCTTGGTCAGTCTGTAACAAGACCTATATTTAAAAGGTAGAATTTAATAGCCTTTGTATCAAGGTAAAATAGTTTATATTATATTGAATTATATTTTTGATTTATTTAATATACTGGACAATAGACAAAAGATAATATTTATTTGTGCACACTTATATAATATCAACTTAATCAATATTTATATTTGATCTATTGATGTATTTTTATTTATCCTTTTTGAACATTGTATAGACACCTTTTGTTGACTATCATATTCATATTTCAATGAATATTCTATTTGTTTAAACTATTTTTCGCATAGGCAACATGACATTATGCACATCATTTCGTTTTTATATATGAATACATTGAGATATGATGAAAACCTCATTGTGAAATATGTATATCCTTCCACGTGCTTCCCATGGCAACATCAGAACAATACATAGGAAAACAGACAAAAACAAGTTTGATATAACTAGTTATTTCATGATTGAAACATGTAAATGTAATTATACATGTAAAAATGTTTTTTTTTGTAATTTTAAAGGGCTGTAAAAGCTTTACTCGTGCGCACATTTTTATTATGACGTGCTTCCACGCTTTTCTTGATTTACATTCATCGGGGACGCTCAAAGCCAAATATTTGAAAGCCAAGGATGCATTACTACCGAAACACGTGCAGAACTATATGACCAAACGGAACATAAAATTCAGTTATGGTCCTATCTTTCACACCAACGATTCTGTTCCTGGACAGAAATTGAACAAGTTTATATTTTAGTATCATCATTATTTTGAGATCACCCCTATAGTTAACCTGTATGATTTTAGTCGTATTCTCATTCGGACTCCAAGTCCGATAGTTATTATAAATTTTTATGTGGAGATTTACAACAATAATTACCAAAAATAAGAAGTGGTTAGATCATACAAATTTGTCAGTCAAAATAATAGTCTGCACGTTGGCTTATGATTCATCAACATGTTAAATATCGAAACTTGTATTGAAATATATAACCACTGTATGCTTAATTACCATAATTCTTAAAATTTAGCTGTTATCTACGGTTACATAACTTTGTCAATTTTCAGTTCTAACTGAAAGAAAACGCCACTCTCCGTTTCAGATATATTGATTTTTGACAGACGTGAAATACCGACACAAAAATGTCGCTGAAAGAAAATGAAATGATACGAAGAGCCTCGATTGAGGATTACGATGCAGTCATCTCAATTTTACCCGGGAAAGACTATGATGGTGAGTACCTACAGGATTACTTTCACATGTTGATGAACAATCCGTGCATTAAAGCTTATGTGTACATCTTAGATGGTAAAATAGTATGTAATTATATAAATATACTATATATATATTTGGACTTTCTTGTATTGAGGATTGACCATGCAGTCCGGATCCTGTATTGTTCGGTCATTAAACAAGTCCATCTAAACATTGAAATCGGAAGAGTTAGAAAGAAGAAAATAAATAAATGAAAAAAAAAAAAAAAAAGTAGGGCGAATATAATTGCTTAACAAATGCATAAATGTGAGTCCTTTAGATATAAGATTGGTAAATGTTATAATGAAATTTAAGGAATCCGTACTATGGTTCACCCCGCGATAAAGACAAGTATGTCAGTCCAAAATTTAAGAAAGGAATTCTTTAAACTTCTGCTTTGCTAGGCTAATTTTGGAAACGACATATACTGACATTCGTGGAGTAAATTTAAATTTATAAAATGCATCCAACGAGTGGAAGGGGTGTTTGTCTCCGATTTAACTACCCCTACCCCATTCATTTATTAACTTTTGGGAAAATCCCTACCCATTCATATATTTTATAAGAAAATCAAAACCCATTTATAGATTTTCCAGCTATCAGACATACCATCTGTGATATCTTAATTAGATGTTAACCACATATGATCATTCCTATAAATAAGTTAAATCAAACGAGTCTACATTTTCATTTAAAGGATAAACGATGCTTATATTTGAATTGTATTAACTTATTAAGCCATATCTACCCTAACCCCTTCTATCTTGTTTATTTAAATGTAAAACATTAGGCTAGTGATTGAAAGCGCTAATTATTTCCGTACGAACGTTCCATGTTTGTAATCTGCAATGCTTTCTTTTATAAAGACTGGCTTCCAAACTATATACATGGTAGACGGTGGGACAACTGGGATTATGAGAAGTGGTCGTATACCATGTATACGAAAAGACACACAAGGCAAAGGTGTATTGAAAAAAATTGGAGGATTCATTATGGAACAAAATCAAAGCTTGACACATGTTGTATCTGCTACTGGCACAAATGTACCAACTATCTTTCAGAATATAAGAAATGGAGAATATCAATTTGTTGCGAAAAGGGTATTTTTATATTATATAAATATATAAATCAGAAGATGTGGTATGATTGCCCATGAAGCAACTCTCCAGCAGAGACCAAATGACATAGAAGTTAACAAATATATGTCACCGTACGGCCTTCAACAATGGGCAAAACCAATACCACAAAGCAAGCTATAAAAGGCTCAGAAATGCAAATTGTAAAACAATACAAACGAGAAAACTAACGGCCTGATTTATGTACAAAACAATTAACGAAAAACAAATATGATATACAGTTGCCAGCGTAAATTTGTTCCACTGAACAGAAGTTCCCGTGGAAATTTTGTTATAAACAATGCCAAAATATCTGTTCCTATTGGACCAACTATTCTATACCATGTATTCCGTTAGGAACAAAGACTGTAATATTTGTTCCAGTGGAAATAATATTACAGCATATTTCTTGCGTTTGGGACTGATATTATGAAGGAACTTTTATTTCATGACACAGAAACAAACGACTAGTCTACATTTTCAACTGACCGTGCTTTTGTATTATTAAATTATACATGTAATTTTTTTTTCGGTTTGTTTGTATTACCAGGCTAATAAACATTCATTAATAGAACTTTTACCTGAGATAGAAACACTTGAAAAAACTAAAGTTCTGAATCGACATGACTTAATTCAAACCATAAAAGAGCAAGACTTTAACTCACTGATGTTTAAAGATAACCGAATTATTATAGACACTGTTCCATACCGACTTATGGAATCGAACATTCCGATGATACTCATGGAAAGAACAAAAGCTGTCGCATCGTATCTCGACGACAATAAGAAAAGTATTGTAACCTTTGGAAGTTATTTCAAGCTAAGCAATGGTGAAATATTTTGTAATTTGGATATCTATGGAGATGTAGGAAAGGCATTGGCCCACCATATTTACATTCATATTCAAAATTTTGTTAAGCACATTTAGGATATTTTCACGATTGAAGTTCGCTGTCATGAATCACCGCCAGCCATAGATAAGGCAATGTCAGAAAATGGACTCATGTTAGTACTTGTTGGTAATTTTGCCCAAAAGAACTTATATGTGTTGAAAAATCATATTATCCAAATGCTGGACAAGCCAGATTGTGAATGGTTTCATACAACTGATTCTTCGAGGCTTACATAGACAAACATCATCAATCTTTCTTACCTCACAGTGAATAAGGCTGCTCTGTGAGAGAATTTTCTGTGTAAGTGATTAAGTCCTGTTTGGTTCTGATGATCGTCGAAAATTGGTAAATAAAGATGAAAATGACGATTTTTGACGTTTCCTTGAACAACAGATAAAAAGATGTTTTACTTTTATTTGTTTCCATTGGTTCCAAGGTGAACAACTTATAAATGTAGCCCTCTATGCTGCTTCAGTATGCGTAACACACAAGTACTCGAGTTTAGATCATCTGGAATGGACAAAAATAAACAAAAATGCTTCTGGAATCTTCTTTCTATACCAAAATCAACAAACATAATAATTCTGTGAAAACCGTAATAATTTCTTAAAATTGATAATTTTCATTGTTTAGACATGTACTGATTTTGTGCAGCTGATTTTGACAAGACGTTGAATCAATATTATTGGGTAAATAATTCTATTCAATCCGATTTGTGACACCTTTTTTAGCTATTGACATCCATTTGAATGTAATCAACGTTTTCAAATAATTGAAACTACATATTATATTGTACTTAAAAGGGCCGCATCGTCAGCTCAATATCTGATTAAAACATATTTAATTAAAATATTTTTATTAAAGCTAAAAAATGCTCTTAAAATGGTTAGTTTCATCAACATATGAAATGCTCACTAAAACGTATTGTAAAAGTACACAAGATTAAGCGACAGTTTCAACGACATTAAATTTTGCTCTTTTTACTTTGATCTGTGTCTCATCTAACCACAGATATTTTCTAGGTAAAAGATCTTTCGAAGAAGGAATCACAGGATACGCTTATCCTATCGATGAACTGGTGGCGCTCCGTTCGAAGTACAACGATTCATTTGATTGGTCTATTCTAAATGGCCGTCTGAGTTTAGATAATTTAATTACAATAGACATGATAAGATAAAATGACCGATCTTGATTTCCTTTTCATATTAGTCTTACTTACATGTCTAAACAGTAAAGATGTCTAAAACTATTGTTTATTTTTCTCACACATTTTTATAATAATGAAATTCTATGCGACTGTCATAAAAGTGAGAGGTGTAGTTAGCTATAAAACCAGGTTTAATCCACCATTTTCTACATAAGGAAATGCCTGTACCAAGTCAGGAATATGACTGTTGTTTTCCATTCGTTTGATGTGTTTGAGCTTTTGATTTGCCAATTGAGAAGGGCCTTCCCATTTTAAATTTTCTTTGGAGTTCGATATTTTTTTATTTCACTTTTTTCATACATGATTGATAAAACTGACTCGTATAGGACACAAATGTGAACAATTATATGTCCAATATGGACTTCAAAAAGACACTCATACATTATAATTAGTTATAGAAGGTCTAGGAATGACAAAGTCACAGTCCTAAAAAGGAAAATAAACAATAGAGAATCGTCTCTTGTCGTAATCATTTGTTTTGATTTTCCGTGTGCAACTCAAATACCCAAATCTAGAAAAAGACAATTATTGCTGTGGAAATTAGATTTGTTTTAAGTAAGTTCCCGTGGGTAAATATTTGCTGTATAATTAGAAAAGAGAGGCGAAAGATACCAAAGGGACATTCAAACTCATAAGTAGAAAGTAAACTGACAACGCCATGGCTAAAAAAAGAAAAAGACAAACAGACAAACAACAGTACACAAAACACAACATAGAAAACTAATGTTTGAGCAACACGAACCCCACCAAAAACTGGGGGTGATCTCAGGTGCTCCGGAAGGGTAAAGAGATCCTGCTTATCATGTGGCACCCGTCACAAAATTCTTGATTATTTAAAGGAAAATTTACCTCAAATAATAAGAATTAGTGTCATCAATTAACTTAAATGTAGACCGAACTTTGCACTACTGTGATTCATAACAATACAGGAACAAGCTGCTATTAAAGTGGTGCAATGTGTGCCCATAGGATTACATACAGACTGTTGATACACTTTATTTACAAAACATTATAAATTTATGTTGTCAAGGACAAAATGTACAGCATAATTAGCTCATGACAGCTCCATATGCATATATAGCATATATACCCACCTTTTAGAATTATGTTGAAAGATTATGACTGCGTTTGTTTTATATGGTGAACACCTTGTATTATTTAGAGTAAATTCATTATTGAATTTTCTTATCTTATCTGAAACTACTTAGACAATTTCTAATAATATGTATTGCATTACATCATATTTAGACAAAGTAAAAAAACATCAAGTCTACTAATAGACTTGTTTTAGTGGATAAAAGCTAGACAGTGTTAATATCATATATGTGTAACCTATATAATATTTATACAGTCCATTTAAATGCTCTTATCAACCTTTTATGAACGCTAGTGTTGATATCATTGTCACATATGTGTGACCTAATTATAGACTTGTCATTTGTATACACTATTCAACCTTGTACTTTGATAATCTGGTATAACACACCTACATTTATTATGTAATATTGTGTAGCCTTTGTATCAAGGTAAAATATATTATATTATATTGAAATAGCTTTTTTAACTTATGTAATATTTATTTGCTCACACTTTTTTAGCTGCCCGTTCCAGTAGGAATTAATGGTTTGTCTTTTCTCGTTTTAAACGTCTCATTCTTAGTACCAGGTGAGCTATTGTTATCTCTTTGCGTCAGTCGTAATTTGTAATGTTTGCTTCACAGTTTAATCTTTTTCTTCTGAAATTGTTTTAATAGTTGAAACTTGACAACAATGCTCATATCGTACACCATATACTTGAATGTGTGCTTTAAAATTTCAAGAAGTTACTGCGTACTGATTGGCTGAAATTTCTTATATCTTATGGACAAAAAGGAAATAGCATTTTATAAATTATATGCGTCTGACGCTCTTTTCTGATTTTACCTTCATCAGAAACGCTCAAAGCCAAATATTTGAAAGCCAAGGATGTATTAGTACCAAAAACTGAACTTTATGAACAAAAAAGACATACAAATAACAGCCAAATACAGTACATCTAACCTCGACTTTTTCTGTGTTACAAATGTAGTTGGAACCTTAGTTTCTTGAATATCTGATTTTTTTTAAACGGACAATTTAAGAACTATATGCTATAGATCATGTCAGTACCGGAGCCCGGAACTAGTAATATGGCAGTTGTTTTTCACTTGTTCCGTTGATTGATTTTGTCAGTTTTTATAGATTTCCCCTTTTTGACTTTGCCTTGGAGTTCGGTATTTTTATTATACTTTTCCAATAGCAGCGGTATCCGCCCAATGCTATAAAAAATGAAAATAATACTTTATAAATTGTATACGTCCTAAACGTTTTTCTTGATTTACATTCATCAGGGATGCTCAAAGCCAAATATTTGATAACCAAGGATGTCTTCTCCGAAGAGTCAGATTTGCCATTGAACTTTATGAGGTGTATGTTAAGTAATATTTCATCAAATCAATATTCAAACCAGTTGGAAGCTAGCCTGACTGGAGTGATCATTAGCATGCATATATATGTGTGAAAACAAAGTTTATCGTTCGTAGAAATTTAGGTGATTAGATATTCAATTGATTGCTGTGACCAATAAT
Source organism: Mytilus coruscus (assembly GCA_017311375.1). Taxonomy (NCBI): domain Eukaryota; kingdom Metazoa; phylum Mollusca; class Bivalvia; order Mytilida; family Mytilidae; genus Mytilus; species Mytilus coruscus. The sequence continues at coordinate 30,992,253 of CM029597.1, read as the reverse complement.
TCTTTTTGACCGAATAAAATCTGTAAACAGGGAAATAACAAAAGTTCACTAGAAGGTACATGCACAATGCAAATGTACTAACCCCAAAAGAACGGAATGAGCAATCATATCCTCGCATCCTTTTAAAATATTAAACAGACATTATAAGGAAGGGACAATCTAATCCGAAATGGAGGGTTATGTTATTTTCTTTTTCAAAATATTGGCGACAACAATGTTGTAAAATGCTGAAAAATATGTTTGCGGGCGTCAACGATATAACTCTTCCCCAAACCCTAAAATCTACAAATCGCGTTACAAAATACTGAATGTATGGTCCTGTCTTTCACACCAACGATTCTTTTCCGAGACAGAAATTGAACAAGTATATATTTTTAGCATCATCATTATTTTGAGATCTCCCTATAGTTAGCCTGTATGATATGTAGTCTTATTCTTATTTGGACTCCGAGTCGGATTGTTATTGTAAATTTCTATGTGGAGATTCAAAACAATAATTACCACTAGAAATAAGATCTGGTTAGATGATAAAATTATGTCAGTCACAATAATAGTCTACACGTTGGCTTATGATTCATCCACATGTAAAATATCGAAATCTGTAACCACCGTATGTCAAATAGCATAATTCTAAGAATTTAGCTGTTATTTACCGTTTCATAATTGTCAATTTTAAGTTCTGTATGAAAGAAAACGTGCACTCTCCCTTTCAGGTATATATTGATTATTAAGACAGACGTGAAATACTGACACGAAAATGTCGCTGAAGGAAAATGAAGTGATACGAAGAGCAACGATTGCGGATTACGATGCAGTCATCTCAATTTTACCCGGGAAAGACTATGATGGTGATTATCTGCCGGATTACTTTCACATGTTGATGAACAATCCTTGCTGTAAAGCTTATGTGTACATCCTGGATGGCAAAATAGTATGTTAATATATATATGGACTTTCTTGTATTGAGGATTGACCATGCAGCTCGGATCCTGTATCGCTCGGTCATAAAACAAGATCATCTAAACATTAAAAAAAGTTGAGTTGTAAAGAGAATAAGTGAATGAAAAAACAAACAAAAGAGTAAAGACCCGTTCCCTATTGTTAATTTTCCTTTTTGGACCGTGATGTTTCTTGAGCAACAACTTAGTTACGGTGTTTATCTTTCACAACTCGTTCGCTATGCCCGTGTCTGTAGTGATTTTTGGATTTCAGTGAACGTAATCTATGTATCACTGATAATTATTAGGTCAAGTATTTCTTTACCACAAATTACTTAAAACCTTTGATAAATTCTTCCATAGATAAAAAATTTCGTTTGAAAGTTTGGATGTACCTTCGTATTTCAAACGGGATAGCACATCCAAATTTTTAAGGACTCCGAGATGTTGTTTACCGAGCCAGGAAATTTAGATACGATCCAGGTAAACTGATCAATCCTTCAAATAAACTTATTCTAATAGGTTACGAATTCAACAATGTAATTAGATCTTTGAATATTGTTTTTATTGGTACAAATATTGATTTTGTTATCAGTAAATTAAAACAAACTAAATATTATTTCATATACATATGCACGTTCATGGCTCTACAATCTGTCGACACCTGTATCTTGGCATTGCACAAAGTCATGTTTTTCTTCGACTGTTAATGACGTCTTTGCACTGAATCCCTTGGATGTTGGATGACTGCTGATTGATATTTAAGTCTTAGATGCATGATATTTGTATTAGTTGTTATTGACTTTGAACTAGCTGTCAGTAACTGCGAGTACTCTCAGATCTGTTTTAGTGTCTTTTTTGAGTGGAGATGTATAACTACCCTGCCTTGTCCGGTCTGTGTTTTTGTTAAATGTTTTTTTCTGCTTTGTATCAATCTGATGAATTAAGCCGTTTCTAACTGATTTGTATAGTTTGTTCTTATGTTGTACTGTTACACCAGGTTAGGGGAGAGTTTGGCGTCAGCAAACTAGTTAAACCCCGCCACAATCTGTATGTACCTGCCACAAGTCAGGAGCGTGTAATTCAGTGGTTGTCGTTTGTTTCTGTGTATCATATTTGTTTTTCATTCATTGTTTTGTACATAAATCAGGCCATTAGTTTTCTCGATTGAATTGTTTTACATTTGTCATTTCGGGGCCTTTTATAGCTGACTATGCGGTATGGATTTTGTTCGTTGCTGAAGGTCGTACGGTAACCTATTGTTGTTAACTTTTGTCATTTGGTCTCTGATGGAGAGTTTTCTCATTGGCAATCATACCACATCTTCTTAATTTTACAAAAAAGTAAGCTGAATACAATTGCTTAACAAATCTATAACAAATTTGAGTCCTTTAAATATATGAAATCTACGGAATCCGTATTAAAGTTCACCCCGCGATAAAGACAAGGATGCCAGTCCAAATTTTTTGAAAGAAATTTTGTAAAAGAGAGACGAAAGATACCAGAGGGACAGTCAAACTCATAGATCGAAAACAAACTGACAACGCCATGGCCAAAAATAAAAAGACAAACAGACAAATAATAGTACAGATGACACAACATAGAAAACTAAAGACTAAGCAACACGAACCCCACCAAAAACTGGGGTGATTTCAGGTGCTCCGGAAGGGTAAGCAGATCCTGCTCCACATGTGGCACCCGTCGTGTTGCTTATGTTATTACAAATCCGGTAAATAGTCTAATTCGGTAAGTCACATTCGTGAAAAGGGAAGGGTATTGCAATTACGACATAAGGAAACGGTTATCCCATAACGGTCAACCAACTCGTGATGGCGTCCGTAAAATTTACGAAGGGATGATTTTAACTTCACCATTTGGAACTCTTGGTTTAATAGCTTCCTTGTGAGCAGCAATCTTCTATCAAGGAAATCATGATAGGAAACACAAGCCCGGGAATATCGTATCAGTTGGGAGATATATACTCCGTATGCAGGCGCTGCTGGAATGTTGCTACATAGAAATGGAAAGTTCACAATTGGGAAGCTGAAATCATCTCTTTTGTCGTAAAGTTTTGTTTTCAACCGACCCTCATTGTCAATTTCTAGATGTAAGTCCAGATATGAGGCAGACTTAACTGTATCTGTAGTATCCTTTATCTCTAGTTCGATGGGATAGATTCGTTCAACATAGTCACCAAATTTTGTATTAATTAGTGAGAGAACATCATTTATAAAGCGGAACGTAGAGTTAAAGGATATTGCTAACTCTTTATCTTTCTTCCTAAGAAGTTCCTGTATGAAGTCAGCCTCATAATAATAAAGAAACAAGTCGGTAAGAAGAGGGCACGTGTAAACTACGACTTACCTCTGCTAGTTTTTGAAACGGCAAATTACTAATATACTTGGAGTAAAATGTATATGATGCACCAAACGGGGGAGGGGCAATGGTGGGACAGGGTTTCAACATAAAAATTTCGGTACGGATGTTTGGCATCGATTTAACCACACCCACTTCATTTATATGTTAACATTTGGGAAAATTCCTACCCATTCACATATTTCACAAGAAATCAAAACCGACCTATATATTGTGCGACTATCAGACATAAAATTTACGATATCCGTATTAGATGGATAGAAAAGATCAGTACACAGTTTAAACAGATATCTTATCCGAAGATGACCATTTATGACCTATTGACATCAAAATTGCTACCAATTTTAATCTTTTCATTAATCAACCATCCCAAAATATAAACCATATTAGCTGCACATCTGTGTAAAGCTTTATATAGGTAGATACCTCCTTGTAAATGCATCTGACCGGTCATAAATTTTCAGATTAATTTTTGTGGGCACTGCAATGTTTGTGTTTCGAGACTGATTTGCAGTTCTGGTAAACATATTTTCTGTTTTTTTTTCTCTCGAAATTTGTCATTACAAGAACAGAAGATGGTTATCTTGTTCATTTTACAGGGTATAATACGTCAAATTAACATTATCTACCTGGACCATGTGGTGGCGACAGGTAAACAGATATATGTATGCATAGATATTAAGATAATATTTTATTGATTTTTCGTATCTATTCTTCATTATCCATGCTGATCGGAGGAAATTAAAGGATGGTTCAGGTGAAATGCACAGTGGTCATCTATTAAGAGGCAGAAAAGACATTTAAGAACAGCTCTTTATAAGAACCAGGCAGAGTGCGATATATGAGGGTTTCAAATTTTTCTATAAATTGCCTGGTAGAAGGAGTAATTGAATACTGCTCAAAAATTAAATTTCAGTGGGAAAATATGAGTGGTTGCCATGGTAACGCACTCTATTTTTTGGTAGTTAAACGTGGTAAAATCTTTCATAAATCGGCTAAATCACTACAATTCAGAGCCTGATTATGAATAGAATCAAACCTTTTCGGAAATTTTAATATATAACATTGACATAACTTGGTTTTAGCTTCACTTTACTTAAAATTGCAGTTCAACCAAATTTGTAGATTTTTAAAACTATACTAGAAAATGCATATTTTCAACTTTTCTGAATCATGGATTTTTGTGAAATTATCAAATTGTCTCGTGTGTTTTTCTGAAAAGTGCAAATGTGTACAGCATAGTTAGCATTATAGTAAATAATTTTGAATACTACTGTACCAAAATAAATAGAATATTGTTTGGGACTCTCATTAGTTTTATCACCATAGCAACCTATTTTTTCCTTCGAAACGGAGTTAATATTTGTAGAATTCTGCAGTATAAGGACTTTTATGTCTTCAGTTGCTTCCAAACCTGCAAGAAAATACATAGACGCGTATATCCTCAACAACAGTTACCATGGAAACAAATATTTCCCATAACAACATCCATTCAAAAGATATAAATGGCATTTTATGTAAAAAAATACATATGTAAATGATGTTGAATTTTCTAATGGGAATATAACTGCATGCTATGCTTTGTTTCACTCACAGTCTTGTTGTCTGTGCTTTTTGGGAAGGTTCAACAAAATTGAATATATACAATGTGGCATTGCGGGGGGTTGATTAGGTTTTTTTCAGAGTTTTCAATCAGATAATCAATTCATAAAAAGTTAACATATGATGGACTTCATGCAGATTGCAATAGCCCATCCTTGCTTTTGGCAAGGTCCATATATTTATTGAAACTTATAATTAAAAGCTTACATACCAAAAATAGAATCATTTGGTCAAAGCATTTCCAAACTGAAACTGAAGTGTGACGGACGGACGGATGGATGGACAGACCAAGTGAAAACCTGTAAAGTCGGTTGTGTGTTGTACTGCTATTACGCAATTGGAATTCCGGATCTCCGAGATAGACAAAGAGATAAATATGCTAAGTTGGAATTGCGCTTATCCCGGAAAAATAATTATGATATTACCATATCTATATCATTATAATCAATGTTCTGTGTTTTATAGAAAAAAGCACAGTGTTTGTGATGTCGAAGTATCAGTGGTAATAAAAAATGCCCCAAAGTGTAAATACGTCCACAACATAACGGTCAACTACATAACAATTGACCTAATTTTGTTATGTAGTGGACATTTTTGTTATGTAGTTGACAATATCGTTATGTAGGTGACAAAAAGCAAAAGTCAAAATCGTACGTTGAACACTTTAATAACTGAAGTAATTAGAAAGAAAGTAAATTTATCTTATAATATTTAAGGAAAAGGTCATCATTTATTAATACCAAACATTGAGATATCACCATAATTGCTATCGTTATGTAGTTGACAAATTCTGTAATTTCTGTTATATCATTTTGCATTTAAAATGATCTCTCCAGTTTCATTAAGACTGCATATTTTAGATTTTGTTCATATAAATTACTAATAGTTCATTAGAATATTTAAAATTGAATTAAATTGATGAAAATATTTTCTCAATTTCTATCTAAAATATGGACGGATTTTGAAAACGACCCGTATGATTGTTCGAGCGGAACATGGTGTTTTATGGCCACATATGATTGTTTCTTTGGTAAGATGTTGAATTTATAAGCAGATGTCACATGTTTATGATGAATAACTTGAAATTGACCATTTACTATGTTATTTAATTTGCTGTTGCTTTAGTATTCACACAGCTTGCATGTCTGAGTAGGTTAACCTGGCAGTTTGGTTTTGGTCATTTTGATTCGCTTACGATTATTTGGGGCATTGTGATTTCGGTCTGTTCGTTCGTCAATTTGTTCTTTGGACTGTCCATACTGTACATTAAATTTTTCATAAAATACAAAATCTTGTTTTTATTCGTTTCTTTTTGAAATTTCCTCAGTTAACCAGATCACTTTAGGCAAACTATACATTTCTAAGCTGATCTGGTTCTCGGTTTTGAACATTTTAAAAGTCACAGGTACTTTCAAATGAGACGTCGGGTCGCAAAGTGGCCCACCAAACGCCTAAGGTCGCAGGTCGGATTTGACCATGTTGGTGCCATATATAGAGTGAATATCAAGTAGGCAACAATTTTACAAACACTGCATCCAACTAAGACATTCGGATCTTACTCTCTTAAGTGGTGGCAAAGTGTACATACCATTTACACGTTTTAGATAATTATGATTATTGTCCCCCGCGCAACGCGTTGCGGGGGACATAAAAATACCGGGCGTCCGTCCGTCCGTCCGTCTGGTCTTGTTAGCGCTCTCACATGTACAATTCTTATCAGATTTTTATGAAACTTATATCATAGGTTTATATCAGCAATGTCTTAGACGAGTTTGAAAATCAGTGCCGATCAGTTATTTTTAAAAGAGTTATGCCCCTTGGAAATATTAATTATAACAGAAATCGCATTGCATTTGCTCTGAAGCCTTCATTTCTCTATACAAGTTTTAAAGAACAAAAAAGTGTTTAATTTAGTTATTGCCCTTGTACCTTGGATAGATAAAATATGTGCACTTGGGACACTAAAGTGTTGTATTCATGAACGATTACAACTTGATGGGACTTGAAAGCATTGACAATTACAAAGTAAAATAAGATTAGTATGTACTGCGTCCTTTCTAGTGTTGCAATCAGTGAAATATAACCAAGTATGTAATTTGTCTTCGAATTAACCGTTAATCTTGTATATATGCACACATTCTCAGCTTAGTGGTTTAATTCCAAATCTTGGGATTAAATCATAATCTTTTATAAAGGTTACAGAGGGAGATCCAGGGTCCGAGGAAAGAGGGCCGTAATTCACGAAAAGGTAAAAATACCGTTGAGCGTAGCGATACGATTTTTCTGACGATTCAACCTAAAAAAATGATACATTTTTACGATCAAAAGGAGGAGGAGGGGCGGGGGCAACACTGGATTATATCTGATTTATGGATCTTGCTGTATACATTTTTCTTTCACTATGCAAACAACAGGTCAGTGAAAATTTCAGATGGATTAAATCTGTGATTCAGTTAAACCCTCCTCCCCCGCAAAAAAAGATCTAATGCTGCCGGAATCATGAAATTATAAGGTATATGTAGTACGGTGCATAAATAGGAATAATGCATAATTAATATAATTTATTTGTTTGATATAATTTTGCCGGTAATAGCATAATTATCTTTCCGGAATAAGCGCAATTCCAACTTAGCAGATTTATCTCTTCGTCTATATCGGAGATCCGGAACCCCCAACTCCCCAACCCTCCAACCCTAATGCTACATTGTATATTCAATTTTGTTGAACCTTCTCAAAAAGCACAGACAAGACTGTGAGTGAAACAATGCAGTTATATTCCCATTAGAAAATTAAACACCATCTACATATGTAATTTTTACATAAAGTTCCATTTATACATCTTTTGAATTGATGTTGATGATAATGTTTGTTTCCATTGTAGTTAGCAACACTTAACGATGATAATTTAGAGTTAATGTATGATTTTATGTATTTTCTTAAAGGTTTGGAAACAATTGAGGACATTAAAGTTCTTAAACTGCAGAATTTCTGCAAATAATAATTCCGTTTCAAGGATAAAATAGGTTGCTATGGTGATAAAATTAATGAGTGTCTCACGAATTTTTCTATTTAATTTGGTAAAATAGTATTGAAACTTAATTACTACAATGCTCTCTATGCTATATACATTTGCACTTCTCAGAAAAACACGGCAGAAAATGTGATAATTTCACCAAAATCCATGATTCAGAAAAGTTGAAGATATGCATTTTTTAGTATATTTTAACAGAAAATCTACATATTTTGTTGAACTGCAATCTTAACTAAAGTGAGGCTTAAACCAAGTTATATCAATGTTATATATGAAAATTTCTGAAAAAGTGTGATTCTATTCATAATCAGGCTCTGAATTGTAGTGATTTAGCTGATTTTTAAAAAAGATTTTACCACGCTTAACTACCTAAAAATAGAGTGCCCAACTCATATTTTCCCACTCAAATTTGATTTTTGAGCAGTATTCAATTACTGCTTCTACCAGGCAATTTAAAGAAAAAATTGAAACCCTCATATATCATGTATATAGCACTCTGCCTGGTACTTAATTAAGAAACAAGTTTAACTATCATTATGAAGCTGACGATAGAACCCGTAATAAAAAAAGTTAACTTGAAATCAAACTAAGGAAGCGTATTAGGGCCATCCTCTTTTTTTTCAAATTGTCGACTTTAATCTTGGAAATATCAAAATATCAACTTTAATCTTGGAATTTCCAACTTTAATCTTGGAATTATCAACATGAAACTTAGAAATTTCAACTTTAATCTTGGAATTATCAACATTAAACTTGGGAATTCCAACTTTAATCTTGGAATTATCATCTTTAATCTTGGAATTATCAACATTAAACTTGGAATTTCCAACTTTAATCTTGGAATTATCAACATTAAACTTAGAAATTCCAACTTTAATCTTGGAATTATCAACTTTAATCTTGGAATTGTCAACATTAAACTTGGAAATTCCAACTTTAATCTTGGAATTATCAACTTTAATCTTATAAGTATCAACTTTAATCTTCGAATTATCAACATCAAACTTCGAAATTCCAACTTTAATCTTCCGACCATCATTACTCCGACACTGATTTTTTCCGACTTTCATTGATCAAGCGAATATCTGAATTGAGAACATCATGACTTTCGGATCACTGGACTCTCGCCTCTGCCAAACAGTGCACTTCTGTTTGATGTGCTTTACTTTAATTTTGTTGGTGATTTCTATTCAAAAAACATCGATGCACATCCACCTATACAGTAATATAATATAATAAATACATGTACTGCATAGATATTTACAAATGGATATTTCGATTTTGACATTAGCACCGGTATCGGGGGAGGGGTGGGGGTAACTTCGAAATTTTCTGTTAGGGTGTGTCATTTTTCCTTAAAAAATGTACCCATTTTTATTGGAAGCAAGTCATTTCGTACCTTGACCATTTCGTACTTCTGCCATTTTGTACCCAAATTTGCCATTTCGTACCCAACATTTACCATTTCGTACCCACGATAAAATCCATTTCGTACCCTATGGGCCAAATGCATCTATCATTTCGTACCTCATGGACTTAATACATGTTAACTATTTCGTATCATATTTTTATAAAGTTTTTCATGATTTTAATGTTTTTTTAAAATATAACATAAATAAAATTATGCATCTAGACGTAGAAATTTTATAAAAACCGATGATTGGTTTGATTTAGCAGCACTTGGAAAAATCTTTAATAGTTATACTTACACTTTGTTTGTTTGCATGATTTGTCCTTAATTAATTGTTTAACTCTAAAAATACAAGGTTTATTAACCAACAAAAAAAATAATTATCTGCAACTGTTTTTATAGTTATTAACAGTTGTTTTTGTCAGGAAATGCAGTGAAAAGGGACACAAGCTGATTTTTACTCAAAAAGGAAGCCATGAGTCAAAGTGTTTGCATAAGTATTTGCACCTTATGTGACCAATCAAAAAACTTGCTATGGCTTTCAATTTGAGAAATTACAGACAGCCTATAGATTACTTTGTCTGAAGATGGTCTTCTACATTGGCTAGAGGTATAGGGTTGAGATCTCACAAAACATGTTTCACCCCGCCGCATTTTTGCGCCTGTCAGGAGCCTCTGGCCTTTGTAAGTCTTGTATGTTTTTTAATTTTAGTTCATCTTTATGTTTTGGAGTTAAGTATGACTTCCATTTTCACTGAACCAGTACACATTTATATTTAGGGGCCAGCTGAGGACAACTCCGGGTGCGGGATTTTCTCGCTTCGTTGAAGACCCATTGGTGGCCTTCTATGTGGGACATGTAGGAATTGCTATACTTTAATATTTAAATCATACAGCAATAAATCCTTAAATAAGAAAAAACTCATTTAAGTTCATTTATTTTGTCTCCTTATCATGATCTAACATTCTAAATTTCAAAAACGTGTGGTAAGTATCTTTTTCAGTGTGTATAGCAATTTTACTAAAATTATTATTTAAAAAAAATAATCCATGCATATAATGTATACTTGTAGGTTCAAATACACCTTGCGATAATCAATTGAAAATATCTCAATATTTAGGCACACGTCTCAATTTCAAATGACACGTGTGTTCAATCAACATTTTTAATCCAATTTAATAGAATGCTACCTTTATAAAACAATACGCCAGTACGGCGCGTGTCTTTGGTTACAAGTTTATACCAAAGTAACAAAATCAACGTTACTTTGTTACGAATGTACATTTTAAGAATATAATAAACATTTTCTTTTCAATAAAATATCATAGCAGATTTTGGCAGTATAACAGTTATACAATAGTTGCTATAAAAGGTTCAAATTTAGTTCAGAAGATCTCATGCTTATGTATTCTTTTATTTGCCATTTTGGCAATAAAATTTAACAAGATTTATTATTCACTAGTTTGCAAGAAGTATTACACAAATAGAAATGTCAACTTAACTGTCACAATATGAGTCCAATCTTTTATCTTTTCTTTATCCGGAAATCTTCACGGGAATCCACAGAATATTACGTCCAATAGGTCACAATTTAGTATGATGGTGTTGGTAAATAAAAGTGTTAATCCAACTGCTGAGAATGTTGATGTCTATCGATGTCTAAGTCTATGTCTATGCCTGCATGTATATACTTGTAACGGAAACTTCTAGATAACTTTACATGTTTAAATTACGCATCTTTTGTTATGATCATTCTGGAAACGTTATGTAAGTGAAATAGAAAGTTATAATCATTCCATGAGTATCTATGATTGTTCCAGTGATTTCTAAACTGCATAGTTGTAACACAATGTGTATCATTTTGTACACAATGTAAAAAATATATAATGTAAACATTCTTAGGCCACACAAAACAAATTAGGCCAACTAAATAAATATGATAGTTACAATATCATAACACTGTTTATATTGTTATGTATATGCATACCAACAGTAGAATAAAATTAACTAACAGTTATGTCATTATGAAAGATATATGCAAGTTGAAGCAAAGGAAAAAAAATATGAAACATGCCAGCTATAACATTTTAATCTTACTAAAATTAAATTTAATTAGTTCTGAGTCTGAATCCCAGATAGTTCTTTATTACTTCATACCTATTTTCTTGTGTTAAGCTGACTCTTTGGTAAATTTTAAAGAGTTCTAACAGGTGCAATATTTTAAGCACGCACTAAATTAATTACAACTCTTCATTGATGGATTATTAAGGTTCAAATTTAGTGCAGAAGATCTCATGTTTATATATTTGCATAGATATTCTTTTGTTTGCCATTTTGGCATTATAGGATTGTTATTATTAGTGCTTTCTGTTTATATTGTTTTGTATATACATACCAACAGAATAAAATAAATATTAAATCTGTTTGTTTTTTATTTATTCATGATTGAGTAATTGTATAATAAGGGCATGTGGAGTATACGTCTATGAAACAGTTTTCACCAAGACATGTAACATGCACATAAAAATCTTCCATATGGTACGAAATAGTATACATATAAACCTTCCATGAGGTACGAAATGGTAAACATACAAACCTTCCATGAGGTACGAAATGGTATACATACAAACCTGACATGAGGTACGAAATGGTATACATATAAATCTACCATGAGGTACGAAATGGCATACATATAAATCTTCCATGAGGTGCGAAATCGCACATCAATGAAACACATATAAATCTTCCATGAGGTAAGAAATGACATACATGTAAAGCTTCCATGAGGTACGAAATGGCATACATGTAAATCTTCCACGAGGTACGAAATGGCATACATGTAAATCTTCCATGAGGTACGAAATGGCATACATGTAAATCTTCCATGAGGTACGAAATGACATACATGTTAATCTTCCATGAGGTACGAAATGACATACATGCAAATCTTCCATGAGGTACGAAAAGGCATGCATGCAAATCTTCAATGAGGTACGAAATGGTATACATACAAACCTTCTATTAGGTACGAAAAAAATCTTCCATGAGGTACGAAATGGTATACATGTTAATATTCCATGAGGTACGAAATGGTCAGGGTACGAAATGGTCAGAGTACGAAATGGTTTTTTGGGGTACGAAATGGTTAGGATACGAAATGACTATAATTCTTTTTATTTACCATTCACTAATATTTGGTACCTATATTTATATATAAATATGTACAAAGAATGACCTTTACTTATATACAATATTTTAATTTTAAAATGTATAGATTCAGGGACTTTATATTTATGTAAATATAAAGTCCCTGATTGATTCAAATACCACAAATCAATATAAAGTTATGAAAGAACAATGCATATCAATATAGAATGTCTTAAAAAGTAGTGTCATTTTTATTGGAAAAATGACGCTATCAGCGGCATGTTTCTGATACCATTGACCAGCAGAACTAACGGAAGTTGATTATGCCTCCGCCTACCGCACTCGGTTTCATATTTACTATTTTACATACTAACTGGAATCTGCTTGTAGTCGAACGGGAACCAGTTTACATACTTTATTTTATTTACCAAAAAAAATTTCGGAACGTCTCTAGTTTTTAGATCGTAAGTCACGATAAACTCAAACTGAAAGTAAACAGTTGTTTGTACGACGCAGTTTTTATTTACTCACCATAAACAAGCTGAAACGTTCAGTATGGCATATATTTTAGGTTAAAGACGGTCCCATTCATTTGAAAAGCATTTTGAAAGTAGACGATGGAATTATTTCAGCTTTGGGGAACGAGTAAATTATCACAAAGTTCATTTCTTGACGACCTCATAAATTTCATCATGTCGATGGTACAAATCGATTTTTACTGTTTACTTTCGCTTCTCATGTTTTGTAAACGGTCTTTTATTTTTAAACCCGAACCAGGCATATGCATTCTGTAATTGCGCAAATCTTCGTTCTTTGGTCAATTGGCTTATGGATAGTTGTATCAATTTCAACTCTTACATTATCTTTTTTAAAAATATATTTGCATTACACATGCAATGGCAGTACCTTTCAATTACTATTTATGTGTTGTGTCTAAATTAAAGTTGTAACACTTTATAGTGATTGGAAAGGGTAGAAAATTCATCAGATGAGAAAAGGCTGAAGATACATGGAAACGACACCAAATCATTAGATATTGCATCTTATAAAAAGAAACTGAGATTTGGATAGTTCCACTTCAAGGTAAAATTGTTTATCTCTTGTGAAATGAAATAAAAAAATATTGTAACACTGTAGTTAATCAATAAAGATACTATTACATGTATTTCTGTATTGGCCTTATTGTTGGTCCTCGGCCAGCAGTATTGGCCTTCGGCTTCGCCTCAGACCAATACACCAAGACATGGACCAATAACAAGGACAATACAGAAGTACTTACGCAATAATATTATAGAATGACAGTATGGTTCAATAGCGGGAATCAGCCCCTCAACTACTTTTTACATAAATATTAACTTCTGGCTTCAACTCCTTGTTCGTCTTGTCTGGAGATCTTGTTGAAGTTCCAGTTAGGCAAGCATTTTAGAGACGTATCCCGTCCATCCTCTCTTGACTTGTAATTTCTGGTGATAGATTTTGCCGCTTGACGTATCCTTTCAAGCTTGTTTTTTTTTTTTTGTTACCGTGTAGGGGTCCCATACTATGGCTCCATATTAAATTGTAAGATCCATTCCTAAAGGTCTAGATCATTGTTCTAATCTGACACAAATTTCAATACTAGTAACTGGAATGCTACCCAAGTTGAATATAAGGTGACCTACATGTACTAGAACAGCATTATCACTATTGAAATTGTGTTTAATACCATGATTGTTCAATGTCATTAACTTAAATGGAGACAGACATTTGACCTGAAAGGTGGCGTGGGAGTGCAAAGTCAAAACTAACTGACTATGATATATGGTTAAAGAATGAATATCAATTACGTGGGTCAACATGGTCAAGGGCAGTGTTGTTATGAAATAACAATATGGCAGAGAAGTGGTTTCAAGTTTCATATAAAGCGACCTGACTGACATGAAATAAAAATCAAAGGAGTATCCCATTTCTCTAATCTTCAAGGTGAAATAAAACTAGTAAAACAATATTATATTATTGTCTAAATCTACAGAAATATAATTTGCTTCAAGTAACAGAAATAACTAGGTCACTAGTAACTTATTTAATGAGTATGTGGGGTATAAGAGCTTGATAACAACAGGCTCTTCATAATCATTTGGTTTGAAAAGGATACTAGTAGTCTATATTCTTGATTTAGAAAATGTAATTGCAAGACAAAAATCACATTACTTAGAATACTTTAGATCATTCAGGTAGTCTTTATTTATATGTACAAAAGAACAGCCAGTAGTCATTGGATATTGTAGATCATTCAAATAGTCTTGACCTATTTATTAGTACAAAAGAAAAGCCAGTAGTCATTGGATATTGTAGATCATTCTGGTAGTCTTGACCTATTTATTTATAGAAAAAACAGCCAGTAGTCATTGGATACTGTAGATGATTCAGGTAGTCTTGACCTATACATTTGTACTAAAAAAACAGCCAGTTGTCATCTTCACATAACACACACATATATACGAATATCAATTATATGCTTACGAGACATGTTGGAATGTTAAACTAATTACGGTATGTGAAAATCAAGACTTGCATAAAAAATATCACAATATTAGAGACAGTGGCGTCATTTTTCCTCAGAGCTTTCAGCTCTTTGATATAAAATCTCGCAAAATTATGACCCATATTTTTGGCATATCCACGTATACCCATTAATAGGAAGTTACAACCCCCCTCCCCTTTTTTATGGATATAAGCTACGTGAAGCTATACAGGACTTTAGATACACGTCTATTTTCCTTTAACATGTTACAAAAAATTTAGCAGCAAAAATAATTATAAGTAGAATAAGTATACGGAGAAACACAATAAACTATGGGCTAGAAGTAAAATATCAGTCATTTCCAATATTAACGTTGATAATTTCAAGTTTTAAGTTGGAATTTCAAAGCTTAATGTTGATAATTCCAAGATTGAAGTTGATAATTCCAAGATTAAAGTTGGAAATTCCAAGTTTAATGTTGATCATTCCAAGATTAAAGTTGACAATTCCAAAATTAAAGTTGGAATTTCCAAGATTAAAGTTGGAATTTCCAAGTTTAATGTTGATCATTCCAAGATTAAAGTTGACAATTCCAAGATTAAAGTTGGAATTTCCAAGTTTAATATTGATAATTCCAATATTAAAGTTGATAATTCCAAGATTAAAGTTGATAATTTCAAGATTAAAGTTGGAAATTCCAAGATTAAAGTTGATAATTCCAAGATTAAAGTTGATAATTCCAAGATTAAAGTTGATAATTCCAAGATTAAAGTCGACAATTTGAAAAAAAATATAAAAAAGGATGGCCCTAATACGCTTCCGTATCAAACAGATGCATTTTAGATATAAAAACTAACAAAAGTTTCATTGCGTACATAATGTTCAAATTCAAGAAATAAATCACAGTTTGGAATTTAAGCATCGTTTTTAAACCAAAAACAGTAAATATTCATACTGGTATATCTTGAAACACTTAAAACATTTAATAGAAACAAGAATATGTGTCCATATGACATCAGGCCGCGCTTGCAATATCACATGTTCGTGTTCAGTGAAGCAAAGCCAAATATATCTGTCAAAACCCTAATAGTCTGTAGCACTTAAGTTCACCCCCGGTTTTTGCTGAGATTTGTGTTTTCAACCTCTTTTTGGCATATGAATTAAAATTTCTACTTATTGAGCATGTGTACTGAGTTTTATATTGATGTGATCACACACTATATTCCCTATTTTATCATTTTATTTTTAAATTTGCAGAACTTTATAGATGATGCCTTGTCCATTTAAATTCAAAACCCAATACAAGCAATTTGGTCATGTTACCCTTTGTCAACAAATCAATGAACAAAATGAAATAATTTATAAAGAACGACAATACTATAATCCCGATATAACTTTAAAAGGTTTTTCCTATTTTTACTCAAAATTTCAAAATCAACCATATATTATCAGAAATGTTTAATTTGGTTACTTTTTCAATATAATTGACATTGCTACATATATCAAAACGAGAAACCATATTATTATTTAATTGACCTACATGTAGTTTGAATTAAAATTGAATTTCAAATTGATTAGCCGTAAATTGCGGACCATCGGAGAGCACCGAGCGGTAACGTCCAATAACTCCATTTTCATCGATTTATGACATTTATGGTCAATATAGTTTTACCAACAAATAGCATTTTGGTAAATAAATAAAAATTAAATAGATTCTACATGCATATCTTTTGTTGTTGGAGATATTTTTTATTTTATTTTCGACTCAACAATGCTCAAATTGACGACCGTTCCTAAAATTGGATCCCATTGGATGTCACATTAGCAAATCAAGATTGAAAATATATCAATCGGCGTCTTATTTAAAAAAACAGTTGTCAATATTATAAAATTGAGAATGGAAATGCTTATATCCACGTCATTTGAACTCTGGTGGATAGTTCATTGGCAATCATACCCATCTCCTTATTATTATATCAAGATAAATCCAACCAGTCAACTTTTTCATTTAAAGGATAAACGATGCTTATATTTAAATTGTATTGATTATCTTATGAAGCCATATTTCCCCTAGCCCTGTTATCTTGTTTACTTATATGCAAAACCTTAGGCTAGTAATTTAAAGTGCTTAGTTTTCCTTTACGAACGTTCGATGTTTGTTATCTGTAATGCTTTCTTTTAAGACGGGCTTTCAAGGTGTATACCTGGTAGACGATGGAATAACTGGGGTTATGAGAAGTGGTCGAGTACGAAAAGACACACAAGGCAAAGGTGTATTGGGCAAATTTGGAGGATTCATTATGGAACAAAATCCAAGCTTGACACATGTTGTATTTGCTACTGGCACAAATGTACCAACTATATATCAGAATATAAGAAAAGGAGTATATCGATTTGTTGCCAAAAGGGTAATTTTATGTAATATCAAATTTCTTTTATTTTGTGCATCTTAAATTTAAATAGAATATTCATAAAAACAAAGAAAAAATCCAAAAATGCAAAACGTGAATTGATATAGTTTTAGCATATTTTCATAAACTTAGGCAAAACAGACTTACTATTTGTTGTTTTGTTTTATCATTATATTAAGATCCAATATAAGAATGCATATTTTTCAAATATAATTTGATATGAAATAAGGAGCTCGAGAGAGAAACATCTTTGTGAAAACGATTTTGAAAAAAGAAGATGAAAAGAATCTTAGTTGGCAATAAAAAACCATAAAACGTTTTTAAATATGATTGTTTATTTAAAATATTGAGATAAATGGTAATGGTACATGTAGATACGTAACGTATCACATGCATCCTATCTATATCCTCGAATTTGTTACATTCTATTTATAACATTGCGTAACACGACGTGTGCCGCTAGTGAAGCAGGAACTGATTACCCTTCCGGATCAGTATCAGCCTCACCCCGGTTTTTGATCGGGTTTGTGTTACTCAATGTTAGTTTTTTGGACTATTGTTGGTCTTTTATTTTTGGTCATGGTTTTTGATTGTCGATTTCTTTTATATATTAATATTGAAAATGGGTAGTCTTCAGCGTTACTGTAATATAGTTAAAAGATTGCACCATAAGTCTCCAGGATTAATACGTTTGAAATTATAGATACATGTTAGTCATGTTAGTATACGATATTACTGATACTGTCAAGAAGGTAATAGTCGATCGGTGTGGCTCACACTGTCGAGAAGTAAAATTCACTTGGTGTGGCCGATACTGTCAAGTATGTTATTGTCTGTTGATGTAACCGATACTGTCCAGTAGGTAAAAGCGATAAGTGTGGCTATTACTGTCTAGAAAATAAGATTCGCTTGTTGTGGCGGATATTGTCCAGGAGATAATAGTCGACTGATGTGACCGATACTGTCGATAATGTAATTGTCACTTGATGTGACCGATACTGTCGATAATGTATTTGTCACTTGATGTGACCGATACTGTCGATAATGTAATTGTCACTTGATGTGACCGATACTGTCGATAGTGTAATTGTCACTTGATGTGACCGATACCGTTCAGAGTATTTTTTTTATTAAATTTTACATGTATTATACTTTTAGGTTTGTTTGTATTACCAGGCTAATAAACATTCATTAATAGAACATTTACCTGAGATGGAAACACTTGAAAAAACCAAAGTTCTGAATCAAAATGACTTAATACAAATCATAAAACAGCAAAACTTGTCTTCACAGATGTTTAAAGATAACCGAATTATTATAGACACTGTTCCATACCGACTTATGGAATCGAACATTCCGATGATCCTCATGGAAAGAACAAAAGCTGTCGCATCGTATCTCGACGACAATAAGAAAAGTATTGTAACCTTCGGAAGTTATTTCAAGCTTAGCAATGGTGAACTATTTTGTAATTTGGATATCTATGGAGATGTAGGAAAGGCATTGGCCCACCATATTTACATTCATATTCAAAATTTTGTTGAGCACATTAAGGATATTTTCACGATTGAAGTTCGCTGTAACGAATCATCGCCAACCATTGATAAGGCAATGTCAGAAAATGGACTCATATTGGCACCTGCTGGTAAATTTGCCCGAAAAGAACTTGTATGCGTTGAAAAATCATATTACCCAAATGCTGGACAATCCAGATTGTGAATAGTTTCAAACAACTGATTATTCGATGCTCATTTTTTTAGCTAAATGCTATTCTAATACTTTGACAAACATAATTAATCTTTCTTAGCTCATGGTAGGTAATGCTGTTCTGCCAAAGAATTGTCTGTGTTGGTGAGTTGGTCCTTATCGGTACTGACGATTGTTAAACATATGTAAATAAAGATGAAAATGATGATTTTTGAAAAAAAATATTTCAAATGTTTTATATTTTTGTTTCTCATTGGTTTCTAGACGAACAGCTTTAAAAAAAATGGTCCTCCATGCGGCTCCAGTATGCGTAACACATGCACAAGATCTCATCTTTAGAACATCTGGAATGGACAAAAATAAACAAAAATGCTCATGAAGTCCTCTTTCTATACCAAAATCCGAAAAATATAATAATTCTGTGAAAACCATACTGATTTCTTGTGCATTTTTACTGTTCTGACATGTCCTGATTCTTTGCTGGTGGGTTTTGATACGTTGCTGATGATTTTGACAAGACGTTATTCTTATTTCAAAACCATCGCTGCAGAATCAATAGAATTATATTCGGTAAATAATTTCATTCAATCTGACTCCTATTTTAAATTTGGACATCTGTTTGACTGTATAACTAGCTTTTTTTCAAATAATCGAAACGACATCTTACTTAAAATGGCAGCATCTTCAAGTCAATATCAGATGAAAACATATTAAATTAGAATATAAAAATAAGAAGGTATGGTATGATTGCCAAGAAGACAACTCCCAAACAGAGACGAAATGACGTAGTAGTTTACAACTAATGGTCACCGTATGGCCTCTAACAATGAACATATTTGGCCGCATTGTAAGCCTATCAAATACTCCCAAAATAGTTATTTTAATCAAAATATAAAATGCTTACTGAAACGTATTTTGAAAGTACACACGTTTAAACGACATTGAACTTTTTCACTTAATACTTTGATCTGTGTCTTATCTAATTAGATACTTTTTCTTGGTATTAGATCATTCGATGCAGGAATCCGGGGATACGCTTATATCTATGAATCTGTACCCCCAAACCCTCCCCCCCAACCCCCGTTCAGAGTGCAACGATTCGTTTGATTTGTATATTCCAAATGACTTTACGAGTTTAGATAATCTAATTACTGTTGTCGCTAATTTCCCTCTAAATATGTACGTTGTCTTCACTAAATATGGCAAGATAACTGATCTAATTCTAAACTTCGTTTTCATACATGACTGATAAAAACTGACATGTCTCATATGGTCTTCAACAATAAGCAACATGCAGACCGTAAAAATAGCTATTAAAGGCCCCAGTATGACAAAATTGAAATACAAGCAGAGTTATAAATCACTTAAAGTTCCATTCTTAATAGGTAGCAATTATATGCCTATTTCTATGTTTAGTGTTTATTCGAAATGTCATGGATTTCACTCCCGCTACCCTTCATATTTGCACTCAAGAAAAACAAATTAGAGGCTCCAATTCAATGAGCTTGTATTGCTAAACGTATACTTTTAAAATAAAATGATTCAAAGCAGCAAAAGTATTGGTGTTGAATGGGAACTGTGTTGGTCAACATTTTGTATTGCTGTTAATTTTTACTGTGCCAAGTTTCGATATATCATTAAGTTTTAAACATAAAAAAGCAAAAATTGAAAAACTGGTTTAAGTTGTGATGTCAATGTCGACTGACAGTTTAATCCATTTTGACTTATTTGTAGATATGGTTTGGAGAATCAGTTTTACTATTCAGGTTTCAGTCGATCTATTACTCCTATAAAGAGTTCACTGATGTTTTGGAAATATTTACTTCTTTGTAGATCTTTGATAACTTATTATTTGTGCTGCTTAAAGTATTTTTCCGGTCTCACTATTTAGCGACAAGAAGAATTTTAGCGACAAGAAGCGACAAGAAGAAAAATCGCCATGTTTTATAGTTTTGCAGAGAAATAAAATAATTAAATACAAATCGTCGTTTATGGGCAATTACTTCAATAAGGAGTCAACTGACGATTTAGGACATGTTGATTTATTTGTAGATCCTACTTTGCTGGTAAATATTAGTAGCTAATGTTTCTCTCTTTCTTTAAAAATTTTCAAGATGAAAACCAAACACTGCGAAATTTGCAAAACGTTGACATTTAAAGGGTAATAATGGATTGCATATTTTGATCTGTTAATAATTTTAAAATGTTCACTGCTCTAACTGCATCAGCATTTGAGATATAAGCCAAAATTGCAGTTTTATCCCTATGTTCAATGTTTACCAACAAACGCAATGTTTATAGATGGATCAACCCCTCCCCTATAACATTTAAACTAGATTTACTAAGGAGCATTCAGGTAAAGTTTAATCACATTTGGCTGAGTAGTGTCAGAAGTTTTGTTTAGTGTTTATGACGATAGACGACGACGACGACGGACACCAAATAATAAACATAGCTTACAAGTCCTTTTGAATAAGGTGAATTAAAAAAAAATGCCTGTTAATCTTTTGCATTGTAACAACTGCAGCAGAAGATAAACATGATAATGCTGTATGAATCTATTTTAATATATGGTATATGGGTTTGATTAAGTGTTCTACCTCCACTTTTTATTCCAAACAATATTATTGTCGTTTCTTTTTTATCAATACATTGTTTCAAATAAATCAGATTAGAGATGCGGAGCACGGATTGCTTATGCACGGAATTAAGACGTTGAAATTCATTTATATGAAGAAATATAAAAAAATTATGAAGAGTTCATCACGTAATTTGTATCTTTGACGGAGAAACGAGATCCAGTATATGAGTACTGAACCATTCTAAAGATGACATCTTGCTCCCATGTTTAGTCTTTATTTGTCATTGTAATCGTACCATTTTAGATCTAATAGACGTAAAAGCCTTTCACATGTTCAACTTCCAGCCATTGACAAAGTTAATTAAAGGGTGATTTTGATTTGTATTAGCTGGATGCTTCTACATTTTTTATGACGACAAGGCATGTAGCCATAGGGAAATTTGGTGTTGTTTTTTTTTTTTTGGTGATCATGCACCTGCTAATAATATGCATGCTTTCTTATCAAAATTGAAAATGTCCAAAGTAGACTTAACTTTGCTAATCTGAAATAATCCAGCCATCAAATGTATGCTAGGTATCTTTTCTGCCATTTACACACGTTTTCTCTATCAATGATCTTGAATTTGAGCCACTTTTTATTCAAAACTCAAGAGACTTTTTATTCAAAACTCAAGAGCACAGAGCCAGAACATTAGTGCACTGAACGAGGACATTTTGCTCATCAACAGTACATTATGAGGACATATATGAATAACTAATATAAATGGAATTTGAATCGGACGTCTAAAAAAAATGTGTTGACAAATTCCTAAATTTTTACCACACAATGTCAATCCAAAGACTTATGATATTGACAAGTCAGCAAAATCTCACGAAAGTACGCGACACTCAAAACTTCATTGAACATCTAAATCAATGAATACCAATCTAAACATAAAAAAACCACAAAAAGACCCTTTAAACCATCCAAAAAAAAATCGTCTTTCTTATAAACGACTTTGTAGTAACTAGCGTTATATCTGAGATATAAGTCAAAATTGGACAAT
Source organism: Mytilus coruscus (assembly GCA_017311375.1). NCBI lineage: Eukaryota > Metazoa > Mollusca > Bivalvia > Mytilida > Mytilidae > Mytilus > Mytilus coruscus. The sequence continues at coordinate 30,969,499 of CM029597.1, read as the reverse complement.
CAGTTGTTCCTACAGACATTAAATCAGATGGACGTTCCCTAAATCAATCGCATTAAAAAGAATATTAATCGAAAAGCAATATTTTAAGGGTTATCTTCTACTATCTTTTTACGGTAGAATACCGGTTGAAGTCCTTTTTGAATGATTCTTTGCAATGTTTATATTCGCAATGTTCGGAAATTGCTGCCCTATGTCAACAAATAATAGATCGTACTTCAGAGAAATCTTTTTTTCTATGCAGATGTTAAAAGATGAGAAAGCAAAAGAAATGTTATTCTCTTATTTAGTAAAGAAAAATTGTTTGACCTCGTTTTTTTATAAGATACGTTTTGCAAACATAATGAACGAAAGTTATGGGAATTCTGAAATAACATTTATTTTCTATTCTGATAGGGTTTCTCTATATTCAACAAGAGATCTCAATGAGGATATAAGAGATTCCTCTTTAAGGATGCAAATTGTAAACTCTTACGACTTTTTGAGTAATAGTGGAAAATCTCAAACACACTTTTAACCGATTTAGTGAAAAGAAAAGGGGGATACTCAAAGGAGCATTTAAAATCCGTAAGTCTCAGACAAAGAAATATCACAATTGATGAACACATAAAACTGAAGATTGGGCAAAACCTACTAAAAAGGGCGTGAAAGTAGGTGCCCAAGACTGGTAAGCAGTTTCTTCTCTAGTAGTGACACTACTTATGTTAAATTTGTTGATGATTCATACATGTTTGTGGTGATAAGGCTTCATATAGAAGCGGATCGTCAAATGACTCGTCTCTTAATCAAAAGACATCACTAAATTCATAAATGATTAAATTACTCTGATGTGATTTTATTCGAAAAGAAAATGTACAATTTGTTTTCTTGTTTCATTTTTATTTAAATACATGATCCATTTTGATCTTTTTAGTTGTTTGCGTTAAATATGCATTAAATATATTTGCCGCTAGATCGTGACAAAAAACAATCAATCTCTATTTTGTTTTTGAGTGATGGATTGATTGATTGATTGTTGTTGTTGTTTAACGCCACTTTCAGCACTATTCGCCTAACCCCTTCATTTTAAGGAAATTAGCTTGTTTTATTCGAGCTTCATTGATGTGTCTTTTGTAGACGAAACGCGCGTCTGGCGTACAAAATTTTATCTTGGTATCTATGATCATGCATGACGATGCGTTTATTTACAGTACTGTATGTGGTGAAATAGATTTCCGACGCAAACGGTTAATTCCAAGATTTAGACCGCGTGGTTTTCAATGTTTTGGGGTTTTTTTTGCATTTTAAACAGGAATCAAAACACTTGCTAATTTTGTCCATGAACTGTACTCACACACTTTGTACAATATTGAATAACCAGAGTCCATGAACTGTACTCACACACTTTGTACAATATTGAATAACCAGAGTCCATGAACTGTACTCACACACTTTGTACAATATTGAATAACCAGACTAGGTATATATGTAAGACTCAGAATGACGTCCAAATCTGACGTCACAATAAAATTACCGTACGGCCTTCAACAATGATAAAAAACTATACCGTAAAGTATGCTATAAAAGGCTCCGACATAAAAAATGTAAAACAATTCTAACAAGAAAACTAACGGCCTTATTTAAAACAAAACAATTCAGAAAAACAAATATGACAAACATAAACCAACGACAACCACTGACCTACAGGCGCCTGCATTGGGACACTGAGGCACATAAAGAATGTGGTGGGGTTAAACATGTTTGTGAGCGCTTAACCCTTCCCATACCTGGAACAGTGGTGTAACAGCACAACATAAAACATAATGCCCATTTCCTTGGTATATGTTTCACTCCAGGTGTAAAACTCAGGAATTTGTTGAAATATATCTTACAGAGTCCGAATTATAATACTCTCAAAACAATTGACTGTACTTCTTTATTTTGTCTATTGTTGAAGACTGAATGTTGTCCTCTGGATGTCGTTTGGTTTTCTTTGTCGTTGGGTTGTTTTCTCATTGACGAGAACTCACATGTCATTTATTAATATGAATATGAATAATATACAACAACGTAGATCGATTGTATTAACTTCTATCAAGATAAACATTAATAACATGTATAAGTTATAAGATGTCGGTGGTTGACCTTGTCTTGTTGTCATTTATCGATGTTAGTCCTTTTATTTTGTTTTAGTTGATTCTTTGGGAAGAGATGTAACTGACTTTGTTGTTCCTTATCTAAGTCTACTAAGTCATTGCGATTTGTAATGTATAAAGACAATAAGTTTCTTAAAACAGCTTTACATAAAGACAAAACGATACAGATGATATAAATAAAGATCAATCTAATAACAATAATAATGCGTCGGATAGAAATCGACCTTATGCAAATGAATATCACAGATACATATGTTACCTATTTCAGGTTGAAAAATTCTCTTTGGAAAGTCTGTAACTGTTTAAAAATTGAGTTGTTATAAGAACCTTACAAAACAGACCAAAATTACGTACATGTATTTGAATGTTCCAAAATCAATCAAAGTCTTATACATGTAACGTCAGTTCAGGGACTATAAACTCTTAGCCGGGAATGTCGGCGGAGGGGATATAAACTCTTAGCCGGGAATGTCACATTATATACCATATCTGAGACCTGAATAACATATAATATTCCCTCTCTGAAGAAATTTACTTTTTGACAAAATTCAAGACTGTAACAACAGATGATGCATCTGAAAAATTATCATTCCAATGTGAGCTGTCATTCTTCAAACCGAATTTTCTCGTGATAACTGACATAAAAGGTTCACTGTCAAGTTGACTACTTGTATATTGTGTTGGATCATTCTTACTGCAATCTATCTCTGCTTTCATTTCTTTTCGTCTTCTGAAAATAGTATTAAAAGATGTTATCAATTAATTTCTGAAAGTACATAGAAAAAAATTAATTGTAATCATTAGATAGTTGTCTCATTTGATCACCACAGGTTTTTGGTGGGGTTCGTGTTGCTCCGTCTTTAGTTTCTTATGTTACGTTTTGTATACTGTTCTTTGTCTTTTAGTTTTTTTTTTTTTTTTTTTTTCACCATGACGTTTTCAGTTTATTTTCGACTTATGAGTTAGAATGTCCCTTTGATATCTTTCGCCTCTCTGTTGCAATCATACCATATTGTCTTTGTTTTCATTACTAAAATGCTTACATTAAATAAATATTACCTGACACAGAATACTGCCATTGTAACCAAAACAATTGCACATCCTAGTAGAGATAGAGGAATAATTTCCAACATCAATATGTTGTCATTGTCATTTTCTACAAAATTATTTGTATATTTACATGTAGTTTATAATAGGCAACAACAAAACGATCGAGATAAAAACCAAACAAAATAGATGGCTCGATTTTGTTGTATGATTTTAAAACGTCAAATGGCATATCCAAAATAGAAGAAAATGGTCACGGTAAAGGCCGCGTTTTTTGCCTTTTGTATTCAAAATTCAAAATAATTCAAAAAGAGGTTGAAAATGCCAACGGAGTAATGCAAATTCAATAGTCGAAGCGAGATCAACAAGACCATGAACAAGAAACAACGAAAAGACAAGCAATAGCCTACAAAACACTACAAAGTAACTAAAGACAGAGCAAAACGAACCCCACCACAAACGGGTCTTACGACACAACCTTTGAATGATGTAAACTTTCCAATTTAAGCTGTATGGTGTTTTGATGTATGGTGTAAGGTGCATGGGGAATAGGATAGTGTATTGAACATGAGGAATGTTGCATCGGGTTTTAATTCTAATTCTTTGCATAAACAACGTATTAAAATTTGTAATTCCTTCAAACAATTTACATTGTGAGTAAAATTGAATGGTACAAGCCGTTTGCAGTAAGTTTTTTAAGCAAAACATTTTCATAAAACAAACCTGTACTGATGAATAATTCAACATTACACATGAAGCGAATATGCAATGCAAACGCAAGCTGAGGAGCGTAAAAATATGCAGAAGATAGAATTAAGCATCTGCCTATTCTGATGTCAATCTTGCCCGTAACCCACTTGACAAAGTGCTATATGAGATTGAAAAAATCAAGCTAGTGTTGCCGTTCTTTAAGTTCATGCATAGCCCATGCAATAAAGATAATAATATAGCAGTGCATTCACCTTCTATAATACCAATTGATATGAACATATAATAATGAAAACGTAGAAAACACAAAATGCTAAATACATATTGCAAACTGTACTGAATGTATATATCCGGTGACAGTATACAAATAAAGTAATATCATGCCTGCATAAAAATACGCAGTCAATACTATTGATACTAAGTAAACTTTAACTAACAGACAACAAACTGGGACATAAAACCATTGTATGTAATACAAGATATAAAAATACGGTTGCAAATTCCATCAGTGTTGCTTCAAATCAAATATGAAATCTAGAACGAAATGACCATTGCTTTCTTAAATCAAACAGCTCATCATTAAATTTATGATATAACTGTAACAATATAATTAAATTATGTTTCAAATGATGTAATATTATTGCATGCCGATGGGAAAATATGGTATGGGTTTTGAATTCACAAAAATTGTCCTTGAAAAGAATAAAACATTGCTTTCAGGAAAGAACTCATAGCTTATTATAACTTTATCAAGCGATACACAAATTGTTCGGTCCGTCAAGCAATTTATTTAAAGTAAAACCTGTGAAATACTATATTTCAACAATGTCCTGGCAAATTTGACCGTAGAATGATTTGACTATTTTATTTTAGGTCCCTATATTTTGGTCATATAGCTCATAATGTTTCTACATATTTATACATCAATTACTTTCTAATGTTTGGTTTTGAGAATTGCTGAATAAGTTTAATCCAGAAAAAGCGCTTCTGATGCACGAAATTTATTGAGTGTTGTTTTCATCTACTAGCATTGGTTCTATACCACTGCTGGTGGACTGTTAGTCTCTAAGGTGATCATCACCCAAGTAGTCTGTGCTTCGGAACTATTAGTCCCTAAGGTGAGCATCACCCAAGTAGTCTGTGCTTCGAAACTGTTAGTCTCTAAGGTGATCATCACACAAATAGTCTGTGCCTCGGAACTGTTAGTCTGTAAGGTGATCATCACCCAGGTAGTCTATGCTTCGGAACTGTAAGTCTCTAAGGTGAGCATCACACAAGTAGTCTGTGCTTCGGAACTGTTAGTCTCTAAGGTGATCATCACACAAGTAGTCTGTGCTTCGGAACTGTTAGTCTCTAAGGTGATCATCACCCAAGTAGTTTTCTAAAATTCCTTGTTGATATATTAAAAAATCACTAAGATACAAAGGTTCAACTCCCTCAGGAAGGTTGACTTTATATGGCTATTTTTTGTAGGTCCTATTTGGTCATCAAGCTCCTAACGTGTCTACGTATTTCTACATCCATGGCTTTAAAATGTGTAGGTTTGAGCGTTCATAATTTAAGGTATATCTCGAAAACGCTTCGGACGCTATATTTATATTGTTATTTTCATTTAACGTCAAGTTACAGTAAATGGGCTATGTCACAGATTTTGATAAAATTTTGCATACAACTTTGGATCGTTGAACTATAACTGAAAATCGAAAAAAAAAAATGCATTTATCTCTTTTATTTTCTGAAATATTACTGATTGAATTCTTTCAAAATAGGTGAACATTTGTATAGAAAGCACATAAAATCGGCGAAAAAACCTTCTTAAATTTGAAAGACCATTCTTTCGATGCTTTTATTTTGGCATTGCACAAGGTCGTGTTTTTCTCAGTCTGTTATACATGCGATATTCACGTCTGTATATTTAATTCATTGGATGTGTACTGATTTATATTTCAGTCTGGGAAACATAATTTTGTTTATAATTTGTAATTTGCTTTGAACTAGCTTTTCACTAAATGTGAAATCCTTTGTAATATGTTCTTAACAAATTATTTTATTTCAATATTTCGTATAAAAATTATTTTACTCAATTAACTAGTAATACTATATAAGATAATACATTATAATCAATAGGATCCAAAAACAAACAACATTGCTTATTTTTTATTTGTCTCTAAACATATTTTCAACTATTTATCTACTAAATGGGAATGCTTTGTTTATATCATACATGTACCTTCTGAATTTGGTTGAGGTACTGGTTTTCTCGATATGGTTAAGCTATGAATGTTATTGGGTGTTGCCCATCTTGAAGACTCTTGTTGGGGTGTAGATGTCATCGCTGTATTGATTTGATCTGTTCCATTTGCAGTTGTGTGACCACTCATAGACGTCTGCCAGGTCGAAATGGAGTGTTCGATCACCTATTCAAAGAAAAATAAACTTACATGTGTCAGAAAAGTCCTTTATGTTAATGTTGAACTCAGTAAACTGAACAAGACCTTATATACTATTCTAAGTATGTAAAACAAATATGGTATTTGATGTAAATGTATTTCCTGATATGAAATACTAAAATAACATTTAGAGATTAAAATTAAATATTTGTGCGTTTATTACATAAGTCGTGAAAAGAACTCTAATTCCAAAATGCAATGGTCTTCATATGTACAAAAAAAAAACCAACACATAGTACAATTTTACTAAATAATCAGTTTCAGCCCAGTAGCCCGTACTTCGGTACTGGCATGATAATACGGATATTGTGTTATCATACTTTGCTGTTACAAAAGTTTATTATAAAATAAGGAATATATCTCCTCCTCATGCAAAGCTCTGATTCCTTGTCGGTTTTGGCTATACTTTTTGTTCTTTTTAGTCTATTAAATCTTCATCTTTTTAAAAGATTTAGATTTTTCAAATATTTTCACCTCGAGTATCACTGAAGACACATCAATTGTCGAAATGAGCAATTGTCGAAATGCGCTTTTGGTGCTGAAAAATGGGCACATTTAATGTTATTACTACCACTGGGTCGATATCTCTGCTGGAAGAATGTTAGTCCTCGAGGGTATCACCAGCCCAGCAGTCAGTACTTCGGAACTGGCATGAAAATACGGATATTGTATTATTAACATTTTGCTGTTACAAAAGTTTGGAAATTATTATGAAATAAGAAATATATCTCCCTCATGCAAAGCTCTCATTCCTTGACAGGCTTTAGCTCTACTTTTTGTCTTTTTTGGTTTATAAGCCCTTCATCTTTTTAATAAGTTTTGGATTTTCAAGTATTTTCGCCTCGAGCATCACTGGATTAATTGTCGAAATGAGCACCTGGTGCAGAAAATCGATACCGTTAAAGTTACTTCTACCACTTGGTCGATATTTCTGCTGGTGGACTGTTAGTCACCGAGGGTATCACCATCCCAGTAGCCAGTACTTTGGTACTTATTGTGTTATTAAAATTTGTTGTTAATAAGGAATATATCTCCCCATTCAAAGCTCTGATTCAATGACCGGCTTTGGCTATATTTTTTTGTCCTTTTAGAATTATAAGTTCTTATTCCTTTTAATAAGTTTTCCATTTTCAGATATTTTGGCCTCGATCATCACTGAAGAGACAAATATTGTCGAAATGCGCATCTGGTGCAGAAAATTGGTACCGTAAATGTTATTCTTAATTACCTTGACTTGGTTTCTATTGTCTTCGCAAACAACAAATGCAGTTGTATCTCGATTATTACAATCAGTGATATAATCGCATCTAGATTTTACAGTGCAAAGGTTGCATCGCACGACCTCCCTTGTCTCAACTAGTTGACCTATAGAAAATACGCAAATATGGAGACAGACAATATATTTGCTTTGATTTCAATAACGAACGAGTAGGGCTAGTATACTGGTATTTTCAATTGAAAATTTACGCATTCTGTCAGTCAATCTTATATATTTGATATATTAACCATGAATGACGCGTCCCTATGTAAATAAAGGACGATGATATGGAAATAATTCTATACAATGAACGGCAAATGTATCATGCAAAGTTTGTGCGACTGTCTCGTACGCACAGAAAGAAACAAAAAATTAAAACTGCCTTGGATTGACGATTTCTAATTTGGTTTGTCTTGAAATTTGTTAACTCGCACCATAAAACGCTACTTTAGAAACTAGATTAATAGAAACATACCGATTTATTTTACCTGTTAATGAATAAATAGACGAATCGTGTTTATTTCTGCTTACACAGGTTGGCTCCAAACAATTAAACAATGTGTATTAATTTTATTATTATTATTTATGATTGTAATCATATATTGTTTTGCAATAACAATTAAGTGATTATTAAATGACAAAACGCCACATTCAGAATGTTACAGTTACCCCTATCCACTGTCGGGTAGACTTGTCGGGATGCACCCAACCACCACATTTCAATCTTTTCCATCAAATTATATGTTTTCATAGTTTGTATAGCCTGGCTGTTCGATGTCATATTACCATAACGATAGCTCCCATTGATTCTACAAATTTCTAATGAGGCTTCCCAAGTAGCCCTGAGATGTGGAACATATTTGTCTGCTGTTAATTGATTACAAAATATAACAACTACATTGTATATTGACGCATAAAGTATATATGATTAAATAGAAAGAGGAATTAACTGAATGGTGCACACGTTGTGATTGATTAAGTCTCGAAGTATATGCAAATTAAGAATAAATAACAAGATGCCTAATTTAATTAAGGTATAAAGTAGATGTGTGTACCGTATACGATGAGACAGGAATTCAAAACAGATCGAAACCCAAAAGTACATGTAAAATTACGGATTGCAATCACCTACTACCACATTTTGATTCAGGATTTGAATTTTCCTTGTTCTACGGCAAACCTTGAAGACAGTCCTGACTAAAACCAAGCACGTGCTATAGACATTGTGATTGATTTAACTAGCTTTGCGAGTATTTGCCGTCTTAATCACTATGATCTAAATCAGGGGAATAAGACAATATAACATATAGAGTCAATATTTAACAACACAGTAGTGCAAAATAATGATAAGGTCTTTGCTTTGTTTTTACCTTAGAAAATATACAAATCTGATGTATAAATTATTAAAATACTTCACAGCGTATCAACACGTAAATGGGATTACACTTGTTGTTTTTCCTTAAAAAGCTTACTAAACCCGAAGACAAAGAACGCAAATTACTTTAACTTTAACTTTAACAAAAAAAAAAAAGAACGACATATACATTGTAACTTATATCATTTACAACGAATAATAATCTTTTTAATAAAACCTTTGACTTCAGTGGAAGAACGTCGAAATTACCCTCCAATCCACAAGTGGTATGGGTTATTTCATTTTTCAATTCTCTACGGAATAGATGGGAATGCACGAAAAGCCTTTTGGCATTTGGTTGTGTTGAAATTGCAATTATTTGACAAAAATGATAAACAGTTGTTTGTACAATTTATCAACCTCTTAATCGTCCCCAGTTTATAAAAGTTGGGAATAAATCAAAAAGAAAATATGAAAGATCTGACGTAAAGAATCTACATTAAATCCTTTAAATTAAAAAATAATAATAAAATTAAAAAAAAAACAACATAAAAATATGAGGGAGAACTACCACTGACGAAGTTCCTAATATGGGACTGGAACATGAATATAGTGCGTGGTTATCAGTTTTAATTTTAGATATACACTCTAACCCAACATGGTGTTCTAATTAGCAGCTTTATGCAAAAGTACTATTTCTAAAAAATGCTGAAATACATAACTTTGCGAGTAAACCATCAAGCGAGTTGATTATCGAAGATAAACATGTATCACCCGGTAAAATAATGCAAGTGTCAAAACTTTTACAGAAAGTCAGTACAAATTATAGTTTATGCAATTTTACAACTTGCACACAATACGTTGCTTTATTATTAAACATGCATACCTTTGTTTTCACAAATTCGGTTCCAAAATGGATCACTACAGGCGGACGGAATTAGATTTCAAACGTTAAGTTTATCCATACACCATAATCTAAGGCATAACATAGTTGTATTATATCTATCTATAAATACAAAACAAACTTTATATCCGTCTACAAATTAAAAAAAAAACTTATACCAGTCTACAAATACAAAATACATTAAATTTTTTGGCACAAATCTGGCCATAAGTTTTCTTCTTTGAAATATTTCATATTTTGTCATGTCGGGGCCTCTTATAACTTACTATACGATAGGAGTTTTGCTCATTGTTGAAGGTCATACATTGATCTGTAATTGTTTAAATTCTTATCCTTTGGTTTCATTTGGGAATTATAACACATCTCTTTATGTTAATTTCATACTTATAAACCACACTCGACAAATACACAACAGATTAAATCTGTCTACAAATACACAAAAAGCTTTTACAGAAGGACAGTGCGCGCTTCACCAAATCCATCAAATGATTTGATTCTTTATGTACGTACTGTACTTCAAGAATACAGCAAGTAGTTACAAATATGAATGCATGTATAAAGATAGCGATAAGATACCAATGGGTCCGTCAAGAATTGAAAGTCGAAGAAATAAACATACCATGGTGTAAAGAAAAATTAGCTAAAGATAGAAGTCTATAAAATACTTGAAAAAATTATTGAGGAACACAAACCCTATCCAGAGGTATGGGTGTGCTCAAGTATTCCGTATAAGATTCCTGTTAAGAAATATCTTAATCGCCTTTATTCAAATATATTAAGCTGAATTTCAAAGTGTTTAGATATCAAGCTACACGTACCTTAAAAATGTTGAAAGTACATAAGATAAATTACAGCTATTATAAGAGAGATACAATACGATTGTATATGAAAGATAGGAATATTAAAGATATAATCTGCAGCCATTTTTTTCTGAATTTTTTGTTCTTGAAATTTTAATAAAGGTGTAATGTGAAGAACAATCAAAATTGAAAGTTGAAGAAAAAGAGGCAACTTACTTTATATCATATATAATATTACAGCGTTTTCCTGGTGGCAATTTTGTAAAGTACCTTAATGTTTTGATACCAGAAGTCGAGCACACCCATTCAGGTTTATTGTTCTATGACAATTTTCGGTGGTATTTTCAGGATATAGACATTATATAATATTTTCACTTGAACATTTATTAAAGGGTATCACTGAGATAGGAAACTGCAAGATTATGTAGTAAAAGTAGGTACAATGGGTGTGCATTAAAGGTGATCAAGACACATTGACATGTAAAATCTGAATATTATAGCGTGATGTAAATGATAGAAAACAAGTTGAAATATCCTTTTACGAACAACTGATTAAGACATGTAGCATATCCGGTGAGAAGTGTTCACAGTACTTTCTGGATTGATATTACAAAGAAAATCTTGAGAGATAGTTCAATAAAAAGATTATCTAATTTTTCAAAATAATCAAGAATTTAATCTCTCAAAGATTGAAAGGTAACATTACACATGCCTTGTCCAATTTTAAATGATGTGGTTGATGTTTTACATTAACCAAAAGCAATTTCTAATCTTTTCTAAGGTTATTTTTGTGTGCTGACTAGGATACGCTGTTATCATATTTTTTTTCAATTAGCATTTTGGAACCAGCGTTTAGGTAACTGGGGTGTCTAAATGTTCGACCATAGATTTTTCTGGAATTCTTTGCGACTGTCATACAAGTGAGAGGTTAAGCTAGCTATAAAACCAGTTTCAATCCACCATTTCTACATAAGGAAATGCCTGTACCAAGTCAGGAATATGACAGTTGTTTTCCATTTGCTTGATGTTCTGAGCTTTATATTTTGCAATTTGATAAGGGACTTTCCGTATTGAATTTTCCTTGGAGTGCGGTATTTTTGTTATTTTACTTTTTCTGTAAAAAACTTCTTGTTTAATGTACTTTTAAATTTCAATAATATTATTCTTGTTATAAAGGGAAACTTATTTTTTTCTTATTGAGGAAACATCAAACTATAGAATTGGTTAAAATTTAATGAGGTTATTGCTTTTAAGGAATAATTTCGAAATAACAAATAAAAATAGGGGGTCTTGGGCCTATTTTCTTTTAAAAAATCCAAGAAACACAAATTTTCCTATCAAATTCAATTTAATTATCTGCCCTTGATTTTAATGGATTTGTTTCCGAAAATTTTAAAAACATTTAACGACACTAAATTTGTTGAAAGCTTGTTTTTTTTAAATTCAAGTATTAAATGTCTCTGTTGTATATTGAATGATACTTGGTAAATATTTGTAAACCAAAATAAAAAAAGCATTTTTGAAACATGTCCAGAAGGGATGCTCAGAAAAAGACACCCGATATACTTTAATGAACTAATATTTTGGCATTGATATTTTCAAATAATACTATCTTATTTATGTCTCACTTCAATATGTAGATACATGCATGGACGATTTTGAATAATGTTTGGTATAAATTTTTGATTCTGTACCTGATTTTGTAGCCTAGAAATGGGATACAGCAAATAAGTTTTGAATTCCACTGTCGAAACACAACATGTTGTTTGACGATATTTATACTGAAGATGTATAAAATGTTCTTCACTTATCAAAACTATAACATCGAACAAAAAGTCGAAAATTTGCTGAATACTGTTTTTTAAATAATTGATAAAATGGAGATTCTAACAGAATACTCAGAACACTTCTTTTACATTATGTTATCGTAGTTGATTTTATATTGCATACCATGCTGAGTCACATTTCTAGGTGACGATGTATATACATTAAAAATGCTCGAGTCGTATGTACTGCCGCAATCATTTGGTACAGTGTTAAACGTTTGGAAGTGGTGTTGATACGTTCCACATCTGCCATCACAAAAATTCGGTGACATGCCACTATCTTTGGGAATGTGACGCAAGCAAACACATTCCTTTTTCTACAAAATAAAATTAAAACAATATTTGAACAGAAAAAAATGAAAATCGATTTTCATTGTCGTTTTGTTCTTTAAACTTAACGCATTTTTGAAGCAATTATACGTTGATTAATACAGAATTCCTGTAACTGCATGTTTTGTGTGTCAGACGTGTATATATTTATTTATTCTAATAATGTATATACCAAACTTTTCAATTGAAGAAGTGATAATATAACCTCTTTTGGATACTTAAATAGCATATACAAACTGTAAAACATTTACACTCAATGCCAAAGTCATTAAAGTCGCCTTTGACATTTATATGTCAAAATGCAGAAATATGGCTATTTGTTTTAATTTGATAAATGCATGTATTACAATAAGATTACCTCACATAAGAAACTATTGTTGTTTCCTGAGGTACTTACCTTTATTGAAAACGCAAAGGTTGTTAAAGGCTTACAAAGCTCCTGGCACAATCCTAGGGATGACAGAGGTAAAATCATCGAAGTTTTACTAGGATCAGTGTGGTAGCTTAAGTAACTCCAATTATAACAGCCTAGGGATATATATATATATTATATAATGCTAATAAATAACACAAACTTTAACGAAACGAAGGATGTTGGTCATTGAATCGTCCATATGTGCTTTAAATATTTCTACTGCCTTAAATTAATTTATGGTGATTGTATCTCACTAAAGGTATGTGTACAAAAGTGGGTTGCATTGTCCTTTTGGTATACTGAACATCTGTTTTCTATTCTATTATATGTTTTAATTATGAATTCCGCGTTACAAGTAAAATTATTTGACCGAAAATATTGACATTGGTTTTTTTTTTTCTATTTTTTGTGACACATCTTTTGTTGCAAATAGGTTTTATTCTTTACCAACTACTAGTGGGTGTTTAACGACCTTGACTACCCATGAGGGTCTCGCACGGTCAGTATCGTATTCCTTACCATGCGTTGACATCTCATATTGAATTTGATATTGGAATTTTGTCGGCACGTTCAAGAAGAAATAAAATTGATAATTGGCCTTTATTGTCCGCATATAAGCTCTCTTTCAATACTCTATGCATTTTTTGTTTGTTTCTTACAGCCTGTGTAAGGTTTTGAACGATAATTTCGGTAAAGATGTTATTAGACCGCAAAACAAAAACGAAAAACTTGAATCTAGTTTTGAATACTATTTTAATGATAACCTTTTGGAGATCAAAAATGATAAAATCACTGTATTCGTGTCTCAGACAAGTGAAACATTCTTAAATTGTTAAAATCAATTGTTTCAAAGCATTTAAAAAAACTCGATTAATATCATTATTTTTAGACCTTTAACCTGCAATAGGGTATAGACAGCTGACCGACTTTTAACGTGTTTTTCAGTTATTCATCTTCTTTCAGATACAATTAATGAATAGCAGACTCAATTGATTTTTATCGGATCATAGTTATAAAAGTACCCGATAAGTTTTGAAGTAAACTAAGTTAACTTATTGTCGAATAGTAAAATAATGAAATCATGTTTTAAAGAATTATTTTACAAGACATCAGTGATACAAACTCCTACATAAACTAAATGTTTTAATAGAAAACTATCTTAGACAAGTGCGTGTTCCCTTGTTGAATTAACACTTGTACTAGTACTACTTTGTAATGTGAACAACATTCGACATTAATTGTTCTGTGATTTCACAGATGACAACAGATATGTACTATTCGTCGTAACCACAACCCTGTTCTCCTTTTTACTGAAAGTGACCTATCATATTAGACCTTTCACGGGTAAAGGCTTTGTACATAGCACGAGTAACACGACGGGTGCTTCATGTGGAGCAGGATCTATTTATCCTTCCGGAGCACTTGAGATCACCCCTGGAATTTGATGGGGTTTGTGTTGCTCAGTCTTTAGTTTTCTATGTTGTGTTTTGTATACTGTTATTTGTCTTTTGGTCTTTTTACTTTTATGCAACGGCGTTGTCAGTTTATTTACGACTTATGAGTCCTTTTGGTATCTTTCGCCTCTCTTTTATGAATTTTTGCAGTAATGTTTGCCTTATCAAGTGAAATATCTTCTTAATTTTGATTTATCTACCTATGATATGTATCCAATCGGATAGTTTATTGTATTCGCCTCTCCAATAGTCACTGGTTATGTCGTTAATTTTACGTTACTCTTGCAGTAGTGATTTGCTTCTATCCACGTCATTTTATATTCAGAAGTTATGTTGACTTTCTTCTTTGATTAAACAAACAAACAAGAAAACGGTTAAAGGACAATTCAAAAGAACCACTTTATTACTATATTTCATTTAAATGATATTCTGTAACATAAGATTAGTTTCTACCTTAAAATTATCTTGATTTTAACATGTTGGTCCTTTTTCCTGGCATTTTATTTGGCCTTCAGGTTTAAATGTGAAATAAGTATCACAAAACATTATTCAAAAGTTTTCTTGCTATTACCGAGAATTGATTTCATGAAGTTCACTTGTAAAAGTCATCTGAACAACGCAGATATTTAACTAGATTTTTTTTTTTTTTTTTTTTTTTTTTTTTTTTGTTATTTTTCTGAATAAAATCTTGATCTTAAAATAAAAAAAAATACTAAAAAAATTATTAACAAAGAACAAACAAAACGTCAATAATACACATACAAACAAAATTAAATAAATTATATATAACTTATGCATATAATGTATAATCATGTTTAACTATATCTATAATTTTTTATTTCTTTAAATGTAACTGGTAATGTTTGATTATAGTCAATTTTATTTATATAAATTATAAATAAGAAATCATTTAAAATTAAAATCTAATATTTGTGGCTCAATTTGCATCCCATTTCTTCCTCTTTTCTTCGTTGTAATATAACTCAGACAATATATATCAGAATGTGGTATTCGATGAATAAAAATTGTGCCTTAGGTCTCTGTAGTACATATGTATTTCACAATATAACCAATGCAGAGAAAATTAGTTTAGGACCATAACTACAATTCAACTGTCATTAGCAGTACCATATACTCCAATACAAATGAAGAACCAATATGAACAAGATGATCTGCTTTAATACTAAAACTGTGTCGTGTAGAAGTATATATTGAACATCTCACCTGTAGTTGTCAGTGTCACTTTTTCACTCCTTTACCTTTCATCTATCTTGTTAAATGTTTTTAATATAATTTCAAATTTCAAAACTTTTTAATTTAGTTCATTAAAAAAAAGGAAATTAAATTACTTCGTACATCACGTAAATAATTGTATACGGCAAAAGATCTGATTTTTAATTTTAAAAAATTTCAAACAGACTTCACAAAAGTTTTGTATCAGAAGAATCGTTCCTGTATGTTAGCATTCTTACCTGAATGGTCAGTGATTTAGACTTATCACCTCTGCATACAGCTAGTAGTTTTCTACCTTGACTATTACAATCATCCACGAAATTCCCCACTAAACCATCATACATTTTGCACTGAATAACCAACCGTGTGTCAGTAGGTATTCCTGTGTAACATAAAATGACAAATCTGTCTTCTTGCAATTTGTATGATTACAAAGTATATTATGATGTATGGTCTTCATCATTAGACATAACCAAAATGTGATCTAAGCAGCCATGAGTATTTACAAGGCTAACTGACGTTTAGGGACTTTACATTTTGGACAAGTTACTAATCTGTACAAAAATATATATGTAAAGACTTAAAAAAGTTTGGATTGGAACTTAAAAGTTTTCGTGTTTTGATTTAACCTCGTGTTGCTGCGGTTTATCTCGCTGGGCGATTGAAGTGCATATAGTTGTTCAACTCATATGCGAATCAACAGAATATGAGAAAGATTTGAATAACAGTTAATTATTCATGCGAGTTTATGATAAAAAACTACAAACATTATCACTTTACATACATGCTTGTTGTTTGATTGTTATCACGAATTGAATATCGTTCATGTTACTGTGTTAATCAACATAATAAAGAAATATTAATGCTTTCATAGATACCGAATGTCGGAAATTGCTCGTCTTAAATAATTATTGATTTTATCTAGTTAAAGGACGAGGCAGTTGCTAGTTTGTATGACTTTTGGATTTTAAGTCTGATGATGCACGCATAGGAAGAGATCCCCTTGTTCTCAACCTGTTCTGAGCTCATGCCAGTCTGCATATTTTCAGCCTGTAAATATTAATTTTACCAGGATATCTGATATTTGAATTATCATTAGTACAATACCCTTCACGTTTACCACATTTTGTGCTCCGTTTGAGATAATCGTCAAATAATCAATTTGTAGAGTTTGTTAATAAGTCAATTGTTGGATAATATGTATATGGATTTTTTCCACATAGCCATGCGCAATGGCCATCGAGAAACTGAATTAGAGATGATTACTACATTTAATAAGTTCCAAATTGAAACGAAAAGAACTTGACAATATACAAAGCAAAAATATTAAAGGACTCTACAAAGCAAACATACTAAATAAAATTGATGATCGTTTATCTTTGTCCTTTGGATTGTCCTATTTCAAAATGTATCACATCCCCTTATTCTTATTATATGGAAATTTTGTTGTCTTTGATTGTTTTTGTGTCGTTGTGTTCCTGTCTAATAGACCTAAACACGACAGCAAATTTGGATTTATTTATTCAGGTTTAAACATTAAATGGCTCTTTATCTTTTGCATGGTTATTCATAATTCTATTTGTATTGTACCAAAAACCTGATGACTATAGGAGACTATTTAGACTATTTATTCGCAAATTAACTAAATGGAAATCATATTGAGTATTGTCTTACTGCAAATATTGTTGTCGGGTACTCGTATATAGAAATAAAACACCAGAACTGGGAAAGGAAACAACATATAGTTAACGTTTATTCAAGTCTAAAAAAAACTCAATATAAGAAACTGATTCACAAAAATATCAAAATTCTAAAGTAAATTCAAAAAGGGAAAGTTCATAAAACCTGACAAAACCAAACGGTCGCCCATATCAACCAACGGAACGACAAGAAATTAACTGTTATATTCCTGACTTACTACATACATTTTCGACGAAAATGGTGGATTAAACATGGTTTTATAGCTAGCTAAACCTCCTTGGTTGAACCCTTGTAAGACAGTTGTATATAGAACACAAAAAGACATAATTGGTTATGCCCACTTCACATACACGGATATTTCTTACGAGTCCTTGCAGATTGCCAACTCGTGGTCAATCGTAAGCATCCGTAAATACCTTGCTGGTATCCGTAAATTACTCGTTCCAACTTGCAACAACTCGCAGACATTCTTAAGGATCCGCGAAAGAAGAAGTAAATATTTTGATATGTGAAAAATCTTCTCAAGATTGTCCACGAATTGATTTTTCTGTAATAATCTGTAAGTATCGTAAACCGCTCGAAACCCTTCGCAAGAACAAGTTACTATTCGTAAACTGCTCACAAGAATCCGTACATGACAAACAATTAAGAATAGTACGATTAGTTAACGATTTGTTTACGGAATATTTACGGAAAAATTGCGAGTGCTTACGTGTTGTTTATAATTTCATTCGGGTAGGGTTACGATGGCTTTACGGATTGTTAAGTTTTTACCTGTATCTGTTGTTAAATATATTTTTCTTGCTATACCAAGCCAATGCCAAAAGCGCGTCTTTTCCTCCAACTTAGATCCATTGATCTTATCATTTGCTTCTGCTTCACTAGTAATGTTTCCAAATAAGTAAGATCAATTTCTATTGTAAGCTTTCCCAGTTTGTATAGTCATTCATTTTAAACAATTCGTCTTTATCATCTGTTAAAGACATAAATCATTTCGATTATTGTACGGTTGTCTGAAATAAATCTATAACATGGTATATTTGTTTTCATGTTTAGGTCAAAACAAAAATATTTATAATTTTTAAAAACAAAAGTCATTTGTTAAGATTTGCAAATTGATCGATCTCTTTTTTCGCTACAACAGCGATACAAATAGAGAAACTTCCTAGGTGAATACCATTTGGATAAAAATGACGTAAATCTCCGCAAAATAAAAAAAATTAATATATAAAGGAACAGGATTAATGAGAACCATTATTTGCCCCTGAAATTGCAAAATAGTTCAATTTCTCAATCTTTTCAAAATCATTTTAGTTATTTCAATAATTGAACAAGATTATATCAGTTGGAAAAATTCGTACGTAAACCTCATGTGCGATATCATTGGAACGCCATAAACATTTCGATATTAACAGTATAAAGTAAAATGTTTTCGGATTTCCGGGTTCAAAGGCTAAATAGGGGCCTTATTATACCTTCTCCTTTGAACATCCTAAACATACTAACGTTTCAGATTTTTTGGGAGTTTAACCGACTCTTCTGAAATTCAAGATTGTTAAGGTTGAAATCTAACTATTTATTATTGTGTTCGTTCCATTTTAAATTAATTTCTATACGTACATGAGTAAACTCGGACATATATTGCAGATCGTAAGATGAACATGAATATAAATCATTTATTTATGTATTGGCAGTGTTGAACAAGATTATATCAGTTGGAAAAATTCGTACGTAAACCTCATGTGCGATATCATTGGAACGCCATAAACATTTCGATATTAACAGTATAAAGTAAAATGTTTTCGCATTTTTACCTGTGACGATATTAAAGATATTAATCCTTTCAAGACGTATAAACCAATGATCGACAAGCGTACATTTTGTGAAATCAATTATAATGTGTATGTTTCAAATGTCCATATCTATTGACAACGAGTATATACCCTTGGAAAATATGTAAGTATATTTTTATTTTATCAAATCTTTTGGGGAATTATTAAGATTTTCATAAATATCATTCTTAACACCAGAAACGATATTTATAAACAAGCGTATAAGTAATGACTATAGTATATCACTATCGGACACGCAAGACAAAGATGTATATTACACCTGATATTTTCAAATGGAAAGTTACGAGTTATCGGCCGTACACTGATCAATACCCTCAGAGGTCAAGTGATGCACCAACTTGTAATTGTGTAATAAGAGTTTTAAAGTCCGACAGGAAATCGCTTGAATACCTGGACGTGTCACCTCACAATACATCTTGGAACAATTTCTTCAGCCATGCTGGTGAACAGATAAGGAAGGTCCGAATTTATTTAAAGAAGTTTACAAAACCGTTTTATAGAGAAATTATGAACAAACTAGACTTTCAAAAAACATTTCTACACGGAACACTTATTTATGACTTTGAACTTTGACTTTTTAACTAATTTCCATTAATATGACTTTTTTCAAAAACTTAATAAGAAATTAGTTTCAAAACGATTCCTTATTTAAAATTAAAAAAATATGTTATTATTTTAATGTGGCACGCGCTCTTCTTGTGTAATGTCTAATCATCTTGTTAATTGATCAATAAATCTTTAAGAAATAACTTCAACCTAAAAATAATAATTCTTGTGTTTTCGTAATTAGAAGAGATAAAGAGGTATTGATCTTATGCCAGCGTGCATTCCATCTACGTTAGACAAACGCCATACATACGCCACCATCCGTTACTTGAACGCCCGATACACGCTTATGTACGCTTCTCGTACGCCCAATGCACGCTTAAAGCTCGTTGTACTCACAATACAGATATGATTGACAAGTTGAATGCATCCAAAATTACTAGCGTGTTGGCATCGTACATGATTTTAACACGCCCGGCGTACGTCGGAGCTAAACGCTGATGTGACGCCGGTATTAAAGTCATATGAAACCTCAAATTAAAAAATATGCATATGTTTTTATAACAAAATGGATAGTTGTCATTATTAAACTTATGTACAAGTGTTATACAAGTGCTCAATATCCATGCTTCTTTGTTGCTTGATTTGTTTGACAAAAACATCAGATAATATAATATCTTGTGAAAACTACATTTGACGGTACGTTTATTTTTATTCATAACACTATCCCATCATGGGCTTGGCCCAGTTAAAAGAGCTTAGTGCACAAAGGCGGCCTAGGTGTTGTTTAGAAGCTCTCGCTAATTCAGTCTCCTGATATAAAGGCTCCAAGGCAGCACATTTGTAGAAATACCGTAAAGGACCTCCTTAGTGCACTAAGAATAAGAAAATGTGCACTAAGGACCTGGTGGAATGATACAGCTGTCACAAAGGACATGGCATATAGAAATAGACTTTGTAAAATACATTATTTCAAATTTTATGATCATATCTTTTGTAAGGGGGTCTTTTGTAATTAGAAAGTTATTTTATGTTTTATCGACACGCGCCTTTATCAGATGAGTGTCACCTGTGTAATCGATAGAAATTCATGTTCGCTCAACCTTGACCGTTTAGAATCCACTTTGTATACTGATTAAACATGTAAAATTGAAGATGAGAAACATATTATATTAGACTGTCCTTTATATGCAGATTTACGTGAACGTTTATTTTATGAAGTTAAAAGAAGTAATGGTGATTTTATTATTTTATCTGATGATGATAAGTTTATACATCTTTTTAAAAGTACTGTTTTTGGTGTGGTTGACAAGACCTGCTGTAATATTCTAAGTGGAAGAAATTATTTTTTTATATGCTTGATTGATAGTGATGTTTTTACAGACCTGAAATATTTTATAGACATGATAAATGCAGTTATATGGTGTTTTTTGTATTTCTGTCTGTTTTATTTTTTACTTCTATGTAATAGCGTATTTCCTACTCTTATTTTTAGCTCACCTTGCGTCCGTCGTCGTTAGCTTTTACAAAATCTTCTCCTCTGAAATCAACAAATTTTAGTTATAGAACGGTAATTTTGTTCAACCGAAATACTTTTAATGGGTACACATACTAGATTTACTAAGGAAAAGATTATAGGAGTTTTATTTAGAAGCAAGAATGTATGGTTTACATTATTTTTAAATGCATCAGCGTTATATCAATAACATAATTGAATTTTATAATTATATAAAATACACATATGGCGGAGAATGACAATAAAAAACAATGACATCCGTAATAAAGGTATCTTTCATAGAAGACAATTTAATATGATTATTAATTCTCTTTGAAAATAATATTTCCTCTTGAAGTCTTTCTATATCACTTCTATAATCGGGTTTTGAAGAATATGTTTTACTCTCAAATGTCTTTCAAGGTATAATGAAAGTATGTAAACTATAGAGTTGTAAATGGAAATGAAATCTCAGAAGCATTTTTTCTCAATTTCTATCTCAAAACTGGCTTTAAAAAAAACAAGTTTATTAAAGCAATTTCCTTCAAAACAAAATAAAACAAAGGCAAAGTAAATATAAAATTCAATTTTTAATTTTCTTTCATCAGCTTGAAATTATAACACCCTAAACCGTTAGGTTTATTCAACAACTATCATTAATCAATTAGTAACGATCAAAAGACGATTGTTATTTGGATATGGTTGATTGAACTTAATGATTGAGAATTTGCAATAAGACGTTGGTCACGTGCCGAGTGGCACGCGCTGATTAAAAAGTCATTTTACTTCAAAATTACAATATCTATTGATACCAAGCTTTATATTTATGAGTTATATACGCATATCCTCTTATATCCATGTTCTTTGTGGTCTTAAAACATCGTTTTAGTGTCCTTAGTGCACTAAGAAGTCCTTTGCGGTATATCTACACACCGTTTCATTTTAAAGATACTATATGTTTTTGCATTGTTTGCACATTGAACACAAACAAATCTAAAAAATAAGGAGATGTGGTATAATCTCGTCAAGAGACCAAATAACACAGAAATTAACAACTAAGCGTTTTTGCCTTCTACTTTACATCTGACGGTGACATTTAGCTTTAGGGCAATTTAGTGACCAGAGAGAAGAGATATAACCTTATGTAGAAAAATCATTTGAAAGGTAAATATTATTAGGGTCATCCGGAATGATGAAAATACTTTAGTTGGAACGCCATAAACATTTTGATGTTAATAGTATAAAGTAAAATGTTTTCGGATTTCCGGGTTCAAAGCTAAATAGTGGCCTTATTACACCTTTTCCTTTGAACATCCTAAATATACTAACGTTTCAGATTTGTTTTAGAGTGTAACTGACTCTTCTGAAATTCAAGATTGTTAAGGTTGAAATCTAACTATTTAGTATTGTGTTCGTTCCATTTTAAATTAATTTCTTTACGTACGAAAGTAAACTCGGACATATATTGCAGATCGTGAGATGAACATGAATATGAATCATTAATTAATGTATTGGCAGTGATAGTGACGATAGTAAAGATATTAACCTGATAATGATGAGGTATTGGACAAAATACATACCACTTCTTTGGCATAGTCCTTTATTAGCTGATGCACATGAAAAAGGTCGAAATATGTATCTATCAAGGAAGTCAGTAGTGTAAAGGAACAGGCATAACTTTTTTACACTGTAGTTATCTAAAATTTAAAAAAGTTTGAAATAAATGCATGACAGTCGAAAGGTATTTATTATGTTTAATAATATAGAAATGTATTTAGGTATGACATATAAAAGTCGAACCCAGTAAATCCACCTGTCGGCCGAATCCGACTTCAAATACAATAGTTTATCTTATTACTATTCGTTCCGTAAGCATACGTTTGCTATAAAACAACAGAGTCATACAGTGACAGTTAAACGTTTCAAGCGGTATATGTTTTAAGATCTTTTACGCTGTATTTACTCGATCATGCACCTATGACCAATTCTATATTTTGAATAATATTTTTAACCAATAATGATATAATGATTTCACTTTGTACGGTCTTCAACACCAAAAACGAATGTCTATACAATAAAATTATGCTTAGTGCAATTAATTTGTTTTAGGTTTCTGGTGAATACCAAACATAAGAATCGTGTTGAAATACTCTGTAAGACACAATGGGTTTAACATGTCACGCAGGGTTTGATTCTAGAAATATCACGTTTTATTAAGTTATGAATATGATTTTTTTTTCGGTTGTTTGGGGTCTCAATATGCTTAATCAGTCTCAATGTTTATATTTTGTAAATGTTTTTTATGTTAATCTCTTCTTTTTACATTTATATGATCTATAATATGAAAACTTTACGTCATTATTTAAAAGAAAACTAAGTTTCATACCAAAATTGTTCATTGTAGCTTGCGTTTAAGCATACTTGCCACTAAAAATATGCCAGTAATGCATATTCCTGTCGAACAATACGATGATTTTTAATTTGCAGATGTTTTCAAAACACAAATGCAGTATAATGATGGGTAACAATAACTGTAAACCAACTAATTTTCGCGACTTTATCGAGTAAAAAAAAACGCGAATATAAATCGTCGCTAATATGTCAAACTTTGATCTTCTCTTATATTAAAACATCAATGAAATTAGAAAATCGCGAAAATAAATTGCCGCGAAGTCGAATAGGAACGGCTAAACACGAAATAAATTATCTACAAAAAAAAAGTAATTTACAGTATACGAATTAATGGAACACAATTCGTCTGTCAGAAAATACTTTATACCTATACCGTTCATACCTACCACTTATTGTCATCGTGTTCGGCGATGTTGCATAGACATTGTAAATGTTTTGATCACTGCTACTTCCACAATCATTAGGGACGACTCATGACATTTACCATCACACGTTTGTGGTGATAGGCCATTTCTTTCCGGGATTTTACTCAAACACACACACTTATTATTCTACAAAAAATAGAGGAGCTTGTTATTCAGTGGTTGTCGTTTGTTGCCGTATATTATATTTGCTTTTCGTTCATTCTTTTGTACATACTAGGAAATCAGGCCGTTAGTTTGAATTGTTTTACAATTGTCGCGGTCGTTTATAGCTTACTGTGCGGTATGGGTTTTGCTCATTGTTGAAGGCTGTAACTTCCATGTCATTTGGTCTCTGATGGAGAGTTGTCTCATTAGCAATCATAACACATCTTCTTATGTTTAGATAAACCATGTATCTGCATGTATAGACCTATTGCTAATTGACGTGGTTTTCAGTCCCCGATGCATGTTAATAGAAGGTTTGGTTAAGATAAGCTTTATAAATGATATTGATGAGGTATAAAATGTAATACTTACACATAAGAGGAACCATCAAATCTAAGTTAATGTAAAAGTTCATTATATAATGATAATGAAAACAATTACCTTTTACCTTTATTGAAAATGCAAAAACGTTGACCGGTAAACAGCGTTCCTGGCATATTCCTAAAGAAGGTGTCGATAAATAGAGTGTACGCCGGACGTCTGTATTCTCGCTCAAGTAGTTCCAACTGTAGCATCCTTTTACAAAAAGATACATGTTTACTTTGTTGGTTACTATCAAACGAAACTGATTTCTTTTTTTATTAATTTTATTCTGATTTAAGGTAATTATCATTTGCAATAAATAGACTATTTTAACGATACGCATTATTCATCACGAACATTTTCGGAAAAAAAACTATACAGTATTTGTGAAATTGTTTTTAGCATGAATCAAATCGTAGGTTTTCTATTCTAAATTATATTGAATGTTTTCATACCAGCCTTTTATACAATAAGTTGTTTGTTTTATAGTAATTAAGATTATAACACACTGTTGACTGCTGTACCCCAATTTAGTGGCATATCATTGTTTACATCTCAGTGCTGTGGTATTTGATGGATAGGCAACCATAATACATCTCCTTTTGTTTAAATAAAAGAGTCTCAAACAAATGATTTTCCTATAATGATTACTTAAATTCTTTGATGGTTTATATGAAAACAATTCAAAATGTCAGTTTCATTTAAGAATTGAATGCTTCTTTTTTTTTAAATTCATTGGGGTGTAAAAGCGTTGACCGAAGTACATTTTGGTTCCGTGCTTCATTTAAAAAATGTGCGCACGGTCAACGCTTTCACAACCCTATGAAATTACCAATAGAAGCATTTAATACTTATAATTACATTTTATAGCTAGGATCATGAAAACACAATTTCTATCAAGTTTTTCTTTAATTTACCTGTGCACTTTATTGTGGGACCTCGTGTCATCATGAATGTTACATTTCATTGTGTCATTCATGAATGTAGAAGGACGCGAGCCAATCAAAATAACGTATCATAGTGAAACATACATGCAATGTAATTATTACAACATGTACCTATGATATGCATCCAGGAAGACAGCCTTTGGTATTCTCCTGTCCAGTACTTTCCGCGAGCATGTTGTGAATGTCCTTGTATCAAGGAACTGTTACTATCGCTACAGTACAATTGTGCTTCATTCCATGTAAGTCTAGATTCTGATGTCCATTCACTTACACCTTTTTATTAACAATAATAAGTAATGTTATAACCATTTATCATTGTGTACGAAAACGACAAGACTTAATTTCTTCGGCGTTTACATATCTTAACGAAAACTCTACGCTCGTACATGTTAACACGTAAGGACTGTAATCGATCTAACATACTTAAGGTCACCAACACAAATCAATTGACCGATACGATACAAAAGCTCTGTGTCTCATCTCACTAGCGATATTTTTTTGCAGTTTTAGAATAATCATCTGTGATCGTATTGAAAAACAATCTTATTACTAAAGTTGATCGTAAGTCATGAACAATTCAGTATACTTACAATCAACTTTAGTCGTAGGATTTTTGTGAAACTGATCTCTGGTCTGTAGTTTTACGAATTGCGTCCTATTCCCGATCGTCACATTTTGTCTCCGTATGGATTTGCATGGCGGATGATGTGTGCAAAACAGGAGACGGATACTCCTTCGACGCATCCGGTCTAACTCCTTTTAGAGTTCGTACGATTATCTTATGTTTTGTTAATTGCCATGGTTTGTATCCTCTTCATCTATTTAGAAGATTCAGATATCGCTAAACTACTGTAGTCTAAATTGATTTACCAAATTAAGAACTTCGAGTTTGCTAAGTAATAGAATACCTGTACCTTTCTTTGAAGCAGTGTTGTACTTTTTGTAGCTGTTGTTTTGGAAATGTAACGAAGACGATGTTTTGACATTTTATTCATTCGGAATTGTGTGTGTGTGTCCTTTATCTAATTATCCTCGCTTAATCATTTCTTAACTTGTCTATTATTTTAGCGATGTTAAATAAAGAATAATAAGACATGTAAACGTCATGGATGTTTCTATATGTATTGTTTAAGACAGTGTGACAGGTCCTAAATGTTTATTAAAGAAGACAACCTGTAGGATTGTCTTGTCTAGTACTTTCAATTAGTGGACATATTGGTTTTGTATCAAGAAGTTGTAAAAAAGGAGTTATAAGATACCAAAGGCACATTCAAACTCGTAAGTCGAATACAAACTGCCAACGCAACGGCTAAAATCAAAAACGACGAAAAAACAAACAATTTTTACAAAACACTACATAGAAAACTGAAGACTGAACAACACAAACCCACTAAAAACTGGTGGGGACATCAGGGGCTCCGAGAGGATAAGAAGAGCAGCTCCGCATGTGCCACACATCGTGCTGGTCGTGAAGTAAAGATTTGATGATAAATCTCATTCTGAAATGTCACATTAAGGCAATTATGGCGGGATTATGGTTATGACAATTGGAACATACCCATGGTCATCTATGATACAGATATTCTATAACGATATACAAACTCGTAATAACGTCTATGTAACTAACGTTGCTGTACGATGATGATTCCTTCCATATGCGTTCATACTCTGATGTCCATTCACGTTTTGTCGAAATACTACACTTAACAATTGACATTTTAGTTAACATAAATTGGTTTGTTGCTGACTCATTCACTTACACATAATAAATTTAAAAAAATATATATCTCTAAATTCTGATATTCAATACACAACTATAACCGGAAAGATACCACGTATTAATAAAATATTGGTGTTTGTCTTATTTATACTTTTAAATGTATTTTAAACAAATTATTGACGAGAAATATTGTTATTCCACTTTCTTTGATATCTAATACACCATCAACATTTTAGACCAATTGTCTTTTAACGTTATGAAGATAAATTTAATTTCCGAATTTTACTCACCTTCTTTGACGATTATAAGTATACTGATACTTGTTAGAAACAACTTCATGGTTTGAAGATGCATGTGGTTTGTCCTTAATGCAGCATATCACACTACTCGATTAAATAAAAACCATTGGAATATAATCGCCGATAATTCACAGAATAAAACCAGGTACGAATTGTACAGATGTAACAATATTTAAAATACAAATAAAAACCAAAAACGTTATCAAATATTATCTTGATTTTAAACCTAAATACCAACGTATCCGTTCGTTAAAATGAAATTAATTCTCACACAATGAACGGAATTTGCTCTCAGGAAATTAATTTGGAAACAAAATATTCTATTTAATTCTAATTGTTTCAAACCAAAAGTAAATGATTTCTTTTCAAATAAACACTTTTTATAATATAATTTATCAATAGTCTATGTACATATAACTAAAATATGTTTAAATAATACTACGAAACATTACAATTCTTATATTGTGTAAGTCAACAAAATTCTTTTTAAGTTTCATGTTATTAGTTTAATATTGTTCTTTTCTTAGCGATCATGAATTCTCGTATGTAATAAGAGTTATAAATAACGTCACTTAAGAGTACATATATATATGTTCTTGTGAAATCAACACAACGACATAAAAAAATCAAGAGATATTTATGAATTTGTGAAAATATGAGATTGTTTTAATTAATAATTCAAATTAAATTAATTGTTCAATTAATATTATTAGTGATAATCATATAAATCCTTGAGACTTATCAACGAATGAGTGGAACTTATCCAAACGAAAAAGTCTCAAAAAGTGGAACAAACACTGCTTTTATTCGTGTTAATACCTTAAGCTGTTCAAGTGATCAAGGATTAGCAATTATCAATCAATGATAAATTGGCGGTTTTTCAGAGTGGTGTAATTTGAACGTTTTTATGTTTTCTATAGCTGTTTGGCCACGTTGTTGTATGTCCCATATCTTTATTATCGATCATTGACATTATGTTAGAGTTACAAAATTAAAATATACCAAAGG
Organism: Mytilus coruscus; assembly: GCA_017311375.1. NCBI lineage: Eukaryota > Metazoa > Mollusca > Bivalvia > Mytilida > Mytilidae > Mytilus > Mytilus coruscus. The sequence goes on along the minus strand of CM029597.1, from coordinate 30,940,675 downwards.
AGCAACCAAAAATCATAAGTCGAAAAAAGTCATCACAATGGCAGATCGACAGATTTGGATCAATTTTATTCTTCAAAATTTGGTAACGAAAATCACTTTGTAAAAACCGATATGATTCAAACACAAAGGTTAAATTTTTAATGAATAAAATTGGTCCAAATCAGTCGATCTATCAAAAATATTAGTATTAGAGTAATTCTTTTTTGAAGTAGAAAGTTTTTTTCTTTGTACTATTGCATGAGGGCTAGACTTTGATTGTATGTAATCCAACATTTCTTTGCAGCTTTTTAGTATCCTAGTATCCACTAACTTTTCACATTGACCCAAGGGTATGCTATTTTAACAGATTTGCTTTTGAAATAGATGTTCTTAATATGGAAAGATGTTGAGTGGAGAATTTTACAGAACCTGCAATATAACATCGTTTGGGAGGACAGTTTTGCAAGATGGTTATCAGTGTAATGATAGAAGACCAGTTCTACATTGTTTATTTAATTTCAGCAGGAACACAGAACATAACTGAGATAGTTCAGGATTTCTTTTTGAATAATTGATTTGATTTCAAATTTTATTGATTTGATTTGATTTTAGATTCCACAACTAATGTTTTACTTATTGTATACCATGTATATCAACCGTATTTATTAATATTGTATCATCATCGGTTATTGAGGTTTCAAAGTAAGAAATTCAATTTTTTATTATAATGTGAATTCTTTTTCAAGCCAGGTAAATATTACCAGTCGACTACACAAGAGAGAACACCTTTACACTATGTTATTGTACTTATTCAGAAGGCTTTGTCCTATCACAATACCAGTTGCTAAAAACGTTTTACCTAATTGCAATTTGAAACACTTTCACAAACTGATCAACTGGTGAAACAGTTCAAGTTTAATCACAGCAATTGATGTTTAATGGTTTAAAGTGAACAAAAGGTGTTTTTTTAAATTCCATCCTTCTCGATAGATATCAACCAACATTTGAGGGACAATATGATCTTGGGGTTTGTACTCAGAAGTCTGAAATGCTGGAATGAGACAGATACATGTAAAAGAACAAAGTTATTTAACCAACACACCTTTAAACAAATGAAAATCAGCAAACTACAACAGCCCTCATTTTAGAATAAAATCGGGATATTGAGACGAACATTACGATGATAAAATTCGAGAAAAAAACGCCATTTTATCATATATCGACACTAATGTATGAAAGAATTTTGTTTACCTTTGAAAAAAGAGGACAACGATATCAGAAGAACAAGTCTAAGAAAATTAGACATTATCATGGCCAAAATGAAAAAAAAAAATAAAAAAATAAAAAACAGAAGCATACAACTTATTTCACATTAATCTAGATTGAACAAATCGTACTGCACCAAACATCTATTGTGTTCTCATTTGCCTTGGAAGAGTGATCATATCCCGATTCACTAGTGATACCCGTGGTTTTACTTTTGATAAATATACTTCTGATGATAAATTGCATTTGTTGATTTTACAATCTCATGAATGGTGTATATATGTTATATATGGTTATATTTTGAAATGAAAGGAAGGTACGGTTCCACCACATTTGTATTTGAATACAAAGTGTCTTTGATTATATTTACAATATCTTACGACTGAAATGCTAATTCATATAACTTATCTTAAATTTAAGATAAAGAAATGAAAGAAATGCAATCATACGACCAGCTGATGGTATATTTGTAAAATAAAAAGCCTGTTCTCGATGAAAAATCATATCAGGACAGGATATTTTTAATTTTATTGAAACTTTTTACAGAATTGCGATTGTTTTGGTTTTTTTTTAGAGTTTTTCTATGCAGGTCGCAGAGAGAAGCATCGTTCAAGATAAATGTTGAATTGTATTCTTACAATTTTGAAGATATGTTAGGGCGGGTTTTGGAGACGAACATTTTAAAATTGTGTGATTATCCATTTGTTCTGTTACGTTTTGTTTATGATAGTAACTTCATCAAGGTCAAATATCGGGCTCACCCTTTGGGATCATCTGATATTTTACCCGATGTTGTTTATTAAGTCCATAAATATCAATACGATATATGTAAACTAATTGATCCTTTGAATAAACTTATTCTTAAAGGTTAATCAATTTAACACAGTGGAAAAATCTTTAAATATTGTTTTATTGGTATTAAAATTGATTTTGTTTTGAAAATAAAAACACAACTAAATATGTAGTCTCTATTTGTGTACAGTTATGAGAACTCATGAGTCTACATCTTGTCGATAGTGTATACGTATATTTTGGCTTTACACAAGGTCATGCGTTTATTAGACTGTTTATGACGTCTTAACGCTAAATCCGTTGGATGTTGTTCTTATGTTATGCTGTAACACGACTGTCCCAGGTTCGGGGAGTGTTGAGCGCTCACAGACATGTTTAACCCCACCACCACATTCTATATGTACCTGTTCTAAGTCAGGAGCCTATAGTTTAGTGGTTGTCGTTGCTTCATGTCTGTCATATTTGATATTTGTAAATTGTTTTGTTATAAATTAGACCGTAGCTTTCTCAAGTGAATTGTTTCTTATTTTTCATGTCAGAGCCTTTATTATGGCTGACTATACGGTATGAGTTTTTCTCATTGTTGAAGGCCGTACGGTTGCCTATAATTTCCTACATCCACTTCATTTGAACTTTGTAGGATAGTTGTCTCACTGGCGATTATACCACATCTCCTTATTTGGATATCGATCACGATATGAGTGATGATTACATACAGTCATCACTTTACAAGTAACGTATGCATTACCATGAGTTAGTGTATTTGATACAGTAAATTTTACAGTAAAAATATTAGTCATTTTGTTATTTCCTGGAAATTTCAGGAGTTTTGTATAATCACTAAATTGATGACTGAATCTAAATTACCCTTGAATTATAAGCCTGTTAACTTTGATAAGTAAATAATAGGTCGATGCCACTCATGGTGGATTTTTTGTCCCGAAGGGTATCACATTCACAAACCAAGTATATCCTTTGATAAATTCTTTCATAGGTACAAAGATTTGGTCTGCAAGTTTGGCTATACCTGTAGAAAACTTATTTCAAACGGAATAGCACATCCTAAATTTTACGGTGATGTTGTAAACCGAACCCGGAAATTTAGATACGATCCGGGAAAACTTATCAATCCTTTAAATAAACTTATTCTAAAAGGTTACCGATTCAACACTGTAATTAAATCGTTGAATATTGTTTTATTGGTATTAATATTGATTTTGTTATCAGTAAATTAAAACCATACTAAATATTACACATATGTACTTTCACTGTACTACAATCTGTCGATACCCATAGTTTGGCATTGCACAAGGTCATGTTTTTCTCTGACTGCTAATGACATCTTTACACTAAATCCATTGGATGTTGGATGTGTACTGATTGATATTTTAGTCTTAGATACATGATTTTTTTCATTAGTTGTTTTTGGCTTGGAACTAGCTGTCAGTAACTGCGAGTACTATCAGATCTGTACTTTGTGTCTTTTTGTTTTTGGGATGTATAAGTATCCGTCCACGTCCACTCTGTGTTTTTGTAAGATGTATTTCTATCTGTATCCATTAATGAGGTAAGCCTTTTTCAACTGATTTTTATAGTTTGTTCTTATGTTGTACTGTTACCCCACTGTTCCAGGTTAGGGGAGGGTTGAGCGCTCACAAACATGTTTAACTCCGCCACATTATTTATGTGCCTGTCCCAAGTCAGGAGCCTGTAGTTCAGTGGTTGTCGTTGGTTCATGTCTGTCATATTTGTTTTTCGTAAATTGTTTTGTTATATAAATTACGCCATTAGTTTTTACAATTGAATTGTTTCATATTTTTCATGTCGGGGCCTTTTATAGCCGACCATACGGTATGGGTTTTTCTCATTGTTGAAGGCCGTACGGTTGCCTATAATTGCTTACATCCACTTCATTTGAACTTTGGTGGATAGTTGTCTCAATAGCAATCAAACCACTCCTTATTTTTATAGTCAGCATTGACGTGATCACCCAAAGTGAATGATTTGGAGGAGGATTTGATTACCTTTCTGTAGCAGTTTATATCACCCTACCCCTTTTTGTAGGGTTCGAGTTTATCAGTCTTTACTTTTCTATGTTGTTTTTGTATAATCTTGTTTGTCCTATGATCGTTTTTCTTTTTTTGCAATGGCATTTTCAGTTTGTTTTCGACTAATGTGTTTGAATATCTTTGGTATCTTTCGCACCTCTGATACAGTCATGTCCTGTTTTCTACTACTAGGCATAACATTTTTAGTTTACATCACTTTTGGACTTTGTATCGGAATTTGCCTTTCAGTAAATTTTATTCAAATGCCACTGATCAGTCTTATGAAGACGAAAATTACTTTGGAAGTGTTTATACAACCACTGGGTCGAAACCACCGCTGGGTCGTTGTTTCGCCAGCCCAGTTAGCAGCACTTCTGTGTTAACCTGAAACAACCAATGAGACAATAATTTTATGTAAAATGTCTGTTTATAAAATTTTGAATAGTTTTATTTTCTACATCTTTTTCTACAGTCGTTTTTGCCAACACTTTTTCTGAAACTTTAGCTTTCAATGCACTGAAAATTCGTATTTAAGTTGCCCTTCCAACGGTTTTTATTAGAGCACTACTAATGTGTCTTTTGAAGATTAGTATCTGTGATGGCTTTTTTATTAGGGATTTCATAAAATCTCTGAAGTGATTTTTTTCATACTAATTATCTAGTTTAATTTAGGAAATTTATATAAAAAAAACCTTAAACATTCTCTCAATCAATAGTTTTTAGGTCAAACTCACTGTAATAATACAGACGTGTTTGCAATTTCATCCCGTTTATATCAGTGTATAACCATACATGAATCAGACAAAACAGCCGCTTTTACAACTATGCATTTGGCATACAAAAACTCGATATAACTTTGGAATCGTGTTACATAGTATGATATGCTAAATGTTTTCACTCCGAATATTGTGTCCAAAAGATTCACATAGTTTTTTACTTAAAATTTACTTTTTTTCAAATACTAGTACCCAAAGTTCATTTTGAGACATGTCACATAATTTGTTCTTCCCATGAGCCACATGACGGGTGCCACTTGTGGAGCAGGATCTGCTTATTCTTCCAGAGCAATTGATATCATCCCCATTTTGTGAGGTTAGTGTTGCACAGGCGTAGGTTTCTATTTAGCAATTTGTTAACTTGTTTGTATTTTTGTCGTCTTTCGTAATTTGTCATGGTGGCGTGTTTAGTTTCTATTCGACTATGAGCTTTGAATGTCCCTCGGTATCTTCGCTACGTTTTTAGTTATCATGTATTTTTTTACCTATTTGTAACTTATTTTCATACCATATGTCAACATAAATCCATCTGTACGAAGACTATAATGTTCACTTACAGGTACATGAATGAATTACTAACGTTTGAATCCACTTAAAAAGTAATTGTAGAAATTTTTCACAACACACTACTCCCGAGACAATATACATAATAATGATATCTGAATATTTTCCATAAATTGAGATTTCAGAGCAAAACCATTATTTTATTATTTACAAAGCAAACGACTTGACTGACAATTATGCGGCACCAAAAGAAATAATTTAAATACTAATACAGTTATTTGTCAACGTCTGTATTCACACACTTTGTACAATTTTATATGTTTAGATCTGATATATATAATGACACACTCAAAATATGAACGTATCGTTTAACTGAATAGGCTTGATATTCTCAGATTACAACAAGGAAAGATGTTGCATAGTCGATCCATAAACATGAAATCATCTGTAAACGTTATTATCGAATCATAGTTACGAATATTTATATTGATCTATTTTTGAACAAATTTACGACTGTTACAACAGACGATACATCTGAGAAATTATCTTGACAGTTTGAGGTGTCATTCCAAAAACTGAATTTGCTGGTGATAATTGCCTTTAGTCTGCTAGAGTTTTAGGACTACTTGTATATTGTGATGAATTGTTGATACTGCTGCTGTCTTTCTCTGCTTTCATCCCGTTCCGTCTTCTGAAAATTAGTTTAATGAAATTTATTTTATTCATTTTTAAAAAATATTATAGTAACGATTCATTAACAAAAATGATAAATGAAGCATACTCAATATAAGAGGGCCTCGGTGGACAAGTATCATTTGCTTGTCAACACTGAGTTTGTGGGGTGCGCTGGACCCTAATCGTAATTGACAGGGATTGTCAGTTTTCCTGCCGAATGTTGATGGTACTTTCCGGGCACTCCGGCTTCCTCCGCTAATAAAAACTGACTACCACGAAATAGCCAATAGTGCTGACAGTGGCTTTGAACAACAGTCAATCAATCAATCAATTAATCAATTGTCAATATCATGTTGATTGACATTTTTTTCTGTATGAAATTTCTTACAACAATGCACAAACAGCATATAAGACTCGACGTTAACGGAGATTTTTCGTTTCTCCTTTTTTAATTGATTTTTTACCTATCGTTATATCATTTGTTTTCTTTATGTTTGTTGTTGTTTGTTGTTTTTGTTTTTATGTGACCAAAATGTGCATAGGATAGATCTTACATATTGATCACGATTTTTATTATTGACGTAAATTAATAAAATGCTAGTAGGATATAAATATTACCTGATGTAGCATACTGCTAACGTTACCAAGCTTAAGACAATAAAACATCCGATTAGAGAAAGGAGAATTACTATGTTGTAATTCTTGGTTTCTAAAACTAATATAGAAATTGTAGATAAACATGTACATATAGTTCATATTGTGCAATCACAATCATTATCAATACACAGTTTTCAAACAATTTTTTTTATTATGTTGTCTTTAAATGCAAATGACAAACACAGACTAGAATGACAGATAAAACCATTTTCAGTAGCGATTTATATTCGAATTCATAAGTTATTTTTTTAGTTTGTCTTTCGACCAACAAACTTAGGTTCGATCAGATATCAAAATAATGTATGAAAACGTTTATACAGTAGTTACTTGGAGTCAGAAATAAATCTATGCCCAAAGCTAAAATGTTATACACAAACGTGTATAAGACCTATAAAAACCGCTTTTTTTTTACATCTTATTCGAGCAACCTTCCTTTAACTAACATTAGTTTCTACATAAAAAGATTTTGTAAACACTCCTACCATCCTTGGTGTCTTGTGGTTGACGCTGATCAGCGCTACATACAGCCAATAGTTGTTCATTATCATTATCACAATTAGTCGTTAAATTACAATGTGAACCATCACACTTCTTACACCGAATTACCGACTGATTGTCAAGGGATATTCCTGTCACAGATAAAAAAAAAAGTAATAATGTTATTCCTCGGTTTTTTTCATATGATAGAAATGTACTTGCATATTTGTATCAATGATTTTAATCATCTAAATTATATATATAATTATATATACTAAAGGATAGCTTCAAGAAATTATGAATTATATTTTCTGGGATTTTTATTTCAAAATTTCATGCCTCCATTACATTAGTACTGGTCACTTTGAAGATGATAGGATAATATGTCTACATTCATTTGATAGACTGTCATCGTGCAAAACGCGACGGCTACCATTATACTACTAAAGAGATGACTGCAGCTAATGTTAAATATAACACTGATTAATAGCCATGTGATAGTGCGTGTTTTCTCTCAAGGAGGGCATATATTGAATGATAACATCCAGCGCTGTTTTATAGTCAAAGATATTACTTGATTATGGACAAAGGAATGTTAATAATTTGAAGAATTGATAAGTATAAAAATAGGAAGATGTGATATGATTGCCAATGAGACAACTCTCCACGAGAGACCAAATGACACCGAAATTAACAACTATAGGTCACCGTAAGGCCTTCAAGTGTATTTTCATGCAATTAAGCTAGAAAGGAAATGTGTAATCAAGATAAAATATTATTTACTGAAACGAAAACTTATTATAGAATACTGAGGGCTGCCAAAGTTGTGTGGCGAATTCGATTAGTGGAGGACGAACTTATAACATTTAACAGAGCCAAAATGGCCTCGACAAGGGAGCTTAGCCTACTCAAGATTTCCCAAAAAACACTTATCCAAAGGTATGACTAGGGTTAAACAATGACGTTATTTCTTGGACTTTCTTTGTTCGGCAGTTAAACCATTGTTCAAGTGGGAGTGTCACTTTAACTGAACGGGAAATATAAACAGGCAGTCCCGCACGGTCGGAACGGGAACGTTACATTAAATATTTTCAGACCTGTTGCAAGGAAAAATGTCAGCCCTTTTCTTCTATTAAATTATCTATTAACTGTTAACTTTTCGACTTGTAGGTATAAAACAAATAATAACAATATAGATACACATCAACCTGATAAGACACAGACACTAATGGTAAATGAACACAGTATAATAAGAAAATCTCTTCCAAATTATAATTTTAACGAAACAAAAACAGTCATTCGCCGTTCAATGTATGACATATATATGGTCTTATTTAACACAGTTCAGATATTTTAGCAGAATTTATACACTGATGGCTCTTTTAAAATATAAAGTTATTAAGATCTCTTCGTTTACACATTTATGTTTTTACAATCTTGTACGTTTTAATACATGTCAATAAGATTGTGAGAAGATAGTCTTATTTTTTTTTGTAGATTTTTATCATACAATTCAGAAATAGGCCTACATAAATACGACTGCAACGAATATTTGAAATAAGATATCAATACATACATGTAACCCTTTAAGGTGAAGAATTAAATTTCTTATCAAAGTATTGTTTAGTAATACTATGAATCATATCCTTTGTTGTACAAACATGTTGTCTACAAGGCGAGTTTTGGACATGCCACATTTCGTTAAAACCCGGATAAAATAGCTTATTTCAAACTTTTTTTTTCTCGTCTTGAATATACATGAAATATTCGTCACTGGAAGTAACATCATACAAATAATCCAAAAACACGAGTTCCATGTATTATAATGCTATTCAATTACCATGAAAAACCAAAAACGTGTTGTTTAACGCCAGTAGTAACGATAATAGAAGCGCTAGTTAGCAAAACAGAATTTGTAGCGGAAAGGCCGAACTAGTTGCGATATAAATTGTAGTTTGTAATTTATTAGTTTATTAAGGGCATACGATACAGTTTTGATCTAACGGTGAATTTTTGACGAAAATTCGCATACAAGCTATTTTTTACCTGAACAATTCAAATATGCAATCAAAAATATACCTTCATGTGCTACTTTTAGAGATGAATGGGGTCAAAATTTTGGAGATTTACTCAAAATTTAGGTTTCCTGGACATTTCTATCATTTAAATAAACATACCCAACTTTTTTGTTTCAAAAGATAAACACAAGCGGCTTTTTGTAAAAATATTTTGTATATCATCTTTACATGAGTATGTTTCGAATTTGTATAACAATTCTTTTGATATATTTCATTTTTTTATCAAATTATTAAGATTTTAGATAAAAACGGCATATTTTGCCGTATATTTATCTAATTAAAACAAATTCCATCGGTGAATTATTCATGAAAATTGGTACAAATAATTTTCATACAAAAACAGACCAAACATCATTTTCAAATTGAGGGGTTCATGTACTCGTTTTCAAGCTAATGCTTAAAATCAGTCGAAAAATGCAGCTTTTCCCAATAAGTCTTAGTTTGACGTCGCGAAAAACAACATTATACGTTAGGAACGTCATTATCCCCCCTGTAACTGTATTGTATGCCCTTAAGGCGACGGGGACTTTATGATATCTAGCTGAAACTTAAGTTCCAGTTGTGGTTAGCAACTACCTCTACCGGTAAATTATTTGTCAGATAAACATTCTGCTGCATTAAAATAACTATGTCAATTACTGTGTTTTTTATTGTTATTCGTTGAATACCAACTTTCGTGAATTTAATTGGTATTGGAAAACCTCGAATTTAAAGGTGCAAAGACGCAAATCAGTGAATCCGCAGTAAAGCAAATTATCATTGGTATCCGCGAAAAAAACTGTTGATAAGTACTTAGGTAACTTAATGTAAACAAATTAAATACCTGTGTCTGATGATAGATAAATTTGTCTTGCTATACCAATCCAATGCCAAAGACTGGTTTTCTCTTGTAATGTATACGTAGATTTACTGATCATTCCCTTGGCTTCTATTACAGTAGAAATGTCTAACAGGTAAGATCCATTTGTTTTGCAACGATCAAGTGAATCTCTCCATGTGCTATATTCTTTTATTTTAAAGAATTCGTTCTTGTCTTCTAAAAAAAATAAACATTCTTTATCGTTATGCTGTTCCGAATGTTAAGCGTTTTACATTATTTACTGATATTCCAAAACAATTTGCTTTATAACAAATGTAATCATAGTTGCTTTTCCAATCCGTAGTAAATTCATAATCAGTCTTAAATGAAATCGATACAATTAAGTACAGTCTTAGGTCAAAAGTGTTTCACCTATTTTAAACTTTCCTATTATTTCATATAAAACCACATTTTATTCAAATGGTATGAAACCTTTTTCATTAAATACAGAAATGTCTGTAGGAAATTCACTGTTTATTAAAGACAAATATAAATTTCTGCAGGAAAAAATAAGATGGGTATATAGGAAAAAAAAACACTTAATTTCAATATTTTATGCAAATAATGATTTCTAAGTAATGACATGACATAAAAATATTTCACTATAAGCTTAAAAAACTGTCCTTGTTTATGAGTTGCAATTAAACATTTCATCAAAATCGGACCTCAAATTATGTTTTGACAAAGTTTTTAATAATGTTTATTCAACTTGTAACTCACATGAATGTCTGTTTTGTTTTATCCAACCATGTACAAACAAATTGAATTTGGAAAAGAATGCCATCAAAGCAGGACTGTATCCAATCCTATCGAGCGCGCGCGTGTATGTGTCTAGATCTTTTATTTTTCACAAATAAGATCTTTTATATATTACTTGCATCAGACGATTGTAATTTGATCAATTTTAGAATTTCGAGTTCTAAGAGTTGCTCTTAACGCTTAAAGATTATATCAAGGGGTATTTCAATAAAAATGTCGTAAGAAACATTCGTCAAATACTACAGCTTTCGTAAGGTATCTAAATTACTTAGTGGTATACATGGCATATTTTCTTTGTTAATTATTTTCATTGAATGTTCTTACTTTCCATTTAATAGAAGGATATCGTCAGTTCTCATCACTGCAATGAACAACTGCTGACAAGTCTTTATAAACTGTTTAAATTCCCATAATCAGTTTCTTGAACATTACTAACTTGGCCTGCGATGCACTCTGTCAAGAGGATCTGAATTATACTGTCTCCAATAAATTGTGAAATGAATTTTAAACATACTCTTTGTGGACTGATCCTTGTTGATGAAACACGATAAAGATGATGGGACATAATGGATGATAACCAGTCTAATTTTAATGACCCAAGCAATAATAACAACAATTCAACCACCCTGACTGTATTTTTTTTTTTCAAATTAGAATTATGCAGGAAATTTATCACTCAGCAATTGTATTGGAATCGAAAAAATTTTTTTTTTACTACTTACACATAGTACATGTATATATTCCAGAATAAAGAACAGATAAAATGTCAACACTGTAATTTAATCCCAGGTGTAGTGGTCAAAATGGACATTCTTCATGTGTATGAATTATTCATAAATGTTTTTGAGAAGTGGTGACGACGATATTCTAGCTTTTATTATGAAATGATATGAATATTTGTTATGGCAAAGAATACATACTTTTTCCTTGACAAAGTCCTCCTTTCAAAACACAATCACAATTCATAGGTATAAATTCGTATTTGTCAGGAAATTCGGCAGTCCACAGGAAAATACATAACTTTCTTATGTCGTAGTGATCTAAAACAGTAAGATGTTAGTCAATAATGAATACAAGACAGACAAAAAGCTCAAATCTAACCGTATGTAATACAATATAACAAGATGAACATGCATTGATGCATGTATTCGTAAAGTCTAACTTTAAAAATATAGTTTAACATGTAAAGGCACTTATCACATAGATTTAAATGAAATAACGTTATTTCTCAGCTGAGTTAAAACAATTAATTTCACATGCAAAATAAAACTAATAACTTCACTTCCCAGCTGACGTCATACAGCAATGAGTATTTTCAAGACAGTATCGATGACGTTGCATCACAACGAATTGGAAATTCATAGCAAAAAGATATCGTTCCTTGTATTTCAAACTGTATATTAGAAAGCCAATGGTCAATGTAATAAAAAGAATAACTAATCGTAGATTTCATAATATTGAAAAGTATTTAACTTTTGACCAAACAACACTGATAATTAACACATGCGTTAATCAAATTCCTCGTGAATTAATGTGTTGCTTGTTCACTTGTTGTTTATATTTCTATGTTTGAATTCTTCGATCAGTTATTTAATAAATAAACTATTTCACTGAAATGAAATAACGGATGAAATTAATGCGAAATATATTTATGATAGAGAATTCCTGATATTTGACATACACAATAATAAATATATTAACTATTGTATATAGATGGAGACTGTCTGTCATAAAGTTGTCACATGTTAAGACGTGTATATTAACATTAAAATTTGATGTTGCGGCATGGGAATTAACAGTATCATCCTTTACGACGATCAAAACAGCTGATCTGAAGGTTACACCATCTACTTGCCACTATACATCAAGTATTGTGTTACAACCCTAGATAAAGCCGACGAGGAAAGGCATTACATCGACCACCAAAAGCTATATTTTTATGTAGCCTAGGCGGTCGAGTGGTCTAGGGCACTGGACACGGTGCAGGCGGTGTTGCCATGATGTCACAGAAGCAAGGGTTCGAATCCTGCTGAGGGAAGAACAAAAATTTGCTATTGCAAATTTGAAGATCTAACATTGTTGGGCTAAATTTGAGACGAATTATATATATATTATGGTGTTAGCCCTGTATAACCACGTGTTATCCGATGGAGAATGTCTGTCATACAGTTGTCACATGTTTAGACGTGTATAATATAGATATATATGAATATATATATGTTCCGGAACATATAAGTATTTGGACCATACGCGTATGGTTCGGGTATTAAATACGATGAACGTTGCATTAGTTAGATATAGGAAGATGTGGTGTGAGTGCCAATGAGACAACTCTCCATCCAAATAACAATTTATAAAAGTAAACCATTATAGGTCAATGTACGGCCTTCAACACAGAGCCTTGGCTCACACCGAACAACAAGCTATAAAGGGCCCCAAAAGTACTAGTGTAAAACCATTCAAACGGTAAAACCAACGGTCTAGTCTATATAAAAAACGAGAAACGAGAAACACGTATAAATTACATAAACAAACGACAACTACTGTACATCAGATTCCTGACTTAGGACAGGTGCAAACATTTGTAGCGGGATTAAACGTTTTAATGGTACCAAACCTTCTCCCTTTTTCTGAAACAATAGTATAACATCACAACATAGAAAACACACGATAAAACATCAATTGGAAGGCTTAACTCAATCAAAACGTAAATTAACACACTATGAACGAATAAATTTGATCTGTGATACCTGAAAGTAAATACATAGTTAATAAAATATTAGGGACAAACATTCAAGGCCAAAAAGCAAACAAACAAGTCCAAATAAAGCCATGGCAAGACACCATCGCGAAATATTTAACCCTTAGAAAATAATAACTTATGAAAAAACCGGTTTTCATAATATATACAGGTAAATGAAAATTAACTTTGTCGTTTTAGGTTTACTTTTTCTGTCTATATAAAATCTTCCAATAATTAGGAATACCAAGAAAGGTCTGTCATATAAATACCTAATTTAACACTAGATACATAAGGGGTAAATATCAACAATAAAACTTCCCTGTACAGATTAAAGGAGAATAATCTTGATGTTCATACAAATGTAGTATGAAGAAGTGAAAATTAGTAGATATTCCAAATAATCAAAGCTGGTATACAGACAAAATCCATATTAATATAAAATAACAAAAAAGTATTAAAAATAGTATCAACAGGTCGAATTAACAAGAAAGTACGATTTGAGAGTACTCGCAGTTACTGACAGCTAGTTAAAAGCCAAAAACAATTAATGATAAAAAATCATGCATCAGAGACTAAAATCAACTAAAACACATACCAGGGATTTAGTATTTTAACGTCATGAACAGTCAGAGAAGACATGACTTGTGCAATGCCAAAAATAAATATATCGACAGGTAGTAGGATAGTGAGGAGCTACTTCTTAAGAGATAAAATTAACGTGTGTGTCTCTAAACATCCTGCCTCAAAAGAAGATACAACTTAGTTATGTTTTAATTTGCTAATGACAAAATCGATATTAGTGTCAATGTAAACTATATTCAGAGATCTAATTACAATATTGGTACGATAACCCTTACTTATAAGTTTGTTTAAAGGTTCGATGAGTTTACACGGATCACATAGTGATTTCCTCGCTTTAAGTACAATATTACCGTAAAATTTAGGATGTGAAATACCATTTTGATAAGTTTTCTACTGGTACAGCCAAATTTACTAATCAAATCTTTGTATCTATGAAAGAATTTAGTAAAAGTTTTAAGTAATTTATGGTATCGAAATCCATGACACAATAATTTCCCAGTGATACATTGATTACGTTCGTTAAAATCTATGACATCAGAACACACACGGGCATACCGAACGAGTTGGGATATATAAACACCGTATGATGTAGCCAAAGGCACATCGCTGTCTAAAATGGAAAATTAAAAATAGGAAATGAAAAATCGTCTCTTTTGTCGTAAATTTTAGTATGTAGTTTCCGTTAGAAATTGAAATGTCTAAATCTAGAAAAGGGCAACTGCTGCTGTTTATGTTAGATTTAGTTAAAGTAAGTTCTTTTGGGTAAATTTCGGAAGTATATTTAGAGAACTCTGGATTATTTAACGAAAAAATATCATCCAGATAACGGTAGGTATTGTTGAATGTATCAACTAAATATAACAATGATGGGTCTTTACTGAGTTTGGTCATAAACTGAGATTCATAGCAATATAGAAATAAATCTGCTATTAAAGGGGCACAGTTAGTGCCCATAGGAATACCTACTACCTGACGATACACTTTATCGCCGAAACGTACATAAATGTTATCTAGCAGAAAATTTAAAGCTAGGCATATATGACATTTCAAGGTGCCATAAATTAACAGTTCCGAAAATAAAATTGTAACTTATCTAATCAAATGGCAATCATTGTTACATGCAAGATTAATAATATAAAGTGAATTTTACTCACTAGTCAAAATTCAAGTCACCACATTTTAACATGGTCAATGTCGACTTTTACTTACCAAGCACAATATGTCGATTTCAAGAAATATCGAAATGAACCGTTACAAAAGAAGTCAACTGATTTCAACGCACAGGCACTTGGGGCATTGTACCCTCTTTCTTCTTTTTTTTCCTTTATTTTAGTGTTTAAATTTGTTTTCAGTAAATTTAAATTTCTTAAATATCTTTAATTATTTTTAGTCATTTAAGTGTTTATGCGCCTATTCATACACTTATATAATCACAGTAGTGTATATATGCTGTCCCTCTATTTTTATTGTGCAGCACTTATAAACTACTGCTATTATAAGATCATATGAATAGGAGCAAGAACAGATCAATTAAGTGAAAATAACAAGAAATTAGATGAATTAAAAACATGAGATAATCTTAAACCCAGGAGAAAGAGGAAAAAAGGTCCATTCCCCAAACGCTGGTGGTTTCAATATAGACGAAGAAGCCAACAGGATTAAGGCGCTTATAAATGACTAAAGCGGAGGCAAGAAAACAGATACACCAGGATTCAGACAGCATGTCGAAGATAAAGGATTACAGTAAGTAACTGGTGCCGAGTTTGGTTCGGAGAACGAGCTGTCTTTTCCTGCGAAGGAAGTTGGAATGTATTTAAAAAATACCTATATGGCCAAAATACTCAGATGGTTCGGAATATATATTTAATAAAAATTGAAATAGAAGAATGGCTGCATAGTTATACCACATTAACTTTTTCTATTTTTTCATGTCTTCTTGGACAATCACTAGACTGTTGCATGTTACCCCTGGTAACGTTGTCAAGGGTGACTTTAGACAACGCTATTGCAATAGGGACATAAAGATACAACAGCGGGGTTATATTTGAAAAAAAATATAGCGTAACAGTTCAGTTTCGGTTGGATGTCTTCATAAAATGCCTTTTCATGGAGGGTCTCCTCAAACGATCTTGTTACGGCAACTTATCAACTAGGGAAACCTTATATTGCTCTTTTCTGCATTTTTCTATAGGCTCACTCAAACTGATTTCTAGGTGCTAGGATCGGAACTATGTTGGCAGTGAATACGTTCACGTTTGCATATATTATAATTTTCTGTTTGTGGTATATAAAACTCCTAGCATCCATTACCTTTGATGAAGTAGATAAGGTTTTGACTTTTACAATTCAAGTCTTGATTTGGTGTATTATTTTGTCGTTCTTTAAAGTTACGCTCGAACCAAAAAATATATTTTTACATAGGCCGCATCTTGAGTCATTGCACACATTTATTTTATAACACAGGGGATTATCTCCATTAAATGTAGCCCGAGTTAAAAATTCTCTAAAAATTTAACGGTTGCCTATTACTTTTATAATCTCGGGAAATAAATTCTTCAAGTTTTAATCTTTGTATAGTGCCGGTAAATTGGCTTTAATAACATTAAATATATCCGGGTTACAATGGTTAAAAGTGCTAACGAATGGTACAATTCCATCTTTTTGATCTCGAGTATTTATGGCCCTGAGTCCCGTCAAGGGTATAAATTTTGCCCTTTCGATTCCAATATCAATTAGTTGTTCTGGATATACTTCTGTTTCTTTAAAAAGCTACGAAGTTCTCCTTATCGCAACAAATTTGTAAAAAAAGGTGGAAAATATGATACATGATTTTGAATTAAGGTGGTACCCAACACCTTGACTAATATTAATTTGGCTCGTTTAATTTTCATAAAATTTTGACGAAATGTTTACTTTGACCCTTTGACAAAAATATAAAAATTTCAAAAAATTTGAACCAACCACTTCATCAGAAAAATTTCATTGGTTATATAGCAGTTTGACAATCACTAATTTTGATCATTGGCAAGCTTAATATTTCCTTAACAATGCAACGTGATTAAAACGCTTAGCTGATTTTTACAGAGTTATCTCCCTGTAGTGTTAGGTACCACCTTAAGGCAAAAGTAGTTAACTGATGTTCAAATCTCATAAAATGACCGAGAAAACAATTCAAAGTGGCACACAAACTAAAGGAATCACACGAATCCCAAAAGGAGCGCGAGTGGGTGCGCCAACAGGGTAAGAGTCTCCTTTATGCATCACCTTCCCTGCGAATTCAAACTCAGTCAAAATGTCACAATCGGGAATAGTTTACATTCAGTTAGATTACAGATTAGATCTAAGACTTTGAAAACATCAAGCTAGTGAGTAGAGAAACAGATATATCTTATTGTTCAAACCAATTCATGATGGTGACCGTTAAACTTGTGAAGTGTAGATATCAGTCGTTCTTCTTTGTAACTATGTTGGAGCAATGTTAGTGTACGAAGCATACGGGGCGTTAAAACCATCGATGTTTGGAATAGATAAAGGGACTGATCATTTACCATATGCGCTTGTCCTGAGCAAGATGTTATAATACAGTTAGCATTTTGTCAATTATATATGATTTTCTTTTTAATATCGATATTATAAATCGATTTGCTATCTCGTTTACGTTTGAAACACAACCCTGCAAAAAAGCAGAACAACGAAGATATTTCGGCAAACTGAAAGGTAATCGAAATCGAAAATACTGACAACATGTTTACTTCTTTTTGAATGATACACTTTGAGAAAATAGGAAGATACTATTTTAAAACATAAAGGATTTGTTTCGTCTAAACAAGACTCATCAGTGATGCTAAAATCAAAACAATAAGGTAGTGACAAAACAGCTAAGACAATCAACGGTTCGGGGTAAAAAACCTCTTAGTGTTCCGAATAACTCATCATTCTATAAACAGTATTGTTTTTGTTAACTAAACATATCAATAATATTTAAAGGCAGATTGTGATTTCTGAATAATACGACGTTCACGCTTTCGCGTAAAACTTTAACGATGTTTAGAACACGGAAATTCTTTTTCTTTTAATATATAAACATAGACAAAAATCTGAAAAACTTACCTGAACTCAAATAAATGCTATTTTATATATTTTATCTTTAAAACTTGCTATCAAACTTAATGATTTTTTTAAAGGGTTAAAGAATGTCTTTTGATAAAAACCCAGTAACGAATGACTTTTGTTATTGACGTATGGAAAGATGATATTGTTATGGAAGTGTGGAATTGATAGTGTTTAAACAAACGTAATATTTAATCATGTTAATAATGAATATATTATTTCTTATACCAAAAGAGGGTTCTTCGATAAATTACACTGTTTCGTACTTATGATGAAATCTGTTAAAGTTAGTTTCAAGTCCGGTTGATCAAATTGATTGTAAATAATTTTCAAAACATGAATGAGCACATCAAAGACATTGTTAGTGGATGGCAACGCCTGAAAAAAGTCTGTCGATTTAAAAAGAAAGATTATGCTACTATAGAATGTTAAAGAGCACAAAACAAAATATGCACTATTCCAAAACATACTTGAATAGACGAAATTGTTCATAAAAATGAAAAACAAATACAATCAATCTATACATGGTATCGACTCTATCTGTGAATACGCGTTGAGCGGAAATGTTTTGGGAGCTCTCAGACTGTATTTACTCATATAGATAGAACAGTTTCTGCATTCTTTGGGCTTTTTCTTTTATATACCGTGTATATTACGATCTTCTATTATTTATAAATTAGTTTTTAAAAATTGTATTGTTTAAAACAGTGACAAAATTATCAGACACCAGCTTTTCAACTTGGATAGTCTTCTCCATTGCAAACAAATAATCTTTAAATCAACAATGTAAACTACCTGTGAATAACATCATACAAAATAGTAATATGAAGACATGAAATGAACAAGAATTAAAACGACGTGGATCATCGATTTCTAAAAGTCGAGTTGACCGTAAATATATTTTTTCAAAAACCAAGTAGGATGTTTAAATCTGGGAATAAACATTCATTCTAATGGTAAGTTTTTCTTTTTAAAGCAAACAAATTGTTACTGTCAATAAGTAGAATATTCTATATTAAATCATGTGGATGATCCAAGTCTTTAAATAATTGCATAATTTCAGTCGAAATCAACAAAACAAGTAAATAAACAATACATGTTTATATACTTAGTACATATGTCTATAGACTATTTTTTAAATGTCTTTTCGATGTGCTTTTGTCAACAAAGTTTGCTTTCCGTTATTCAAGTATATATCTAATCTGCATAGATGTGGGTATACAGTAAAGAGGTAGTAAGAGAATGACATAACAAAATATAAAAATGTGGTCTTTGAAAACAAACAAGTATCTATACAATATGTTAAGGTTAGAATTGCCACGTCGATTGAAAATGTGTGAATAGATTAAACTCAAAATATTCACGACTTGACACAATATCAAATTCAATAAATATTTTACACACGAAAGTCACTGACGGACATAGCAAATGACTGAATGGTTCTAAATCTTTCTTTTTTTCCTAAAATTTTGGTTTTCGGTAATAGAAAAAAATGTCTTTCTTGTATAGGATCTATAATAAGAATTCATTTTTCTAATTATTTAAACTAACGAAGCCTTAAATTTATTTAAATAAGAGTATACTTTTTAGATATATAAATAATTTTTAGTTTATAAGTTTTCCTTTGCTTCCAAAAAAATAATGAAACAATCTTCATTTACAATAAAATAATACACATATAAATATAACAGGTTAATGCCAACTGCCAGAATAGACATATCACCTCAACTATCTATACGTACCACTGTCATTTGGCGTTGTAATTGACGATGTGGCATACACATTGTAAATATCTGTATGTTTGCTACTTCCACAGTCATTTGGGAACGAGTCGATTTCTCCCCATTCTATTTCCCGACATTTTCCATCACATTCCATTGGTGACAAACCATTTATTTTCGGGATTTTACCCAAACACAAACACTTATTATTCTACAATAAGAGAGGATATAATGTGTATCATTATTCTATGAGTTTTAAAGTTACGACTATATATTTCGATTGAAGAATTGGTTTAATGTTGCCTTTTACACGAAGTAGAAAAAGTTAAACATGCACATTAGAGCAGTCATTTAATATTAATTATCAGTTTTAAAATGATGTAGTGACAATTACCTTATGTATACGAAACGCGCGTCTGGCGTATTAAATTATAAGCCTGGTACCTTGATAGCTATTATTTGTGTATTTGTCTGTCCTGTATGTTCTCCCATTTATTTGTATTGTAGTCTTGTCATGTAATGCTGTCATTTTAATGTTATATTTAACACTGCCATATAGCGGGAGGTTTGTCTAACCAGAAAATCAGGTTCAACCCACCATTTGTTTCTTAAAATGTCCTGTACCAAGTCAGGAAAATGGCCATTGTTATATTATAGTTAGTTTCTGTGTGTGTTGCATTTTAGTGTTGTGTTTCTGTTGTGTCGTTGTTCTCCTCTTATATTTGATGTGTTTCCCTCAGTTTTAGTTTGTAACCCGAATTTGTGTTTTCCTCAATCGATTTATGAATTTCGAACAGCAGTATACTACTGTTGCCTTTATTTATTAACAAACAGTGACAATTACCTTGATGGAAAATGCAAAAACATTGACCGGCAAACAACTTTCTTGGCATAATCCTAAAGAAGATGTCGATAGATTGAGTGTACGCCGTATGTCTGCATTCTCCCTCAAGTAGTATAAACTGTAACATCCTTAAAAAAAGAAATTCATGAAATGAAAGAAAGGTTTATAATTTGTTTGCTGTTTTTGTTGAGCGATAAAGATTTCATGCAATTTCTGTATGAAAAGTCTAGAAAATCCAATAAATAACCTTTGTCAATTTGTTATGATTCTTGGAAAACAAACTATAGTATGGCATATTAAACTCATTTCTGATAAAATGGTTTTCAAATATTTTGGTCGTTAATGTATATAAAAACATCATTATTACATGTACCTATGATATGCATCCAGGAAGACAACCTCTGATATTCTCCTGTCCAGTATTTTCCGCGAACACGTTGTGAATGTCCTTGTATCAGGGAACTGTTTCTTTCACTACAAAACAATTGTGCGTCCATCCATGTGAGCTTAGACTTTGATGTCCATTCACTTACACCTTACGGTAAAGAATAATAAGCAATGTTAATAACCATTTATCATTGTGAACTATTCAGACATGTTTTGTTGACTTCGACTGAAATTGTTCAATTTATTCAAAGACACAGATCATCCATGAATGGGACGGACGTGTTTATTAATTGTTACTCGATGCAGTTTTCATTCATTTTAAGTAGATAAGTTACGATTATCTTTTCAAAACGCGGTTTTGGTATACAGTAAAAGCACGTTTAATGGATTTTTTTCTTCTAGTATATTCTAGAAAACGTTAGCAGTACAGATTTGTATTTGATCGTATGCACAAACACTTGATTACAGAACTTTGACTTAAATTTACGAGGTGTTTTTATGCATTTTCAAAGTTTCACATCGTTGCTGTTTCCATTGCAACGGCAACCATTTTGAAAATTTCAAAGACAGATGACATTTCAATAACATTTAACCGTGTTTGATATTAAAATTTGTAAGAAAATGTTACTTTGACATGTTATCCCATATGGTTCAATATTACACTTTTAGCCTTATATCCATGGTAACAGCAGCAATCTTAAAAATTCCAACGGCAATCAAATCTACAGTTCATACTCTCATTCCACGGATGAGGTTTTGGGGTCGTATCTGTAACGGTTGATAACTATGAATTAATTAAGGATTAATATTCTTTTTCACATTTGGACTGTTTCCATGGCAACGGTGGCCATTTTCAAAGTTCTAAAGATGTTGTCACCTCTTCGAATGACGAGTTATATTTGTTGAAAATTTCATTAAATTTGGAAAACTTTTCGATTTTTCAAATTTTTGCCGTTTCCATGCATCTCGAAAATTTCAAACCCTATATGCACATCTGCACATGGGGATGCACGTTATGGTGCAGTTTTATCAATGTTTTTCAAGTCATCTTTGAGAACTAAGCTGGACAAAAAAGTGTGGAATGTATAATCGAAGAATAACAATATGTCCCCATACCAAAAGGATGACATAATTACCATAAAGATCAAACTACACCGAAAAAATTTCCTAAACCATATAAAATATATTGCATCCAATATTTGTTACCTCCAAAGAATATAAAAGTCAGTTATCGCCAAGGACTTAGAATACTGATAGAATTGATAAGAATTTTTTTAATTGATATTGATGGAGGGTTTTCAAAGTGGATGTTAACACTTTTAACGTTTTGTGTTTTGGGAATTAAATATTTTTGCTTCATATGAAGTCGTCCCAGTTGAATTGCTTACACATTCCATATTTTTGGGCAATCGGTTTTCAATTAACTGTAAGTATCTCTACAACTCGATTGTTTGCCAATCCATATGAGTTCGGTGTCCGATGTTAAATCACTTATCTTTTTTTGTAAATACCATTAAGTTTTACCTTACTGTTGATGTTACCCGTTGGCATCAACTACTTATTCATTTATTCCCCGTCTTTGTTCATAAAGTGAAAAAAAATATTCATATGTCAAAATTGCAGTAGAAATGCAAATACAATGGTGGCCTTTACTTCCGTAATACTTAACGCTGCAAAACAAAGAAGCAACTTAACCAAGTGTGTGAGGGTACAAATTTTTATTTATTATCACCGTAACGGAATGCTTAATCGTTACAGGGCACTTAAAATTGCTAAAAAATATGTCTTTTTTAAACATTTGAGACTTCTAGATTTTCGAAGACATTTAGAATTGATTGTTTACACTAAAATTAAATTTGAATTCCTATAATTTCTATGTTTTAAAGATGACAAGTAATGGACAAATATTGATGTTTTTTTTTTAATCTAAATCTGGATAATTTTACACAAAACACAAATATAATGTTTTCTTTGACAATCAACACACACGTAAGCAAACCATTGTTTTCTATTATGGTGAAATAGTTTAATTTCCGAAAATGCTTATCAATATGAGTACTCACCTTCTTCAGCAATTAAAAGTATACTAATGCATATTTGAAAAAATCCATTAGTTAAGAAATGCATCTCGTATTTCATACAGCGAATCTCTCAATTGTAATTTGAAAAAGCAGGGATAATAATAGACAAATGAATGACAGATTAGGATTAAATTTAAGAGTGAACTGTACACATGATAAGTTCGCTCTTGAAAATCAAAATTGTTATCGAATTTTATCATAAGGATTTAACGTAACACCAACGTACTCGTTATCCACATGGTAAATTAAAGTACAATACAATAACCGGAAGTAATTTGCTGTCGGGAAATAAATTCGCAACTAAAATACCCTTTGAAATTCGAATTTTATCAAATTGAAAATAAATTCTTCAACCCTTTCCTTAAAAACTGTGGTATTATTGTAGAATTTATAAACTAATATTAGCATGTGGCTTAGTGTTGTTTAAAATATGATAGGAAACAATACAAATCATTAAACATGTTCAATATTGGATGTCAACAAATTTCATTTTCACCTTCTGGTCATTAAATCTGTTCATATTTTTTTTCCCCTGGTGATACACGATTTCCGTTAATTGAAGGATTGATGTTAATTTAAAGTTGAGATTATATTTTCCTCTGGTTTTTCAGCCACTGCGTTATTTGTCCTTCAACTTATTTAACTGCTCCTGAATATCTTATTATTTTTGTAAAAAAATAACTTTTATATTAATTGTTTCACAGACGTTTTCTGATAACATTCCAATATTCGGTACCTGGATCTTGACAAAATGATGACACTTGATTACATTGAATGACACCATTTTCATACATATCTTTAGAAATTAAATCTAAAAGATTCTTTAAGGTGTGTTGTTGTTGTGTATCAAATTCTGTTTGACTTCTTCTATGATTTTTTACATTAACTAACACTAATACTAATTAAGGAAAATGTGAATCAATTACAGAACAATACTATACATTGTAGTTTTCATTCTTCGAATTTTCTCTTTAAATTGACTTACAAACCTCCAAAATTTGGTACCTGGATCTTGACAAAATGGTGACACTTGATTACATTGAATGACACCATTTTGTAGCAAATGCTCTATCTTATTAAAGTGTCACTCAAAAATTGTTAACAGGACTTTTGTCACAGGTCGAACCACTTTCCATCTTGTCATGAATTTGCAAGACATATTTGCCACTGGACGTTAGGGGAGCAAGCAATTAACCAGCTTCATTTAGTGATGTATAATGATTAGTCTTCAGTTGATAATTGTCTCAAACAGTTTTCAAATTTTTATATATTTGATTTTATATTTGATTTTTTTAAGCGAGGGTTTCAGTTGAAATGACATTTTTGAATTTGCATTTACATAGATAGGTTTAACAACGTCTATAAAAGGGGATCCTACGTATGAAAAATACGTTGAATATTTTTTGTTAATCGAATCAGTTTTATCTGAAATAAAAGATTTATGGTGGTAACTAACATTCAGCTGAATATTACATACAACTCAATAAATGGTAACTATAGTTCGGATTTTCAATTGTATCAATGACAAAATACAAATGTCGAATGATAAAAGGGCGACACCAATGGGATTGATTTATAATATGGTGTTTGAAGATCATTAATGGAATCATAATTAAATAGTGCAAGGACTTGATTTGGTATGATTTTTATGATTTTATTTTAGATTTTTTTTACCAATAGCAAGAAGACCTGCAATAAACGTAAATTTTAGCATTTCTTTCCTCAATTTTCTCTTTCTATTTATTTTTTAACATTAAATAACGTAGTCCATATCAGGGGTTACATTGTATCCTATCCAACCAAATTAGAGGGAGGGGAGTAGAACAGAAAAAAATCTTCATTGAGTGGCAATAACTCATATATTGAAGCTTACAACAATGGCAGTCTCGTCTAGGTGACTAAATTTGCTGTTTTAAGTTTTTTTTTTAATCTAGTACATGTGTAGTTGTCATAAAAGCCAAAACGGATAAAAAAAAAGTTTTAAAGAGCAACAACTTCTATAAGGATTCAACTTATTTTAGTCGTTTCATTTATTTTTTAAGTATTATCTTACTGATCGGTTTTGTTATTTAAAGTTTTTCTTCATCTAAAATTGTCTTAGCAAAAGGCGCAAAAAATTTGTTAAAATCAGCCGTGGAACTTATTTGAAGATTTAGCTGACCTTTGTTGTTGTTTAAAGATTTCAATCATTGAACTTGTGCGTAGATTGTTCTTCCCCCTGAAAGAGTTATTCAAGTGGTTCTTTAACGTAAAGATAGCGTGAAACTCTGACTACAAGAAGCATCGAATATACGACATTTCTATTTCGACTGGATGTAGCAGCTGCGTATTTAAACATCCGCACAGCCAAACGGACGCACCCCTTTAGCAAGGGTTTACTGTCGGACAGAAGAAGTCCAGAGATGAAATAGAAAGTACTGGTCATTTTTCAAAAGTACTGGAATACGGAAATGATAATGATTGAACTCGAAAAAAAATACGTTTTCAGTTTGGAGACATTTTGAGGTAGAAAAATCAAACAACTAATGAAATGAGTAATTGGTTTGTATCATATCTGATGTCCGACGATTCTAAAATGGCTAGTTTTAAAGATATGTGGTGTTTAATCCATTGCTATTCAGCATTGTACATGACTTGTAAATACTTTCACTTTTATGTCACATTATCTAATTTGCTTACTATATTTTGTCGGTTATGAAGGGTGATACAAGTTCGTTAAAAAGTGTTTTTTCGTCAGCTATGATTTTTGATTTTTTTTTAAGAAAATGTTGTTTTCCTTCAGATTAATAAGGGGGCTACCTTAACTACCCTGCAATACAAAAATTACTATTAATATCATATATTCATGTATAACCAAAATTTCTACGATAGTGAGGAGAGAATATAAATATAGACATGGTTTTTGATATCTTAAACTTAAGTAACCAAAAAAATATACAAACATTTTAACCAAAGCTATTTTTCGTTTTGTATAAATTAAGACGTTGGATTTCTTTTTAAAATAGTTTCAAATTTTGTAATTCAGGAGCCTTCTGTAGATAACTATACGATATGAGTTTTGTTCATTGTTAAGGGCATTCGATGACCTGTTTTTTTTAAATACTTTTTATTTTATTTATTTAAAAGAATGATCAACGTACAAATAAATATTTTGTCTTGGAAGGGATAAATCGTATCTTTTAAAAAAATCTCTGATTAATTCTTTTAAAAACATATTTGTTAACAAACGATCGGCATTTCCATGGAAACAATATTTGATCCTCTTCTTGTCGACTTGTTCCTTTATGCATTTGAAGCAGACGTCAGGCAGGCGTCTCATTAAGAATGAAAAGAAGCAATCATTATCCTTTAGCCTCACGTTCCGCTATATAAATGAAGTCCTCTCACTAAATAATTTAAAGTGACTATGTTAACGCATTTATCCTATCGAACTTGAAATAAAGGATACGACAAATACAATTAAGATGCTTTGTATCTTGACTTACATCTAGAAATTGATAATGAGGGTCGTTTTAAAAAAAAAACTTATGAAAAAAGGAATTATATGAAATTTCCTATCATGAACTATACATATCTATGTAACAAAATTCCAGCAGCGCCTGCATGTGGAGTGTATATTTCCCAGTTGATACGATATTCAAAGGTTTGCGTTTCCTATCATGGTTTCCTAGGTAGATGTTTGCTGCTTTCCGGGAAGATTTTGAACCAAGGTTTCAAAGGGATAAAATTTAGGTCAACACGTCGAACATTTTACAAACGCTTTAACGATTTGGTTGACCGTTAGATTTGGAATGTCTTATTTACTGATGACCACGGATATGTTCAATTGTCATAGCCACGATCCCTTTCTCGTATCATCGATTGTTGCATCGCCGAATGAGACTTATCGTCGAATTTGTGCTAACCATGAGCATCATTACGGGTGCCACTAATAGGACAGGATCTGCGTACCCTTCCGGAGTACCTGTTGCTCTGATTCTGGTTACTCAGTGTAATAACTTGTGTACTTGTTTGTATTTTCGTTGTCTTTTGTTTTTGTTGCCATGGTGTTGTCTATTTATCTTGAACTATCGGTTTGAATTTACCCTTGGTATCTTTCGCCTCTTTTTTAGTATAAACCATGACGTTGGTTTTCTCATTTGTCATGTCGAGATTTTATTTTATATTTTACTATACGGTATAGGTTTGCTCTTATTCAAAGCCTTACTGTAACCTATATATGGATGCTTTCATCTTGGTAATTCAGTATATAGTGGATAGTTGTCACATTACGTGTCATACCACATCCCCTTGTTTTTATGTAGTTTTCTTTTATGACATTGGCCTGTATACGCAACACAATAATTTAGTAAAAAAAGTACAGTATATCAATTTTTTAAAGAAACCTTCCATGTTAATTAAATAATTCTTTATATTTCCCCTTAAATAAAGGCAACAGTAGTATACCGTTGTTCAATAGTCATTAATCGATTAAGCGAAAACAAATCCGGGTCACAAACCAAAACCGAGGGAAATACATCAACTATAAGAGGAAAACAACGGAACAACAGAAGCACTGAACTGCGAAAACAAAAACGCCAACATACATAGAAACGGACTATTTGGTAACAACTTCCATATTCCTGACTTGGTACAGGACGTTTTAAAAAATGGTGGGTTGAACCTGGTATTATGGCTAGCCAAACCTCCCGCTTATATGACAATGTTAAAAATACCGCTAAAATTACAACATTACGTGACAGGAATACAGTACAAATAAACGCAAGAACACTCAGGACAAAGAAACACATACATAAATAATATAATAGTACATTACAACATGTAAATCACAGAATAACAACGGACACCTCCCATGAATCAACGACAGCACACCAGGACACCACAAACGAATTATAAACTGTGTGTCACACGAATGTATCAACGCCACAAAAAGTGACGTATTTTTTGTGACGTTTATATTATCACAGGTAAATTTCTAAAAATAGAATAGATTTGTTTTATTGTAGAAGAATATAAGATTGAGTTTGTAATGGTGTTATTATTTGCATTTTCTAACCATGTCGCAAAACTGTATAAACAAAAAAATCCTGTGCATATAGTTGCTTGAAACTAAAAATCATATAAATGAAATAGCTGATTAATTATCTTAACTTTTACATACATATAGAAAATAAAAATAAAATAACTGTAATATAAATGTGGATAAAAAAACAATAAAAGAAAACAAAAAATTCAGACGAATATGCTATTTATTTTAGGGAAAAATGTGACTGAAAAAACAAATTTCTAACCAACTTTTGTTGTTGCAATATTCTAGAACACCATGTAAAACAACCTTATTTATTAATTTGGCGTTATCAAGAAGTGCTGAAGATTCACAATAATAAATTCACTTAAAAGAATATGAAAATATAGTAGAGTTGTGTTCTTCTCCAGGTGCCTCCAGTTGGCTACTGACGGTTCTGCAATCTATGTTTAATTTTTTAATAGATCTCAAAAAATGCGAGTAATTTTTTATCTCAAATAGAAATGAATACTTTTAGGACATGACACTTCTTTGTGGTCTCATTCAAGTCATCAGAGCGCAAATAGGTGCCGAACGATTGATAACAATTACCTTAAATTTTGTTGAAGTGGTTATATAGCGTCCTTCCAAGCAGCGACCATAATCATTAAAATCATTATAGAAAACACAAGCCCTATACATATACTAATTGTGCACGTGCCACATCGAAGATACTTTGCAGAAATGAAAATTGCTCATATTAGATTTTTCTATAGTAACTCTTGAAGCCCGATTTTGATTTTTTGTAGAACAAGAAGCATTTGACAGATACATCACTATATCGTTGTTTGTAAAAACATATAACATATATGTTTGCAGTATTCCAATAGAAAATTGTATCCAACCATTTTACCGATTTTCGCGAGTTTAGATTTACTTTGAGAGTGTTTCTATATAGTTCGCAGAGAAGCGCCGTGAAGGATAAAATTTGTATCGTTTTCTAACATTCTTATAAATTTTGTAAAGATATTTGTAGGCGGGCTTAGGCGACAAAAATTTCAAAATAATGTGATTTTCCATTTTTCGTCAGTTTGAGTTGTTTTTCGTCGGATAAAATGGTATAATCCAGATCTAAACTGGTACCCTTCCAGCGCACCTGAGATCACCCACGGTTTTTCGGTGGGGTTCGCGTTGCTCAGTCCTTAGTTTTCTATGTTGTGTTATGTGTACTGTTGTGTTTGTCGTTTGTTTTAATTTTTTTTTTGCCATGTCGTTGTCAGTTTATTTTTGACTTATGAGTTTGAATGTCTCTTTGGTATCTTCGTCTCTCTTTTTTAAAGATGATAACTCTTGCAAGGAATCAATCGACGATCATAATTTGATTTGTTTTGAACTTGTCTTACTGATGATTTTTTTTTTTTTTTTTTTTTTAAGTTTCTTTTTATCTATTATAGTTTTCTAGATCATAGGCAAACATGTAAAGAATAAGTTAAGTTCGTCATTTAAGGGCAATCACTCAAAAAAAGGTAGTCATGACCATGTCAGATTTTCTCTATCTGTAGTGGTTATCAAGATAATAGATAAAACTTGAATTTAATCCATATTTTCTATTTCTTGCCATGTCAGCCAGGTTGGTTGGCAAGCAGGGTCATCGGACACATTTTGAAACTAAATACGCCAATAATGATTGTGGCCAAATCTGATTAAATTCTGCCGGGTAGTTTCATCAGAAAAGATTTTTGTAAAAGTAAAAGGACGACGACGCCAGATGACGGATGCCAAGTAATTGCAAAACCTCTCACTTGTCAATTGGACCAGGTAAGCTCGAAATGATAGATAACTGTAGTATATGAAGGTTTGAAATTATTTATACTAGGTTTATTTGTCATCACTAATAATTGTCCATACGTATACTACACCGCCGTGCTGATTTTGCAATTTAGGGGGAATTGTTAACACTTTCCGTTATTGGCCACCTTGTGAAAACTGCTCCTCTTATACCATTGTAAGGAGCTTTCATATTTAGTGTTATTATTAATTTTATAATGTGTAATTGATACATGCTTGATATTTCATTATTATCCGTCTAGTTCAACGTAATGACATTATATTAAAGCAAATGCTACCATTTTGCAAATAAAAAATCTGAAAACTTCGTGGACCTTCACAAGACAATTCATTATATGCTAAACAAAATATACAACAGTCTTCAGTGTCTATATGACCGTATTTGCATGAAATGAGTACAATGAGGGGTTGTTTTGTATGCTACTGTTGAGACTTCTGTAATGTATTGTTATAAGCAAGGAACATTTTGATACATTTTTTTCAATTTTGTAGGCAAAGATTTATCTAAAAATCTTTTTAATAATTCTTATTTTCATGATAAGGGGAAAAATCATTTTATTCACTCTTTATTATTCTTCAATACTATATAAGGTACAATAACAAAAGGATACTATAATTTCTTCTCTTTTTTTCAATAAAGTATATGTAGTATAGGCAAGTTATTCTAATAACTATTTTTATGCAGACGAAGGAAGCCATTAATTTTGTTCGAAAATTACATTTTCCTAAACCCTTTGGGGAACCCCTGCATTACGATCTTTTGGCTGGATGACCATTGGTCAGTTTCTACATAACGCATCTTATTACACATTCTTGCTGATCTACAGATCGATGTCTTGTAAACAGGATTTTTATTTGGGATTTTATAAGATTTCCCGTCCCTCCATCCCCTTTCACCACCTTAAGTTTTCTTTGTTTATTTTGATGTTTGTTAGATGTTCATCTATACTTGTGGTCCATTACAAATGTATTTTTGTAGATATGCCAATTTTAGATTGTGAGCATTTTCATTTCTGAATGCTTATGTTGCAGGTGTTACACTTAGCATTTCAATATTTGTATACTAGTATGGCTAAGTTGATCCCTTCCTAGGCCAACCTATTGTATTCTGTATAATTGTATTATCGTTTCATGTTTTTCATTAATTATTATCTTGTTGTACAAATGTATATGTACAATGTATATACAACTGTTTATTTTTTTTAGAATAATTTATACTCTGAATAAGTAAAAATTTCGCAATTCACATTTTTGTTTCTCTTTTCCTTTATGCATTGCCCAATAGAATGTAAAATACATGAGCTACTTGCTGCCTCACACAATTGAATGTTAAATCTCTGGTGGTTTGTTTGGTTTAAAGGAGGAAAGCATAAATACAGTTATGGTAAAAATACTGAATCATAAAATTTTATATCTTATGTTGATTGCAGGTCTTTCACCTTTATCTTTTTGTGTGTGTTTTTTTTTTTTTTTTTTTTTATTTCAATAGGTTGATTTATCACTCATGTATACCCTACATGTCTTTTTGTGCCCTTTTTTGCATACAAAACTAAACATTGCAAACGTTTTGTGATTAAATTTATCACAATATTTATAGATTTAATAGTGTAAGATTTTTCACTAAAAGGCAATTGTATTTTTTTCAATTACAGCATGCACGTGTTTATCGGTGCTGTCACATTCGAAAAAAAGAGGACGGGATTGTGGTGACGGGATTGGAATATATCGTAAAGTATATTGTAAACAATTTAATAAATTTAACATTTAAATCAGA
Organism: Mytilus coruscus; assembly: GCA_017311375.1. Classification (NCBI taxonomy): domain Eukaryota; kingdom Metazoa; phylum Mollusca; class Bivalvia; order Mytilida; family Mytilidae; genus Mytilus; species Mytilus coruscus. Next base: position 30,908,710 of record CM029597.1, on the reverse strand, counting down.
GATGATTGTAGCTGATCGATGTTTTAGCATGCATCACTATCATTATGAGGGTACATTTATTTACAAATAATCTATGATAGAAAAACAAAGGATATAGGTTATCCATCCATGACACAAAAACTGTATATAAAAGTATCTAGTGTTTATGTCATTAAAACATTAAAACTAGCAATAACAATACTATGCAATGTAACGACCAACAGGATGGCAACTAACTTGAACACGGTAATTAAAAAAAAAAACTGCACTTTATTTGAAAGCAGTGTCAATAATAGCTCGGAACAACAGTTAGATAGCTAAGATAGCTACAGTTATTGGCTGGATACTGCTTCTTAAGACAACAAAAAAGTAAAAACAGTTTCACGAGTTTGCATTAAAAATCTTTTTTAAATCGGTAGTATTGCGAATAAACTCATCATAGATACCAGGATTAACATTTTGTATGCAAGACGCGCGTTTCGTCTACAAAAGACTCATCAGTGAGAGACTAGTTACATTTAGTAAAGAAATAGTCAGATCATAACTTTTTTGATACATTTACGAGATCACCACGCAAGTTGCAGTCTTTGCTGTGGAAAAGTTTCATAAATTTCCCGATATCTCTAAACGTCAAGTAGTATACACTATAAAAAGTGATGAAAATCTTTGGATTTGAAAATCAAAAGTTATTCAATTGAACCTTTTTAAGGTTTTTCCTTTAAATTAACAATCATGAGTTTGAATTGTTTTACATTAAATTTGTTCATTTCGGGGACTTAAATAGCTGATTATGTGGTATGGGTTTTGCTCATTGTTGAAGGCCGTACGGTGATCTATAGTTGTTAACTTCTATATCATTTGGTCTCTGGTGGAGAGTTGTCTCATTGGCAATCATATCAAACCTTCTTATTTCTATATTTTTTATCAGATATCAAAAAGCCATATTAAAACGTTCTTAATTATTTTCGTAGGTCCTGATACTTGATGCGATTCAAACAATGATAATACACTTTGAAATCTTGACGCATACAGCAAATGAAATAATTTATTAGAAATAAGAAAAATCTGATAACCATTTAATGAAATATAGATATTCTGCTTCAATATTAATGAAATTAACGTGATTCAAAAACATGGTGAAAGCTGTTTGATACTTAAAGAAAGGGTATAATATAGTGTTATTAAATGAGGGATTTCATATTAATCCTGTATTATGTTCAAGTACAGTCGTATTGGGTCGAGGTTAGCTGTACTGAGTCAAGGCGTAGCCGAGGACCAGTACAGCTGAACGGGACCTAATATGACTGTTCGGGGACATAATACAGGATTATTATGAAAACACCCATTTTATGACACCTTTGTTAACCAATGACTAAAGATATCCACTTAAATCTGAGGATAAACACGACTATTGAGAGACTCATACAGGATCAATAAACGTATTTACACTTTTGGTATTTAGCTATATTTTGCCTCCGAATGACCTTAGATCTACTCCGAATCACCTTTTGACGTCAGGCAACAATCACTTTTTTAATTGTGACGTCAAATGTTTTGAATTATGATGTCAAAGTTTACGGGAACCTGTGTGGTTTTACGTAATGGCAGACAAATTTGCATACAAGTGTAAATACGTCTATATGGACTGTTTAGGTTAATTATCATTTTAATGCAGGGAATGTCGTCAAATGTTTCGGAGTTTAGTGTGACGTCCATTTTCACTGAACTAGTACATATTTTTGTTTAGGGGCCATCTGAAGCCCGCCTCCGGGTTCGGGATTGTCTCGCTGTGTTGAAGACCCATTGGTAGCCTTGGTCGGGTTGTTGTCTCTTTGACACATTCCCCATTTCCATTCTCAATTTTAAATAACCCTACAAATTAATAATATGCGATGAATTACCCCTTTATTCACCGGTAAATAAACCTTTGAGGCTTTCGCTTTTACACGAGTTATCTCCCATCAAAATGATGTCACTGACGTTAGTAAACAAAATGAAGAAGTCCGTGGACTTGAGAGATGAAGAAACAAGTATTTTTAATCCACCTGGTGTCGAGAATAGCTTTCACAAACGGCCCTTTGCAAGGCCACCAATATTTTACAGAAAGAGTCTTCCTTTGTTGTACATACAGACATATGAGACATTTTAAATCACAAAAATATTCTCTAACGTAAGTGTTTTAACAATTTGTTACTAAAGTAAGACACGAACAAGAGCTTCTTCAACATGTATTTGCATGGTTCGAATGGTCCTTTGGTATAATTAAACAAGTGTGCCCAATTCGAAGCGGTACATATCCAATATTATCAACCCTACAAATTTCTCTCACTTCGGACTGCACCCTCAGAGAAATAATCTTTTGCGGTTGACAATTCTGGATATTCGTCCTTTCTATGGTCCATCATTGTATATAGGGGACAATATACTCAAAGAAAAAAAAGAGTATAACATATGAAAAATGACAACAATTCTAACTTCAAACTTGTTGAAATCTAATATTTCGCGTAATACACACATCCATTTTCAGACACCTTTTAGAACCAAAAACCGGAAGTGAAAATCCTACAGTAAGACCAGTAAAAATTCTGTATTAACCGGTATTTCTGTATTAGACCTGTAGTAACGACCAGTTCTCAGACACATCGAATTGTATTAACTGAACAATATATTATGTATTTTAAGTTATTCGTAAATAATAACTTTTATTTAAATAAAAATGTTCGTAATACATGAAGTGTTCAGGATTTTGGTATGTTTCAGTATACTATAAAAATCTATTGAAACATGTCGGGTGGTCAAAACGTCCGCAATATCTGAAACATGTCGGGTGGTCAAAACGTCCGCAATATCTGAAACATGTCGGGTGGTCAAAACGTCCGCAATATCTGAAACATGTCGGGTGGTCAAAACGTCCGCAATATCTGAAACATGTCGGGTGGTCAAAACGTCCGCAATATCTGAAACATGTCAGGTGGTCAAAACGTCCGCAATATCTGAACAGCGTTTTGTGGTTGTTACTCGCTTTGCTGCAGTAACACAAAAGAAAAAAAAATGAAACACATATGAAAAAATGGATAACCTAATGAATTTCAAAATCTCTGTAAAGAAAAATATCTGATGTTTGAAAGTTCTTCTGATGATCTTTGTATATTAAATATTTATGGTACATGTTTGCAGGACTATGTTTTAAATCTAATTAATGTCATAGACTTTGTTTCTATCATACCTTTAAAATGTGTTTGAGGTACTGGTTTTCTAAATATAGTCTTGTTGTGAACTATAGGTTAGCCATTGTCTTTGAAGAAATCGGTGTTTTTAAGGAAATCAAAGTACGATTATGTTGTCCGGTCTGTATTGTGGTTGAGTAAAAATTGTTGGACGTCTGACATGTCGAAAGCGAGTTCTGTTTTACCTAATTGAAAAGTACATGGTCACTTTTGAATAAAACTTAGTTTTGTGATCGCACAATATTTTACAATGGCTTAATTTTATGAATTCATTATACTGACAATGTGTTAATAAACAAGTGTTATTGTATTTTATTGTATGAAATATTCCTTCACTTCATGATTCAGTACGAGCGTTAGTGTTATATGAATGTTTTAATTTTTAGGCATTTCAGTGTTGGACTAGTCTATAGCTAAACGTCGTTTGGAATTAACATTTTGATAGATATCCGAGTAGTAATATAATATATAAATGTACACATTTTGTCCTGTTCCCTGTCGTGACGTTTTGACGTGATCTACATGAGTAAACAGGATAAGGTTACCATGCCGACGAACTTGGTTTCGATTCGTTTGGTGTACATGCGATTTCCTTACTGTTTTTATCGTTACTTTTATTTCAAAATTGATTTACGAGTTTTGAATGTCGGTAAAATATTGCCTCTTATAAAGTCAGAAATTATCAACTAGTTTTATTACACTTCAATTTAATGAATTTCCAAACTTTTATTTCAACTTCATTCACCTGCAGATCAACTGTCCCTTTGACATCAAATACCGCTAAGTGTGAAGAAATTAGATGGAAGCCTTCAAATTAAATTAAAATAAATAATCTGCCTTTAATAAAAAAAATTGAAAAATATCAAGTCCTGCTTTTGTTATATCAGAATAGTTTAAATTGGTTTTTATACAAACCTCAAATCCAGAAATCTTAAATACAATGGTATAATCCTTTACAAAGAACACATTTACTATTCATTCTGCACGACACAGAAACATGAAATATAACAATAATTTTTTCGATGTTAGTATTTACTATGTTCTCGTGTTATATAAAGAGATCAAATAACATTTTTCGAGCATATAATTTGTAACAAAGGCAACTTCCTAATCGCATAACCCGAATAATTCAGTCGTTCAACTATACTGCTACAGGAATAAGCTCATCATAGATACCAGGCTTAAACTTTTAGACGCGCGTTTTGTCTTCAAAAGACTCATCAGTGACGCTCGAATCAAAACAGTGAAAAAACCAAATAAAGTTCGAGGTTTAAGAGCATTAATGACCCAAAATTCCGAAAGGTTTTGCGAGATTCAGTTATTATACTCCTGTGCTACATTAACTAAATAACTGCCTGGACAATGACAAATCGTCAAAGAATCAATATGAATTACCAAAATTCAGCTGATAGTTTCTCTTTCCAAAAGAACGCAAATCAAACTCTTTGATTTATGACGCGTTTTAATTTTATAAAAAAAAAGTTCAGGACCGGAAGGGAAGCAGAGATCAATAAAGGGAAAGGCCTTAATCATTCGGTAACGTTGAAAAAATATATGTTACCATTTAATATATAAACGGCTTCTTAATAACCTGAATATGATTCTTATTTTCCTTGCAAACGGCAAATGCAATACGTTTCCGATCATCACACCCAGTAGTGTAATCACATGTAAAATCTTTACTGCAGAACTTGCATTGCACAATCTCCCTTGTGTCAACAGTGTGGCCTATAGTAAAATAAGCAAATATGAAGAATGAAAAATTATATTTGTTAATTGTGTATTGCGAAAGGAAAAGTGGTCAGCATTACCAGCATTAATTGAAAAAACATTAATTGAAAAAACAAACTTTCAAGATTTTTTCTGTCAATCTTCGACATTACATTTTACGTGTAACATGACATTTATGAAAACATGGCACAATAACAAGAAACTATGCTATACAAAGGACAATTGCATCTTAAAACGTGGTTTAGATACATTTTTAAACGCAAAAAAAAAGAAAATGCCACTAAAAAAATACTTGAATTTACAATTGTCTATTTTTTTCTGATTTGGCCCGTCTCCAATGTTATAGCGCTCAAATTAAAACGCAACTTTTAAAAGAAAAATAACAGAAGAGTGTTTGCAATTCATTTGATTTAACTTATCATGTTTATTACCTGTAGCTCATACTAAGTATTAATAACTTTAAACATCTCAGTAATGTCGAGCTATTAATGATGATTTCGTGGGTTTCTTTATAAATAATATCAATTAATTGTTTTGACAGAAAAAGTGATTCAAAGTAAATGACCAAAATGTCAGGTTGCAATATGTTACAGTTAACCGTATCCCTAGACTGGTAAACTTGTCCGGCTGCACCCAACCACAACATCTCATGCCTATCCATCAAATTATATAGCTTCCTTGTTTGGTTTTCCTGACTGTTAGATGTTATGTTTCCATACAGAAAACTCTCAGTGTTTCTACAGATTTCAACAGCCGCTTCCCATGAAGTAACACAATGAGAAATAAATATGTCTGCTGTTGATAAAAAAAATAAAAATAGCATTTTCTCAATTTATGCGTACGAAGCTCTTTTCTGGATTATCCTTCATCGGGAAGACTCAAGGCTAAATATTTGAAGACCAAGTATGTATAAGTACAAGAGCACTTGAATTGCTATTTTATCAAAAGGGACGTTATTGAAATAACTAAAATTAGACTTATATGACTGTTTATTGTACACCGGTGTGTCATGCTACTGACTTCAACAATAGTTTGACTATGTTTTGGTTTGAAACTTAATTGCGATTTGAGGTATTGTCAGTAAATGTTAAGCACCCTATCCCCACGTCATTAGATTTTAAATTGAACAAGACTTCAGATATAACCAGCTACTATTTTGTCATAAAATATAAGCTATTTCGGTTTTTTTTTTTTTACTATCCAGAACTTTTAGGTTGTGAACTTGTTTCCTCCACTTTAATTTCGTCCAAATGTTTTTTTGGGGAGAAATCAACAAAAAAATACAAATAGATTATCGAAGCTCCAACAAAAAGGCAACCTTGGTGTTCCAATAGAAAGATAAATTGTGCATACCTTTTGTTTTACACATTCCATTAAAAAAAAAGAAGATTACAACCGCCCGCAATAAACAAGCAATCAATGTCAATCGCATTTATACAATACAATGTAAGGCATAAACATACTAGTATGATGTTTATCTACAAATACAAAATTTACTTTTAAAACATCGGAATATAGTGATCACACATGATTCATGTTAACTAATGCATGTACGTGATAATTTCCAAGTCTGTATTTATTCTGTAATATAGGCTACAACCACCTTAAGTACATAAGACGCATTGTACGTATTTAGAGGTTTGACTGGACGATTTGTGTCAGTATACAATTGCTCTGTTTTGTTTTGTTTTTGTCACTGCTTGGCTAGAATTTTATTTATATTCTATAGCCTTATTTACTGAATTTAAATCAGGCGAACAGGATGATAGCTCAAATTGATTTTATAGAGGACTCTTCTATTATTTTACATACATTTACACATACTACTGCTTTTAAGCAATTTGGGATGTATATATACGCAGGCACGTTTATAGAGTATTGAGTTTTGTTTTATTTGATGAGGTTCACGATTTGGAATAAAATCAATAGACCAAAACTTACCTGTATTACTGAGCTATTTTACACAAACAATTAGTATTGTAAAAAGTATTGACACTGACGAAGGTTATTTGTTAAGCCGAAATATTTTGTCAACAAGATTTTATAACATCAGCTTCGTATATTACCTTCTTATATTAGTACTGTTGCGCAAATCTTATATATATATATACATATATGGGACAGCAACCCAATGCAATTAAGAAACATTTGTTCATGTTAAATGGCGGAATTCTTTTGGTTAATTTATTATGATTATTAATATGTTCATATGTTCATTAAGTAGCCAAAGGATCAACTTTATCAATCACAAACGGGCTTCATAGATTTTTTCAAACTTCTACTCTAGTGGCGGTGTGTCTCGGACGTGGATACTTAAAAATTCCAAAGATCTGTTAGAGTACAGAAAATCAAAGCTTTTTTTCCTCTTGCAATAGTTTAAGAAAAACTTTGACTTCCCTTAACGTACACTAGTATTCCCCTTTATAACATTGAAGACAGATTGAAACAGTTGTTCCAACTTTGATTCATAAAAAAGAAAACTGAACATAGATATTAATATCTTTGATTCAAACAAAACATTCTCTACAAAGTTATGCTTGATTCTTTTAATGACAATTTATACACAAGACAAGCTAGAAATATATTTGTATTGCAAAACTACAAAAATATACTGACTGATACAACTATACAAGTATATACAATATTTTTGGCGTACGGCTGTCTCAATAATCAAGATTGCATGGTCACATCATCCGAATTTTGAAAACAAATAAAAATAGTGTAGTTGTAGGCAAACTGCGGTTTGCTTGCAAACATAACTTTAAACTAGTCAGATCGGCTGGTTAGTGCCCAGTGTCTAATCTATTTTAAAGCTACTACAGAAACACTATATTGTGCACTATCCGCTCTTCTAGTTCCAAAGCATGTGAATGATAAGCATCTGATCTGTGGCTCAGATAAGTAGCCAAAGATATAGTAGAAAGCCAGAGAGAGCCGATCTGCGAAACTATTAGCATAAGCCTTTGTCTGAGCTTTGTAGCCAGAAAAAAATTGGCAAGACTTATGCTAAAGTTAGGATGTAAGTGACCACTGAATACCCCGTAAATTTGTGATTTGAGTGAAACTCGAAATGACCCTTACACAATCTTACAGTATTAAATCCTGAATATTTTACTGAGACAACAATAAATTAAAAGTTTAAGAGTGATTAATTTGAAGACATGCGAACAATGTATAACAAATTTAATATACTGGTGGTAGATGGGAGGAAGGTGGTTAACAACAAAGAATGGAGATGCTTACAACGTAAACAATGTGAATTTAAAAATAGTTCTCACGTGTTGAAATAATTTAGTGTAGACAAATAGCAATGGGGAACGGAAATGGGGCAAAGTGTCGTCTGTATAAACCTGAATTATATACATAATTTTCATCATATTTGTTACGTTTGGAGGACGTGTTTTTTAAAAAATAATCGGAAACCAACTCTGCTCCTTTTTAAGTCGACTTGTTCCGTAATTTACAGGAGTTGGATTCATACAGGAGCATTTCAGGAAGAATGAAAAAGAAGCTAGCTAAATTATCCTTTTAACTTCACGTTCCACTAAACAGATGAAGTCTTCTCACTAAATCAGAGGTGTTTTTGTTGGATGCATCTATATCAACGAAATTTGAATAATGGATACCACAGATAGAGTTTAGTCAACTTCATATCTTGTCTTACGTTTAGAAATTGATAATGAAGGTGGGTTGAGAACAAAAGTTGACGACAAAAGGAATGATTTTATCTTCCCAATTTTGAACTTTTCATACTATGTAGCAACATCCCAGCACTGCCTGTATATAGAGTATAATTTTATATTTCCGAGATTATACGATATTCCAAGACTTGCGTTTCTTGTCATGACTACGGATATGCTCCAATTATCGTCACCACAAGCCTATCCTCTTTTCCTTGATTCTGAAATCACCGAATAAGGCTGATCACCGAATTGGTTCTTACCATGGAGAATATGGCTGTTGGCACGTGTGGAAAAATCTGCTAAAATGAGGTAATAAGTTAAAAACATGAAAAAATAACAATATATATATAATAAGGAGATGTGGTATGATTGATAATAAGAAAACTATCAAACAGATATGACGTGGATTTCAGCAATTATAGGTCAACAATGAGCACAACCTATACCGTATAGTCAGCTATAAAAGGCCCCGACATTACAAAATGTGAAACAATTCAACCGAAAACACTAGCTTCATGATTGATTAATGAAAAACAATAAACGAATATAACAGATATAACAGGAACCAACGACAACCACTGAATCTCAGGCTCCTGGTATGCACAGGACGGGTTAAACATATTTGTGAGAGCCCAATCCTTCCCCTAAGCTGGGACAATGGTGTAACAACACAACATAAGAACAAACTAAAAATCAGCTGATTATTGCATGACTCATCAGATCGCTACGAAGTACAACACAAAAACAGCTAACAAAAAGACAAAAGATTAAAAGTACCAATCTGAGAGAATTCGAAGTTACCGAAGGCTAGTTCAAAGCCAATAGCTACTTATAAATAATTCATGTTCTTAAGTATCAATCCGTACATATCCAACGGATTTAGTGTGCAAACTTCATAAACAGTCTCTTGTGCAATGCCAAATTATAAGTACATACAAAAGAAAGCTTAATGACCAAACGATTTCGTCAATGTTAAGCAATACATACTTGGTTATGTTTAATTTATCCAAACAAAATTAATATTAGGACCGATAAAACCATAATCATATATTCGAAGGATGAATCAATTAACAGAGTTCGTATTTTATTTTACGTGCTTTATAAACAAGATTACCGTAGAAATCGGATGTGATATCTAGTTTTTTATAAGAATTCTTCAAAACTATGAAAGCATTTAATAAAATTTTTAAGTAATATATGTTAACGAAATCCCTGACTTTATAATTTAAGAGATTTACATAGATTACGTTCATTGAAATCTACAACATCACTACAGACACGGGAATAGCGAAAATGTTGGGAAATATACATACGGTAAGAAGGACGATTTTTAAACGATGTGCAGACAATTCAATTCTTCTTTTCGAAGGAACATAATCGAATAAAAAAGAAAAATTAACAAGTGGAAAAGAATTATCATCTCTTTTGATTTGATTTTCCCGTGTGAAACTGAAATATTCAAATGTAGAAAATGACAATTATTGCTGTTAATATAAGATTTGGGTAAATTTCCGCATTATAATTGGGGAATTCTTTATAATTTAAAGCAAACACATCATCAATCAAGGTAACGGTAACTGTTCTTGAATTTATCTATTGAGAATAATTGAGACAGATCTTTACTGAGCTTGACCATAAACTGTGATTTAAAAAATACAGAAACAAAAGTCTTCTATTAAAGTTGTATAATTAATGACCATAAAAGAAAGGCGAAAGATACCAAAGGGACATTCAAACTCATAAGTCAAAAATAAACTGACAACGCCATGGCAAAAAAACAAAAAAGACCAAAAGAAGAACAACAGTATACAAAACACAACATAGAAACCAAAGACTAAGCAACATGAACCCCACCAAAAACCTGGTGTGATTTCAAAATGTTTAGGAAGTAAAAAAGGACTTAACAATATGGGGTTGTAGTTGTTTGCTGTTTGACATATGCTGTTTTCGCTTATTGTCACATAAATCATGCCGTCGGTTTTCTCTTTAGAATTGTTTTATTTTTTGTCATACTGGACATTTATTATATGGTATTGGGTTTTGCTCATTGTTAAAGGCCGTAATAAATTTTGTCATCATTGTCATTCGGTCTTTGTGGACAATTGTCTTATTTTCAATCTTATCACATCTCCTTATTTTCAAAATAAGTGCAAACAAAACAACAACCAGAACATTATACAGTATTTAAGAACGCAGGCGGTTACAATTCTCAAACTGTTCATGTGAAATAATTCGTCTTATGAATTTATGCACTTAACTGACAACAAAATGCTCGGCATAAAACAATAACATCGGTTTGGAAGACACACGGCTTTGGTAAGTTTCACAAGCACCTTATTTCTAAACTTAAAATCTGTATAAACTATTCGTTAATACGCTACACAATTGAATGAAAAAGAACCATAATTCCAATACTTTTATGAAACCTAATCAAGAATTTTATAATTATTTTTGATTAAAAAAAAAATCTCTGTATAACTTGTAAATTATATATTCAGGGATTTCATTACAACAAATTACTTAAAACCTTTACTTAGTTCTTTCATAGATTAAAAGACTTGGTTAAGAAGGTTAGTTATGCCTGTAGAAACCTTTTACAAGCGGGATATCACATCAAAACTTTTACGTCGATGTTGTTTATAGAGTCTATAAATTTAGATAATTGATCCTTTGAATAAACTCGTTCTTAAAGGTTACAAATTAAACACTGATGTAAGATCATCGGATATTGTCTCCATCGGTACTAGCATTGATTTTGTTTTTAATCAATTATAACTTGATAACTTAATATGTATTGTAATACAACAATGAACATTTATTGTCCTACATCCTGTCAATACTTATATATGTCGGCATGCGCATGACTTCTACAACTTTACCATTAGGAACCTTTGATGCAAAGTTTCTTTGAGGCTTCAAACGTCTATGAAGGAAAACATAATACAAAACGCAAGCCCAAAACAAAACATTTTTTTACATCTTTATCATACCCCTATCACAAAGAAGATTGGATATATAGTGATGCAAATGTCCGTCCGTCCTTCGGTCACACTTCTGTTTTTTTCGAAAGTTACGTTAATGATACGGAAAGTTTTACGAAACCTTTTGAAATGCAAACAAAATGTCATAGACCGTAAAATACAGGGCAATATGGATTTGACATTTTGGATATTTATGTTCAGATAAATTTCAGTCATTTAATAAAAATGTAAATATTTCGGTTAATGTCTATTGTCCGTTTAATTTGTATGTTTTACATAATTTTTCATTTTAACATAAGAGTTTACACATTGTGCAAGAAAGTACATGCAAATCTTAGCGTGCAGAAAGTTTCATTATTTTTTTTTATTATTCGTTGAAGTATGAAATTTTGCCAATTTCCATGCGTTCATATTTGAAAAAATAGTTTCTCCCTTTAATAACGGACGTCATAGGTGTGGATACAGGACGTAACGACATGGTGAAAATTTTAATGTGAACACATTTTGGTCATCAAAATCAAAAGATCGGTAAGTACTGATGTATGCGTACCTTTTTGTAATGTCTTTAATGTTACCAATTGATTTATAATTTTTAATTGCATTAAACTACTAAAACGTTTGTAAACGTTACGTAGGCATGGGCCGGAAGTATAAAAACACTACATCAGTTATTAGGGAGCGACTATTTTAGAATCAATCTAATTTTTCCATCCTGTTACTGTCCGTCCTGTTACCAAGAAAATGGAAACAGGAAGGACACAAATGGTAACAGGGTAGACATAATTTGTAAGAAAACTCAAAAATCTAAAATGATCGCCAATAAATTGTTACAGTTTACAATTTAAGATATTTATTACCGTACGTTACATTATTTCATAATATGTCAATGCATATTGAAATATTGTTAGACCAAATTAAGTGTTACCTTGACTGGTAACAGGATAGACAAAACTGGTAACCGGATAGACATTTATATATAGGTAAATTAAATGATGACTTGTGATTTGTATTTGTGATATTCCTTAGATACTAGCAATATTTAACATCATTGATATCTTATTATCATTTGTGCATGCATTATTGAGAGTTCAGTTGCCGATATTACCGTACAACTATCTGGCGTGTCATATAAAATATGCATTGGTTTTTTTCAATACTCTTTAAATATGCTTCACCGTTTGTGATGAAGACTTAGACTAAGACTTGGCGCCTGTTAAAACGTTTAAACCCGCTGCATTTGTATGCACCTGTCCTAAGTCAGGAGCCTGTTGTTCAGTGGTTTCGTTTGTTGGTGTGGTTCATAAATGTTTCTCGATTCTCGTTTTTTTTTATTTAGATTAGACCGTTGGTTTTCCTGTTTAAATTGTTTTACACTAGTCATTTAGGGGCCCTTTATATCTAGCTGTTCGGTGTGAGCTAAGGCTCCGTTTTGAAGGCCATAATTGGACCTATAATTGTTTACTTTTTACACATTGTGACTTGGATGGAGAGTTGTCTCATTTGCACTCATACCACATCTTCTTATTTATATTAGATGTTTATTTTATTATCTGGACCTGAATTGGTTCATTTGTTTCCTTGATCAATTGTTTTTGTTCTGCTTGTTCTTCTTCGTGTTAATTAATTTTGCTTCAGTGTGCTTTATTGTAATAATCGTATTTGGCTTATAAAATTATAATAACAGCCAACTCTTGTTTTGCTTTTTTTCAGACATAGGACTTTCTCAGGCCGGGAAACAGCGTCGTTACAGGCAAAAACGAGATACAGACCCTGCAAGACGCGATCAATACTTACGAATGGAAAGAGAAAGATAAAAGATGCTCAAGAATGTAGGAAAAAAGAAAAACAGAGACTGAAATGACTAAACGAGAACTTCGTTACAAGAGAAAACATTGGAGAAATTACAAAAGGGGTCTACGACAGAGACAAACCAATATGAAGAATATTTTAACCCTCCTGGCTCTCCTCTGACTAACGATGAACAAGCCGTACAAGAAAAGGTGGTACCAGTTGTCTTACAGGAAATTGTTCTAGGACAATCAAGACAGAATACTGCAAGTAAGAAGAAAAGAAAACGAGAAAAAGCTAAAGTGTACAGAACATACAAATTGCTGATAGGAAAACATGAAGAGTCAAACAGAAGAGTGCAAATGTACAGAGTGATTTTAAAGAGGGAATAAAATAAAATGAAGTTAATGGAAAATAAAAAAAATAGAAACTCCAAGAAGCAGGACCAGACGGTTTTTTAAACATGCATCGAGGAACTTCAAGTCTGTTCACAAAACTTTAGACTATCACCATGTACTTATAAATGAAATATAGAAAAGTTGTGAACAAAAATGGATGAAGAAGTCAATTTTAGAAATTCTCAGGGGCAAGTTATTTCGAAAGTACAAACTGACTATGTTTGCCCATAGTCAAATTCAGGTGACAAACCAAAGTAAAAGGAAAAGGGAAAAAAATCAAGACAAACATTATCAGCCAGCCTTAGAGGAACAGTAAAAGCCTTTTTCGAGAGAGATGACAACTCCAGATTTACCACAGATAAGAAGAAGACAAAAACTGTGAACAAAAGGAAAAAACAAATCAGATTCCTAATCGACACACTTTCGAATCTTTTTGCCAATTGATATTCATTGCTCTGGCCATCTTTGTGATTTATTTGAATTTTCTGCATGTGGGGGTACAGATCAAACAAAATTGATTGACAAATCCGATGAATTGATATCTACATCAACAAGTTATGAAGATTTAAATCTTAAAGTTAAGAATTCGTGTACAAGAGATGTATCACAGAGAAAAATGGAAAAAGACAAACCTGGCCAAAACAAGAATTCAAGTTTTTTGCAAACATTGCAACACTGTGGATCCTTCGAACAATTGCAAATTACTTGTTTAGAATCTATTACAGAAACTTTGAACGGAAAAGACAGGTTCATTCAATTAGATAATTTTGTAATTGACAATAAATTCCTGGAATTATTCCCGGATGATGTCCACACCGATGAAATTCTCTTTCCAGTACACGAAAGAGCCGATGGAAACTGCCTTCCTCCATGTGGAAGCGTTTCTGTTTTTGGAAACGATTCTTACAAAGATGAAATCCAAGGTCATATTATAAAGGAACTAGCTCTAAATAAAAAGTTTTATCTTTATAAAGACTACTTGTCAAAGGCTCTTGAGACCAATAACCAGAATAAAAATCTTTTGAAAAGATTTGTAATGTATTCGGATGAATACACCCATGGCGTTGTATTGACAGAAAGATCAATTGAAGATATTTTTGAGAAAAAGTAATGCAAATAAGAAATTCTAAAACATACATGGGCATATGGAAGATTTTTGCCCCGCAAGTGTTATCAGAAGGCCAATAGTGTCGGTGTATCCCAAAAAAAAGGAATCCTAGTGTACGAAAAGATCTTCATCGGAGAATCGAGCCTATAGAAAAAGATTCTGATAATCCGTTGTACATAATGTGGACATCTACTCGCCTTGATATGAACAACGCCTACTGGGTTCCAAACCACTTTGTGCCCTTATTGGAAATTAATGAGTCTGTTGAAATAAATGACAACAACCGAGAACCTGATATATAGTTTGAAAACATTCCTGAAGCTTAAAAAATTGTCTTCACAAGAACGTCGTTGTAGACTATGAGTCCACTCCATATCCAGGATATGTCGAAGATGTAGACTCCTCAGATTTACATAAATTTGCATTCAAAGATATTGAGAAAGATGTAA
This sequence comes from Mytilus coruscus, assembly GCA_017311375.1. Lineage (NCBI taxonomy): Eukaryota > Metazoa > Mollusca > Bivalvia > Mytilida > Mytilidae > Mytilus > Mytilus coruscus. Next base: position 30,893,366 of record CM029597.1, on the reverse strand, counting down.
AGAAAAATGTCTTTTATTGGCCAAAAGCAGTGAAAGACAAGTGCTGGTACAACCACTCCAGAATTTTGGCTATCATTCCGAAGCCAAACAAAATCAAAGGCTCTTCTTGTACTAGTAATTATGAAGCGGATCAAGAAATATGGTCAAAAACCTTGGGAAGATTACAGTGTTAAAAAGTGTCAGAAACAAGATAGTTATATCAGAATCATTGATAATCGAAAATGTTCTATTTGACTTTTTGTTCAGATATTCTTTTAACATGTTTCACTTTAAAATTTAAACACATAAAATTAGTTTTGCTTATTACTCCTACAACTATAACCTTCTCTAAGAATGTACGACGGATGGTTGGGTGGGTGACTGGTATTCCTCAAGTGGCAACTTGAACGCATATACAGGACTAGAATATGATAACGAGATAAAGACCAACATGCTGAGCTCGACCTTAAAAGCACTAGTTCACAGAAAGACATGTCACCTTATCTGCACCAATTTCCCAGTTTCCTAGTTTTTTTTGTTTTTTTTTTTGTTTTTTTGTTTTTTTTTGTTTGAACCGGACGTGGATGATATGAATAGTTCGTTTATAATGTTACCATACTATATAAAATTGAGAATGGAAATGGGGAATATGTCAAAGAGACAACAACCCGACCAAAGAGCAGACAACAGCTGAAGGCCACCAATGGGTCTCTAACGCAGCGAGAAAATCCCGCACCCGGAGGTGGTCCTCAGCTGGACCCTAAATAAAATTGTGTACTAGTTCAGTGAAAATGGACGTCACACTAAACTCCAAAACATATAATTGAACTAAAATTAAAAACATACAAGACTAACAAAGGCCAGAGGCTCCTGACTTAGGACAGGCGCAAAATGCGGCGGGGTTAAACATGTTTTGTGAGATCTCAACCTCCCCTATACCTCTAGCCAATGTAGAAAAAGAAACACATAGCAATACGCACAGTAAAACTCAGTTTAAAAGAAGTCCGAGTCCGATGTCAGAATAGGTAACAAAAGAAACTGAGCAAAATGACAATGATACATACATTAACAAACGACTACTAGCAGTGACTGACATGCCAGCTCCAGACCACAATTAAACTGATTGAAAGATTATGTCTTCATCATATGAAAATCAAGTACAATCCCTCCCGTTAGGGGTTTAGTACCATACAATCATAAAATATATGAGAAGAACATAACGCGTATCATGCCAACAACTGGTTTTAGAATAATAGTGTTTATTTCCGATGCGAAGACCCTATGAGTGAATCAATATTAATACCAAAATATGCAATCCTTAATGACCTGACAACAGTATCGTAGCTATAACCTTTCCGAATAAGTCTGTTTAAAGGTTTGGTTAGCTTTTGAGGTGAATGCCGACATTTTTGTGCTTTGTAAAGAATATTACCATAAAATATTGAATGTGAAATACCTGAACGTCTACATGTTGATTTATATTTACGAATGATGTCCTTGTACCGATGATAAAATTTAGTAAATGTTTTGACTAGTTTGTGATATCGAAAACCCTGGTGTAATAATTTTCAGTAATAAAAGATTTCTTTTGTTGAAATCCAATACGCTGTTACAAACACGAGCGAATCGAACAAGTTGAGATATATAAACACCATAAGATGGTGACAAGGAACGTCACCATCTAAAATGGATAATTAACAATAGGGAATGAAAAATCATCTCTTTTATCATAAATTTTGGTATTAAGCTTCCTGTTAAAGATATAGTTATCAAGATCCAGGAAAGGGCAGTGTTCATTGTTAGTATTAGCTTTATTTAATGTCAGTTCGACAGGATAAATCTCTTTAATGTAGATACTGAAGTCGTCATTATTGAGAGCCAATATATCATCTAAATATCTAAAAGTATTATTAAATTTTTGAATCAGATGTTGTTTGGATGGGTCTTTGCTGATTTTAGTCATAAACTGTAACTCATAACAATACAGAAACAGGTCCGCAAAACGTGGTGAACAGTTAGTCCCCATGGGAATTCCGATAACCTGACGATATACGGAATCTCCATAGCGAACAAAAATGTTATCTAGTAAAAATTCAAGGGCAGTTATAGTATCAAAGCAGGTCCAATTGACATAGTTTTTTTGTTTGTTGTTACTAAAAAATGATCTAAAAGAGTTTGAACATATATATTCGCATTCCGACTTTTTAAATGCCCATTTAATCAGGTGTGTGAATTTTTTCTTAATAAGATTATGAGGCAAAGTGGTATATAGGGTAGAAAAATCAAAATGTCTGGTTTTGTATCCCTAGGAAATTCCATAACGTTTTTTTTTTTTTTTTATTGATATTTGTTATCAAAAGTGTTTGTTTGTCTCTATTGTTACTACCTTGTCTTTCCTGTTACTACCATTGATTGTTCCTGTTACCCCACAAAATGTGTAAAATAATTTTGACCATGAACATAACTGATATATTGGCTCAGTTTCAGTCAATGTCATTGAAAGGGACATAATAGTTAATTTTTGCTGCTACTGTCTCAACAATTTGTTTTAATGAGCGTTTGAAAAATTAGAAATATGATGATTTTTCTGAATGTACAGCCTATCTGCAGATCTTTTATTTTTTTTTTTTTTTTTTTTTTTGTTATCTAATAAATGATAAATGTTAATGTGATTTCGAATGTGCACTGTTATTTAAGTATGATCCACACTTTTGATTAGATCTTTTCTTTTTTTCTCATCACTTTTGCTGTCATTTAAAAAAAGTAACAGGATGGACAAAATCGAACACCAGCTAGCACCACATTTGAAATAAAATCTTTCCCCGGTGTTGATAAGATTGCATATTTTGAAAAAATCTTTACAAAGCAATGTGTTATTAGTTCTGTGAATTAATTTGGATTTAAATCAACGTCTTTTTTTAAGTTCAGATTCCGAATTGTACTTTATTTTGAAATGACCAATTTATACCCCATTATAGTTATCTTTAAAATATGGATTTATTTTGTTTCCGGGTGATAACTACAAAACCACTTGAGAAAATAGTTTAAGATTTAAAATAACCAATGTCATGATCCATATAAAACGAGGGAAAAAGAAGGAATGTATTCCTACTAACCAAGTTGCATTATTGTACTCAATGTAAGCAGAATGTTTTACAAAAAATAAGAAGAACAAAACTAAATATAGTGCAAACTCTTCTAATATTATATTTAGATATTGTTTGTTAAGCAAATATTTCTAGTTCTAAACGTAAAGACAGATTGAGAGATTAAGTCTAATTATATTTCATTCCTTTTAAGCAGGATCAATTAAGCATATTGGGTATATATCTCCCGATGATACGATACATCCGGGGTTTGTGGTTTATTATAGAATTGCTTTCATTGACAACGCCTACGATGTGTTTTTTTAAACCTACGAAAGGTCCTACTTTTCACTTTGGGTTTAAAAATCTTGTGAAAAAAACAAAAGTTTCAAAGGAGAAATCTAACGGATTTAACAGTCTGATTTTATAATTATATGTAATGAATACTTATTATCCTTTCATGTATAGTGAAACGATGTACGTTACCTTGTATGATGAAAGGGTACGTTACGAATTATGTGTAACGTATTCTTTCAATATGAACAGGTAATTGTTATACTAACTAAAATATAATAATGCAAACGTATTCGTTGGTAATAATTTAAAATAAGATGAAACCCATTTAAAAATTGCTCACAGGGCCAGGTGAGCTATTGCCATCACTTGGTGTCCGTCGTCGTCGTAGTTATTTTCAAAGATCCATCTCTTAAACTACTGAACCAATTTCAATCAAACTTGGAGTGAATGATTCTTATGGTATCTAGTAAAAAGTTTTTTGTTTTTATTCTGTCAGTAAACAAACACGGCCGCGATAGCTGAAAATAGAACAAATTGGTAAAAAAACAGTTTTGGCATGTATCTCAAAAATTAAAACAGTTAGAGCAAACCAGGCTAATATACCATTACAACTATACACAAGGCGGATCAAACATTTTCCAAAATGTGGATGAGCGCCGAATAATTTTTCCTAAAGAGAGATTGCAATCATTTATTAGAAAAGTCCAGCTTGACCCTCCCTACCCGTCCCCAACTGAATCTGCTATTTTATGATTCAGAAGAAATTCTTTACAAGGCACACATTAAGACACCGTACTAGGAATATGTATGTTTGTTTATTTGAAATAACTATTTCACCAAAATGTCCTTGTTTGACATTCAAATGCAGATCCTCTTTTTAGAGAAATCTTGCTTCAAGCAGGGGAAAAGGGCATATCGTTAACACTGCATATTTTAAAGTTATCACTTAATACTTTTAGTATTTGTAGTGTACAAGTATTAACAACACATTGATGATAAGCTGCACCTAAATTCTCTCTAATTATTATTATTATTATTGATCTATTTACTTTCGGATTTTTTAATGTATATTTTGGCTTTTATATAAAAGAAATGATATTGACGGTGAGCGCTACATTTCTGTTGATGAAAAGACTATTAGGTATCAAAATCATACTTAATCATTCGATGAGCATTTCTTGACAAAGATACCAACTAAAAACTTGAGGAGGTAAACATAGAATTAGGGATATTCGAAGAAGCGTCTCTAGAGAAAATGCATATTTCTTTATCATATTTTAACGTGTTCTTAATCACAAATGTAATAGACTAAATAACTGGTTTTGAATTATATATTAATGTTCCATATATGAAATTTGACCCTAGATCAAATGTTGTTTTATATTTATCTGTTTATGTTTATATGACCGTTAAAATTTAATCAATTCTAGCAATGGGTGTAACATTTCTTAAATGAGAATGAAATATTCTGAATAACCATCAATATTCGCAATCGTTCAAGTTTGTGATTATGTTCAAAAGTAATAATTAAAATGCCAACGGGGAACCATACCCACTGATAAGGCATTATTAGTGGCACAATTTTGTCGTATACAAAGTTCTTTTTTTTCATGTAATAATCGATTTTAGAAAATTTGACACCTATGTAATTCTCGTTTGACATGCTTGTTTAACACAATACCCTTACATTACTGATACAATCAAATTAACATTGAGAATTGTAATATTTTACAAATGTAGCTACAACATACAATTTCACATTGCAATTTAAAATTTTTTTAAACTAGCGAATTGGATTGTATATGGAGTCTTTAACAGACAACTGTTGCTTACTATGAACCTTTTAAACTCAAGGCTTTATGGCGACAGTGAAATCATCTCTTTGAAAAGTTATACAAGTGGCATTGCGATTTGGTTTACCATTATAGAATATCAAACTGACGACCAGAGAAATATTCCACTTTTTGTAGCCACCATTTCAGCTTCGTCTCGTTGTTGAGATCACCATACGTGGCCTATCTTCTGATTATCAAAAGTCATGAACAATAGGGCGTGTGCCACTGCTTAACTTCCGGAACATCTAAGTTGGATCCAAGGTCTTTGTTGGGTTTGTGTTGTTCGGTCGCTCGACAGTCCTTTTAGCATTTGTCAGACAAACTCTATGGTTGTCAGGTTAAAAGGGTTGTGAAAAAATCAAACCCATCAATTTTATATCTGTTAAAGTCCTGACATTTATAGTCATTTGTTGTCCCTCATTTGTAAACTAATATAATTTTTTCGCACGGTTTTTCGGAATTTTCGGTTTTTTACTGCTAAGTCTTTAACTTCGTATTTGATTTGGCCTTCCTACTGTTTTGACTGTTCCAACTGACCGCTGATGAGTCTTTCATAGACTAAACGCTAGTCTTGTGTACTACATTATAAGCCTGGTATCTTTGTTGAGTTTTTATCGAGGAAGTTCCTGGTGGGAAAACATAAATAAAAATAAGGCCATAGCAAATGCAATACAAACAAGGACAGAAAAACACTTATCTCTATAATATTCGTATGATGAATAACAAAACAGTTAGTACACACAAAAATAATAAGCATTTACATGTAAATGTTGTTTGAACTAACTCAAAGCAAGCTCAAATATCTGTATCTGCTGATAGATGTGTTGCACTCTAATATTGGTGACTGAACTAAAAGTACATTTTATGCAGCAACGTCAAAAACAGTATATATGGCAAGCCTAGAGTAAATTTGTAAAGAATGTCAATGCAAACTGTTCATTTTTTATTTTAGGAATGACTGTAATAATTTTTTCTGTCTATGAAGAAATAACATCACCGTGTAGCGGGTTATTTAAAAGTGTGCACCACATTTTTGAGGCTATTTCGAATAGACAGAAAAATATTACAGCCAGTCCTTATAATTTAATTCTAAATTCCAATTTTAAGGAGTAAATCATGAAAAAACGATGATGACGTCGCGGTCACATGACAAAATTATGTCTATGAGCTGATAGAAAAAAAAACAATCAGAAGACGTGTTACATCCAAAACTAAACTATTTCAATATAAAATAAGGAGATGTAGTATGATTTCCAATAAGAAAACTATCCAATTAAAGTCTGTGGTACAAGATGGTCCTTCTTGTATACCTTGCTAGATTATTTTCTTCTTTTATGCTGGTTTTGTACCAAGCAATGCCACCACTTAAGCATTTCGTAATTTTCACTTTTGTTCATGACGATTTTGTATCGAATCTAGTTTCGACTTGTAGCGACCTGAATCAAAGTGTAATGTTCGTAGCGATCTGAATCAGCGTGTGATATTCGTAGAGACCTGAATCAAAGTGTTATTTTCGTATCGATGTGAATCAAAGTGTTATGTTCGTAGCGACCTGATTCAACGTATTATGTTCGTAGCGACCTGAATCAAAGTGTACTGTTCGTAGCCACCTGAATCAACGTATAATGTTCGTAGCGACCTGAATCAAAGTGTGATGTTTGTAGCTACCTGAATCTAAGTGTAATGTTCGTAGCGACCTGAATCAAAGTATAATGTTCAAAGCGACCTGAATCATAGTATAATGTTCGTAGCGACCTGAATCAAAGTGTAATGTTCGTAGCGACCTGAATCAAAATGTAATGTTCGTAGCGACCCGAATCAAAGTGTATTTTTCGTAGCGACCTGAATCAAAGTGTAACTTTTCATAGCAACCTGAATCAAAGTGTTATGTTCGTAGCAACCTGAATCAAAGTGTTATTTTTAAAGTAGATTTTTACATCAATGTTGATTTTCTTAGTTATCAATTTCTATAATCTGTCTGATCTTTAGACTTGTCTTAATCAATTCGAAAGATCAGCTATGCATTTTACATACTATTTCCTCATTACCATTTATGTGGCGCAACCAGTTACCCATCCTATTACCAACAGTCTGTACTGCAAATGCAACAGGTAACACAAATCAAAATCTACTGTACACAATCGACAACTCATTGTATAGCAATGACAATCAGACACACAAATCAAAATCTATTGTACACAATCGAAAACACATTGTATTGCAATGATAATCAGACACACACATCAAAATCTACTGTACACAATCGAGAACTCATTGTATAGCAATGACAATCAGACACACAAATCAAAATCTATTGTACACAATCGAAAACTCATTGTATTGCAATGACAATCAGACACACAAATCAAAATCTATTGTACACAATCGAAAACTCATTGTATTGCAACGACAATCAGACACACAAATCACAATCTATTGTACACAATCGTAAACTCATTGTATTGCAATAACAATCAGACACACAAATCAAAATCTATTGTACACAATCGAAAACTCGTTGTATTGTAATGACAATCAGACACACAAATCAAAATCTATTGTACACAATCGAAAACTCGTTGTATTGCAATGACAATCAGACACACAAACAAAAATCTGCTGTACACAATCGAAAACTCATTGTATTGCAATGACAACCACACACACAAACAAAAATCTGCTGTACACAATCGAAAACTCATTGTATAGCAATGAAAACCAGACACACACAAAAATCTGCTGTACAAGATAGTAAAAACTAAAAACATTAGAATATGTTCCCGATTGCTATTCAAAACAATGGCAATCGGGAACATATTTTAATGTGTGTGCCACAATGATAAACAGTAATAGAGTGAACAGTTTAACTGTAATAAAAACTGACATTCAATCAATTATTCCCCTGTCCAAAAGTGTGAAACATTTTATGTTGATGTGTTTTTAATCGAAATTTGTCTATTATTTAAAAAAAAATTACTAGCTCGTATAATATGTTTAAATAATGTTTTAACCCCTTTTGGTTAGGTTAGATTTATTCTATACAAAAAGAATTAATAATAGACGGAAATATTTAAAAAGTGACTATCTTCATTGAACCATGACGGATGTTTACTATAACAGGACAATATTTGTATGCACAAGTATCTTGTAAAATGGATGTATATAATTGTTATCAACTTACAAGATTGTATTTCCAAGTCATTGTATGGACCTCGTTCATCTTTAAGACAGGTAAGACTGATATGGACAAGTACTTATTTTGTCATTTTGAATATCATAGCAGTGGACTTGATTGTTTCTTTGTTTTGTGTATTGATATAAAGAACTTAAAACTATTAAAAAAACACAAGCACCAAACGGGCAAAAGGAACATTATTCGTTATTTCAGGGTAATATAAGGGACGGGACTAATTGTATAAAATAAACATGATTAAATACGATCGAAAATAAATTTGTAAACGTGATTTGGATAAACAACATCCTCATTTTTTTCTTTCGACTGTCTACTTATATTTTAAAAGTATTTTTGTCTCATTTTGATATTTATCATAAAATTATTATTTATTTTATACATTTTAAATCACATCTCCTTATAATATCTATGCCATAACACGCACATATACATGTTAAACAGCATAACAATTCTATTCACAAATTAAAAGATACCCTCTATAAAGAAGAGAAGGGGGTACGAACATATGACATATGTTTGTGTTTTTTCTTTATTTGTAAGTGTTGCTGTTGTAAGATCACTGTTTATTTGTCGTAAAAAATGCAAAATACCTTAATCTGGAGTTAATTATTCTTTAATCCAATTTCTTATAGATGACTTTTACTAATGAAAGTAATAGTGATCGTGTACTCTTTTAGTGTTGGGATTTTTAAATATATAAATTTCGATTTTAACAACTAGGTGTCTGAAGCTGGAAAAAGGGGAGGGGGTGTAGAGGGTAACTTTAAATATAACCTAGACGCGAGTTTTGTCTACATAACGCTCATCTAGAATAAGAGTCTATTTTATCGTGTAATGGTACACTTATAATAGCTAAAATTGATAAAGTCATCCAGCGAGGTGGGTTAATTTGACATATAGGCGTCTTTCCTGTTGCAAGTGTTAATGACTCGGATTCCTTTCTTATTTATCTACACTCGAAATCTCCTTTTATTCATACCATACTTTGACAATATGCGTGTTAATATATTTCGTGTTTAAAGTCTTTTAAATGGTTGCTGAAAACTGATTACAAGTATTTTTCAAAAGTATTTGTACATTTGTATAACTACATGCTCCACGTGACAGATATACTTGATAGATGTGGTATTTGTTGGAATGTACATTTAGGATTTACTATATATTCAGGTAGGACTTGTTCGTGTAATACACTTACGTAAATTATTAAGAAGGATGGAATGACAAATTGTGTAATAGCTTTATAAATCATCACATAAGATTGATAATCCAAGTGTATCGGATGTTACACGTGTAAACAATCTTAAGTTATGCTTCGTAGTTTAACAAGGGAATGTTATCTAGAAGTCCTTCCGGTTGATTTTCCTACTCAATTGACTTAGTGCCTATCAAGGGCATCGACGACACAATAGACTGGGTACCTGATGACATTAATTTTTCAACCGCAACAACGATAGGAATTTAAATTTTCTAAAGCGGCAAACAAATGAAAACAACACTTTATAAATTTCATGCGTCCGAAACGCTTTTCTGGCTGTACGTTAACCAGGAACGCTCAAAGTCGAATATTTGAAAGTCTAGGATGTACAACCGAAACAGTTGAAGAACTATGTAAAAGGACCTAAAAAAAATAGCGAAATCCATCCAAGGTCAACTTTGCCTGAGGGAGTTGAAACCTTCGTTTCTTAATAATTTGTACTCGATCTTTAACGACATTTGTATCTGATTGAGTTATTCAGATACACTGCGAGTGTTGCGTGTTTACTCCGAATTCTCAAGTTTCTTCCATTTAAGCTGAATTTCGTATTATTTTAGATAATTGTGGTACGTGGTACACCGGATCAAATATATTTATTATATAGAATTATTGACGCTAAGTCTTACATTTCATCAAGTTACTTTCAATAGAATTGATCACTTTTGTTTCAAATTGTTTTTGATTGTAAGAGTTATTCGAAGTTCGCCTACCTTGTAGCGATCATATCAGTTCTTACCCTTCCGGATCATCTGAGTTCACCTCTGTTCCGAAGGCCCTGAGTTCACCTCTGTTCCGAAGGCCCTGAGTTTACCTCTGTTCCGAAGGCCCTGAGTTCACCTCTGTTCCGAAGGTAAATGTTGCTCAAGCTAGTTTTCTGAGTAGTATTTTGCGGATTGTTGTTTTTCTATTCGTCGTTCTTTTATTGGCCATGATTCTTCAAATTATGATTTAAGGCAGCCAATGCTGTCTTAGGGTAGCACTAAAGATTTTAAGATAGCATAGTCAGAATTAGTGAGACAACTATCCATTGGAGTCCAAATTGCGTGTATTTATAATTTATGCAACCATTTTAATCATCAACCACCAACTTTTTAGGTGTAATTTGCACTTAATCGAATTTAAACGAACAAAAGCAAGATCAAACAGCTAGAAAATTCTCTATAAATACAAAACTGCACCTATGCGCATTGATTTCAAAGTGGACTTCTCACACCTTTTTTAAATATAGAAAGAACGCACCACAAGATTCTTCAACGGTCATATTCCTGAAAAAAAACCCGAAACACGATCTAGTGAAATCTACACGAAAAATGTGTTGCTTCCGGAAATTTATGTTTTTCCATTAATGAGACAATCACGAGAGGTACGAAACAACTGGACCCAAGACAACTATGGCCGTCTATAAAGATAATTCAGATCGTCCCACATACCGTATCTGATGCACTTTTTGTTCAATTTTGAAAATGTACAATCAGTTTATGTACACTAGTGTAATATTATTTTTCCATTCGTGCTAAGCAGAGTAACGCCATGACTGGTAGATTAGTCCTTAGCCTATAGCATATGACTTTGCATTCTCTTTCCGTTTATAACGTGTTCGTGCTGAATTTTTACTTTTCATATATATTCTTTTTTTAACGCGAACGTCACATTGATAGTAAAAGACGAACGTCACATTGATAGTAAAAAACGCAAATAGTCTCGAGCTCATTAAGTCAATCCAGTTTTTGCCGTTAGCATAGATAATTTGACGGAGTTGTAAACACAAATCGGGGTTTCCAAAGCATGTTTGAAATTTTGAGTTGATTTTCTCCCTCTGTCTTCTTTAGATGTATAAAAACTGTGATCATCATGGATGTATTGTCACTAGTAAAATAGTTGGTACCGCGTCTATGAGTTTAGCTTGTTACTTCGTGCCCGAATGACATTTCAAATCAGGTCGTTTTTTCAACCCATGTCCCTTTTATATATAATTTTTGAACTTTTCGAAATACTGAGGCTTTTCTACCTCAAGAATAGATTACATTAGCTGTATATGGCAAAACCTTTGAAGATTTTGGTCCTCAATGCTCTTCAACTTCGTACTTTTTTTTGTCTTTTAACTTTTTTTATTCGAGCGTCACTGATGAGTCTTTTGTAGACGAAACGCGTGTATGGCGTACAAGATTGCAAACCTGGTATCTTTGAGGAGTTTTTTTACAGGCTAAAAACTTCCATATCCGTAATTAACTTTCTATTTCGACCAAAATGTGAATATACTACATTTCAAATTTATGGATATTCAAGTCAGGTTGGCTTCACACTCGGCGGAGGGGGGTCCATTTCCTATTTACAAGGTGATAGGACGTGCCGCTGGAATAGGTAACATTTTTCAGCTTGAAAATATGTGAATAGGTGGGGAAACTATCAGAAATATATGATAAGGTCAATAAAGTTCCCATTATTTGTTATTTGAAAAGTCCTGTTATTTTTTCACAGCCGAAAGTCTCGCCGTAAGAAAACATTACATAAGGAATCTGAGCCTCAGATCTGAGCTCACAGCAAGGCTGATATTTTCCCGATTATGGTATTCCACTTTTCCAACACACCACACGAAACCAAACCAATAAGGGAAAAGGTTACATTTAACGTACGAACATATGAAAAGGTATACATTTTTAAAATCTAAATTATATGAAAAGGGTGGGGTAACAGAACCCCAGCGGCACCCCCTATCAATTACGCATTGAAGTGCCCCCCCTCCCCACGGGAGGCTTCAACACAGTACCAACAGTGTTTTAATTCATTGCCCCTTGGTATGTTATCCCTATTTTTAGGTATTCATTCAATTCCTCATGTTCTACCAATATGTTCCTGTGCCAGTATTGAATTGGTTACTCTTGCACTGTTAAAAGAATAAACTTAGTAAATTGCAGACCAATAGCTTTAAGTATCTTATAACTAAGCCAATGTTCTGAAGAAAAAAAACTCAGGACTATGTGAAGCTGAGACGTATAGTGAAAAAGATCCTTTTGAGTTGATCACAAATTAGATATATCGTCATTTATGGCCTTCCTAGCTTCTTTATGTGTATGTCTATTAGAAGTTTTTTTTTTTTGTGTATATTGCAAGTTTAAGGGGTACAGAACACCTAAGGGAATTGACTCTTTAAAAATCAGCTGAACGTTTTAATCAAATACTATTAGTGAAGAGGAATCAAGCTTCTCGATCATCAAAATTGTCAAACTGCTATATATCCAATGAAATTATTCCTGTAAATTGTGTGGTTCAAATTTCGTGAAATTTTTATATTTTTGTGAACAGGTCAAAGTAAATATTTTGTCAAAATTTTATGAAAATTAAACGAGTCAGATCTATTTTATTCAAAGTGTTGGTTACGCCCATTTTTTTTTTTCTGTTGAATTCATACCGAGTTCACTGAAACTTTAAATGAAGACCCCATTTCAGTCGCATATTCCAAATATCAATGATTTATCATCTATTGCTTAAAGTCTTACCCAAAAATAAAATGAGGAGATGTTGCATTATTGCCAATAAGACAAATGGCGTAGATATTAGCAATAATAGTTTACCAACAATGTGCGAAACAAATACCGCAAAGCAAGCTATAGTATACACATAAAATCTTTCAAACAAATAAAAATGCGTTCTGTTTATTTTTGCAATGTACGTCATGATTGTTAACCTTTCAATCCTTAATTAGAACTGTAAATCAGATACATGTATGATATTCGTTCGGTTGCACCCTGATCATATTTGGTCATCTATCTGTCTAAATTCTTTACTCATGCTACACCTATTGTGTTCATTTTACAATGCACGACATATTTAGAGAATTACATGTTAACGTATGACGTGGACAAATAATTATTAACTGAGGTAATAGCAAAACTGATCAGCGTAAAGTAAACCCATTTAAAAAAAACATATTATCATCCTTTTTGTTCGTATACACGTATAGGTCAACGTCCTTGGGTTTTTAATTGTAACACAATAGAAAAGTGTCAAAAACAAGTATCGTTTTAGTTATGGTGGCATTTAAATTGAATTTGATATTTTGTCAATTTATATTTACCAGTGAATTTTACTTAGTTCGTGGTTTATCTAGTATTATCTTTTGTAACATTGTATTTTGAATTAATTTAAATTGACAATAAACCATTTCATACCAAAACATTAACAGATACTAACAACATCCAATGGTTAGCACAATATTTCGTTTCTGTATTTCTATATCATAATTCGTTATATGTATCGGTAGCTTTTGACTTCCACTTCTAAACAATAGTTATTAATACATGTGCGGCTGTGATTATTCTATCTCCTTTTAATTTTATGAATGAAACTAATCCATTAATGGTTGCTGTCGCTTACTGTTTATGTACAAATGTATAAGACTGATGTACATTTATTGTTGTTTATCTTTGTCTCTATTGTCTGTAATGGGTAATCTAGGGCTTGTGAAATAATGTAAGGGCGTTTCCGTCGTTTATGACTGTATGTCGACCTCTAGATGTTTTTTGTTTTGTTTTTTTTTTCAATCATTGTTGTTTGATTGCTACTTCATTGCCTTGAAGCCAAATCTCTATTTCATGTCTTTCTCTAATGTAACATTATAAAAATATGTTTTTTGTTAATATTTTTCATTTTACTCCAATCAAAATTGAAATTCCAGTTTGATTGATTGTTGCTTGTTTATCAGTGGCAATTATTTCAAGCATGTTCAGAATGAGAATGAATTATACAATATAGTAGTTCTGACAGATGTATAAATATAAGGAAATGTGGTATGATTGTCAATAAGACAACTATCCACCAAAGTTCAAATGCAGTGGATGTTAGCAATATAGGCAACAATAAGAAAATGCCATACCGTATAGTCAGCAATAAAAGGCCTGAACATGAAAAATATGAAACAATTCAATTTAGAAAAAGAACGGCTTAATTTATAACAAAACAACTTACGAAAAACAAATATGACAGACATGAACCAACGACAACCACTGAACTACAGGCTCCTGAGTTGGGAAAGGCACATAAAGAATGTGGCGGAGTGAAACATGTTTGCTGGCGCCAAACCCTCTCCCTTACCTGGTATAGCGTAGTAACAGTACAACATAAGAATTAACTGTAAAAAACAGTTGACAAGGACTTAACTCATCAGATCAATACATAGCAGAAAAACATTTATACATTTTTATACATCCATCACAACAAAAAAAACACAAAGCACAGATCTGAGAGTACTCGCTGTTACTGACAGCTAGATCAAAGCAAATAACAACTAATAAAAAAATCATGTATCTAAGACTAAAATATATCGGTCAAAATGAAGGATTAATAATCAAGGCTGCCACTGGAAAAGGACGAGATTATATAGGGACAGAACATTTGCATTACAAGGTCACTTACGGACCGCTCAGAGTTGTTGGTACAGTACTTAAATGTGGTAAATCGTGACCCTCTCCCTTCACGAGGCATTATATTTTACGTTACTATTCGTATTACTACCGGACGTGGTTGGGCATTTATACTATCAAGTGGAAGCTCCCTAAGCTAGGGATTCACAGCCTGACGGGAAAAGTCCAGGGCTGACCTAGTCACCCTTTGGTGTCATTTCAGTTTAAATGAAAATCATTTACCAAGGATTATCAAAGAAGAATTAATTCTTTATCATTCGTCAATCCAAAATTTTAATATTTTGTGCTGGATTAGTATATTCGATGAGCCTTACTGACTATCTGTATACTGTGTTAAAATCATGTAAATTTTGTTTTTGCTATCAGCACAAATAAAAACATCAATCATTTTGGAAAATGTACAAATTTCGTAAAATATAACCGTATCGTAATAGTATAAATTTAAATTTCTCTTTATCTTGTATGATTTATCGGCATGACATCTTTAAAAGAAAATATACATTTATTCATTGCAAATTTTTTTAAGTACATTATTTCAATTTGAGATAAATCACATCGATTGCTCTATAAAGAATAATCTGAAGTGTATTTCAATGAATTCCAAATATATCATATTTCATTTTACAACAAATTGCCTCCTTTTATTCAAACAAGATATGATTATAATTTTTCCGATGTGTGGATATTTAAATTATTTGTAATTTTATATCTTTTACCATCAGTATAAAATGTGATCTTTGATTATTGATGCGATTCCAAAAAAGTACAAGTTATTAAAACTCGTACATGTAGCATTAAAGTAGTTCGTATAGTATAAATAGACACAGATGGACGACTTCAAACTAGAATCCATGACAAACGTGATGATTTCAACTTTCTAATTGTCAACTTCTAATTTCTTAGCAGTAAAATACCCTCTGTCCCTTTGTTTGGCGTTTACATATTTCAATTCACACGCTACGCTCGTGTATGATCACAATATGGGAACTTAATTAGCAGTGAAATGCGCCTTACACAAAAACAGCCCAACAGAATTATTAGGAAATACGACTGATATCGATATTGCATCAGTTTCACGGTAACCATTACGAATTGGTTGACTGATACCATATGTCTCTGTCTCAACTCATATGTATCGAAATCTTAGATTTTAGAATACAACAATAGTCATCTAATCAACAATGTAACGATTGTGTCCTAATTCCAAGTGTGGCATTTTGACTAAATGTGAGTTTGCATGGTTGGTGATGCATTCATAACAGGAGAAGCTTACCTTGTCGACGCTGCCGGGCTCGCTCTATTTGGAGTTCATGCGATTTCCACAGCTTTTGTTTGCTATCTTGGTTTGTTTTCTTTATCGATTTGTGAGATTTGAACATCGGTAAATTTCTGTTGCCTTAATTTGCAACGGATAAGGTGCGATTAGTGCCCTTTAGACCCCACTTTAGTCCAATATTTTAAGATGGCTGCTTTAACATGTGAAAAGGTAACTAAAAAGCTTGTATATAAAAGTTGACATTTACATCCCAAAATATGCCAAAATAGAGATTTTGTGAAACTTGACAAAATTTTCTGAGTTTTATCCTTCTAGTCCAATTAGAAATCACAGAGCGCAAGGTTCGACAATTTCAATATTTATGATATATAGGTTATTTGTTATAACAAACACAATTTTAAGGTATTTTAGTCAACACATGTGCTAACTGTCAAAAAAAACAGTGAAAATTGGAATATTTTCATTGAATGCGGCGGAAAACTAAAAGTTACGTTTAATATTATATCGTAAGAAGAAAGTTGACAAACAAATTCTCCTTAAAAGACCCCAAAATCTCAAAGCGACTCACTGGTTACACTAAAACAAATTCTTACTGAAAGAGCTACACGAAATATTTGAGGTTTGGATTCCTGTCGGGTATTTATTTGTCTAAGATATTGTGCACGGTTTTGAGTAGATGTAAAAGAGATGCAAAAGGTACCAAAACTCATAAGTCAAAAATAAACTGACAACGCCATGGCAAAAAAAAGAAAAAGACCAAAAGACAAACAACAGTATACAAAACACAACGAAGAGAACTAAAGACTGAGCAACAGGAATCCCACCAAAAACCGGGAGTTGACATATAGCAATTTATTTTTTAATTCACTCAATAATTCCTTTTTAGTGAGATTTTGCCGAATAAGTGACAACTAAGATTAGCATATGACAAACTCATTAATTTGTCAACATTTTTTAGTATACATATACCTGCTATCTGGTCCAGCCTGCATGTGGCGTTTACTTATCATGTCAGTTTCTCTTCGACTTGTTAGTTTGAATGTTCCTTGGTATCTTACTCCGCTGTAGCTTTTTATCTCAGTACATGAACAGTAGACGCTTTTACAGTTCTGCATAGGTACTTTGGTTTTGATACTTACAAATGTTTTATGAAGTATGTGTCTTCTTATCAATCGGACCTAGGAAACTTGATGAAAAAGTTATTTTGGATGCACGATTCGTATGCAGTGGGTTTGAGATATATTTACAATAAACTTACATTTTCAACCCTGATTGTTTGTATTTGCATTTAAGCCAACGGTTGACTGGTATATAGAAATACATTGTATGGTCATCCCTAACCTTCTCCTTCATACGATAAAACCCTTACTAAAGTGAGTGTACGTTTGGCTGTGCGGGATGTATTAGTGTGCAGCCACGTCTGGTAAGAAAAGGGACATTGAATCCGATGTGTCGTGCCCTGTTCTACAAGTTAAAGATCCATTGTATGACTCTTTGGGGTTCGTGAGTAGCTTGTTACAAGGCGAGTGTCTGCACATATCCAACAAACTTTCGTTTTCCAGTGATATTCCAAATGGATTCCTGGAATCTCAATTCAACACTACGCATTTTCTCACGTTTTGTGTGCTCAGTCAATTTATTTGAAAAGTGTTTTATTGAGAATTACTAAATTGGCTAATGATAACAGGTGAAACCAAAGACGCCGGTGTTATATAGCCATTTTCCCCATGCCAGTTTTCCCCGGGTGAAAACTGGCACGATCTAATTTTTCATTGATTAAGATAGCTGGAACGTTATAAATTAAAGGGATAACAAAAGAGGTTCATTGTTCCCGACGGTATATGTTACATGGAAGTCACATTACTTATTGGTGCAAACATCATGAAAGAACTTTGAACTTGAATAAAACAGAATGATGGACCTATATATCAACAGGAGACAGAATTTTATTTACACTAAAGAGTGCTTATAATTTCGTTGGATACCATTTATGAATGTTGAGCTCGAAGGCAGATAGAACGAACTATTCCAGGAGGGCATGGAACCATGCCAATTTTCCCCGGAAAAATTGGCATGGGGAAAATGGCTTTAGGACACCGGCGTCAAACTTATCCTACGTTGTCTATTTTTTTTGTATTGTTTTACTTTCTTTTTCTTTCTTTTTACATTGACAAGTTGACACCTTTAATGTTTTAATTTAACAATTATTTTAGCATGAAGGGTTGTTTTCGTTCCAGATGATAAAACAATGATTTTCATTGCTTGCTATAAAATGTCTTTTTACATCAAAGCTTCTAATATTTTATTTATAGAAAGTGCATGTACGTTTCCATCATATTTGATTGGTCAATGGACTGATGTGACCAAAGGTGCAACCATAACGTTGCAGACACTACCTTCAAAGTTGACAGGGTGGAATGCTCTAATTACGGGGGAATCCTACGAGGGTCAAACATGTATCCTCAACACCGGAAACGTCTTTGTTTTTGAGTAAGCATATCTATCAACTTTTTTCAATAAATGTATTAAAACAGCCTTTTCAACTGATTTTATAGTTTGTTGTTATGTTGTACTGTTACACCACTGTCCCAGGCTAGGGAGGGTTGGCGCCTTCAAACTAGTTTAACCCCGCCACATTCTGTATGTGCCTGTCCCAAGTCAGGAGCCTGTAACTCTGTGGTTGTCGTTTGATGCTATATATCATATTTCATATATTATAAAACTTTACGCAGTACTCGGTGTACAAAATTTGTGCTCGAATCACCAAAAAGTTTTTGTTTGGTTGATTTTCGTGCTCGAAATTTTTATGACCGCAAAGCCTGATCAATATTATCAATCTTCAATATTTTAAGAAAAAGAGTATTTGTGCAAAAGAGATTGCTGTTCTTTAAATGCATTCACTTAATGTTAATGAAAATTATACTCATAAAATTGCATGTTTTGCGACCTCAACTAACAATAACTTTTACACTATAGTCCTTAACGGTATAAAACTAAATTTCGTCTATTAAAAAATCGTTAACAATTGTTACTCTATTATGTATTATTATCACACTGATGGCTGCTACTGTGAGACTTTATGTTCGAAAGTTTCATTGTGTATATGGTGTTTCAACTCATGACACAAAATCACTAATATGACAACTTGATAAAACACAAAACAAAAGGAACAGCGATTTTATTGCTGTTCTTCTTTTCAAATTCATGAGGCCATCAACCAGGGACAAAACTCTAATCCCAATGTAAGTTCAAGAAAGCACCTAGCACCTGTTTGAGCAGAATTTATCCTAGATGTCGACCATGTTATATCTGTATTTGAAGAACACTGGTGCGGGTTAACATCAACAAATTATAACTTATATCTTGCAAAGAAGTTAATACATATCATGGAGTACGTTTAATGTTTAATTGATGTCCACCTGCATATTACCATTCAATCAACAACAATAAGTCAGACTATCACAGGCTCAATAACGGTTCTTGTAAAAAGACATTTATATTAGCAAATAAAAATTGATTGGCAAAAAAAATATTTAAATACGTTTTTCGCACAAGAGGGAACTGTGGATATTTAATGTTACAATAAGACGATCAAGTATATTATACAAACCTTCCATTTCAACAAAATTCCGAAGTAAAAAACTTCGGCCCTCTTGTTTATTCTTCTTTAAATACATGTGTATATTATATTTAACAGTTTATATTTCTAGAGGAGACGATACCTATTTTGATCCATTTACGGGAAACAAAAAGTACTATATGTGTATGAAGATTACAAAAGTATCTGATGATGTTCTATATTACTACCTACTGGCAGGTAAGACTATTGATTACATATGAAAAATGACATACACAAATAACCTAGCAACACAATAGCACTCTAAATGTCCACATTCGATCTTTTAGTGTCTGTACCATACTCAAAGTCTAAACAAAATAATAAATCCAACGTAGACAAACCATCAAGTACATTAAGGTAAATATACAATGCTAAAATGAGCATCTAGCAAGGTGAGTAACTATAGCCAACGGCATATTTCAATATTCTGTTTAGTTAATTATATTTGTCGTATTTTTTTTTAAATTTGAACACATTGAGACAAAACAAAAACGTTTTTAATATCATTATGGTTAAATAAATTCAAAAGGAACCTGTTTTTCAGTGGTTGTCGTTTGTTGGTGTGGTTCATAAGTGTTTCTCGTTTTTATATAGATAAGCCGTTGGTTTTCCTGTTTGAATTGTTTTACACTAGTCATTTTAGGGCCCTTTATACCTTGTTGTTCGGTATGAGCCAAGGCTCCGTGTTGAAGGCCGTACTTTGACCAAAATTGTTTACTTTTTACACATTGTGACTTGGATGGATAGTTGTCTCATTGGCACTCATCCCGCATCTTCTTATTTATATTCAAACGTTTTACCTCATTCCTTAAAACATATTTAAGAGAAGAAAAAACATACGTTACAAATAAAAACTCTTTTTGGCAAAATGGGTATCTTTTGGAAAGATGTTGTAATCGGTAAACTGATAAATCGGCTTAAAATTACTGAAAAGTAAGAATAAACGATAGAGATAATCAAAAGTCGCCAAGTCGAAGAAGGAGATCATCAAAACCGTAAGTCGACGAAAGAGATCATTAAACACTGTAAGTTGACGAAGGAGATAATCAAATACCGTAAGTTGACGAAGGAGATCATCGAAAACCGTAAGTCGACGAAGGAGATTATCAAAACCGTAAGTCGACGAAGGAGACTATCAAAACCGTAATTCGACGAAGGAGATCATCAAAACCGTAAGTCGACAAGGAGATTATCAAAACCGTCAGTCGAAGAAAGTCACACAAGTTGAACACCCAACAGCATTATAAATAAGACAAAGAAAAAGGAACATCATAAAATAAGATTGACGGGCAGTTTAAACAACGCCAAAATCTGATGAACTCATATCCAATAAGTTAAGTTACTCTACTGTAATACTAACATCCTTTATGATCTTGTTGGCGAGTTCAAGCGTATTAAACGTTGCCTTGTGAGACAGAGAAAAAGGGGGCCAATAACATATCCGTGGTCGTTTCTAGCTGTCCATAGAAATCAAAATTCCGATAAAGATTCCCCAGCTTCCTTTTCAGCACCATATCAGTGCGCTTGAATGCAGTTTCATAAAAATGTAAATAACAATGGGAGTCTTATTTACGAAATGTTTAGTTATAATACGAGTATCAGTTTCTATTATGAAGCATTATTATGTTAGAAGACATTCTCTGTGACTGATCCTGAACTCAAAGAGTTATACTAGATTCTTTTATTTTGTCGTTAGAGGCCAATGTAGGTATTCGGCCTTTTACATATATAGAACAGTCCTTGTTGAAAATCACTCCAAATAAAGCGTAACCAAACAATATGTTGTCAGTAAAAAATCAACCACCTTGATGCTCTTTGTTCAAGATGACTTTTATTTACAATCAGTGCTAAGTATGAAATAATAAATTTTGGGCTTATACAACCTTTGGTCTATCGAGAAGCAAGCCACCTGTACTTGATGATCTAAATACAACACGTCTGTATATATATATATATATATATATATTATTAAATCGTGTTGACAAATATTTCGGCTTAACAAATAGCCTTCGTCGGTGTCAATAATTTTAAATTAAGTTAAAATTATTGACACCGACGAAGGTTATTTGTTAAGCCGAAATATTTGTCAACACGATTTAATAACAACATCTTCGTATAATACCATCTTATATTAGTATCGTGGTGCAAATTTTTAGACTTATATATAATTTCTTGTTAGAGGGTCTAAATACAGCACAAACAACATTTTCCAAAAGACCAAAAAATGAAAAGTATATTTTAACAAAACGCATTTGACTAACAGGTCGAACAACAAATGTTCTTAAACCCTGCTGACTGCCATTGGCGATTGCCAAATAAACGGATCACCGATGTAATAAATGGATCTTAATTATAAATTTAATACTAAACAGAAAACAATAAACTTGCGGAAAAGATGGTATACCGCAAACAAAAGGTGCAAAGGTTTTTGTACACCATATCCGGATTTCGACAATTAATGTCTCTTCAGTGATGTTAGGAATCGAAACGGTATTTGGAAAGCCATACAATTTACCTCAATTTAGGATTAACTCTTAAATTTATATATATATATATATATATATATTATATATATCAAAATTGATACCATATTCCAGAGCTTTTCTATAATGATTTCTTTGATAAAGGGTTGCTGCTTACAAGGAAGCTATAATTGAACAATGGGTTCGTCGTGGTAAAGTTAAAATTATCCGTTTGAAAATTTACTGACGTCATCATATTTGGTTGATTGTTAGGAATATCTGTGTCAGAGATGAACATGTATATGTTCTAAATGTCGTCGCCACCATCTCGTCCTCTTTTCCGCGATTGTAACATTGCCGAGTGTGGAGTATAACCTAGTTTGTACTTACCATGAGCAACACGACTGTTGCCACATGTAGAGCAGGATCTGATTACTAATACCACTGTGGAGCATCTGAGATCACCTCCGGTTATTTATGAGGTTCGTGTTGTTAAGTCTTTTGTTCTATGTGTAGTGTAGTAGACTGTTGTTTGTTTTTCGTCTTATTTCATTTTTTTTACAATGGATTTGTCATTTTCCTTTCGATATATAAATTTTTATTGTCATTTTGGTATCTACCTCCTCTTTTTCAATGTTTAATTCATAAATTATGATACTATAAGAACATATTGGTTTCAACTCTTCGTGCAAGGTTGACCTATGCAGACCTTTTGTCACGAGATTACTTTATGAAGGTTTACAGAAACAAGTGTCATACTGATGTAAATCAGTATCATACGTTTTAATCGATTTTATTACCATATGGGTATCATTCACCCTTGCTTTTTATTACATGATTTGAATAATACATTCTGTCAATTCCCAGTTCATGAATTGAGTCATTCTAATAAATTTAAGAGTGTGAAACTCCCTTGTGCAAAGTGAAGTTCTGACCCCTTTTGGGTTTAATTTTTAAACGTTTTATATGTTTGGATTTCTTATATTTAGTCTTGAGTGTACCTAATGCAGTTATATGACTGTAACATGTCTCTTCAACTTCTTGTTTCCAAACTTGATTCACGCCAATCTCGGAATAGGCACTTTCACAGTTACTCTGAGTATCGACTATAACAGAATACATGCAAGCAACTAATTTGTTTCATTTGAGAATTTTGATTGACCTAGCAAAGAGTATCCAGAGAGTGAGTCCAATTATTCATTCAATGAAAGGTAAACTTTTCCTTCAAACACCGTTGAAACCACTTATTAAACAAAACATTTAGATAATAATAGGTATACGACTGATCATGTGTGGTCTAGAAATATAACAACTTATCACCGATGTTACTGTTCAATTTGTTATAATTTTGATTTTAGATACAAATGATGAAGCAGATAGAAAAGAATATACACACCGAACTCAGCACCAGATGTCAGCACTACTCCGACATGCGATTACTGTCAGTTTACCCAGACAATACCTGAAAGCGATTTTCGGGAACTAAGAAAATTAGGTATTGCTTAATATCTAAATGTTTATATAAAAATTGAAACTTAATTTCACACTGCGTAACAAATAAGCCGCGATAGTATATATAATGTTCATATTCATAATGTAATTTAGCGATATGTTCTAGCTGTTAATCTTCGAAACTCCCTTTACAATTCTTAGTACTATTCCTGCTGTGAAAACACCAAGAAAAACTTCAAAAGGTTTTGGAATTTACCGAAATATATTTTTTTGCTGAAAACTACGATATATGAAAAAGAAAATTTTCATTCAGTTATATTTGTAGCGGGTGATTCGATATGCTTTAATCCCTTCAGAATATTTACTCACTTTAGAATATGGATATATTTGTATTGCTAGTGTGTACAATCTTAATTTTGGATATAGTCATTTGAGAAAATGTCAATTTTCGTCCTTTGATTTCCTCTTAAAAATGGGCAAGAGTTCATGTTATAACCACTCGTTTTATCGACATATGGGCTTGTCTTTTAAATATGATAGACTCCTCGATGTTTATACATAGCTTCTATCTTTCAAATACGTTGGATGGTCTACATATTGATGGACTTTACAGACGACAGATAAAAAGAAGCTTTAAGCTATGATTTAGTACTTTAAAGTTTCTGAGATATCTTACAAAGTAGTTATAATGAAATACGAAATAATCAATCAAAAAATGTTAAGAAATCATGAATTCTTTTATTTTATTAAAACAATACTATCGACAATTTTAATGGAATTGTATAAACAATGGCTGAAGAGAGCGTTCAATATAAAATGTTTAGTCGCATTCCTTTTTTCTTCTTTTTAACACTTTTATAATTGTTTTACCATCCCACAAACTATCTATTACATCTTAGCTAAATGAAATAAAACTTTTACAACGTTTACCAAAAGTAAAAGCTCAAAGTTTTCATATAAAATAATAGCTCTTAATCGACTCCAGTGAAAAGAGTTATTATTTACCAAAAATATGAGATAATTAAAATGCTATATATATTTTGTTTTAGAAATTCAAAAGCAATTATTGAAATCAATCGTCAGTCGTATTTTAATGATTATACAATTGCGAAAAAGAAGATATTAAGTTGGCTAGTGCAAGCGATTGACATGCTTTTTTCATTTTTAGATTAAGTTTATATTGTACAAACAAGTTTAGGATTATGTTATTTGCAGAGACTATGCAATTCTGTAAGAATTATTATTTTATATAATCTTTTTAAGGTACAAGTGAAACGTTGACCTCAACTCCTTCTCTCTGTCTGCCATGTGAAGCAACGTGCGAAGAGACTACCACTTCAAAAGACTCAACGCTGGATACGTCCGCCTCACTTAATACAACGACAGCAGTAGTGACGTCAATGCCTTCCTCGACCATTCAAACAACACCAGAAGTATCAACTCCTACAATATCACAATTGTTCACAACAGAAACCGTAACAATAAAAAAAGTAACACAAGAATCCATAACACAAGTAACAACAAAAGGAGCAGGTAATTTAGAAAAGTAAAGAGAAATGTGTTTAAAAAGTCATGCAACAGCGACCCAACTACACGAAAACATGACATCTAGATATATAGAATAAAAACTTTAGTGATACATTAATATAACAACAATGGTTCTGTTGATATAAATTATCGTTGTGTCTGTTATAGTATCAACATCATAATCAGACCTTAAATAATATACTCCTTCTACTTAGCTTATAGTGTATTAAAGAAAAGTTAATAAGAATATTATCAGTGCATCGAAAATTATCACACTAAACCTAAATAACAACATTTTGTCAAAATTAAAATAAGGAGATATGGTATGATTGCCTATGAGACAACTATTGACCGTAGTCCAAAAATACGTGAATTTTATCAACTATAGGTCACCGTTCAACAAAACCCATATGGAATAGTCAGCTATAAAAAATCCTATTATGTTTGTTTATCATTACGAAGCTACTGCCTGATGGTCCTTATATCCGTGTATCATATATACTCCCATTATATGCTAGCAATTTTAAGTATTCAAAAGATTGTCAGTCCAATTTAAATTACACTTGTGAGTGGTTTTGTATTCAATCTGTTTGACTGTATAAATTTATTCATAAGCAATCGACCGGTCAGATAGTTCAGTTTGAACACGGATTGAAGTTGTTAATACTAACAAAAGTGTCCATCTTCAACGACCCAAATGTTGCTATATATAAATATCATATCTCTATGACATATATGTTGTTCACCCTGAGACAACGTCCCTAACAACATCGCTTTTGTTTAGCAACTCACAATACACAAAGTGTCTAACAAAAGAATTCACAAGTTTTCTAGCATAAAGGGTTATTTTCATTCCAGAATATGCTTTTCATTGCTTGCTATATACTTTTAATAACAACGAAGCATACGCTGGGCGTCTGGGGGCATTAAGTGCTACCCTTGTTTGTCCGTCTGTCCGTCCGTCCGTCCGTCCCGTCTATCCGTCGCGTGCGTCCCCAAAATTGGTTTCCGTTCCTAACTTCAGTTTGCCCCAACCAAATGTTATAAAACTTATACACAATGCTTATTTCCACAAAACACGGATCACGTTCGAAATTGGGTGGCGTCACTTTTACCATTCATGAGGTATGCCCTTTATACACGTAAAATTGCTGAATTTTTCATTTCCGTTCTCTGACTTTAGTTTGCCTCAACCAAATGTTATAAAACTTATACACAATGCTTATTATCACAAAAGAAGATCAAGTTTGAAATTGGGTGGCGTCCTTTTACCGTTCTTGAGTTATGCCCTTTATAAATGAAAAAATGCTAAATCAGTCGTTTGCGTTCTCTAACATTAGTTTGCCTCAACCAAATGTTATGAAACTTATACACAATGCTCACAATCACAAAACGGTCTTAACTACGTGAATCCTGCATCTGTATGTGGAAGTTGCCTCATGCATATTTACAAGCGGGGCCTATAGACACATTCTCCATTTATTTTCTTTAATATTTTATTTTAGATAGTGCATGTACGTTTCCATCATATTTAATTGGTCAATGGACTGATGTGACCAAAGGTGCAAATATAACATTCCAGACAGCACCTTCAAAGTTAACAGATTGGAAAGTTAAAATTACGGGTGAAGACTTTAAGGGTCAAACATGTATCCACAACACCGGAAACGTCTATGTTTTTGAGTAAGCAAATCTTTCAACTATTTCTCAATAAAGGAGTAGGTTCACCAATGCTCAATATTGGCCCTAAAATTCCGTGAAATTTAACTTACGTAATGAAAATAGAAATTTGAAGACAAAACATGTAAACTATCTGACAAATACAAATTCAACAGGCTCTGACGTATTAAAACAATCGTAGTGTCGTTATGACGTCATAATTTTGCATTCTAATGAAGAAAATCATAGTTTTTACTAAATTTTATTTGTTTCTGCTTCAAACGACATTGGCCACATGCAAGGACCACCATAATTTTTGTTAGGATGTGTATCTGACCCATATTCTTCTTTTTATAACATTTTATTTTGGTCGAAGGTGTGGCCAATGTTTTTCATAAGGAAATAGACCTTACAAATGCATTAAAGCAGGAAATTTGGCTAAAACCTTGAAAAACATGATACTTTTGAAGCCATCAATTTTGTTGAAACAAACAACAGACAACAAAAGTGTTTAGATTAACTAAATTTGCATATTTAAGATCGTAAATATAGGTTTTACATATGATATTACAGTTTGATTTTAGGGCCATTATACATTTAAAATCAGTTTAATGTTATTAAGACACATTATTACAGTTTTGCTCTCTTTCTATCTCAAAAGGACAAACACATTTAGTTTATTTTGTTAAGACATTTCCCAAATTTTTGGATCAGATCAATATCATCAACCTTTAATGTTCGGGAATGAAAAGAATATTTGAACAACACAGAATTCTGTCATTTGGAGCACCTGAGATCACCTTCATTTTTAGGTGGGGTTCGTGTTGATCAGTCCTTAGTTTTCTATGTTGTGTTTTATGTACTGTTGTTTGTATGTTGGTCTTTTCATTTTTGCCATGGCGTTGTCAGTTTATTTTCGAATTGTGAGTTCAAATGTCCCTTTGGTATCTTTCGCCTCTCTTTTCAATACATCCACTTAATTTTGTTGACAATGATACGCATTGAAATTGCAGGTTTTGAAATATCGAATCAACTTTTACACTAAGGTCTGAACGGTATAAAACTGATTTTGTCTAATTAAAAACTCTTCGACTTAATGACAATTCCCTTTATTATTTCTTTTGGAGAAACAATAATACTCTAAAATATTTTACTCCTCGCCACATCATCCGTTTGTTCGTGAAACTTTTGTTATTACCTTTCCTCTTTGACCGTTTGCCTGAAATTGTTAACAATATGTAGAGTTGTTTGTCAGTATATATAGGAACTACACTGCCACCTTTGTTTGATTACTTTTGATGGTGTTATGGGACGTTGACAGTGTTTGGCTTATTGTGCATTATGACACTTTGTAAAAGCTGCATCTGTGATACTTTATGTCCGAAAGTTTCATTGTATATACTCTTGAGACAAAATCACTACGAAAACATAAATAAAAACATAAACGGCTTGTATAGCTGTTCTTCATTTCAAATTGACGAGGCCTTTAGCAAGGAACAAAACCTATCGCCTCAATGTAAGTTCAAGACGCCCCTAGTTCCAGTTTGAGCAGAATTTTTGCTAGATGTCGACCATAATAATCTATACTTGAAGAACACATCTGCGGTTTAACACCAACAAATTATCACTTGTATTTGGCCAAAAAAGTCTTTATATCATGGTGTTAAGTACGTTTAATGTTATTGATGTCTGTCTGCATATTGCTTTTCAATTAACAACAAATAATTCAGACTATTACAGGCTCAATAATGATATTTGTGAAAAGACTTTCACATTTGTATTAGCAATCAAAATTAATTGGCAAAACTTGTTTTAAATACGGCTTCAGGATAAGATGGAAAGTGGATCCCGGAGATTCAATGATTCAAAGAGATCATCAAATATATACAATTCCTCCATTTCTACAAAATTCACAAGAAGAAAAACTATAGCTTTTTGTTTATTCTACTTGAAATACAGGGTTTATTATATTTAAACATTTATATTTCAAGAGGAGACAATACCTATTTTGACCTATTTACGGAAACAGAAAGTACTATATGTGTGTGAAGATTACAAAAGTATCTGATGATGTTCTATATTACTACCTACTGGCAGGTAAGACTATTTGTTACTTATGAAAAATGACATACACCAATAATCCAGAAATACATTAACACTCTAAATGTTCACATTCGGTCTTTTAGTGTCTATGTAATATTAAAAATGTGATATAATTGCCAATGATACAACACTCCAC
Organism: Mytilus coruscus; assembly: GCA_017311375.1. Taxonomy (NCBI): domain Eukaryota; kingdom Metazoa; phylum Mollusca; class Bivalvia; order Mytilida; family Mytilidae; genus Mytilus; species Mytilus coruscus. Next base: position 30,864,067 of record CM029597.1, on the reverse strand, counting down.
CAGAGACCAAATGACGTAAAATTTAGCAACTATAGGTCACCGTATACCATACTCAAAGTTAAAACAAGAAAAATTAATCGGAGACAAACTAAAAGTGCATAAAGTTTATTACTTAATGCTAAAATTAACATCTATGTGGGAAAAGAGAGGCGAAAAGTACCAAAAGATATACAAACTCGAAAGTGAACTGACATTGCCTTGGCAAAAACAAAACAAATACCAAAAGACAACAACAGTATTCAAAAAACAACATGAAAACTAAAGACTGAGCAACACGAACCTCACCAAAAATCGGGGATGATCTCAGGTGCTCCGGAAGGGTAGGCAGATCCAGCTCCACTATGGCCAACGGCATATTTTAATATTCTGTTTAGGTGATTGTATAACATTTGTCGTAAGTTTTAAAATGTTAACATTTTGAGACAAAACCAAAAAGTCATAAATGTCATTATGGGTTAACAGATGCTTAGGGTTTTTTTTTTCAACAAAAAATCAAAATTTTGTCAAAACGGGTAACTTCTGAACAGATCGGTCGACGGATAAATCAGCTTGAAATTACTGAAAAGTATAACCAAACGCAGGAGATTATTAAAACCGCAGGTCGAAGAAAGTCAGAAATGTTGCACGCTAAGCATCATTATAGTAAGACAAAGAAAAAAGTACTCGAAAAAACAAGAATGTAAGGTAATTTAATTTGAACCCAATGAACTCATATCTAGTAGGTTGTTTGTGGCAAGTTCAATTGGATACTTAATGCCAGATAAAAGGGCAACATAGACAAATGGAACATACCCGTGATCCTTGCTAGCCGTCCAAAAGATCAAAATTACCATAAAGATTCCTGAGCTTCCTTCTCAGCACTATAAGCAGTGCGCTTGAATACAGTTCCATAAAAGGGGTAATAACAATGGGAGTCTTTTGAACGAAAAGTCATGTTATCATGCGAGCATAAATTTCTAGGTGTAAGTGATTGTATGCAATTTTTCTAACTGTATCTAAGGTATTCTTTATCCAAATACGGTGTGAGACATGTGATCAGCATATAGTTCTCTAATGATGTATTATTATGTTAGAAGACATTGTCTAAGGCGGATCCTGAAGTCAAAGAATAATATCAACTGCTTTTTATTTTGTCGTGCGATGCTACTGTTAGAATTCAGCCTTTACAAATACAGGAACTATATACAGAATAATAAGCTGCAAACAGAAGCCAAATCTGTGTTGGAAATCACTCCAAATAAAGCGTAAACAATATGTTGTCAATAAAACATCAACCATCAACCATCTTGATGCTCTAAGTTCCAGATGACTTTCAGGGCTCTTGTTTTCAAACAGTATAAAATAATAATTTTCTTACTTATACAACATTTGGTCTGGGTATTGGTTTTGCTCATTGTTGACGGCCGTATGGTGACCTTTAGTTATTAAATTCTACGCCATTCTTTCTCTGGTGGAGAGTTGTCTCATTTGCAATCACACTACGTCTTCTTATTTTTATATTCTTGCTCCTTTTGGATTTAATGCTATAAACATTTTATACTGTTTGGCTTTGCAAATATTCGGTCTTCAATGTACCTAATACATATATTTCTATAGTTTGATATATATCTTCACCTTTTGTATCTTAACTTGATTCATGCCGATCTCGGAATAGGCACTTTCATAGTAATTCTGAGGCCCGGCTTTGATAGAATACATGCAAGTTATTTGGAAAAAAGCTCATTTTGGGAATTCTGATTGACCTAGTATCTAGTATCCAGTAGAGTGAGGTAGGATCCAATTATTCATTCAATGTAAGCTTTTCACTTATACACCGTTGAAACCACTTATGAAATAAAACATTTCGATATTAATAGTTATACGATTGATCATTATGTGTGGTCTAGAAGCATAACAACTAATCCACGAAATTACTTTTCAATTTGTTATAATTTTGATTTTAGATAAAAATTCTGTCGCAAATAATGAAAGAATTTACACACCGAACTCAGCACCAGATGTCAGCACTACTCCGACATGCGATTACTGTCAGTTTACCCAGACAATACCTGACAGCGATTTTCGGGAACTAAGAAAACTGGTATTGCCTACCATTTAAATGATAATATAAGAAATTGATACTGATCTTAAACATAAGTAATGTTGAGAGTAAGGATGATTTTAAATAATATTGTTTTTATAATCAACATTCATCGTTTTGAATGTCACATTTATTTTAAACAGAAAATATTTATATAGAGAACGCAATGTAGCGTTACAGTGGCTGTTTTCACAAAATAGTTATCCTGAAATGTTCATGACTTATGAGTATTTTTATCTTATTAATAATATTTTTATGAAATGAATCGCAGATAAGCCTGATTCCTAATGGTAACCCAACTACATTTAAAAAGTCTCTATTAATTGTTTTAAAATGATATACTCTTATTAAAAAACTGAGATCTATAAGAACGGAACAAATGCAGAATGATCTGCAAAGGATAGATATATATATAATCAATCACGAATTCACGAAATATATTCTTTAAAAACACGTGTATCTACCACTTTCTTATAAATCAGTAGAATGAAACACAGACTACCGTCTTGAATAAAAGAAAAGTATGCATAAAGGATCGGAAGGATGTCAAACTCAAAATTGCTCAGTCTAAAAAGTTGTAAAACATCAGAGATATAAAAGGTACTCAGAGCTGTATCCAATTTATGAATAAAAAGTGAAGAAAACGGGAAAAGAGAAATACTTGATAGTACTAGAACATTACTTTCAAATTACAATTATATTTTAGAAACAAGGTAAGTAATCTGTTCTTTTTTATTCCAGGTTCTATTCTTTTCTGCAAAGAATGACCTTTTGCTTTATCATTTCAAGGTACAAGTGAAACATTACCTTCTACCCCATTCCTTTGTTTGCCATGTGAAGCGGCGTGCGAGGAGACTACCACTTCACAACAAACAACAATAGTACCATCATCCTCGCATGTTACAACGATAGATGTAGTCACGACAAAGCCTTCGTCACTACTACAAACAACATCGGAACTATCAACTCCTACAACATCACTGTCTTTTACTACAGACATAATAACAGAGTCTACAACAGGAAAAGCGTCATCAACAATTGAATCAAATACTTCACAACAGACAAAAATGGATTTATCAAAATTACAAACAAGTACGACAGAGGACAGAATGACAGAGGCATCGACAACACCAACAGTATCAGTTACAGAGCATAAAATATCACAACAAACGTCAATATTCACAACAAACACTGTGATATCAGACACTGTAACAACAGAAACTGTTTCAACATACAAACCAACTACAATTACATCGGAATTTGTAACAACATCTGCTAAAGTTGTAGCTGCATCAAAAGATATTTTAACGACAACTGATGAGTCGATCTTGACAACACAGCAAGAAATATTTAAAACTACCGCAAAATCGTCGGGAACAGGTATGAATAATTATGTGATATCCAATAGTTTTTAATACTAGTATTTTAATTCGTTTTTGTGATCAGGAGAACTAAGTGAGGCATACCAAACTTCTTAATTAGAAATATACCAAGAAATTTATAAAAATAGGAAATAGCTTGAGAACGAAATGTGTTAAAAACATATTTGGCAAATTAGTCAAATTCAAACTTTTTCCACAAATTTACGATGCAAAAAGAAACTGTTGGTATATGTCAAAGAAACAGCCCAATGAAAATAAAACAATTAAAGTCATCTTTATATGGTTTCAAAGTAGTTGTACAATATGGGTAAAATTTAAGATTCAAAAGTAGGAACAGTATATAATTATTGTGAGACCACTTTTACAAATTAGTTCAAAAATATGTTTTCAGGTTGTAGGTGTGTTTGATTTGTCAATTTCATTTCAATTAATTACCTCTGCTCATTTATAATTAGATTGTTTACGTGTGTAATTCTATCATACCATTATGATTTAATCGATTAAAAAAAAAAAATTCAACAAATAATTCGTATTATATGTTTATATATTTATTAAGGATATCATAATCTTTGATTTTGATGTGTATTTTTGGGGAGTGCTACAGAAGGTGTAAAAATAAACTTATTCGGGTCAGATCTTTGAGATGTTCCTCTCATCATGCTTTTGTAACAATGGTATTGTATTGTTTTGATTAAAACGAAATTGACAAATCAAACGTACCTACACCATGCTTGTGAATTAGCTTATAATTGACACTATATTCTAAATTTAGATTGAAAACATATTTCTAAACTGGTTTCACAATGTTTATGCACTGTCCCTACTTTTGATTGATACAAATGAGTTTAGTGAAAGCAGCAACAAACTTCGTTATATAACTTACATGCTTCGTTAACTGAAAATTAAATTTATCAAATGAATGCAGTCCCGTCATATTTCTATTGCAGGGTCTATAGTTGACAACAATACTGAAGGACTAACCGAATCCAGCATTTTACTCATTACAGCAAGCAGTATATCTGGTGTTTTATTAGGTCTGGCTATTATAACACTAGGTTTATGTTTAATTCGCCATAAAACGAACATAGTAAAAGGCCATACGGCTCAACGACGTCTGCATCATCAAAGAGACAGAGATTATTTCAATCCACTTTGAGTAGGAACATCTTGGAGAGTTTACAGACAAATTGCATTGACGAACATCTTGGAGAGTTTACAGACAAATTGCATTGACAATCATAATTGAAGATGTTTTGAAAAGAGGAGGATTGTTAGCTTTAAATGAATACGTGACTAAAGTCGTCGATATTATTACAGAATCAAATGCGCTACCGTTTTCCTGTGTATAAATGAACGGTGTTTCTCGTTTCTCGTTTTTATTTGTTGGTTTTCCTGTTTGAATGGTTTAACACTAGTCATTTTGGGGCCCTTTATAGCTTGCTGGTCGATGTGAGCCAAGGCTCCGTGTTGAAGCCCGTACTTGACCTATAATGGTTTACTTTTACAAATTGTGACTTGAATGGAAAGTTGTCTCATTGGCACTCATACCACATCTTCTTATATCTATGTAACGAGGATTTCTACTTTTAAAATGAAGTTCTGAATGTAGATATCATCACCTTGTTTAATTCAACAGTCATTTCAATCAGTTCAATAGAACAAACTGTAAGATATATAATAGATATTTTAATGACTTTCACTGAAACCAGCTTTAATGAGTAAAACACTGTGTACGATATGAGTAGGAAAAATGTCATATAAAACATTAAAGTTTACCAACTTTATTGCACTAAAAGCGCATTTTGACAATAACATCTCTTTAGTAATGCCTGAAGCCAAATTATTTGAAAATACAAAACCATATACAAACTCTGTACCGCAAAGGACCAAAGGTATAGCAAAATTCGGACAGTGAATACTTAATATATACACAGACATATGCGAGGATATGAAATGTGCCAAATATATTTATCATAATAGCTTTTATTTGTTATTGAACTACATATTTTTTATTTATATTGCTATCATTATTTAATGTTAAATGTGATTAATCTAACGAGATCGTTAATATATACCTATCTTTTGAAAACATACTTTTGCATATTTATTTTTGAAAATTAGTTGTCGAGACGGACATATTTTTCTATATCTGCTATAAATTATGAGAAGAAAATGTTACTTGTATTGTCCTGTCAGAAAGAGATTGTGGTGTTAGCATGACTTATTTACAGATTGATACATTTGTGCCTATATTTTACAATAGAATTTAAGACAATTAAATGACTGTACAATTTTAAGACCAGATGAAGGTTTTAAAATATTTGTATTTAAGATTATAAAGTAAAAGTTCAAAGCTTTCAAAACTTTTTTGATTTATTGAAAATTTGAATTTTAACTGGACTCAAGGGTCAGTTATCTCTTCTGCAGTATCTGTGTTTTGAGTAAATTTAGATTTGCTCAATCTTTGGTGTTTACGTAATGTTTTGATGACTGTTTTTGTCGTTTCGTCGTTTTCTTTTGGGCATACTATTGTCTGTAACTTTTCTACCTTTGATATTGAAGTCCCTATCGTTATTCTACGTTAAATTTCCAAAACTTTAATTCAAATATGACGCTCTTATTTTGTTTTGTAAACAAAGCCATGTTCAAATAATGGACTGGCATAGGAATTGATTAGTAGTTATGAATGAATTAATTTTTTACAAAAGTTGATTTACATTTTATTTAATTTTGTTAGTGCAAATTCGTAACATGAAATCACTTTTCTCTTCTGGATTGATAAAGTCCTGCTCTCTCGTTATATAATGATCAAAAGATTTTCTATAATATGAAAAACTGAAATGAATTAACTGAACTATATTTGAAGCCATAGAATACACCATATCTTTGTTTTACATTCCTCGGTATAACATGAGACATTCCGGATTAAAAGTGCACATTTTTCATTGTTTTTTACACCATTTCGAATTTTCGATACATCATTCATTTTTCTCCATTACAACAGATCCCATTCTTCATTGCACCATTGCAAATAACTTATTTTACACGTTTATTTAAAAGTTCAAATGCTGTAGTATACCAATATTGATTTTGAATACAAAATAAAGATTCCATTTGTCCTGGTACAATGGAAAGCAAAATTGAAGTAAAAGAATTGTATTATATGATCTTCTATTGAAACGAGACCACGTTCGGCGATATTGTAAGCATTCCCATTATTTTTGGATAATTTTATTTGTTGGATTGCTGTCTCATTGACAAATGGATCTCAACTCATTTATTTAAATTGTTTGCAGAATAAGCTACATATGGTTTGTCATTTTGTTCCTCGGAATTTGTTATCCAAGAGAATTTTGTTTAAAATCTACTCTCAAATAATTACATATAAAATTTGGAATACTTTTAAGTATATAACAAAATACTCTCCAAAGTTTATATGGTTTTGTTTATTTACATCTTTTTAGTAGGCATCAACGCGTTTTAGATAAATGTTTGGTGAACATTGTGACTTACCGAATAAGACTTACCACCGGGTTTGTACTTACACGAGCAGCACGACTGATGCCACATGAGGAGCAGAATGTGCTTACCGTTTCGGAGCACATGAGATCACCCCAGGTTTTGATGGGTTCGTGTTCCTCCGTCTTAAGTGATTTATGTTGTGTTTTGTGTACTGTTGGTCTTTTTAGCCATGGCGTTGTCAGTTTATTTTCGACTTATGAGTTTGAATGTCCATTTGGTATCTTTTGCCTTTCTTTTGTCCTCAATGAAAACTGGAAAGGTGAAACAGAGAAAATAGGAAGATAATGATTTTCAATCACTGGTATATATATTCATTTTTCTACTGTAATGAAGATTTTGTCCTCTATTAATTCTTGAAAGAATCATACTTGCATCGGTCAACCAAATGAAAAATGCTATGCACTGCACACACAATCAGGTATGGAGACATCTTAAAATGAAGGTTTTCAGTACTCGTGCATCACTTCGATACAAACGCCATTTGTCTTATCCATGCGATTTTTAAAACAAACATCTATATCCAATCCAAACTAATCTGCGGTAAAAGATACACAAGTGGTTGGGCATTTGTCGTTTTTGGTGATTTATATAGACTACGCCTTTGCTGATCAGGACATATTTATTTAAATGCATAAAATAGAAATACTGTGCTTCTACATGTAGGTCAATTGAATGTTCAAATCATGCAGTCACAATAGATTGTAAAATAAAACAACCAGACTGATGACATATTAGCTTATCCTTTTTCATATATATAATTCTTTATTTTGTATTTCTTCATCCCATACAATAATTATATGCATTTTTCTATTAAGAAAGGATACAATACATGTGTTATAATTATGACCTGTCAGTGTCAGCGCTTACATTATATCAACACAAAGAAAACAACATTAACTTATATTCATATAAGATTAAATTGATATTAATGGAATAGATTATTATTGACGCAACATACTTGTACGCAAAACATATAGTGACATATTTTGTTGTTAATTTCTCTACAAATGAAGAAAATGTACATTATTGTTTACATAAATATACATATCAATCAAAGACTGGAAATCCTATCAAAAAGTATCTAAACTCCAGCTATAATAACATAGTACCACATATTTAAGTCTTACATACATATCTATCTATAGGATACCCTAACCACTGTCCATTTGTGATGTACATCCAGTTGTGTTACACATTTATTTACAGTAATGTATGAGTTATCTTTCTTGTATCATAAAATTATTTGTTCAAATATTTTCCTTTTTTTCTATTTTCTCACCTATTGCAGGAGAACTCTGAAAGGTGGAAGATAATTTTTAATAATGTAATAATTTTTGACTTCCTAAGTGCTATCTTAACACAAGGTAACAGTGAGTTCAATCTAAAAGAATAAATATAGTACTTCATGAGAACAATGAAAAATTTCCTAAGAGGATGTTTTCTTTTGATATCAGAAGCTCATAATTACAATCTGATTGTAATATATCAATTAGTTGAAGCCAAAAACTTTTGACAATGAAACATTCCCAAAAAAATATGTTCTATTGTCTCTTTCGTTTCATTGCAAAACTACATAGGTGTGTTTCTTTAAGTTTACACTTATATAGCAGGTCATTTGTGCTTAAAATTCTGTGCAGAATTTTGTATTGAAACATTATCAGTTTATTACTTAAAGTACACTTGAAAGGATGCATATAGAGAAGATCCCAGTGATCTATTTCCATATGCAAAATTTCTTTCCATTTATTTTGTGATTTTATGGGGTTTTCATGATAAACAGACAAAAATAATTTATAAAAATATGGGCATGATCTCTGATTTGTTTTCAAATACTCTAAATGATCAAAAATAATATTGATTTGATATGGTCCTTCCCACTAATTAGGATCATATGATATATACCATGAAGTCATTTTGGTCATAGAGTGCATTTCTCAGTTTAGCCCAATTTAGAAGGATGTCCTTCCAAAAAATCAAAAGATACTGAAAATGGTTTAATACTATCCTTATTCATCACCCACATTTTTTCGAACTATGTTTTCTATATTTATCATTGAAAAGAATTTTCCAAGGAGAAAGATTAAAAGGGTCTAATAATTTACGGATCCGTCATTTTCAGTGCATAACAGAAGGATTCAATATGAGGCATCTTTAGTCCACCAGTATCATATAATCCAATTAGAACATTTTCCACATGGGGAGCAGGATCTGCTTACCCTTCCTGAGCACCTTAGAGCACCCCTAGTTTTGGTGGGGTTCGTGTGCTCGGTCTTTGGTTTTCTATGTTGTTTTGTGTACTGTTGTTTGTTTGTTTGTATTTTTTCTTTTTAGCCATGGCGTTATCAGTTTATTTTCGACTTATGAGTTTGAATGTCCCATTGGTATCCTTCGCCTCTCTTTTCTTTTGATTTTATCTGGTTTATCATTCCATAGAAACTAAAAATAAATATTTCAATTTTTCTTCAAATTTTCAAAGGAAGGATTTGGCAATATTGTTTATCACTGAATGAAAATTGGCAATGCTAAAGACTTTATGACTGTTATTTTTCCTAGGTATGAAAGATCTTGGTAAATCCAAGTATTTAATAAGGTCTTTATCTTTTCAATTTTCTTCAAAATTATATGCAGTCTTGTCGACAAACAAAAAGATCAAGTTTATACCTAAAATTTAAATTTCCTGTTTGCTTCCATTTTAATCTTTCTGCTAGGTGAAATATTTCTTTTGAATGTACTTTTGAGCCAATCCATATGGCTTCTGTTTTTTAATAGTTTGCTCGTAGACCTGAACACTCGGAGAACTTTTCTAGAATATATAGGGACTGTTCTAATGACTTTTCATCATCATTTAATGTTAATGTTGAGTCATCTGTATACTGACTATGCTTTGCTCATTGTTGAAGGCCGTACGGTGACCTATAGTTGTTAATTTCTGTGTCATTTTGGTCTCTTGTGGACAGTTGTCTTATTGGCAATCATACCACATCTTCTTTTTATATAAGCAAATACTTAGAGTTGTCTATCTTAATACCATTAATTTGTGTTGTTTTTCATTGCTGCACTCATTAGTTCTAAAGCCAATATAAAAGGTAGGGATAAAGGATCCCTTGACGGACACCTCTTTCTATAAGAAACTAGAACAATGACCATTATTTATAATACAACTTTCAAAAGATTTGACTCTATTACAGAAATCAGAACCAAAGCCTAAGAATTCAAGTGCTTTATTTAGAAATGACCTTTAAAGAGTACCAAATGCTTTTTCAAAATCTAAAAGGAGTAAAAGTCCAGGTATATTTTCTCCTTCATTTTTTTCTATTAAGTCAAAAATAAGACCTTGTACATTCCCCAATGTATCTACCTTTGATAAATCCTAACTGTATTTCACTTATAATATGTGTGAGCAAAGGTTTTATTCTGTTTGCAATAGATGAGGAACATATTTTCATATCAACTTTTAGAAGGGTGATAGGTCGCCAGTTTTTTTAAATAAAACTTAGATTTCCTTCTTTTGGAATGCATGTAACAATGCCTTGTCTATGCGAAATGGATAAAGAGCCTTCTTCAAAGCTATAGTTAAAGGAATTAAATAAATAGAACTTAAGGTCATTCCAGAAAAATTTATAAAACTCGGCTGTGTACCCATCCACCCTGGTGATTTATCATTTTCATGTTTTTAAAGCGTTTAGACATTCTCGAGTTGTGAATTTCCTTCTGCTTTAAATATTTATTTTACCGATAAACAATTGATAAATGAGTTATTTCTGTTGAAAAAATGTTTTCATGTTCCACGTTACAAAATGCATTTTTAGATATGTACAAATTTTGTAGAATTTTCTCTGTTCTTCCAATATTTCAAATTGATCAAAGATTTAGACCCAATTTTCATTGATGACTTCAGGAATAATTTTTCATTGTAATGTCTTTTTTCTAAATTTAAAAGTAGTTTGTACATTTCTCTCCTTCCGCTTCCCATTTTGCTTTTGCTCTTGCAATTATATAATTTATTTTTATTTTCTTAAAGTTTTAAACTTTTCTATATGTTTTGAATTTCAGTTTTAGTTCCTTATCTATGTTCTAGTCATATCTATTTTGTAAAATGTTTAATTGTTGTTTAAATTCAGATTCTTTCCTTTGACTTTTCTTTTTAAATATGAAGTATAACAGATAGTTTTCCTCTTACTGCACATTTCAATAACTCCCAAAATATATGGGGTTCTACAGAAAATTCTTCCCAGTATCTGATTTTGAAAGGTTATATTGATTAATAGTGTATGATATACACTTTTAAATCTCAGCAACATAATAAGTGTCATCTAGTAAGCTATTATTGAATTTCCAAGTACCCCTACCCTTTATTGGTTATAAAATTTCAAACAGAAAAACAGGAGAATGGTCAGAACGGTAGCTAATATCTATATCAGATTTATTTACTTATGATTCAAAATCAGTGGATATCAAAAGAAGTCTAGTCGATTTTGTTTATGTTCCAGGCCTCTCCATGTATATCTTTTCTTGTCTGGGTTATTTGCTCTCCAAACTTCACTAAGTCCAAAGAGTTCTTTACTTCTTTTAATTTTGTGTGCGCTTTTATATTATTTATTGTTTTATAATTAAGTATGTCAATTTCATGATCTTGAATTACATTCCAGTCCCCGCCATAATGACTGAAGAGTTTTGAATATTTGAAATTACCTCCTTAACTTCTGAGAAAAAATCTGGATTATCATTATTTGGGCCATATATACCAGCTAAAGTTACTCGAAACTCACGAATGGTCATATCTAAAATTATATAATTTTCCTTTTATGTTTGTATTCTTTATGAACAATAAATTTGAATTTATTATTCAGAAGTATAGCAATTCCCCTGCTGTGTCCGATAAACGAGCAAAATACGCTTGGTACCCCATTTATTTCTCCATTTATTTTCCCTTTCTTTTGTGCAATGGGTATCACATAAAATAGTTATATCATATTTTATTACATCCATCAAAAATATCTTTACGCTTTACCTCCTCTGACAGTTCCTGCAATTAAGAGCTCATATAGTAACTGCCATAGAACTAAAAACTTCAAACTAAGTTGCATATATACATGTTATCACATAATTCAATTGCTTAAATAAATATTATATACCTATATGGAGTTATTTTCTTTCAGAACGATAGGTCATTCTTTCGAAGAATCAACCCGAACGATACCAAGTTTCAATGAAATATGCTTCAAGGCATGAATCTCTAGACAGTTATTTGAATTAAATTATGAATACTGTTAATATTCGAATATCTCATTTTGAAAACAATTCTGAAATTGATAATAGGGTCCATGATATTCCCATTTCTAGAATAAAAATAAACCCCAAGTACTCGCAGAGCGGTTTGTGTTCGTTCCGGCAGACAAGGCACCCAATAATGTAGTGGTGGTATGACGCATATACTACACGGAAGTTCTTCAAAACGAAATTATCAATTCCTCTACATTCAGGTCCGTACGCACCACTGAGAGTCAAATCGTTAACAAGCATATCACTGCCACTACCCAGCTTAAAGCCTCTTCCGAACATTTGAAAGTCCCTACCATGTACTGGTTACCGAAATTACACAAAAAAACATTTAAATTCCGTTTCATCTCCGCATCTAGTAAGTGTTCTACTACTAATCTATCAGTGCTTCTTACTACCTCCCTTACTACTATCAAAGAACTGGTTATTAACTTTTGTAATAAAGCTTATGAAAATAATGGTATTAATTATTTTGGATTGTTAAAATTCTTTAGAGGTTTTAGATAAAATACATGCTTTTGATGGTCCTTTTAATTCTGTTGACAGTTATGATTTTCTACTTTCTACACTACACTTCCACACAATCTAATAAAGAAAAGTTTTCATATTTACTAAAATGGTCTTTCGAAAATCTCATTGTAAATTTATTTGCTGTAACTCGTTTAAAGCCTTTTCTGTAACGAAAAAGGAAAGTATGCTAGATACACTTACTGGAAATGTGAGGATATGATTGAAGCTTTAAATTTTCTCCTAGATAACATATATGTACGTTTCGGCGATAAAGTGTATCGTCAGGTAGTAGGTATTCCTATGGGCACTAACTGCGCCCCTTTAATAGCAGATTTATTCCTGTATTGCTATGAATCTCAGTTTATGACCAAACTTAGTAAAGACACATCATTGTTACATTTGGTTGATACATTCAACAATACCTACCGTTATCTGGATGATATTTTTTCGTTAAATAATCCAGAGTTCTCTAAATATACTACCGAAATTTACCCAAAAGAACTTACTTTAACTAAATCTAACATAAACAGCAGCAGTTGTCCTTTTCTAGATTTAGACATTTCAATTTCTAAAGGGAAACTCCATACTAAAATTTACGACAAAAGAGACGATTTTTCATTCCCTATTGTTAATTTTCCTTTTTTAGACGGCGATGTGCCTTTGGCTCCATCATACGGTGTTTATATATCCCAACTCGTTCGGTATGCCCGTGTGTGTAGTGATGTCATAGATTTTAACGAACGTAATCAATGCATCACTGGTAAATTATTAAGTCAGGGATTTCGTTACCATAAATTACTTAAAACTTTTACTAAATTCTTTCATAGATACAAAGATTTGATTAGTAAATTTGGCTGTACCTGTAGAAAACTTATTAAAATGGTATTTCACATCCTAAATTTTACGGTAATATTGTACTTAAAGCGCGGAAATCACTATGTGATCCGTGTAAACTCATCAAACCTTTAAACAAACTTATTAGTAAGGGTTATCGTATCAATGTTGTAATTAGATCTCTGAATATAGTTTACATAGGCACTTATATCGATTTTGTCATTAGCAAATTAAAACATAACTAAATTTGTATTTTATTTTCAAACGGGATGTTTAGAGACACACACACGTTCATTTTTATCTATAAAGAAGTCACCCTAACTATCCTACTACCTGTCGATACATTTATTTTGGCATTGCACAAGTCGTGTCTTTTTACTGTTCATGACGTTAAAATACTAAATCCCTGGGATGTGTTTTAGTTGATTTTAGTCTCTGATGCATGATTTTTTATTATTAATTGTTTTGGCTTTTAACTAGCTGTCAGTAACTGCGAGTACTCTCAAATCGTACTTTCTTGTTAATTTGACCTGTTGATACTATTTGTAATGCTTTTTTGTTATTTAATGTTAACATGGATCTTGTCTATTTACCAGCTTTGATTATTTGGAATTACTACAAATTTTCACTTCTTCGTACTATGAACATCAAAATTATTTCAATTTATATCTAATCAATGCTTGCACCTGTACAGGAAGTTTTATCTAGCACTAATTGTATAGTTTTATTGTTGATATTCACCCTATATGTACCAAGTGTTAGATTAGTTTTATTGATATTAAAGAAATTTATTGGTATTCCTACATTTCACAGTGGTATCATACTTTAACTTTGTTTAAACCTGTTTATTTACTTTTGACCTGAATTATTTATCCCTTATAATTTTAATTAACTATGTATTTTCATTCAGGTATCACAGATCAAATTTATTCGTTCGTTGTGTGTTAATTTACGTTTTTGATTGAGTTAAGCCTTCCAATTGATATTTTATATTGTCTTTCTATGTTGTGATGTTATACTATTGTTTCAGAAAAGGAGAAGGTTTGGTACCATTGAAACGTTTAATCCCGCTGCAAATGTTGGCACCTGTCCTAAGTCAGGAATCTGATGTACAGTAGTTGTCGTCTGTTTATGTAGTTCATACGTGTTTCTAGTTTCTCGTTTTATATAGATTAGACCGTTGTTTTTCCCGTTTAAATGGTTTTACACTTGTAATGTTTTGGGCACTTTATAGCTTGCTGTTCGGTGTGAGCCAACGCTCCGTGTTGAAGGCCGTACCTTGACCTATAATGGTTTTCTTTTATAAATTGTTACTTGGATGGAGAGTTGTCTCATTGGCACTCATACCACATTTTCCTTATCTATGAAATAATGATCTGTGTAAGGTCATTATTTCCTTGATAAAAATGCAAACTATAATTTACTTAAACATTTAATTCGTTTGATAGTTTGTTGTTGCCAATTGGGGAATTTATTTTTTAATGTTCCATCTTTGATAGGTTTAAGGCAGAAACAATCCTTTCCTCCATATATTAGACTGAAATACAAAAATCGTCATTGACGCGCATTTTAACTTTCGAAACAAATAATGTGAAGTTTTGTTAATTTATCGCTACAATAAAGGGACATTATCATATATGTGAGATGAATTTAAAATGCAAAACTTTTCATAACACTTTTAAAACAAGCCAGATTTAACACATTCGTGTGTAGGATTTTGAAAATCTTATTGATTTACACTGAATTGGAAATCATACTTTGACCTACATGTATGTATGGATCGATATGAAATTACTCTCTCGGCTTCAAAATTGTAACTATACAAAGGAATAAATAAGAGACAAAATCATATAATTGTATTGTAATAATAAAAGAACATTACATATAGATACATCGATCCCTTGACCATATTCATTTGGATTTATTTTGACTTACCAAGCTAAGCAACAGTTGTGTCCCTTGGTCTATCAAACGTCCGGTATTCGTTTGAGTCGAACCACGGGTATCTCGAAATATTTCTCTGGACCGATTGACCTTTTAATATACAAAAGTGAACTTACAATTTAAACTAATTTTGAAGGGTGCAAACTCATTACCTAAATCACTTTTTCTTTTGGATCGATAAAAGCTCGCTCTCTCGTTATAGACTGATCGAGAGATGTTTTCCAATCTGAAAAACTGAAATGAGTTACACAATTTCCAATTCTCCATGTAGTATTCTTCGTTCTCCATTAAACATTTTCCAAGTCTTCATTTGCACCATTGCAAATCCTTTATTTTACACGCTTTATTTAAAAATTCACACGCTGTAGAATACCAAGATTAAGTTTAAATATGAAAATAAAGATTCCATTTGTCCCGGTTCAATAAAAGACAAAATTGAAATAAAAGAATCGTATTATATGACAACTTATTGACACTAGATCACGTTCGGCGACATGGTAACCATTCTATTACGTTTGGTTATTTTATTTGTTGGATTGCTGTCTCATTGACGTATAGACCTCAACTCATTTGTTAATATTGATTGAAGATTTATGGTTCGTCATTTTGTTCCTCTGAGAATTTTAATCTACCCTCAATAATTACATATACGCTTTGAAATACTTTGAAATGGTTGTTTTTGTTGTTTTTGTTTTTTATCTTTTCATTTTGAAGAAATATCAAAGCATTTTATATGAATGTTTGGTGAAACAATTAAAGCAAAAGAAGTTTATGTTTCATTTGATTTGTTTATTAACCAGCAAGTACAAATATTGAATGCCTCTTAAAAAAAGTCATGCTACCCTGTGTACAAGAATCCCTTTACTCTTGTAACCTTTGTCAGGTTTTTTTTTTTTTTTTTTTTAAATATATTCATTTTCATTGACCATTGCATTGTAAGCACTTTCGCACCTATTTTCCTTTTTTGATTTTTCTAAAATGTACATCAATAATTTGTACCAGCAAGGTCTTGATAGAGTTTGAAAATCATCACCGATCAACTATTTGTACAGGAGCTATGTCCCTTAGAAATAGAAACTAACATTGTCAGCGATTTGATGACCGAATTCATTATTGGATATTATGAAAAGGTTTACAAGAACGAAAATGTATAGAAAGTGTGCATCGACGGGGTATTAGAACTTGTTCCTTTATTAAGTTTGAATTAGGGAGAATTCTAGTCTTTTCAAACATAAAACCCACTTAGCTGGAATAATTTCTCTTGTTTTAAACGGTAGGATGATATGACGTAGTTGTAACCTGTGACAGAGGAAGACGTATATCTTATGAATTGCAATTATTCTTTTGAAATCATAAAACTAAATTTAGTTCTTTGTAAAAGTAAGCTGAAAAGGATTTCAAAATTTGCACCTGAAACTGTTAAAATTACCTCTTTTGATATAGATGGCACCGAAAAGGTGGAACAGAGAAGTATATATTTTTTTCTACTGCGGTGATGTCTTCTTCCTCTCTTATTACTTAGAAAATCAGACTTGCAACTTGACATACTCGGTCAACCAAATGAAACAAATCCTTTGCAGTGCACACACAGTACCGGAACACCCTAAAATGAAGGTTTGCAGTACACATGCATCTCTCCGATACAAATCCATACGATTCGTATGAACATTTATATTCAAGCCTAACTAATGTATGGTTAAAAAATGCACAAGAACTTGTGCATTCGTCCCTTTTTTGGGGTTATATAGACTAAGTGTGTGTTGATCAGGGATATTTATGTAAAAAATAAAATGAAAATCCTTCCTCTGCATGTAAATTAATTGAAGGTTCAAATCAGGCAGTCACAATAGATTATAAAATACGAATCGGACTGAAAACGGAAGAATAGGATAGGTAAATAGGTAAATTAATATTAATTTTCAAAACATTATTTATAATTATTATTAAAATGACTGTAAAGGAAATGTCTGAACTCTAACAGTGCTCAACAAAAATGGTTTGCTCAATCAAAATGTAGGGTAGGTAGAGACGAGAAACATAATCTTATTTCTAGTTTTTGGGGTTATATAGCTTACACATTTTAAGCAAAACAAATTAATTTTTTTCCCTGAATGATTTGTTGTTAAGTAATATAAGAAGCATAGATTTTTGTCACTGTATATATATTAATATAAAACTGATCACGCACCAAAATCATAACAACGCATCCAAGATTTAACATTGACAGATTCCCGAAAGCGGTATTATTCAGAATTAGTGTTCTACAATGAAGATTCCGATACTTTTTCTAATCTGCTTTGTGACAATTGCTAATGTGGATGCCTTCTGGAACGATTTTATGCGAGTAGGGCATTATAAAGGTAACGAAGCAATCTAAAGGTGTCAAATATTAACAATAGATATGTTGACATTCACCAAAATAAATAAATATTCAAATCATAACTTCAAAAACCTGATAAACAAATGACGAAAGCATATGAAAAATTGTAACTGTTACTTTTTCGAAATATAGTGTAATAGATCAAGAGGGCTTCAATTCAATAATAATTTAATCATTGAACTTTCCGTTGTGATAATAGAATATTTAGATCTAAATCTTTTAAAAATATTCAGATTATTCATGTTTATGCATCAAAGAAGATGGAAGACTTGGGTGATGTAATAGTAATGTGTAAGTTGTTTTTTTTTAGAAAAGATTTTAATTATTCGATATTATGTCGATTAGTTGTAATTTTATCAGTAGTAGCATTTAGCTTTTTCAATGCAAGAAAATGATAGCTTGTAATCTTCATATAGTACAAATAAAACTAATATTAGCTTTGTCTCTTTGATTAATAAAACGAAGTGTTTAAACAGTTATCACTATTACTGATTGTTTTATCCAGGTTATATTGGGTGTTTTGTTGACGATGGTCATAGATTGTTGAGGCGATTTGCAGGTGAACATAATATGAGTCTAGGGAAGTGTAGACATCTCTGTAGAGGATATAAATATCTTGGTCTACAGGTAAATGAAATCTTAAAAGTAAATTTGCTAGGTTTTTATTTATTACACAACTAGTCAAAGAGAGGCGAAAGATACCAAAGGGACATTCAAACTCATAAGTCGAAAATAAACTGACAACGTCATGGCTAAAAAGAAAAACAAAACAACAGTACACAAAACACAACATAGAAAACTAAAGCCTAAGCAACACGAACCCCACTGAGGTTGATCTCAGGTGCTCCGAAAGGGTAAGCAGATCCTGCTCCACAGGTCAAGTGATTGTGTTGGTCTCCATGCTTTAATCTATGTTATGCAATGCTCAATCTGTTATTAAAACATAATTCCTGTTACTTTTGTATGTCTAAAAATGGATGTTATATAGTTTTTGTTTTAACACATTTTATGTTTTTATTCGACGAGGCCATTTTCTTTTTTTTTTTTGCAATAAAAGTAATTGTGTGTCTGTAAAAGTTCGGCTATCTGGACTATGTGTTGTTTGTTGTCTTTGTTCTTACTGTATATTTCACGTAAGAGTACGGTGTTAATGATGGTTTGTTTGGTCTGTTAAACTGTTCAATATTGTTTTGTTTTCCTGTTATCCTTGTTATGTTTTTTCTTAAATTCAGATTGATCAATTTTGTATAATATATCCTCCTGGCGAATGTTTACTTTCCACAACATACTGAATATTGCCATAGAAAATGGAAACCTACACTATCTTGGAAAACCAGAAATAATTTGAAATCTATAATTTCATATATTTGTACATGAACTAATTAATGACTTATTCCTGATACTTAGTATTTGAAGTGAATAGTTGTATTTATATTGTTTCAAGTATGCCGTACAGTGCTTCTGTGGTAACTATCTCAACCATCGAGTATATCCACAATCATCAGAGTTACAATGCAACATGCCATGTAGTTCAGAATCACATAGGATGTGTGGTGGCGGTTGGAGAAATTCAGTCTACAAAGGTTCCTTACCAGTAATGACATTTACGGAAAAAAGTAATAAGCCTAGAGAAACAGGACCAGAGACAAAAGAACACAATTAATGGTTCACAAAACGTAAAACAACCTCCTTTTAACAAATTACGTATAAAATATAAGGATATTTGGTATGATTGCCAATCAAACAACTACCCTCCAAGATCGAAGACAAAGGTGTGAACTACAGATACCGTAAAGCCTTCAACTATGAGCACAATTCGTATCGTATCGTACGCCATTAAAGGTCCTGGATGACATAAACCCGCAATCTGATTTATACTTACACAATAAAAGCAACCCCAGTTACCCGGACTTTTCATAAGTCCCTACCCCATTACTGACACCTAGTTGCTCCTATTGCTAAAATTATGTTACGTTATGAACGAGGTCAAAACTGTTTTCGTGGAATATTTTGGGGAAGGTAGTGACAATTACAGAGAATAAGAAAATAAAATTATATCACAGATCAAAATATCAAATATAATGCATAAACAACTTGTAACGATTCATAATTGTAATATTTTATATTTATATTTTACAGTTTAGAGATTTGAGCGACTAAGAAAAGTTTGGACCAACCTACACTTTTTAATTTTAATAAAATAGAATTTTGCAATCTTCAAACTTTCAATATATTCAGCTAACTCATAAGAATACGCATTCTTCTCCGCTATGGATTGGTTACGTAACAAAATAGATCTTGGGTTAACACAAGTAAAACAACGACCTACCTTAATCGCACCATCCCCATATCCCGACTAACAAAAACATAAAAAAATCTTCAATGATGAACAAGAGTTCTTACTACATGAAGCTCCAAGAACCACCCAAGTCCCACTAGTCTAACCACAATGTGAATAAATTATACAGTTGCTTTTGAAAATTTTTCATCGACACCAAAATCAGAAATTAACAAAGAACAACCTTTAGAAACAACCACTGATATGGTTCTGATTAGAATATTCTAATGTATTATTGATCGTATAATGGGTAAACTTGGGGATGATAGAGAAGAAGACCTGAAGATAAGAGGAATGCTCAGACTTTAAGAAATGATATAGCATAAAAGTAGTCTTCCAAACGTAAAAATTGAAGTTATTTGAAAGAAAGGAATAAGAAAAAAATTGGTGAGAACAATGCAAACATACACGATTCATTATGTGAGGTTATGAAATGTGCAGAGGCAGCACATTCTCACAACGTCTAGTAAGAATCGAAGGTTATTCTTGACCTGAGGTCATTAACGCAGATAATGTCTACGTTATATAGATATGTTCTTTATTATGATTGTACTTCAATAAAAGTTGAAAATAACTTCATTAGAAATTAGTTGAAAATTAGGAATTTATTTGATGAATCTACAAAACATAATAACACAAGGCCAGTCTCCTTTGTATGATAGTGCAGAACAGTTTAAAACCCCGAATTCCCAAACATTTAATAATTTTCTTTCAGAATCGTCAACATAATTTGAGTTAATATAGCTCCATTCAGCTAATGAATATTATTTCCTTATGACATTTTTCAATGAATTTTTGTTTCTGCAATTATACTTGAAACTTGAAAATGCACCCTAAAATTTTACAGACATTATAGAGAACATTGATGCATATTTCTAGGTAGAAAACCTGAAGTGTAATTATAATTTTGAAGTTTTAGTTAAAAGGAAAAAGTACGTAATTGTCTGTAGATGCACTTCCAAAAGAGAGGCGAAAGATACCAAAGAATCAAACTCACAAGTCGAAAACAAACTGACAATGCCATAGCAAAAACGCAAAACGTCCAAAAGAAAACAACAGTATACAAAACACAGCATAGAAAACTAAAGACTGAGCAAAACCAATCCTTACAAAGACCGGGAGTGATCTCAAATGCTTCGGAATGGTTAGCAGATCCTGCTCGACATGTGGCACTAGTAATAATGAGGCACAAATTTATTGAAAAATCGCAAAGATAGAACTTTTTAAAGTTCAATAATTTTTTTAGCCAGATCGATTTATATTATCCATATCTGCAAATGTAAAGAACCCTGTTCATTGAGCCTATGAGTAAGCTTAATGAAAGGTTAAAAATTAATAGATGCGTATCATAGTTTATCTTATTTCCGTGTACAAGCTATTGGTCATCCTGTTCGATGATTGGGGAGGGGGGTTAACGACCTTGACTACCCATTAGGGTTTCGCACGGTCGGCCATCCTGTTTGTACCTGGACTGTGAAGGTTTTATTGTTTGTTTACTTTTACGATATATTATATAGATAGGCGAGGTACGAGGGTAGTGTGCATGTTAAAGCGGTGACGCCCACCGTATGTTGTGTATGTACCAGATATGGCTATATAAAGCTTGTTTTGTCCGATAATGCTTTACTTTGTTTGGCGTCTATTCTCAGAGGACTCGGTTATTGATGTGGTCCGTTGTACTGTCATCATTATTTTTAATTCATTATATCCTTAAAGAATTAAATATTCTTTGTTATGTGATGCATTCTATAAGTTGACCTTTGAGAGTAGCCATAAACTATAAATTGTTTTTGCAAGGAAGAATTGTCAGTCCTTGTATTCATCCTCTACACCGATAGAACAGACTATAAAAATAAGAAGATGTGGTATTATTGCCAATGAGATCACTCTCCACAAGAGATCAAATGACATAGAAGTTAACAGCTATAGGTCACCGTACGGCCTTCAGCAAAATCCATACCGCATAGTCAGTACTTTGTTTATGAGTGTGACTAGAAAGAGGATAAAAGAAATGACAGGTAACTCGTATATTAATAGAAAGGTTACTTACTATGGATCAGCTGGGTTTTCGTTAGGAAGACGTTTACCTCCAAAAAAGTTGGCAGAGACCACATCAATGCATATGGCTTATGTGGGGGCGGCGGGTGGATAGATGTAAAGGCAACGGAAAAATAACAAATACTAATACATGAACAGACGCAGCTTCTTAATATTCTATATGCGTAACATGATTGTAGAAATTGCAGTGAGTGCAAAATATGATTCTCAAAACTCAAAACTTACGGAATGCTCATCATAACGCAGTAACCCTTGATATGTTACCGTTATTTTAGTGAAAAGGTTTGTACAGTCAAAATAATGATTTTGACCGACGCATTTGGTGTTTTTGATTTGTTTCGTGTTTTATCAATACAACGGAACGTCAACGAT
This sequence comes from Mytilus coruscus, assembly GCA_017311375.1. Taxonomy (NCBI): domain Eukaryota; kingdom Metazoa; phylum Mollusca; class Bivalvia; order Mytilida; family Mytilidae; genus Mytilus; species Mytilus coruscus. The sequence continues at coordinate 30,841,367 of CM029597.1, read as the reverse complement.
TTTGAACTTTAAGTGTCTTTATTACCTTAATGATTCGATACCAGATCCCTCACGAGCCGATTGCAGTAACTAACCCCATAACCTATTCGTTCATAAATGTTTGTTTCATGCACCGAATGAGAGTCGTCCATACGTCAGCCATTAGTATAAAATATAATTTCACGTAGCTTTTAAATACGATTTTCGATAATATCGTCTACTAAATACATTGTTAGAAAGAATGTAGGTATGACAATGTTAATTAATGTATTCAGACATTCTTTATAAGAAAAAATATTAGTGTCAATCTACATACATGATACAAAATTACTGGAAATTTGCAAATCAGTCGTTCTAATTGTTTTTATACGGATTTTTTACCTATATGACTTCTACTCGAGCAATCTACACTAACTTGAAAATAGTGGACTTAGAATTATTACGAACAACATTTTCTGTATTGAAATCGAATCCACCACATTCCAAGTAAGCAATACAAAGAAACGCGCATTCAACTTTTAGATTTGCTTGCAAACTTTTGAGAATTTTAAAGGTAGGACAATTGAATTTCTTCTCAAGTTTCCATTTGGGAATACTCTTCTTGGGCCATTGTACAGTTGAATCTAAAACAAATAAGGCTTTTGAAAGTTATAATTGTAACCAAAAGGAAATATCAAATATATGTGTACCTACATTGTATTCGAATGACAAATTAAATGTAGAAACCGCATCACCTGCTTTTAAAATTAATACTAAAATAAAAGGTTTTCGTTATCGGGTCAAAATATTATTTTGGTAAATCTGTGCTTTTAGAAAAGAATGTTTTATTTTGAAACTTTTATCTGTTGAACCAGGAGTACGTCATTCAACCTACTGCATAATACACAGGACTTTTATTCTAACGGATTGCTTAATTTGGAACATTTGGGGATTTTGGTTTTATTATATATATTGCAAGCTGTGACATGTACGTTGATATTTGCATATAGATGCATTTCGAACAATTATAACAAATAGGAATAAATAAGAAGTACAATTCTTTAAACCTTGTTGAAACATATGTTTGACATTGTTTTTATTCGAGCGTCATTGATAAGTCTTTTGTAGACAAAACGCGTTTGGCGTGCAAATTTAAGCCTGGGGTCTATGATAAGTTCATTTGACATGTGATGTAAAAACGTATCATTGGTCTCTGGTAGTTTAAAACCTTGTAAGAAGAGCTTCCGTAATCATTTTTAAGGAACTTGTCATTTTTGAAATGTAACACACTACAATGTGTCATAGAATTTAAAAGCTGTTCTAATTCAATTGACCTTAAAACTTTCAATTGCCATATACAGTCGGATCTACTGACATATGTAAATTCAAGAATTACCTGCCTATTAGGATGGAAATCTGTACTATTCACTCAAATGCGTTTAATATTTTCACCATTATTGCCGTTTTTCTTATTTGATTATCAAAATCATCATGTATAGTATTTATAACTCTTAATTTTGTGATTTTTTTAAATAATTATATTACCGGTATTTATGTTAATCAATTATCAAGAAAACCTCAAATTAAATTTGTGTACTTACCATCAAGAAGAAATTCCAAGTTCAAAGATGCTTCATGCATAGTACTGATTTTAATATTTTGAACTGCAAATGAGCAAGGTTCTTTCCATGACATCATGATTCCTTTGTCTATTATATATCCTGTTCCAACCACGACCTGTCCGTTCTCCCAACTAATCCAAAACTTTTTCTCTTGGTTAACGTCAAGAAGCCCAGGTTTCTTGTAGAACTTGACTTGAATCTATCAATTTTACGATGGTTGCGGGATAGTCAAATGAGTGTGTGCACATGTTACACTAAGTGTATTCCTTTTATATTGTACCAGTGTTGACCTTCAACTTGGAAATGCCACAGCTATCTAATGCGGTAACATATTGCGTTAACTCACTTTCTTTTCCAGTGGCCTTATTGTCCACAACTTTGATTTCTAAGTGGTGGCTATCAAATAGGTTATTTTCTAGTACACTATCGAATGTGTTGCATTTCCTTTAATTCGTGTCGTTTTTGTAAAAAAATGTGTATTGTTAGTTGGATTCAGTTTGCGATCTGCCCCATTGTTGAGATTTTTCTTCTTTTTGTCGTACGTTTCGACTGCTGAGCGATTTTTTAACTTCCATTCTTTACTCTCAATTATTGAAATGGTTTTGTTTTTACAAATGTTTAAGATAACAATTGAGAAAGAAGATGGATGAGATGTAATAAATTTGAAAAAACAGCGTTTTATTTTAAAGAATGCGTCGCATTCTTTATGAACATAAATTCTTTGTATTTTGGCTATAGAGTCAATATTTATATACCAGTGCCTTTTGTTTTCTTATTCATTTTCATGCATTTTTTTACTACGAATTCATATGAGAACAAGAATTTGCCCATAGTACACGGATGCCCCACTGCACTATCATTTTCTATGTTCAGTGGACCGTGAATCTGGAGTTAAAACTCTAATTTGGCATTAAAATTAGAAAGATCATATCATAGGGAACATGTGTACTAAGTTTGATTGGACTTCAACTTCATCAAAACTACCTTGACCAAAAACTTTACCTGAAGCGACCAAAACTTTAACCTGAAGTGGGACAGACTGACGAACGGACGAACGGACAGACGGACGGACGGATGAACGGACGCACAGACCGAAACATAATGCCCCTAGGTGGGGCATAAAAATCAGAAAAATACTTTTCGATCAAATTATTTAACTCACATGGCGCTAAAGATAAACTTTTCAGCAACAGAACAGACCATATCTGTACATGAAATCATAATATAGAACACAGATGCATGGTGCCTTGACACCCAACCGGCTTTGATTAAAGTGCTGAAATCATAAATCCTTTTTATCTGTAATGCGGGGGTTAATGTCAGGACATTTTTTATTTATACTGTAATTGACCGAAAAACACATCCCATAGAATCTGGTTTTTAATTTACATCGAATCAATTTTAATTTAAAAGTATCTCTGAAAAAGTGAATGAGAAGTAATGAACCACTATGGTTAGATTAGCAACCAAAGATTAATCAGAAAAAGGAAAACAAAATTAATATTGAATTGCTTATATTCTTTGAAATTTTACCTATAGAACATATAATTAATAATAGTTTTAATTTTCTTTGCAAGGGATGTATTTGAGCAAAATACAATTAAACCATTTTCATCAATGGTAAATGTATTGTGCTGATGCTGTTTTAGTCACGTGTTCGCTTTTGCTCCGCCGTATGTTTTAACATAATCGTATACATCCAAACATTTCAAAATTGCAGTGTATTCCTCAACGGATACATTTTTTTTTTTATTTCTGTCGTACTTTTTTGGTAAATTGTTCAGAATAAGACGATTCGAATTTGGATTGATGTAAAGCAATCGCAAGTCTAGTAATACTAGCATGATGTGATCAATATTTTGTAATATAATTACAATAAAATACTAAAAGTATGTATACGAAGTCTTCCGACTAAGATTTTTGCTATCGGAATTCGGATTGATGTTGGAATACGTGGATGTTAGGCGTCACTTTTATACAAAGTTTGGATTGATGTAAAGCAATTGCAAGTCTAGGAATACTAGCATCATGTGATCAATATTTTGTAATATAATTACAATAAAATACTAAAAGAATGTATACGGAGTCTTCCGAATAAGATTTTTGCTATCGGAATTCGGATTGATGTTGGAATACGTGGATGTTAGGTGTCACTTTTATACAAAGATTCGGCATCTCTGAGCTAGTCCATTTATTATCCCATTTATTATACAAAAAATATTCAAAACAATATCATCACTATCATGACTTTTAAGACAGACTAAGGAGTAAATTGTAAACCAGAGGTAGGGCAAAGAAGAAGATGCGTTAAGGACCCTATTTGGTCTACCAATCTTCATAATGTCATTCCCTACATATTGTTGTTGAAGACATTATGGAAAATTTAACAAGTGTTTGTCAACTTTTGTATCGAAAGACGTCAATAACATATTTTAATGCATTTTTGTCTGATAGACTATATTTCAAATACTTAAAATACAATTTTCGTTTTAGTTAAGACTGTCCTCATAATTACTCAAAATTGTCAACATCTGTTAAGATTTTAGTGTTCAACCATATATAGTTTGATCGAATGTTCCGAAATACATGTACATAAATTATTGTTAACTTAAAGTTCCTAATATGAACCTATGATAAAGTAAATTTTATAAAAGATTGAATGACTTTTAGAAAAGGCTCTGCTGTGAAATAACTTTATAGGAAATTGGCCCTACCTCTTTTCTTTTTGATTCAGACAAGTTTGATTATAAGTTAATTTCATTATAAGGTAAATGAAAATATTGCTTTATTGTGTCTTTTTTGTCTTTTTAAGTAATCATCTAGTACAATCTGGGATCCTCCAAGCGCAAATCTAGATAACCCAATTTCTACTGGTAGATATTGGAATTCTGATTTGTATTGGATTTTTTATTAGATTTCCTATTCATACTAGTAGATATTTTAAATTCAATTTGTACTAGAAGGATTCTGGATCATACTGAATTCTTATTTGTACTGTTACATATACGTTAGATTATTTGCGTATATTATTTTGTCGTGTTTTGTCCTTAGTTTTATTTTCAGTTATATTTGATTTTGCTATGCTAAGGACTTGTGTCGAGTCTATCGGACTTCGTAGTTGGCTGTTATAAATGTTCAACCTTACCACAAAACATTTGATCGAAATAAACAAAATGTTAATAATACAAAAAAGATAAGGGAGGAAATCACAAAGTAACTAACTTTCTTTTTTCAGTGGAACAACCCATCTAAAGAATAATTGAATTAACATATGTATATGTCGTACAAACAAAAATCTTGGATATGAAAAGGTGCAAAGTTTTACAAAGATTCATATGCTTCAAAATACAAATGCGTAAAACTCACATTTGGTATGAAAAGAATATACTTGGATCTTAAATGGTAACAGACTTTTTACTGCATGCGTTCATCTATTTAAGTCTTGTTATATAGGACTAAATAGGAAGTTAAATATACTGAAAGTGTTTTTTTTTTTTTTTCGATTTTTGCATGTTGTAATTTCGGGATTTCTCTGCAAAAATTATTCTTGAAACGTTATCAATAAACTTCTGTTTCTTTACTATCTGTATCAATGGTAAATTTCCAAAAATTATCACGCAATATACTTTACAGTTATTGACATTTTTTGTAAAACTATCTACTAGTTGTGTGTCCATATGTATCGCTTCCAAGTGTTGAACAGCTTGTCGTGTGTATCATTTTCAAACAAACAGCATAACCATTACTAACTGCTTTCTGTACGTTCAATAGAGTTTATAGATGTGTGATGTTCTCTCTTTTCTCTTCTGCAGGTTTATTGACAATATTGATTTTATGTGACCTAAGGCATGTATTTATCTTTAACGTTGAAACATATTTTTGCAAAGTATTTTGAACAATTTTGTAAACACTTGCCGAAAAAATACTTTATGCGTTCAACTTGATACTAAATTTCGGAACCTCTATAACAATTTAATATTAGTTTATCACTTAATTGTAACTTTTCATTAATATTCCTTGCACTCTGGAGTCTTCCTTTGATTGGCGAAAATGTCCAATAAAAAGTAGCAATTAAAACAGGAATGTAAATACCAAAGGGCAAATTGAGAACATATTATACCCGGAACCTATCAACTGTCCCGTTGAAATGAAATGAATATTAAGCTACTGAACAACACGAGAATGCGTTCAACTCTATTGATACTTTGACGGAAAAAATTAACCAAGATTTACCTAATGTGTAATTCATTGGCTTATGAACAGAGTAAATGTTTGTAGGAGTTTCTTGATATTTTCAATTTCTGCTCTCCAGAATTACCCATATACTTTGCAAATTCTTGTATAGTGAGTATCTTATTGTACGGAAATGTTAAGGCAACTAGCTGCTAAACTAGTGAAATATTCTGAAATAGGACAGTATATAACACATTATATAGTCGAAACGCACGTCTGGCGTACCTAATTATGAGGCTGGTATCTTTGATGAGTTTTTAAAATGATTTGTTGCCCACTGATACTGACAAGAAAGATTTATACCAATGTTAACAAGAGTTAAATTTCAATTAACCTTATCTATAGGTATTGGGTTTTTCTCAATATTTTTCCTATGCAATTCATGATTTACCATACGCGAGGTTAACATTTAAAATTGGAATTTTAGTTTACCTCCCTTGCATTGAAAAAATACTTCGTAGAACTTACTAAAGATTTATTCATCAGAAGGAAAGTAATAGTGTTTACTAAATAAAGCTCTTCTTTAATAATTCCATACACATTATATAGCTATATAACATACCATATATCAACGTAAGCGTCTAAGCAATAACAAGACGGCTCTGATAAATGACGATGAATGACGATGAGAATTGGTAACAGCGGACGTTTTTAATATAGGCACCTTAAGTATTGTACGTAGTTTTATATATGCCTCCGTCCATCATGTTTTACCTGGAGAATGAGTTGCATCAAGTACTATAAAGAGTTGGTTTTTAACGGAATTTATTTTTTTCGAATTCAATTGCTTAACCTTTTTTCCAAATTTTATTTTCACTTTTTTCTCTGATTAAAATTTTCAGTGGTCAAATTTACGCAAAAGAATGTTTCCGCTATTTTATCTCGTTAGCGGACATTTAAATCGCTTTTGTAATGGAATTTCAATGCATGTAAATAATTCTTCTGCTTATTGAAATTTAATTCTTGTAAAAGAAGAATAGCGATATAAATCCAAATAAAAACAAACTACCATGGGAGTAATAGCAGAATATTGCATACTCATGTCGTCCTGCACTGTTCGTGACATTGTTGTATAAATCATCTAATAAATACATAGTGTGCGAAGGCATGATTTCTTTATGAACAGGCAAATACTTTGAACCGGCTATAAATAAATGAGAGTAGTCTTTGTTGCTTTGCTATGTAATATCGTTCCACTAATACCTGGCTTTTTTTCAATATTACTTGAGTTCAGTATTTTGCTTCAAACCTACTGTAATCGTCGTTTTACTATATGCTCTTGGTTATTCCATTAATCGATATTAAAAGGGAGAAGTTAAGTATTAAAAAACAGATGCTTTACTCTTTTACATGTACATGTGTCTATCTTAAATCAGGGACCTTGTCAAGTCATTGGTTTGAGACATATTTTACTCTGCTTATTCGAAAGGCTTTTTCCTTTAACAATACCAACAACAGGTAGCCAAAATGGTTTTTTATGTTGCAGTTTAAATTCATCTCTTCAAACTGATAAATTGGTGAAAATTTTAAGTCTATTGCTATGGCAATGTTGTTAGAATGAACCGAGTGTAGTGTACTAAAACAAATCTTAACACCTAATTACAGCTATTGCCCTTTGTCTTTGACAAAAGGTAGATGTAATTTCGAGCACCTTGTTATAAAAAAGTACGACTTGGATTCTTAACATCATATTGACCATTTATCATTAATTTGTTCTAAACATTGTTTTCATTGCTATTAAACTAATAACCCCCAAGGGTGACTGGGGAATAGAAGTATGGTCACCATTGGTCTTCCTCCGACCGGCAGTAAAACCCTTGCTAAAGTGAGGCGTCCGTTTGGCTGTGCAGGATGTACAAATTTGCAGCCACGTCCGGTCAGAATTGGGCCGTTAAATCCGATGCCTCGTGCAAAGAGAGTGCCACGCTCTTTGCACGTTAAGAACAATTGCAACAACTCTTTGACGGGTCCGTAGGTGACCTGTTGCAAGGCTAAATTTCTGTCCCTATCCAATATACCCTCATTTCCCGTGGCAGTCTAAATTTCTCCGACCTTAATCCCGGACGCCCCTATTACAGAACCTACTTATTGTATTTATTGTTAATTTGTTCTCGTCCTGAATATGCATGAAATATTTGCCACTGGACGTTAAGCAACCAACAATCAATCAATCAATATTAAACTAATGATATGACTTCTGAAAGATACTAGATAGGTAAATATTTCGTAAAAACAAACCAAAACATGTGATTGTAGAGACATAATCATAGTTTTGCGTATCATAAAGTAATTTTGAGGTAAACGTATTTCCATTACATATCAGTACTTTAGTAGTATAAGTTCAAATTAATATTATCCAAATTTTTTTTGGTATGAATAAGTTTAAATATTTTATAAGTTGATCAGTTTGAGGAGATAAATTCAAACTGCAACTTGGTGAAATAGTTAAGACTTTCGACTTCTGTATTGTGAAAGGAGAAAACCGAATATGCACTAATTATCGAATTTGTTTGAAGGCTGATATTTTATTTGCGTTTAAGTTCATCAATAATTAGTGCGTGTAATGACTAATTGCAGGAACCTTGTCTACTGTAGAAGATTGTATGTCATGATCGAATATCACATCTAACTTATACCTAAAACGATTGAGACCAAGTGCTTCAATAGGTTACACATCTTTTACAAATGTCTTGTTATTAGTATTTCACAAAGAGATAGAAGTTACCAAATGTACAATCAAAACTCATAAGTCGCTGAAAAATCGAAAATATCATGGCAAAAACAGAAAAACGACGAAATAAACTGTTATCACAGAGATATGTCTCGCCTATTTGTTATTTTGATAATGCAAATGTTGAAATTAAAATAACAATACTTTAACATGTAAGTTATGCAAATATTCAAAGCCAATGAACCATGACTGAAGGTACAGGGCTAAACAATCTCCATGGAAATGAGATGTGCCAATGCTAATACAACTGCATACCAAATACCATTGACTTTTCATAAGTCGTCCCCTTTAAACAAACCAAAACACAAACATTAACTTGTAAACTATGTAAAAGTTTCAAAGTCAATGAACCATAATGAGGGGGTGGGGTTATATAATCTCCATGGAAATGAAACTTGCAAATGCCAATACATTTGCATACAAAATATCATTGACTTAACATTAGTGGTTCATCTTAAACGGACCTAATCACAAACTAATACATATGTAAACTAAGCAAAAGTTTCAAAGTCAATAGACCATGACCGAGGGGGCGGGGCCAAATATTCTCCATGGAAATAAGATGTGCTAATGCTTATACAACTGCATACCAATTAACATTGGCCTTCCACTAACGGTCCCCTTAAACTGACCTAATCACAAACTAATACATGAAAACTAAGCAAAAGTTTCAAAGTCAATAAACCATGACTGAGGGGGCGGGGCCAAATAATCTCCATGGAAATGAGATATGCCAATGCTTATACAACTGCATACCAAATATCATTGACCTACCACTAGTGGTTCCCCATAAACTGACCTAATCACAAACTAATACATGTAAACTAAGCAAAGTTTAGAAGTCAATAGACCATGACTGAGGGAGCAGGGCCAAATAATCTGCATGGTAATGAGATGTGCCAATGCTAATACAACTGCATACCAAATATCATTGACCTACCACTAGTGGTTCACCATAAACCAGACCTAATCACAAACTAATCCATTGTTGACGCCGCCGCCGCCGGAAACAGCATACCTATGTCTCGCTTTTTGACTCCATCAAGGCGAGACAAAAACCAACAACAGTGTACAAAACTATATAGAAAACTAAAAAGTGAGTAATACGAACACAACCATAAACCAGGGTTTATATAAGGTGCTCCGGAAGAAAAAGCCGATCCTGCTCTACATGTGGCACCAGTCGTAATACTTATATGTTACATTCGAAGTGTGTGCGCAAATGAAAATACATTTGGATGTTATGTTTCCTTTATTGACTTGTCTTTCGTGTCTTAAACTAGATCGTTGCTGTCTTTCCTGGTTTGTCTACAATGGGCCCCAGTCCATCTTCGGTTTTAGTGAATTTGTAAATTTCTGCAATATAAAAGGTATTGGTGCTTTATAACAATAAATACTCAGTGATAAAAAAAAATTATATTCAACTTGACATAGTACGTCACGTGTCAGATTTTCTAATGGAACATCATATGCACGAATTGGAAAAAAAAATATTACATACTCATACATATGTACATAAATATCAATTCGAACTTTTTCACCTGAAAATAAAGATAAAGGATTATACTATCCACAATTAGTACATGCTAACTACAGTGTAATATCACAACTAGCTTGGAAACCAATTTAAACTTTATATATAGATATATTATATATATCTTTTTTTTTTCAGTATTATAACAAATAGATAATGGTCACAGGCCTCTTGCAAACCAATGAAAAAAGTGCAGAGATGTCATCCAAACTGTTCTTAAACGTCGAAAAAATATCCACTACACTTAGTAAATTGTTAGCACACAATATGGAGATCTGCTGATATATTAAAAGATAATTTTACTAAGATAAGTAAAAGCTATAGACATTTTCGTTCTATTGTTGAGGTTTATGGGAAGTGTCAGTTCTTATTCTGCGGTTTAAATGTTGTAATGTACTACTATATTATTTATTTATGTATTTCTCTGTGCTGAGTGTTCTTGCGTTTGTTTGTACTGTATTCCTGTCACGTAGTGTTGTCATTTTAGCGGTATTTTTAACATTGCCATATAAGCGAGAGGTCTGGCTAGCCATAAAACCAGGTTCAACCCACCATTTCTTAAAATGTCCTGTACCAAGTCAGGAATATGACAGCTGTTATTTAAAGTCCGTTTCAATGTATGTTGGCGTTGCTTTTGTTGTAGTTCAGAGTTTCTGTTGTTCCGTTGTTTTCCTCTTATAGTTGATGTGTTTCCCTCGGTTTTAGTTTGTAACCCGGATTTGTTTTTGATTAATCGAATTATGACTATTGAACAGCGGTATACTACTGTTGCCGTTATTTATGGACTATACAATGCCTCGCACTTACAAGAGCGGACTTTTTATCAACCCGAAAATTACATACCAAGTATACGAGCGTTGGGGGAAAGGAACCAAAGACGATCAGAATTTTGCTTTACAATGAATCATTATCATACGCTGTAATTACCTTTATACATATAGTTATTAAGACCTTCTTATGATTTTTAATACCCTGAAAATCGATCTCCTGGGAACACTGACAAATGTCATTTTCAAGCAAGCAGATTTAACTTCATCTCATAGGCGAAATTCAAAGACAACTTACTAGGGTGGGGATGATAATCTTCAGAAACTTTATATTACTATTACATGTAAACATGCCACAAAATGTAATAAACATGGCCTGCATGTGATGATTATCTATTTATTGACTTTTCAGATGAATATTTGTAAAATATTCAGAGTTGGTTCAGTGGATATATGTTAAAAAGTAACCAACAGCTCGTAAAATCATTAATTGAAAATAATTATTTGAGATGAATCGATTTTTACAAAAAAATCTCTAGAAAATATCATCGAAATACGCGTGTTCTTTTACTAATTGTTGATTTTTATTTTGTATATTTTTTTTTTTTTTTTGGTATTACCTGCAAAATTGTACCATTACCGCACCACAGTGTTTTAATTATGTATAAGGAATTGGCGCAACAGACATCATACCAATGATCCAGCCGAATCCAATAGCCCATGATGGATACTGGTATTTGTCAAAAGAAACTGGTTTCAATTGCAGCATGTTAAACATAAGCATCATCTGAAATGTAAAATAATCAAACACTATATCACGTAATATTTTCGCACTGAATATAAACGTTAGAGTCAATTCATTTTACACTCTACATGGGTATATCTCTTTACGAAAAAGTCAATAATATCTTAAAAAACAGTAGTTATTATTCATTTTGGACTATGATTTATATATTCGCTTTATTGAGGGTTTTAGCATACTCATTTTCCAAATATATCATAATAGCATTTACTAACGATGTAAGTGTTATTCAAAGTCGACTGTTCTCAACGACAGAGTTGTGTATGTCCATATTTAGAAAAAAGGCACTGGTATTTTTTCAGTACTATCTTCATGTTTATATTTACTTTTCTTTTTATAATTTCACTTGTTCCTGGGTGTCTAGTCGTAGGAATTAAATGTTTACCTCTTACGAAAATCACACAATGTTTGCAATCATTCAGTTTCATTTTCCACTCTTTGAGTTGTATTGGCTTAAACCTTATATTGGTATACGAGTATCTGATATCAGTGTTTATAATTCTGAATTCTGTCTCAATTCTAAGTAAAACTTCTTTCGAAAACTGAATATCGCCAAAGAGCAATGGAGATACTATTTACAGATATGAGCAAGACTTGCCCAAAAGAAATACCTTGCTACAAATATACTGATATGAATAAATAATGATAAGATAAAGGGTGGAATTCATAATTAATTTTACCAAAAATTAGGTGTAGTTAATATTGTCAATTTCGACATTTTTATGACGTCACAGTGACATCACTTAAATTACAATTTGTGTTCTATTTTAAATTATTTATCTGTACATATTTATCGTTTTTAAAGGGTTTGATACATTTTCATACTTTGGCTACATTAGGGGTAAAAATTATGGCTCTTTGACTCACCATCAGAAAACAAGGTGTCACACATTTCCAACAAACTTTCCACCACCAACACGGTTGATATCCTATCATCATCTGAATATCTTTGTAAAATCTGTCTGTGCCTGAATTAAAAGTGAAAGATGCACCCATGTATAAAACCTTCGATGATGTTTCGAGAAAAAAAGTATGAAAATCTCAAGGAACAATATACTTTACCATGTATAAGACTACTGTTTTGCTTAACATTTTACGTGCACCTGTATAACATGGTTTCCTTGAGATTATCAATAGAAATCGTAGTTTCTAATATTCAGTTTAATGAAGCTTTTTTCAAACGTTCTGTTCCTATATTATTGTGTTTTCGTTTATTGTAATCACGATTTTTTTTTTCATGTCAGAATTTGTTCACCCTTCTAAAAGGGATTTTGATACTTATTAGTTTACTGTATTTAATTAAAATGCATGATAGCATAGAAATATGAGTAATCTAATTATATCACATCATACCATATATCCATCCAACTACTAAACACTCTAGAGTAGCCACTATCATTGGTGTAAATAGTCCACAGTACCAGTCAACGATTTGTAAAACATATATTCCTCCCTAAAAAGTTGAATTCAGTTTAAAGTCAAACTCAGGCATATTGTTTCCTGTTCTCAATATTTGTATTAAATGAAACAAGCCAATGATTAAAGTGTTTGTGAAATTCACATTGAATATTATAATGCTTATAAAATGCCCGATACATTGTAGCTTTGAACCTTCAGAAAATGCCAATTGTTTAATCGTTTATTATTATATATCAACCTTATATTTGGCTTATAAAGTATGCTCGAGGCCTGGTTTTCATATCAGATATGTGTCTGTGTGAGACATCTTGTGTGTTACACTTACCTCTGTTATAAATGGTAAATCTAAAATAAATCCAATGCAACAGAAACAAACTGTCACCAGATACTTTCTCTTCCTCAAAATATGTGGATATTCATCAATTATTGCACTTGTAATGGTTTCAAACGTACCAAACTACAATGATACCAAAGTATATTTATATGCATAGGAAAAAAATCACATTTCTACTTTTTCTGATATCTTTCTTTGGAATAAGGCAGATGTAAGCAGACTGTTTGTGTTAAGGTTGATTTATTTAGGATATGCTAACCATTTTTCAAGAACCGAGTATAAAGTAAAAATGGTGTTTTGCAAATTCTTTAACCTCGGGTACATATACACTAAGAGAAATTCTGTATCATCCGTTTCACAGTTACGACTCTTAGATGACTAAAGACGTGTTCCCCAAAATGTCTCGTTTCAGATTAATCATATGAATTATCAAATATATCAAACCTTACAAGACGACGATTGCTACTTGTTGAGCAAGATACTCTTAGCCGCAGTTTAATTTGATTTCACAATAATAAGTTGTATAGTTCTTTTTTGACAAGCTGACATATCGGTATTGTGTGTTGCTAATATCACTTTGCATGCAATTTTGTTTATTGTTCTTCGCTATTCTTTTTTTTCTGTTGTGTGTTGTCATGTTCTTCACTTACATATAGGCTCTGTTGACTTTCTTATAGGTACATTTTACTGACCTGAGTATCAATGGCAATTGTCATCAGCATCAGGAAAAATAAAACTGCCCACAATGGTGATATTGGTAACTTTGACACTGCCTCTGGATATGCTACAAATGCAAGACCTGGACCTAAAAATAAATATTCAGTTCAAGTGAGAGAAAAATATGAAATGATTCCCATTCGTACAAAAAGTGTTTAGGAATTACCATCATCATGTATGCTACTAAAGTACATGCATACACTTTTTCAGTTTTGGATACTATAGTAGGCTTTTATGAATTTTTATGAACAATTGATGAATAACTATTTATTCGACTCTTTAGTTTATAGATTTAATTGAAAATTAAAACAATTAGATCAAGACAATAGAAAAATATGTATTCTGTACCCACAATTACTTAAAAATATAGTAAACTTAAGCAAAGAAATTATGAATAGAAGATAAGAAGTCGTATGATTGCAAAAGAGAAACCATCCAACAGAATCCAGATGAAGTGAAATTTAAGCAACTAAAGTTAATCAAGTATTTCATGAGACATGAACAGCAACCTGAGAACGCATTAAAAAAAAAACAGAAAAAACATCGAGAGGTCAATAAGATATTTGACATTTGTCTTAACGAGACAAATTTCAATTCCATGAGTTAAGCTGTAAATCGCATTTAGTCTATACAATTTGTAAATGAGTTTAACAGAGACTGTTAAGGACAAAAGTATTAAATATAAATGATTTGTCATTTGGTCTCTTGTGGAGAGTTGTCTCGTTGGCAATCATACCACATCTTCTTTTTTATATTTGGACAAGCAAATAAACATGTGGAAGGGTTATACTAGTTAAATATATTTGTATTCAACCTCGCCCTATTAACTTTTATCAGGAATACAAAAGGTGTAAATAAGAAAGATCAATACAAACTAAGTGAGAAAAGGCACATATTCCTACAAAATTGGTAATACAGGTGTATTACATACATATAGAATTATAAATAGAAGGCTTTTTTCATATATACCCAATTTTTTTCCCGGAACTCTCAAATCAGCCCGAGGCTTTAGTTTTTTCTAGTTTAATAGTATACACTGTACATGTATATCTTGAAAAGTAAACAGAGGCCACAATGCATGCGTTTCATATTTCTCCTTGTGCAAATAAGTTAGCATTACCTTGGGTTACTACATCGTCCACTGACATTCCTTTTTCGTGTGCCATAAATCCAAGTATTGAAAATGATACAAATCCGGCAAAATACTGGTTCCACTGTTTATAATAGGCACCATGATAGCATCCCTGAAACGAAATCGAGGAACATATTTATAATTGCCGTTTTGTATGTCTGTTAATCTGACTCTCCGTATCAAATGGTTTCCTGGTGATATCATAAGTTTGTTTTAGGGTAAGACTGTATATCTTTGTAACAGTATGTCTTCCATGAATTGCAGGGCCAAGTTACAATTACCCTGTTGCTGCCATTCTTCTTCAAGATAATTTCCAAAATTCGAAGTAAATAAAAGTTCCTAGATGCTTACTTAATTTCCAATTAAAGGTCTGGTACGATTTTAACTTTTGCTGCAATTACCGTTCCAGTGTATTACTAATATCTTTTTGATTGTCTCAAAATATGAAAACATTTAACCCGTATGAAACGTTGCATTTGTTTTAGAGTAGAAATTTTAGCGTTTGAACATGTAAATACATGTCAAGTTCGATTTTCACTGTTTCGAATTACCATTCAGGGTGGTAATTGCGTTTGTCGGATACAAAATTCACTTAGAAATAGAACCGTTTAACTTCACAGCATTCCTACCTAGCAGGTTAAGTTAAAATTTTATTTGTCTTTTGACGGAAATATCAAATTAAACTAAATCTTTATTCAACACATACCTTTGAAGTTTATGGTGAAATTTGTTAAAGCTTGCAAATGTTAAAAGTGCTCCCCAGCCAGCTCCAGACGAGAAAAATATCTGCGTTGCTGCTTCACCCCAAACCTGTTTGAAACAATCAGTAATACAAAACTGCATTGCGCATATATACTATGCAAGAAACATAAATCAGATTTAACTTAAATTCAATCCTAGTATTTTCTAAGATTTCAAAAGGGATGAATTTACAAACTCACCATACAGTGAAATAACAATTAGGAAATATGAACTTCAACAAGCCCGGGTGAAATAACCATTACATGAAAACTAGCATATTAACTGCTGCTCTTCAAATTAAAATTCTGTGGAAATGGTAAGCTTTTTGTTGTCATTGGGATTTTCTATTTCCAAAATAAGACCACACACCGTATGTTTGTTATAATTGTTTATATACAAACAGTGCACACGAAATACAATATCCTGCGAACATATATCAATAAAAACATCAGGTTCTTGATTGTTGATGTTTCGGCATAAAAAATAAAAATGTAAGAAAATTATTGGATTCATTTCTATCCACTGAAAATGCATGAAATATTTGCCACTAATACAAACAACAAACAATCAATCAATCAATCGATTCACTAGCCATTTCTACATTTTCATATTCATTCACTAATGCAATCAAAATGTACATGTTGGTCACGAGTGCATTAAGCTCTTAGACTACATCTGAAATACATATTGGTCCAGCTCTTGAAACAAAGTCTAAAGGGGGTAATTTTCCATAGCAAACTTCCTATTACAGTCATTGTTATAGCATGGTTTTTTTCACAGGCAGATAAGTGTATAAAATGTTCTCTTTTCAATGTGTTTTAAACCATCATTACCATGTTAAAAAGTGTCCATAAAATATTTCTCGTCCAATAAAATACGTCGGACTATCAATTATTCGTGTCCTTCACAATTGTAATGAAACTTACTTTTGTAGAAAGCATTTTGTGCCATTTTGGAATTAGAAAGAACTTTATGCCTTCTGCAGCTCCTGGTAGTGAAACTGCTCTTACTAGAAAGATTACCAACACTATGTACGGGAAAGTAACAGTCACATACACTATCTATGTAAAATAAAGACCAAAATGTTGTTTTTTTTTAAATATTTTTACAGTACTATTTTTATTAATGTGAAAGGTTTGTACTCGAATTATTCACAGACGTTCAAGAAATAAACGCTTTTGATGTATATTACTTTAATCGAATGCATTGTTTGACTTGACCAGAAAAACTGCCTAGTCATATATTTAAAGACTTTTTGTAAAATTATTCAAAAACATTATACGTAATTAATTTTATTTTTCTAATCATATGCGTATAACCAGACCGGCAGGTAGCCATATATTATAAATATGCGTGCACCTTATTTGTTTTCGACGTCAATTTAAAAATTGATTTACGCAACTATGATAATTGTGAACTGTCGTTATGTTATATGCGAATAACCAGTTAGCCATAATCATATCAAAAATATGCATGCACTCTATTTGTTTTCGACGTCAATTTGAAAAACTTATTTATGCAACTATGATAATTGTGAAATGTCGCTTTTTCAAATTTATAATGTAAAATGCGAATAGCCAGATAGCTGTATATCTTATAGATACATTTTATTTGTTTTCGACGCCAATATAGAAATAGATTTATGCCAGTATGATAATTATAAAATGTGGATGTTTTTTTTTTTTAATAGTCGAATAACTAGATCACCAGATCCCCATGCACCCAATTTGTTTTCCAGGTCAATATTGAAATGTCCTGTTTAACATTGTGTAATGTTTAATGTTTTGTTCAGTGTACCAGTTCCATATCACGTGATTAGTCGGTTGTTTCATTTAACACAAAATCCGTCGTGTGTCCCCTAAAACCGTGACATATTTGTCATATGGTCCTTACAGCATGATGTATAATTTTGGCTCTAATAATCATTATAGGCCGTATAATGAACCCAAAGATATTCATTTTCAGTATACCGATATGTTTTGGTCGCTGTCTCGTTGACGATTGCCCTCACATCACCTTTTGTATATATCCAAACTTAGTGCAGAATCTGCGAGTCCATTTGGAGGTTACGGATTTATTCCAAATTTCAAAAATATGCTTAATTTCGGTTATCTATTTCATTTGAAAAAGCATACAAACTTTAAAACTTTTTTATGTCAACATCAATATATAATCCATTACCTCCAGTCGGACAGACAGTTACAAAATACCTTTCCCGATGACTTTATTCCTTTACATAAACAAAGAAAGATGATAAGCCAAGCTACAACCAGACATACAAGAAGTTCCAGTCTTATTCCTCCTATATCCTCTATCCCTACTGTAATTTGCAGTACATTGTATCTGCAAATATCATTTATTTATTTCTGGCTCTCAGTTCTCATCAAATATAAGTTCTAACGCAACGTTGACTCATTTTACGAAAGATCCCAGTTATATTTTATTAAAATACGTCTTGAAAAACTAATCTTTTTTTTTTTTATAAATAAATAGATACTGAATTTCCAGCTTTGTAATCGTATTTAGTTTTTTCTATTAAACATAAAGAATTATTATACTTTCTGAAAAACCCGAAATTATTAAAAAAAAAATGAATAAAAAGAAATTAATTTGGAAAAAGCGTTCAATTGCTTGATAAAACTTTGTTTTCTAACCGTCAATCAACAGTAAGTTCACGCGAGTAGGCGGATCTCAGCGAAAATTGTTGTAAGAATCCTCAAAGTGATGTATGAAAGGAATAATTACGATACAATATGAAGTTAAAAAGTGTGTAACCTTATTCTACCTAGAATGAAATATCGTATGATATAATATAAGTACATGTGGTATGCATGCCAATGAGACACATTTTCAACAGAGACCGAATAACACAGATGTTAGTCTGTAAGAAGTAAAGATTTTTTCTTCCGCGTCATGTTATAGTTCAAATAAAGGATATTTAGAGATTATATTCATATTGGTTTGATTAGAAAGTTAATCTGATTAAAATCTAATCTTTCACTCTGCTAATTTTAATCAGATTGGTTAAGAATTGACAGTCAGTATAATAAGTATAAGTATGGATAGTTTTGGGTGTTGCATTTACTATGTGTTCGACCAAGTAACTATTTCCGCAGTCAATGGTAGAAACAACATAAACATAGTTAGCATTGCTATATTTTTCCGTGATTGGCGGGGTTTTTTTTTCACATTTGCTGCGTTGGAAATCACAATATCTTTGTAGTTTATCAATGTTCCAATTATTTTTAATGCTGTTTTGTTTTGATTCTTCTTGATGCACTTTTACCAGAATCTTTATTAATGGTTTTTTTTTTTTTTTTATAAAAAGGCACGACAACAATTACTAGTACATGTAAACTGCCGACTTGAAAAGGCGATCATGAAGGTTGTCAATTGGAGCGCAGTATAGATTTCATCAACGTATAAACAATAAAAGGTAGCATTAACTTGGGATTAGGTTTAGTTTGTAAGAACTGACTTTGAACGTCCACTCTGAAACAACTAGTAGTGCAATTAATAACTTTGCACTTTTCCGGTGGCAAATGTTATGGCGATACAACATTTGCATCAGTATCAAATTTTGATCGAGAGTTATTTTCTTTTTTAAAAAGGAACCGCGGTGGCCGAGTGGTCTAAAGTAGTTCATCTACTGTATCACTAGCCTGTCAACACTGAGGTTGTGAGTTCGAGCCCCGCACGTGGCAGGTGCATTTGACTACAATCTTAATTGACTAGGATTGTCAGTTTTCCTGCCGAAGATCGGTGGTTTCCCGGGTATTACGTCTTCCACCGCCAATACAAACTGGCCGCTACGAAATAGCCACTAGTGCTGAAAGTGGCATTAAACACCAAATATCAATCAATCAATAATTCTTTTTGAAAAACTAGTATGTAGGTCTGAGTACTTTTTTCTAAAAGTGATTGCCAATTTTAAAGTTAAAAGTTATTGTTTTTTTTTATATATCTTCTTGTGCAGATAAATAAAAAAATTAGGTATAATGTCGAGAAATTTACATCGGTCGCTATCCCTCATCTTAGAATATGTATCTAAATGAATTATAGCAATTCCTAATATAACGAGAACCAAATTACTAGTTATCAAATTTTTTTTTAACGAATTCACTGTTGATATAACTGCTGATATTTTTCACTTAAATGTTAACGTGTACATGTATTTGCAACTGGTACTTTGTGATTAGACTTTATTTTCATAGTTCAATTAAAGTAAATCCCGATGTAGACACCATTGTACATATCGACCAAATAAAATGGACTTTATTCACTCATTGTCTCATTGCAGTATGGACACAAATACTCGTAGACAGAAGGCAAACATAATTCATTTATTAATTCAACATAATAAAGGTTAACCAACTGATCGATAAATAACCCGTGCACATACATTTTTTCTCAACTGCATATCATCTCGACTATAAATGAATATTTTGTTTAAATGTTATACTACATTATAACTCAAATATGGATAATACAGAAACTTTGTTGTTGAACACTGACATACATGTAGAATTCAAATGATACTGTTGATTTTTCTCGTTTCTTTAAAAAGTCAATATTTGATTTATTCATTAAACAAACATAATAACTTCTATTACTGATACGGAAATAAAGGGTGTTTGATCTATAATAATTGACAATTGACACATGTAAGTGTCGTCTTTAAAAACAAATCTGTTAATCACATGGAAGATCATTTATACTTTGAAAATAACGATGATGCACCGGAGTTAATTAGAAAAATGGAAACTTTATTATCATCCCGAGATTTTCCCGAGAATATTGCAAAGGTAAGTACATAAGTACGCAAATAAATATCTCATGTCAGTAAGATACATAACAAGGTGTTGGATGAACAAAATCTCACTATTTAGATTTATAATTCCAATGTTGTATGTTTAGTCTTATTTTATTGTGTCACTAGCCTGTCAACACCGTGTTTGTGAGTTCGAATCTCGCACGTGGCAGGTGCATTCGACTCCAATCTTAATTGACTAGGATTGTCAGTTTTCCTACAGAAGGTCGGTCGTTCTCTCCGGGGACTACGGCTTCCTTCACCAATAAAAAGCTAATAGTGCTGAAAGTGTCATAAAACACCAATCAATCAATCAATCTAATTTTATTGATTGGTGAGCCTTGTGGCAACAAACAAGTTATACATAAATAAATATGAATGAAAGGGTATGTGATGTATACATCGACGAGACAGCGACTGATATAAAAAAAAATGAAAAACATTAAAAAAAAAAAACAAATTAAAACGGAAATACTCGTAATAACTGACAGCAGGCTCAAAGAATTTAAATTGCTGCGAAGAAATCATGCCGTCCTTCACTTATAATTTTGTAATATCCGTTGCTGTACTTCATAGTAGATTAACCCGTTTCATGACGTCATGAATAGTTCCTACATTGGCGAAATAGCTATATAAGGGTTGGTGAAATGTTTGATATAGTGCTTTTTGTTGAAATTATAAGTAATAAATATTATTTTACAGACTTTATTGTTGTGTAAACTTGGCCTTTAACTCACAAACTTCACATAAACCATTTGGTCTATATATAGTTTGTTTGAATGAGTCGGTCGATTTGAGAGTGGAAGGCCTAGTTTTTACAGCAATGAAGTCTGTAAAAATAGTATTTATTACTTATAATTTCAATCAATTCACATCAATTAATTCCTTCAAAATAACCTTCATTTACTATGATAGACATCGTCATAGACGGTGTTTTATGTTTGAAAAAAACATTAACAGAGAAAGGAGAATATTGTTTCAGAATTAGCCACAGTCCTTTAAGTGAGAGAGGGAGAGTGAGAGAGAGAGAGTGAATCTTCAAAAGAAATACTTACTTCCAAAATTCTTCGCTCGCAGTCATTTTGACTTCATTAAGAGGGAATAAATGACTATTATACTTAGATCCATTGACGTCTGACGTGTTCTGTAGTAAGATTAGATTTGATCCATTATCTACAGAGTTATTATGACAGAATTTTGTATTCCATTCATTCTTGCAATGGCTCCATGGCAGAATCGGGGTCATTGATTGGTACAGAAAATACAATATCCATGTTAGAAATATGTTGATGTAAACGCAAAATATTCCCGAAACTATTAAAGCTCCATAACCAACTCCTGAAAAGACATAACACATAAAGATAAACTTACATTGGAAAACCATCGACAAAGAAATGTAAACATGGCAAGTAGTTTTAAATGGGAAAACATTCGATAAGTGAATCTAATACATTGTGGGTAATATTTTCAAAATGTACACCAAAACGTGATTAGCTGACAACATCCTAAACAATGGAAATTCAACCAATGGCTTGACCGACGTTGTTTTTATTTTATGGTACAAACAATGAAACTATGCACAGTCCTTAATATTTTAATCGAATTCAACCCGTCTAGTAAGAACGATAGCCTAGTTCCTTTATATATTATTTAAGGAAATTTGACTGTGTAGTCTCAAATCGTGACCTTTATCTTCTTATATGTTTATCGTAGAATCAGCAAAATTGTTGCCCCTGTTACTTATTTTTACATACCTTTTAAAAGTGGACAAATCTTCCAAACTGTTAAAATGCTGCTGCTTGAAAATTGAGATATCCCGTACTCTAGGTAATATATTGGCACAGCTCCAATAACCATAAATATCAGATATGGAATAAGAAAAGCCCCTGTGAAAATGCAATATGACATTGGAATTTTGCTTACACAGCAATTTGCCATTGATTAAAAAAGATAGTGAAAATCTGTTCCTCAATTTCTGCATGAGACAAGGATTTTGTTTTTGATTGTAACTTGATGAATCAAAGTTGAGTTACATCCTGGTAGGAATATTTTTTATATTAGGTCTGTATCTAGCAACAGACATCAATAATGTTCAGTGAGATGTTTAAAGTTTTAAAATGTTATATCTCCGATTTTTTCACGTTATGTTAAAAATTCATATGATAATTTAAAATGTAACTGTTTTCATTGAACATTGACGTTTCCATGGATGTTCATCAAAGTATTGATTGCGTGATATGGTACAATTTAAAAATAAGAAGATGTGGTATGATTGCCAATGAGACAACTCTCCACAAGAGACCAAATGACACAGAAATTAACAACTATAGGTCACAATACGGCCTTCAACAATGAGTAAAACCCATACCGCATAGTCTGCAATAAAAGGCCCCGAAATGACAAATGTAAAACAATTCAAACGAGAAAACTAACGACCTGATTTATGTACAAAATAATGAAGGAAAAACAAATATGATATACAGCAACAAACGACAACCACTGAATTACAGGATCCTGACTTGGGACAGGCACATACAGAATGTGGCGGGGTTAAACTAGTTTGTTGGCGCCAAACCGTCCCCCTAACCTGAGACAGTGGTGTAACGACACAACATAAGAACAAACTATGCAAAACAATAAACGAAAAACAAATATGAGAAACAGCAAAAACGACAACCACTCAATTACAGGCTCCTGACTTGGAACAGGCACATATAGAATGTGGCGGGGTTTAACTAGTTTGAAAGCGCCAACCCTTCCCCTAACTTGGGACAGTGGTGTAACAGTACAACATAAGAACAAACTATAAAAATCAGTTGAAAAGGGCTTAACTCATCAGATAAATACAAAGAGGCATACATCTAACAAAAACACAGAGTGGACGTGGCAGGGTACTTATACATCCCCGCAACAAAAAGACACTATGTACAGATCTGAGAGTACTCGCAGTTACTGACAGCTAGTTCAAAGCCAATAACAACTAATAAAAAATATCATGCATCAAAGCCTAAAATATCAACTTGTTACTGTTCAGTTGTAGCAAGCAGTAATTTTCAGTTCTGACATTAACTGAAGCTATTTTGTTTACCCCGTTGTGCATTTTCATGTTTGAAGCATTATTTGACTTAGAGCTTTATAACGAGACACCTATCTCCTGCAACTTCCATTCATACACACATCCATATAGGGAAACTGTGGGTATACTTCAGTTAGCATGCCCGAATGATGTACTAGTTTTGCTCATTGTTGAAGGCCGTACGGTGACCTATATTTGTTATCTTCTACGTCATTTGGGATCTGATTGAGAGTTTTCTCATTGACAATCATCCCATATCTTCTTATCTTAATATAGAATTTTTTTATCCTATAACAGCTTAGACTATAAAAGCGCCTTGCGATCATCTTTCATGAAAATTTGAATTTGGTGTCTCAGTATACTGGTCTATCTAATTAAAATAAAGGTCTGCGATTTTGCTTTAATAAGAGTAAACGAGTTACGATAGATCTGAATTTTAATCAAACTGAGTATTTTTTCATAAACATTAAAATTCGTGTACCTCCTCCGTTTTTATAACACAGATATGGAAACCTG
Organism: Mytilus coruscus; assembly: GCA_017311375.1. Classification (NCBI taxonomy): domain Eukaryota; kingdom Metazoa; phylum Mollusca; class Bivalvia; order Mytilida; family Mytilidae; genus Mytilus; species Mytilus coruscus. Next base: position 30,816,975 of record CM029597.1, on the reverse strand, counting down.
CATATATTACCAATACCCACTGCATACCCAACTGATGATAGGAAAAAATTGAGTTGTCCTGACCAATGTTCGCGTTCTTCTTTCTTCTCTTCTGAAGTATCACTCGAGTTTACAGTTTCTTCATTTTTCTGAATGAAATTATAGTTTTAATTAAGAATACAGATAATTGGATGATAGATGTGATTTATCTTGTGAATAACTGAGGTGTCAGTCATTTTAAAATGTTTTCGATTTCATGTGCAAACTTAAAGCAATTTCAAAAGTCATTACATTTTTGCTACGTATAATGTGGCACCAAACTTAATGATATAGCCAATATAAAAATAAGAAGATGTGGTATGATAAAGTTTGACTTAATCTTACTTTCCATTTTTCATTTTGTACTGAATGCAGACTTTAGGATTGACCATAGATAGAAAATAAATGTGAATATTTCGTATCGCTTTATAAATAAGAAGATGTTGTATAAATAGTCAACAACCATAGGTCAAAGTATGGCCTTCAACACGGAGCCCTGGCCCACACCGAACAGCAAGCCACAAAGGGCCCCAAAATGACTAGTGTAAAACAACCCAAACAGGAAAAACAACGGTCTAATCTATATAAAAAATGGAATACGAGAAACCACACCAACAAACGACAACCCCTGAACAACAAGCTCCCGACTCAGGACAGGGGCACAAAAATGCAGCTTTGCATTGTTCAATCAATTTTACTAACCTGTAATGAGAGACTTCTGTTTTCAAATTCCATAATTTGGTGTCTACACTAAATATAATCCGTTTAAATAAAATAAGTCTAAAAAATGAACTGAAAGCTAAATATTTCTATTCGTTCTCAAAACAATATATGTATGTGTGTTTCTATACCCTTCAGCATCTCTGGAATGAGGATTAGATTTTGTCTAGACTGTCTACGTTGCATTTATATGTATATATATATATATATATATATATATATATATATTTATTACGTTGTCAAAAATGATGCGTCAAAATACAATGGCATGTTTTTACATCTGACACTTTTTTGGCTTGCATATGTTGCACCTGCTAATATTATCATAACTAATCGAGGGTCACACTATCAGGTTTTTACTGGAGTTTGACATACTAAATGTACATGTTCAATAACGATTCCTATAATTTTTTAGTAAAGCTTTAAATCAAAGAATATGTAAATAGACATATCCTCGCATGTTACACTGTCTTTGTGCAATAGTTCAATGAATTCATCATATATGATTGTTAGCAATACTATATATTTGCGTAAATCAGTAATTGTAGACCGTTGTATTAGTAAAAGTTGATCTACTTTTGACTTAAACAGGACCATCGGACCTTTTCATTTAAACATCAGTATTAACCTTCATTACCAGTCTTTTTTTCCACATAGATTTGATTTTAAAATGTCTTATGATTAATAACAAAAAATACGCCCTTTTGGCCCAACTAGGTGTTAAATATCATAAATTGACGCTTTTTATGTAAGTTTCCATGAATAAATCGGATATTGTGTTGATATTTGGTATAAAATTGTTTAATGAGTGGTCAAATAAATAAAATTGGCGTTCATTTTTTTTTTTTTTTTTGGTACTTAATTGTAGACATAAAACACGTAGACAATTTCAAGAAAATAACAATTTTCTAGTTTTTCTCTTCGTGTTCGATTGCCATAGTAGAAAGTTAGTAGATTTCTCGGAAACTTGTGAAAAGAGAATGGTATTGTGGCTACGGCAAATAGAATAAATTATTATCATATAGCTTTCCAATTAAGATATTCCTTCAACCTTAGCACCGCAGGGAATACAATAGATTTTGGTATTACGTGTTACGGAATGATTTGGCGAAGATAAATGTAAAAGATTCGGATACCCTTTGTTGTGATTTTCATTCGCTTTGTAATGTAATATATTTCTGGTTAATTCTAAGGTGATATGATGTTAACATAATGACCTGTAACCGGTTGTCATTCTTATCTTTAGTTGGGTTACTTACCTAGTGTGGTTATTATTATGTTGTGACCTCTATAATAATTTGACATAAGCAGAAAATATTCCAATGAGAAAAAGATAAATGACAGCGATAAGTCTCAAAAAGTCAAATGACACTTAAACGGACAATTCAAATGAAACCCAAGTGTGGAAAACGGGCGAGATACCAAGATACATGCAATAAAAAAAACATGAGTCGAGAATTGATTTCGTCATCCACATTTGAGACAGACTCTGACAATTTCCCCTTCTCCTTTGTATTCCGATTCCCACTTCTCCGTAAAAATAATAACTTCAGGGCAAGATAAAGTTTCTTTTTCAAAAAAATTTTTTTTTTTCTATATAATATTTTTTTAAGGAGCATAAATGTTTTATCTGGTATCCATTTTAGCAGCGTACGGTCAATGTTTCTGAAACACCCTACATCAGGAACGTCCAGACAAAATATTTCTGAAATAACCTCCATCAAGAACACTCCAGACAAAATATTTCTGAATTAACCTACAAAACCTCCATCAGGAATGTTCCAGACCAAATGTTCCCGAAATATACTCCATCAGGAACGCTCCAGACCAAATTTTCCTAATATAACCTCCACCAGGAATACTCCAGACCAAATGTTCCTCATATAACCTCCTTCAGGAACGCACTAGATTAAATGTGCATTAAGTAACCTCCATCAGGAACGCTCAATACACCAAATGTTCTTGATATAGCCTTCTTCAGGAACGCTCCAGACCAAATATTTCTGAAATAGCCTCCATCAGGAACGCATCATAAACTCAATGTTCCTTATATAACCTCCATCAGGAAGCTCCAGACCATATATTTCTGATATAACTCCACCAGGAACGCTCAGACCAAATATTTCTGAAATAACCTCCATCAAGAACACTCCAGACCAAATATTTCTGAAATAACCTCCATCAAGAACGCACCATATACTAAATGTTCTTTAAATATTCTCCATCAGAAAGGCTCCAGACCAAATGTTCCTGACATAACCTCCATTAGGAACGCTACAGACAAACTGCTCCTGAAATCACCTCCATCAGGACCGTTACAGACCAAATGTTCCTGAAATAACCTCCATCATGAACGCTCCAGACCAAATGTTCCTGACAAAATCTCTATCAGGAACGCTCCAGACCAAATGTTCCTGAACTTACCCCCATCAAGAACGCTTAAAACCAAATATTTCTGAAATAACCTCAATCAAGAACGCTCCAGACTAAATATTTCTGAAATAACCTCCATCAGAAACGCACCATATACTAAATGCTACTGATATAACCTCCATCAGGAACGCTCCAGACTAAATGTGCCTTAAATAACCTCCATCATGAACGCTTCAGACCAAATATTTCTAAAATAACCTCCATCAGGAACGCTACAGACCTAATATTTCTGAAATAATCTCCTGCAGCAACGCAACTGACCAAATATTTCTAGAACAGCCTCTTTTTAAAAAAAGTGACCCATACCAGCGGCAAGTCTGGGCGTGGAAATAAGCAATTATAGGTCACCGTACAGCCTTCAACAATAAGAAAAACCCATACCGTATAGTCAGCTATAAAGGCCGCGGCATGAAAAATGTGAAACAATTCAAACGAGAAAGCTAACGGCCTAATTTATAACAATACAATTTACAAAAAACAAATATGATTTTTTTTATTTGATACACTACATGTATATCATATATAGTCTTTAAAAATGATTCAGCTGTACAAATACTTACAGAGTATGAACTTATTGAGTTTTGTAGATTTAATATACAGAGTTTGTTTATATTCAAGAGGTGAGAATTCAAATATTTGCTCCCTTATTAGAAGTTTCAATTGATTAAAGTTGATGACTTCCAATAGATTTTATAAGATTATGTAGGAACAAACCACGGTTTCAAGACAAGGTTAATCTTAAGTTTAATTATAACACAGGAATTAAACAGCTTTTATCTCGGATCGGAAAGCTTCCTATATATTGCAATATGTGTATCTAAACTTGTTGAACAAATTTGTAAAAAGTATCCTAAATATATATATTGCATATTTTTGCAATTTTCAATAAAATAACAATGAAACTTGACTGTAAGTTCAAACATAGTTTATTTTACACAAGTTCTGTGAAAATTATAACTGCAGAAACATTCCCCAAATGGTTTTACAAAAATCCGCTTGTGTTTATCTTTTGAAACAAAAAAGTTAGGTGTGTCTATCCAAATGTCCAAAACCCCGAAATTTTGAGTAAATGTCTAAAATTTCTACCCCATTTATCTCCCAAAGTAGCACATGAAGGTATATTTTTTATTATATATTTGAATTGAATAGGTTAAAAATAGCTTGTATGCAAATTTTCGTAAAAAAATCACCGTGGGATCAAAACTGTATCGTATGCCCTTAAACTTATTTCAGACGTAAAATCAAAACAAGAAAAAAATCATGTCATTTAATAAATAAGTAAATTATTGATATGTTGTTTATGTCATGAAAGTAATCAATGCAAGCGGATTTAAAAAATTGTATGTGAATGCATATTTCATTTCTATGAGGAAACAAAAAGGTATAGGCAGTGAAATAAAACTACTTGTTCACCCTAGAATAGACATATTTCCCTCGGGCGATGCCTTCTTGTAAGATGAATTTTCTTGTGTAAACAAATATTCCTATCTCCCTCGAAGTCAAAAGTAAACTTGATAAGATGTGGCAATAAGCTTAATTAACTAGGATTGCCAGTTTCCTTGCCGAAGGTTGATGATCCTCTCCGGGTACTTCGGCTTCCTCCACAAAGAAAAACTGACAGCCGTCATATGGCCAAGAGTGGTGTCGAATGTAGCGTGAAAATACAAAGAATCAGTTCATCAAGCATGTGATAAGTGATCAATTCAATATCAAGCATGTGATAAGTGCAGTTTAATATCAAGAATGTGATGAATGTAGTTTGATATCAAGCATGTGATAAGTGCAGTTAAATATCAAGCATGTGATAATTAAGTGCAGTTAAATATCAAGCATGTGATAATTAAGTGCAGTTAAATATCAAGCATGTGATAAGTGCAGTTTAATATCAAGCATGTGATAAGTGAAATTATAAATTTATAGTTATTGAGATTTTACAAACTTAAAAAATCATACATAATTCCTACTGTAATGAAATTTTCTGATATTTTGTTAACGAATTTAGCAAGTAAATAGAAAATGGCATGCCTATGTTTTGAAGCAGCCATGTGTTGAACTTAAGAGGAAAAGCAATTGTTAATGTTTATTCATCGAGATTTAATCGTTTGTTCAAAGTGACAGAGATTATTTATTTATTGGAATCTAGGTATGATACACTTCAAAATATTGATTGTATTAATTCCATTGGTGTAATCTCTGTCAAACTTTCTAAATGTTTTAAATGTTCACTCTTTAAACTTATTATTAGCATTACAGACTTGTTAAGGTAAGTGTTTTCTTCTTGTCTTAAATTTAAATTACATTTTGATTGCTTTTAACTGGGTTTTTACGGTCCTAGTAACTTGAAATAATTATTCAGTTGACGTAAGCAGATGGCTGATGCAGATGGAAATGTAAAGTGTAAATTAAGTTGATGTATCCTTTTTAGCACGCAGACTTGCATAGTTGGATGGTTGTCTGATTGGCAATCATACCTAATCTCCTAATTTTTTATTATTCTAATGAAGACGACATGACCAAGCCGTATATAGGAATATTTTGTCAAATTGAAAATTAAAACTTTTTAGCTGAGTCATTATATTATTATGTGTCCAACGTTAACTGTTAAAACAGGTCGGAAACACTACCTTATATGAATATGCATAAATTAGCATACCAATGTCATCGCAAATATAATTGTTTATTTACGTGCGACGCAAATTTTTTTTTTTACCTAGGTTTTTGACCAACCACTAAATGAGTAACAATGCATGATGGACTACTACATGTTTACGATCAACCGAGAACACGTGTTATTTACTGAAATACAACACAATTTTTCATGCATTGCGGGATAGACAATTTCGCTTAGTTTTTAATCTTTTTTATCTACATTTATAGTCCGTGATATAAAGTATTTGTTCCATGCTCATATTAACGAATAGTTGTTTCTATGCGAAGAAACGAATGTTTCAGTTACCCGAAAAAAAGCCATTATTATTATTGATGATTATACGAAGATTTCATATATTCGTTCACAAGACAACCACGAAACAAACAGTATGAAATCTAAACACTGATAAGCATCGATGCGAGAAATGACTCTTGTTTATTTATACAATTTCGAATTTCAATGTTTTTGGAATGGCATTATACAGGATACAAAAAATCCAAGATCATATATATATAGGCGTGCAACCGTTTTGTCAGGTTTCAAAGAGCTCAAATGATTTGTATACTGGACAGTGGTCACTTCATTGGAAATTACACTGTTTCAAGTGAAATTGATGCACAGGTACAATGCATAACAATGGACAAAACCTGTTCATCTACTTTTACAAGGCGAAAAAAAATCGAATCGTGTATCCAGTAAACAATTTTTTTTTAATCTGAGCGTGCAAATTAAAGATTATGTTATATATTTTACATTTAATACATTGGCTGAACAAAAATATTTAATATGAGTGTCACAGACACTATATAAGTTGACAGTTTTCCCACTAATTCCACGTGTTTTTCAGTGGTAGTAAGCTCGTAGTAGCCCACAATGCATTGTAGTTTATTGAGTCGATTGGTCAGTTTTTTTCAAGGTCATGATTACCTTCTATTTGGGAAATTACTATGCAAATAAATACTGACGCCAGGAAATGTAGTGGTCCTGACCTGTTAAAGCACTATTCTAAAATTTAAATATATTATGACAATAATCAAAAAGAGACTGTAATTTGAATAAAGTTTGGTTCAATTCAGAATTATAATTTTGATTAAACTAACTATGCATATGTCCAATATATTTATTTTTTTCGCGAGGGTGGATTTAGAATAACTACTAGAAGAAAAAAAATCTTTTTTTTTTTCATATATGCTATATTGGTTTGCATGTAAATGGTTTTGATGTTGATATAATATATATGTCACCAAGTTAACAATGATATATTTTTCTTGCAATGTAATTAAAATGGCTGTAATATTTAGAATATAATTAATTTCCATAATCACGACTCTTCAATCTGTAAACTGAAAATAGAAAACGATTTTGGATTCTAATATGGCTTAGATTGTTATTACATGATTAAAAATTTACTAAAGCCAAACTTATTTTCAACAACCAAAGTCGATAGGTAATTTAAGGTAGATATTCCAATTGATGATGAATTGGCAGTTCCAAGTTTATGAACATTATTGAATTGAGAGTTGGAACATGTGCATCCTCTCCTTTATCTTCATATAATTCGCACTTAATGTTTTCTGGAGGCGGCGAACGTATAAAGAGATAGGACCCATTTCCATAATTTTCATTCAAAAGGTTAGTAATTTTTTTTTAATTTACAGCGTCAAGGCTTCAATTTTGAACTTGAGGATCTATTAGTATTATTATAACCTAATTCTGAATACATGTATATAACGGTAATCTAATTAAAAATAGCTTAGCATTGCAGCTCAAAAATGTTAAACATATACACATATAAAACAAAATATCTAAACCAATGTGTTTTCTTTCTATTAAAAATCAAATCAAGATGCCCTTCGATACAAAATTTGTCAAAAACGATTAAAATCTGCAGTATTGTATTAAAAGCAATAGCAGATTTTTTTTTTTTTTTATGTTATGAATACATGTAGTGTTTTTGAAAATCTTTTCAAGAAAACTGTAATATTTATATTCCATGAGATTTAAACAACTGTGGTTTTTACCTTTTGAGAGAAACAAATAATTGAGGAAATGACCATACCTCTTATATGATTCTCCTCACAATAATTTTTTGAACAATTTAATGTATATTTTTTATAATAATGTTTGTTAGTTTTTCTCTCTCCTTTCCAAAAACAAATACAATGTTCTCCTTCATAGTGGTGAAAACAACCAATGCCATTATCCATACAATTACTGGTTGATCCCTTAATGTGCTGTAGCGTTTGTCCTTTTGTAACAGTGGTTTAAAATGTTAGTTGATTATTGACACACTATGATATGTAGAATAGACCCTAATAGTATTTTGTTCATGTATTGTTTTAACATCTCTGATGACTTCGATTCTATTTTCATAACAATAGTTATTGATATACTTTGCCATTATTAGTGGTAGAATTATTGGTTTTATTATAAAACGTGTATTTTTACAATGTAAAACAAGATAATCATATTTTTAATGATTAATCTTTAAAAATCAGAATCTTGTGGCTCTTGGTTACAATAGCGCAATTATTTGTTTTACATTTTTCCGGGAACTTTTTAAGATGATACTAAGAACAAAATCGTGTGCGGCTCCTGATTGGATGATACAGGGTTTAAATTATCATGGTTACTTAAAAGCTTATTCATTAAGGTTGAAACAAATCCCGAAAAGTATATTTATATTTAACAAAAGTAGATAATACAAGTAATAGCTTTTCTAAAAAAGCTAGCCGTCTCTTAGCTGATGAAAGTGGAAATTGTTCTTGCTTTGTAGATTAATTCATTAAGAATAGCCTTGCATATAAATCAACAAATTTTACAAAACACGTTATGAAGCAGTATATCGTTTAATGTTGGGTGTCAAATAAGGTCCTTATCGTACTAATCCTTCAAAGCTTAACATACTGGATTGACATAATCTTTTGTGAGAGACCGTTCTTTTAAAATGCCCCTGCTCATTGTATTAAGTAATATTCATTTTTTGCTGTAATTTCATTGTAATGACATGTCCATTGTAGAAAACCGTAGGTTGAATTTTAGAAGTAAATTATTTTGTTTGTTGTTTAATTGGGTTGCTGTCTAAATTAATCACGTAAACTTCATATCTCCTTTAAAATCATTCATAGAAATTATGCATTGATGAAATATGATAGTATATTTTTACATGTATATATATTACTTTCATCGTCTGAGAGTAGTTTTTTTTTATTCTTCTTATATTCCCCTTTGGATATTTTTGGGTCTTCTGTTCTTCATCGTCTGCTATTTTGATAGGAATAGCTAGGGAGAGATAGACAACGTTCAACCCAACCCAAATCCTGCCCTAAAGATCGGGGAGTGCATTTATCATACTTATCATTTGTATTGAGAGGTAGAATATGTCTTTATTTAAGCTTCATGATATTTGATGAGGTCGAGAAATTTAGGTGATATAAGACAATTAGGTTGAAGATTGAATCTGAAACTGATCAGATGTCGATATTTTTTTACAGATGCAATTAAAATCATGGTTGTAAATGCTTTACATATTTGTCAAACAATTTATTCTCCCTTCATGAAATATCATAACCATGTCCATGATTTCCTTCAAGTTTTCTTATGTTGTTCATGTATAAAATGTACGTAACAGTGAGCGACTGGATTGAATGTGAAACAATCACGTGTGTGTTTACAAAACTTCAGGAGGTTCGGCTATTTAAATATAAATGTTACCTGTGTACCGATATGCATGATTGGAGACCAGGCAAAATCTAATTGCTAAAATAGAGAGTACACATCCGATACTCTACGGGATTGATTGACATTTACTAGGTTTGGATTGTCCCAACCAATCAACGAACTTTAATTATTAACGTCTCAGTAATATCTTCCAATCAGGTAGTAAGAAGCATTCAGCCCGCAGACTGTCCATCGTTCAACTCTTAATAACGTCTCCACGGAGACGTTAATCAGAGGCGGATTTATGGAGCTACATACATGGTTTATGCAAAAATTGTTTACATGTCCTAATCCAAACATTGCCTATTTTGGAGGTCCTGTCCCCTTTAACAAAATCATGGATCCGCATCTGAATATTTTCAAAGTATTTATGAGGGAGTCATTATAATTTGTCTTCCATTATGAGAAAAATTTAATTTTTCAGCTGCATTTTGGGTCACCTTTTGTTGCAGGACCATTTACGTTTTTTGGCTGTTATACAACGCCGACATTTCTAGTTAAAGAAATTGCTACCCATTTATTTCTAGTTTGTGTGTTTTCAAGAAATAAATTATGTAACACCACTGGTATCCTTTGGAAAATACATGACAGATAATTGCGCTCTTATAACCTCCTCATATACATTTATGTCATCCAAAAATTCTGCTAATATGATATTGTTTTGTGAGAATTAATACCTACATTTCTATGGTCATATAGCTCTTCAACTGTTTCTTGGCTTTCCAATATTTGGCTTCGTTCCTGATAAAGGTAAATCCGGACGTATGAAATTTATCAATTGTTGTTTTAATTTTTTTCTATGATTACAAATTCGAATAAAATTCATTATGACATAATTTGCTTTTAGACTAGTACCATTTACATTAAATGTAGCGCTTCGGACGCATAAAATTCATAACATGTTGTTTTCATTTTTTTCAACATGGTAAATATGGTTAAGCTTTTTTCCCAAAAATGGACTTCATAACCATAATAATTATATACAAAACAGATAAGCACATATCACCAATAATTATATACAAAACAGATAATAGATATAGGAAGATGTGGTGTGAGTGCCAATGAGACAACTCTCCATCCAAATAACAATTTATAAAAGTAAACCATTATAGGTCAATGTACGGCCTTCAACACGGAGCCTTGGCTCACACCGAACAACAAGCTATAAAGGGCCCCAAAAGTACTAGTGTAAAACCATTCAAACGGCAAAACCAACGGTCTAGTCTATATAAAAAACGAGAAACGAGAAACACGTATAAATTACATAAACAAACGACAACTACTGTACATCAGATTCCTGACTTAGGACAGGTGCAAACATTTGCAGCGGGATTAAACGTTTTAATGGTACCAAACCTTCTCCCTTTTTCTGAAACAATAGTATAACATCACAACATAGAAAAAACACACGATAAAACATCAATTGGAAGGCTTAACTCAATCAAAAACGTAAATTAACACACTATGAACAAATAAATTCGATCTGTGATACCTGAAAGTAAATACATAGTTAATAAAATATTAGGGACAAACATTCAAGGCCAAAAGCAAACAAACAAGTCCAAATAAAGCCATGGCAAGACACCATCGCGAAATATTTAACCCTTAGAAAATAATAACTTTTGAAAAACCGGTTTTCATAATATATACAGGTAAATGAAAAATAACTTTGTCGTTTTAGGTATACTTTTTCTGTCTATATAAAATCTTCCAATAATTAGGAATACCAAGAAAGGTCTGTCATATAAATACCTAATTTAACACTAGATACATAAGGGTAAATATCAACAATAAAACTTCCTGTACAGATTAAAGGAGAATAATCTTGATGTTCATACAAATGTAGTATGAAGAAGTGAAAATTAGTAGATATTCCAAATAATCAAAGCTGGTATACAGACAAGATCCATATTAATATAAAATAACAAAAAGTATTAAAAATAGTATCAACAGGTCGAATTAACAAGAAAGTACGATTTGAGAGTACTCGCAGTTACTGACAGCTAGTTAAAAGCCAAAACAATTAATGATAAAAATCATGCATCAGAGACTAAAATCAACTAAAACACATCCCAGGGATTTAGTATTTTAACGTCATGAACAGTCAGAGAAGACATGACTTGTGCAATGCCAAAATAAATGTATCGACAGGTAGTAGGATAGTGAGGAGCTACTTTAAGAGATAAAATTAACGTGTGTGTGTCTAAACATCCCGCCTCAAAAGAAGATACAACTTAGTTATGTTTTAATTTGCTAATGACAAAATCGATATTAGTGCCAATGTAAACTATATTCAGAGATCTAATTACAATATTGGTACGATAACCCTTACTTATAAGTTTGTTTAAAGGTTCGATGAGTTTACACGGATCACATAGTGATTTCCTCGCTTTAAGTACAATATTACCGTAAAATTTAGGATGTGAAATACCATTTTAATAAGTTTAGGTACAGCCAAATTTACTAATCAAATCTTTGTATCTATGAAAGAATTTAGTAAAAGTTTTAAGTAATTTATGGTATAGAAATCCCTGACACAATAATTTCCCAGTGATGCATTGATTACGTTCGTTAAAATCTATGACATCAGAACACACGCGGCATACCGAACGAGTTGGGATATATAAACACCGTATGATGGAGCCAAAGGCACATCGCCGTCTAAAAATGGAAAATTAACAATAGGAAATGAAAAATCGTCTCTTTGTCGTAAATTTTAGTATGTAGTTTCCGTTAGAAATTGAAATGTCTAAATCTAGAAAAGGGCAACTGCTGCTGTTTATGTTAGATTTAGTTAAAGTAAGTTCTTTTGGGTAAATTTCGGAAGTATATTTAGAGAACTCTGGATTATTTAACGAAAAATATCATCCAGATAACGGTAGGTATTGTTGAATGTATCAACTAAATATAACAATGATGGGTCTTTACTGAGTTTGGTCATAAACTGAGATTCATAGCAATATAGAAATAAATCTGCTATTAAAGGGGCACAGTTAGTGCCCATAGGAATACCTACTACCTGACGATACACTTTATCGCCGAAACGTACATAAATGTTATCTAGCAGAAAATTTAAAGCTTCAATCATATCCTCACATTTCCAGTAAGTGTATCTAGCATACTTTCCTTTTCGTTACAGAAAAAGGCTTTAAACGAGTTACAGCAAATAAAATTACAATTAGATTTTTCGAAAGACCATTTTATCAAATACAAAACTTTTTCTTTATAAGATTGTGTGGAAGTGTAGTGTACAGAGTAGAAAATCATAACTGTCAACAGAATTATAAGGACCATCAAAAGCATGTATTTTATCTAAAACCTCTAAAGAATTTTAACACTCCAAAAATAATTAATACCATTATTTTCATAAGCTTTATTACAAAAGTTAATAACCAGTTCTTTGATAGTAGTAAGGAGGTAGTTAGAAGAACTGATAGATTAGTAGTAGAACACTTACTCGATGCGGAGATGAAACGGAATTTAAATGGTTTTTGTGTAATTTCGGTAACCAGTACATGGTAGGGACTTTCAAATGTTCGGAAGATGCTTTAAGTTGGGTAGTGGCAGTGGTATGCTTGTTAACGATTTGACTCTCTGTGGTGCGAACGGACCTGAATGTAGAGGAATTGATAATTTCGTTTTGAAGAACTTCCGTGTAGTATATGCGTCACACCACCACTACATTATTGGCTGCCTTGTCTGCCGGTACGAACACAAACCGCTCTGCGATAACCTTGAGTTTATTTTTATTCTTGAAATGGGAATATCATGGATCCTATTATTAATTTCAGAATTGTTTTCTAAATGAGATATTCGAATATTAACAATATTCATAATTTTATTCAAATAACTGTCTAAAGATTTTTATCCGATTTTTCACGTTTGCACCAATTTTACAGTAGGCAGACAGAGCGTCTTTAATGACCTGACGACACTGTTTCCAATCTATTATAGATGGAGGACGGTATTTCGGTCCTTTCTTTAGAAAAGTTATGACCTCACGGTCTTCGACGATGTTGAGGTCTATCACCAATAATTATATACAAAACAGATAAGCACATATCACTATCAAATGGAAGATCCGGTTTAGATTGACAATAAAGTAAGGCAATAGTAGTTTACCGATGTTCAAATCTCACAAATTGATTAAGAAGACAAATCAATTTAACAAACAAAAGGGGGAAATCGTATGAACTCCAAAAGCGAGACCAAGTGCATCGGCGGAGTAAGCATTTCCTACTACATGTACTATGCATGCATCACAATTGGGAGTCGGACACAATCGATAAAATTAATTATAGAATAACTAATCGAAGAATTCAAATAGAGAAAAATATTCAACGAGTGACCGAACAACACATTAATTCACGAATGCGCGTAGCGCATGAGTTAATTATCAGTGTTGTTCGGTCACGAGTTGAATATTTTTCGATATTTGAATTCTTTGATTAGTTATTCTTTTTATTACATTGGCAAATGGTCTTTTTTCTGAAATTAAACTAGAATATGTAAGGAACTATATCTTTTTCTAAGCATTCACAATTTGTTTTGATCCGACGTCATGACAACGCCTATTGTTGTATGACGTCAGAGGAGTGAAATAACCACGTTTATTTCACATGTGAAATTATCGGTTTTTATTTCACTGGGAAATCAAAGTAATTCATTGCAACCAATGTAAAAACAGATTATACAACTATTCTATTTTCTAAAAATCTGAGACTGCGAAACCATGTCGTCAGTGAGTTAGTACACAGACAGATCGTATCAGTCATTCAATTCGTGATGTCGACTTCAAAACTTATGTAGCATCGCTTTCTGATGTTCTTCCTCATAACTTTGTTGGAGCAGTGTTTGTGTCAGAGCACACACCAACATTAACTAGCCTAACGTATCAGTTGAGATTAATTAACGCAATACGATTGGAGAGAGGGAATGTTAGTGCTTAGAAAGTCGAAAGTTGAAATCATTATGTTTGTCATGGATTCTAGTTTGAAGTGGTCCATTTGTGTCATTATCGAGGAGAACACCGATCTAGATAAAAAGCAGACAATCTTGTTTAAGTAGTATTTAAGTTTACTGGGATACTAGTATATGAGTTAGGCGACAGGATATCATTAATATATACCTGAAAATGAAATTAAAGAATTTTGTTAAGATGTTTTTCTTAATGGCTTTGAGTAACTTTTATTTGAAGGGCTTTTTTCTTTGGAATCAGTGCGGTTCTTTACAAAATGAAATTTGTCATGACCTTAAACAAGAATTTTTTATTACCGAACCCCATTTTTGTAGAAAAATCTCTGTTAAATGAGACGATGTAGTCGATCATTTGATTGAGTACAGGGAATAGTAGTGTAATCGTACACAAATCAAACGTTTTGATATTACTCCAAATTGTAAAGATTGTGGTTGAAGATTTTGGAGTAGATCTTTAGTAGATTTTTTTTAAATCCACACCTGATTGAGGCTGCTGGTTGAATATACATCGTCACAATACTTCTGAGAGTCATCTTTAACTGCATAAAGAAAAGAATAACTGAAGAAAGATAATAGTCGAATATCTTTACTATACTGTTGATTCGTTATTATTCATTGGATACTAATTTTTGTTGATTTCATGGGTAAAGGTGAACCGCGAAATTAAATGTTCAACGAATTATACATTTTCCACAGGTTTGCAGAGTAGAGAAAAACCACGAAAATAGCAACTTTCAATAATCCTAGAAAACTGATAACCACAAAAATAAATAAATCCACAATAAATCGTTCTTAATTAGGATTTTTGTGAAGTTTAGGTATCCAGTATTAAGACGGGAGATTTTCATTGCCCTTTTTATGTCAATACTAAAGGAGAAAAGGATAGATTTGTGATTTTCTAACATCTCATTTGTGAAT
Source organism: Mytilus coruscus (assembly GCA_017311375.1). NCBI lineage: Eukaryota > Metazoa > Mollusca > Bivalvia > Mytilida > Mytilidae > Mytilus > Mytilus coruscus. Next base: position 30,801,539 of record CM029597.1, on the reverse strand, counting down.
GATGTAGCGGTATATGTGCGGTTCTCAGTTTTGCTCTGAATTTCACATTCTTTAGTTATTCATTCCAAATAACGATTTTTGCATATAAAAACAATATTGTTAGAGGGTTTGTCTGCTGGAACTACACCATATTTCAAACCTCTGGTTACTTGAAAGAGTGTGAAATCCATGAGCTCATTGTACACAAAAAAGTGTGAACTGTGAAACCTTGTGAAGGGAAATTAAGGCAACTTGATCTCTTTCGTCATGAATTGATTGATTGATTATTTGTTGCTTAATGTCCGATAGACTTTTTATGGGGACATACCAGGGGCGGATCCAGTCGTTTTTAAAAGGAGATTTCAAACCCATGATAAAGGGGGGTTCCAACCATATGTCCCCATTTAAAAGTATTGATCGTCCAAAAAATGGGGTTTTCCAACCCCCGGAAACAACTGCCACCCCCGCCCCCACCCTTGGATCCGCCACTGCATACTATCTATATGTTTTAAAAATTTATTATAGCTTTTGTTTTACTGTGAAATTAAAAAAAATGTTTTCAAGACATGTAAAGCTTCCACTGCATTTTAATTATCGCCTGCTTTTGATCAATTTATTTAGTCATCTTACCATGTAAAGAAGTACATGTATAGTAAACCACCGCTTTATATCAATAAACATACTTACACCAGCAGCTACCATCTTTTCATTCTGGAGTCAAGGGCCTTTTGAAATCACATATTTTACAATGCTACTAGTGAGTAGATTTACAAAACTTTGTTAATGAGCTCCGTTTTACAAACACCTGTGATACAAGTAGTCAGCCAAAATAAACTATCAATAGACCAATTAAAAGATTACTCGAGTTGTAAATATGTGCTAAATTGGATAGTCTATGAAAAGTTATATACTATGAAATTAAGAGCTCGGGGCAAGCCCCTCGCTCTAAATTTCATAGTATATACCTTTTCATAGACTAACCTAGACTTATAACCTTGCACTGACAATGAAACTAATTCTTGAATACAACCAATCAAGAGATCATTTGAGCCTTGGGCACTTTACAATATTCTAAGTTTGTAAGAGAATGATAATCCCTTTCTCTCACATATACATAGGCAGTGAAATAAAACTACTTGTTCGCCCTAGAAAAGACATATTTCCCTCGGGCGATGCCCTCATGTAATATGAATTTTCTTGTGTAAACAAATATTCCTATCTCCCTACAGAAATTGATATACATATATTATATCGAAGAATTTTTACACAACGTCGTGACTACCCGTAAAGATACTCGAAGTCAAAGGTAAACTTGATAATATGTGGCAATAAGCTTAATTAACTAGGATTGCCAGTTTCCTTTCCGAAGGTTGATGATCCTCTCCGGGTACCTCCACAAAGAAAAACTGACAGCCGTAATATGGCCAAGAGTGGTGTCGAAAGAAGCGTGAAAATACAAAGAATCAGTTCATCAAGCATGTGATAAGTGATCAGTTCAATATCAAGCATGTGATAAGTGCAGTTTAATATCAAGAATGTGATAAGTGTAGTTTGATATCAAGCATGTGATAAGTGCAGTTAAAAATCAAGCATGTGATAAATAAGTGCAGTTAAATATCAATCATGTGATAAGTGCAGTTAAATTCAAGCATGTGATAAGTGCAGTTAAATATCAAGCATGTGATAATTAAGTGCAGTTTAATATCAAGCATGTGATAAGTGCAGCTTAATATCAAGCATGTGATAAGTGAAATTATAATTTTATAGTTATTGAGATTTTACAAACTTAAAAGAATCACACATAATTCCTACTGTAATGGAATTTTCTGATATTTTGTTAACGATTTTAGCAAGTAAATAGAAAATTGCCTATGTTTTGAAGCAGCCATGTGTTGCATTTAAGAGGAAAAGCAATTGTTAAATTAATGTTAATTCTTCGAGATTTAATCGTTTGTTTAAAGTGACAGAGATTATCTATTTATTGGAATCTAGGTATGATACACTTCAAAATATTGATTGTATTAATTCCATTGGTGCAATCTCTGTCAAACTTTCTAAATGTTTTACTCTTTAAACGTTAACATCTTATTAGCATTACAGACTTGTTGAGGTAAGTGTGTTCTTCTTGTCTTAAATTTAAATTACATTTTGATTGCTTTTAACTTGAAATAATTATTCATTTGACGTAAGCAGATGGCAGATGCAGATGGAAATGTAAAGTGTAAATTAAGTTGATGTATCCTTTTTAGCACGCAGACTTGCATAGTTGGATGGTTCTCTGATTGGCAATCATACCTCATCTCCCAATTTTATATTGAAAATATTTTATTATTCTAATGAAGACGACATGACCAAGCCGTATATAGGAATATTTTGTAAGATTGAAAATTAAACTTTTTAGCTAGGTCATTATATTATTATGTGTCCAACGTTAACTGTTAAAACAGGTCGGAAACACTACCTTATATGGATATGCATAAATTAGCATACTAATGTCCTCGCTAATATAATTGTTCATATATGTGCGACGCAATTTTTTTTTACCTAGGTTTTTGACCAATCCATTAAATTAGTAACAATGCAGGATGAACTACTACGTGTTTACGATCAACCGAGAACACGTGTTATTTACTGAAATACAACACAATTTTTCATGCATTGCGGGATAGATAATTTCGCTTAGTTTTTAATCTTTTGTATCTACATTTATAGTCCGTGATATAAAGTATTTGTTCCATGCTCATATTAACGAAGACTTGTTTCTATGCGAAGAAACGAATGTTTCAATTATCCGAAATAAAGCCATTATTATTATTGATGATTATACGAAGATTTCATATATTCGTTCACAAGACAGCAACGAAACAACAGTTGAAAACACAATTACCCATAAGATGAAGGGGAAGAGTGTGTCAAATATCTGTTGGGGTCACTAAAATGTCCCAGCTTTTCGCATAATTGATGTAATGTTATTGTACCTTCTTTTATGATTAAAAAATATCATCTAAATCGAGGAAGGGTACTATCTATTTATTACTTTGTTGCTAAGAAACAAACACAAACACCTTTCAGAAAGATTGGTTTTTCATTATCTTTAAAAGAGATATTTACTATATAGAATTCTATGTAATGTTTATATATTTATAATTTGTCAGGTACAGTTCATGTATAAAACCTACATCAACTATTATAATTCATCGAAACTGTTCAAGAAATTTCTTAATTCTTGTCTGACAATGTGAACAAAATCTATAGAAATTGATTTTTTGGCATATTTCATTTTTGTTGTTGATTTTTTTCTATTTCAAACTGTTCCCTTTGCTCTGAAGGTAATGAAGCAATATTTTTTCAGTCATTGCAAGAAGTGTAGTTTCGTTTTGTCTTCGTCTTTGCAAAGTTCATTTTCTTCTATTGTAGATGTTGGAATTTTGATATTTTTAACGAATCGGATATTTGCCAATCTTAATAAAATCATTTATGATGTATCCATGTTTATTTGCGACAAGGACGTGAAATTGATATGTTTTGTGAAAATTGCAGCGTTGGATCTTAACCTATTATATTTCTTTCATTTATTGGATACAAATATTTTGTTCTTCTTATTTCTGCTCGAAACAGGTACTTTCGGATTTGAACTCCTGCATTTGTCTCGGTTGTTTCATATATTCCATTCTTCCAAGTAAGGAGTTTATAAAATGTTCTCCGTCAAAATTTCAAAAGTATCGTAACTCTTAATTACTATTTCCAATTTTATACTAGATGTTAGTCACAACAGATATATATATTTCTTTTCGTTTGACTATAGGGATTTCCCTGTGTTAAATATAGTTATATATTCAAACGGGTTAGAGTAGTTGTAAAACGGGTTATTGTTATTTTGGATTTAGATATATTGGTTACATATGCACGTGAAATCCTTTGGCGGTTTAAAGGGTAGGGTTCCGTTATATTATATAAAGAAATTGTTGAGGTGTCAGTTGATCGAAGGTGCTTACAGTAACTACAACGTACAGTTGACCGTTTATTGTCATATATATGAATATGGATCATATAGAGATTGAGTTCATTTATATATAATGATTTGTTGGACAATTTTCTTGTATGCAAATGTCAACTTGAATATTGTTGTTCATTCATATTATAATATTATGTTATTAAACATTTTTTGCAAGAGAAAAGAACAAGTTACTGCGAACAACCAAACCTATATTACAGTTTTGTCTTATTTAATACGAAGGAATTAGTGAAGAAATGCTTTAAATTCGGACGAGCAGGCGAGGGAGAATTTAAATGGTTTTTTTTATGTTACGATTGTATTTCTTTAATATGAAATCTAAACCCTGATAAGCATCGATGCGAGAAAGGACTCGTGTTTAAACAATTTCGAATTTCAATGTTTTTGGAATGGCATTATACAATATACAAAAAAATCCAAGATCATATATATAGGCATGCAACCGTTTTGTCAGGTTTCACAGAGCTCAAATGATTTTTATACTGGACAGTGGTCACTTCATTGGAAATTACACTGTTTCAAGTGAAATTGATGCACAGGTACAATGCACAATGGACAAAACCTGTTCATCTACTTTTACAAGGCGAAAAAGAAAGTCGAAAATCTGAGCATGCAAATTAAAGATTATGTTATATATTTTACATTTAATACATTGGCTGAACAAAAATATGTATTAAGTGAGTCTCAGATACTATATAAGTTGATAGTAAACTCGTATTAGCCAACAATGCATTGTAGTTCATTGAGTCGATTAGTCAGTTTTTTTTCAAGGTCATGATAACCTTCTATTCGGGAAATTACTATGCAAATAAATACTGACGCCAGGAAATGTAGTGGTCCTGACCTGTTAAAGCACTATTCTAAAATTTAAATATATTATGACAATAATCAAAAAGAGACTGTAATTTGAATAAAGTTTGGTTCAATTCAGAATTATAATTTTGATTAAACTATCTATGCATATGTCCAATATATTCACTTTTTTCGCGAGGGTGGATGTTGAATAACCACTAGAAGAAAACAAATCTTGTTTTCCATAAATGCTATGTTGGTTTGTATGTAAATGGTTTTGATGTTGATATAATATATATGTCACTAAGTTAACCATGATATATTTTTTGCAATGTAATTAAAATGGCTGTAATATTTAGAATATAATTAAGTTCAATAATCACGACTCCTCAATCTGTAAACTGAAAATGGAAAACGATTTTGGATTGAATATGGCTTAGATTGTTATTACATGATTAAAAATTTACTAAAGCTAAGTTTATTTTCCATCAACAAAAGTCAATAAGTAATTTAAGGTAGATACTCCAATAGATGATGAATTGGCAGTTCCAAGTTTATAAAGTTTATTGAATTGAGAGTTGGAACATGTGCATCCTTTCCTTTATCTTCATATAATTCGGACTTAATGTTTTCTTGAGGCGGCGAACGTATAAAGAGATATGACCCATTTCCATAAATTTCATTAAAAAGGTTAGTCATTTTTTTTTATTTACAGCGTCAAGGCTTCAATTTTGAACTTGAAGATCTATTAGCATCATTATAACCTAATTCTGAATACATGTATATACCGGTAATCAAATTAAAAAAAGCTTAGCATTGCAACTCAAAAATGTTAAACATCTACACATATAAAACAAATTGTCTAAACCAATGTGTTTTCTTTCTATTAAAAATCAAATCAAAATGCCCTTCGATACAAAATTTGTCAAAAACGATTAAAATCTGCGATATTGTATCAAAAGCAATTAATATTTTTGAAAAAAGTTTTTCAAGAAAACTGTTATATGTATGTTCCATGAGATTTAAACAACTGTGTTTTTTACCTTTTGAGAGAAACAAATAATTGGGGAAATGACCATGCCTCTTATATGATTCTCCTCACAATAATTTTTTGAACAATTTAATGTATATTTTTTATAATAATGTTTGTTAGTTTTTCCTCTTCTTTCCAAAAACAAAAACAATATTCTCCTTCATAGTGGTGAAAACAACCAATGACATTACCCATACAATCACCGGTTGATCCCTTAATGTGCTGTAGCGTTTGTCCTTTTGTAACAGTGGCTTAAAATGTCAGTTGATTATTGACACACTATGACGTGTAGTATAGACCCTAATAGTATTTTGTTCATGTATTGTTTTAACATCTCTGATGACTTCGATTCTATTTTCATAACAATAGTTATTGATATACTTCGCCATTATTAGTGTAGAATTATTGGTTTTATAAAACGTGTACTTTTACAATGTAAAACAAGATAATCATATTTTTAATGGTTAATCTTTTAAAAATCTGAATCTTGTGGCTCTTGGTTACAAAAGCGTAATTATTTGTTTATATTTTACCGGGAACTTTTTAACCTCAATATGATACTAAGAATAAAATCGTGTGCGGCTCCTGATTGGATGATACATGATTGGAATTATCATGGTTACTTAAAAGCTTCATTAAGAATTAAACAAATCCCGAAAAGTACATTCATATTTAACAAAAGTAGATATTATCAGAGGCGGATACATATGGGGCAGGGCCCCCTTATGGAGGTACATATATGGTTAATGCAAAACCTTTTTACATGCCCCATTCCAAACATTGCCTATTATGGGGCCCTGCTCCTATTACAAAATCCTGGATCCGCATCTGAATATTTTCAAAGTATTTATTAGGCAGTCATTATAATTTGTAATCCATTATGAGAAAAATTAGACTTTTTCAGCTGCATTTAGGGCCACCTTTTGTCGCAGGACCATTTACTTTTGTTATCTGTTATAATACGACGACATTTCTAGTTAAAGAAACTGCTACCCATTTATTTCTAGTTTGTGTGTTCTTCAAGAAATAAAATATATAACACCACTGGTATCCTTTGGAAAATGCATGACAGATAATTGCGCTCTTATAACCTCCTCATATACATTTATGTCACCCAAAAATTCTGCTAACATGATATTGTTTTGTGAGAATAATACCTACATTTCTATGGTCATAGACAAGTACACAGACAGATCTTATCAGTCATTCAATTCGTGATGTTGACTTCAAAACTTATGTAGCATCGCTTTCTGTCGTTCTTCCTCATAACTTTGTTGGAGCAGTGTTTGTGTCAGAGCACACATCAACATTAACTAGCCTAACGTATCAGTTGAGATTAATTAACGCAATACGATTGGAGAGAGGGAATGTTAGTGCTTAGAAAGTCGAAAGTTGAAATCATTATGTTTGTCATGGATTCTAGTTTGAAGTGGTCCATTTGTGTCATTATCGAGGAGACCACCGATCTAGATAAAAAGCAGACAATCTTGTTTAAGTAGTATTTAAGTTTACTGTGATACTAGTATATGAGTTAGGTGACAGGATATCATTAAGATATACCTGAAAATGAAATTAAAGAATTTTGCTAGATGTTTTCTTAATGTCTTTGAGTAATTTTGTATGAAGGACTTTTTCTTTGAATCAGTGCGGTTTTCACAAAGTGAAATTTGTCATGACCTTAAACAAGAATTTTTATTACCGAACCCCATTTTGTAGAAAAACTCTGTTAAATGAGACGATGTAGTCGATCTTTCGATTGAGTACAGGGAATAGTAGTGTAATCGTACACAAGTCAAACGTTTCGATATTACTCCAAATTGTAAAGATTGTGGTTGAAGATTTTGGAGTAGATATTTAGTAGATTTTTTTAATCCACACCTGATTGAGGCTGCTGGTTGAATATACATCGTCACAGTACTTCTGAGAGTCATCTTTAATTGCATAAAGAAAAGAATAACTTTAGAAAGATAATAGTCGAATATCTTGACTATACTGTTGATTCGTTATTATTCATTGTAACATGAATGGTAATTTTTCCTTTGATCTTCGAGTGAGTTACCTTCGGTTATTTTTAGAGGAGTGCGTTAACTGAATGATTTTTTAGTTATTGCACTCTCCAGTCCCGCCGTGTGTCGCTTGTCATAGGAAAAGCAAAGAATGGGAGGAGCTTAGACCAGTGCTCTAACTTCCATCTCAAAAGTTGTTATTTCACTGTCTAGCTCCGCCTCCTTGGCCTACTAAACTATGAAATCAATGACCCTAAAATGTCCTAATAAATGTAAACAAAATGCATACACAACAATATATCAAAAACAAATCGAGAAAAGGGGTGATGGGACTTACCCTAACACTAGCCAAACTTGTAAACCAAACCCCCAATTTAAAAATGATTCCCTATATATATTATACATTGTACTTGAAACAAATGAATGCTCGATGAGAGCTACAAAAAGGAATAACGTGGTCTATAAACGAAGATGCGATATTGATAAATTGGTAGATCCTTTTTTTTTTATCGTGACTATATAAATATTCCAAAAAAGTTGTCTCTGGAAATTTTGGTCGTTTAATTTCCTCCACTTAATGAAAGAATAAAACAAAATGTAATAGAAATGACTATGAATTTTCCTATTGTTATTTTGGTTGGATACCTGTTTTTATCGTGTCGAAATTAATAATATTCTAAAAAATATATGTCACTGGATGTCTAGTAATTTTGTTCATTCTATAAAGGCCTATCTCCGTGAATTGATCATGCTTCAAATATTTGTCCCTGGATCTTACACTCATTCAACATGCAACCATTGCAATCAATTAACTGATCTTTTCCAGTTCTTGGGAATGGAAGAATAGTATTTATTACCTTCATAATTGGTATTAGAAAATGTTTCCTTCTTATCACAACGATAAAACTCCTTTTAAATTACATGCCATTTTCGAGTTGGAGGGCAGATAAACATCGAATAAAATTTTGCAATCCCCTCTTTTCAAGAGTTTTTTGGGAGAAAAAATATTCAATAACACGTAAATGGCTATCGAGCCTGAATCCCACGGCAACAATTCGTTTAAATGTACCTGTATCTGACATACAAATCCAACTGACATCTGCTGCATGCGTTAATTATCTGGAAATCAGATATAGTATCACACCACTATTTGATTGACATATTGAAAAGTACAGTAAAGTTTAATTGGTCAGCATTTAACCTTTGACGTCTGTCATAGCCCATTTATGTTACAAATCATATATAGTTACGTTTACTATTAACATATTTAATCCACTCAAAGCTACGCTTTGAATTAAATACGTTAATTCGTAAAAGTCGTGCTATATATACATGATATATAACTTGGATACTAGTTTTTGTTGATTTCATGGGTAAAGGTGAACCGCGAAATTAAATGTTCAACAAATTATACATTTTCCACAAGCATACAGAGTACAGAAAAACCACGAAAATAGCAACTTTCAATAATCCAAGAAAACTGATAACCACGAAAATAAATAAATCCACAGTAAATCGTTCTTAATTAGGATTTTTGTGAAGTTTAGGTATCCAGTATTAAGACAGGAGATTTTCATTGCCCTTTTATGTCAATACTAAAGGAGAAAAGGATAGATTTGTGATTTTCTAACATCTCATTTGTGAATGATGTAGCGGTATATGTGCGGTTCTCAGTTTTGTTGTGAATTCCACATTCTTTAGTTATTCATTCTAATAACCACTGGTATCCTTTGGAAAATACATGACAGATAATTGCGCTCTTATAACCTCCTCATATACATTTATGTCACCCAAAATTCTGCTAATATGATATTGTTTTGTGAGAATTAATACCTACATTTCTATGGTCATATAGCTCTTCAACTGTTTCTTGGCTTTCCAATATTTGGCTTCGTTCCTGATAAAGGTAAATCCGGACGTATGAAATTTATCAATTGTTGTTTTAATTTTTTCTATGATTACAAATTCGAATAAAATTCATTATGACATAATTTGCTTTAAGACTAGTACCTTTTACATTAAATGTAGCGCTTCGGACGCATGAAATTCATAACATGTTGTTTTCATTTTCTTCAACATGGTAAATATGGTTAAGCTTTTTCCCAAAATGGACTTCATAACCATAATAATTATATACAAAACAGATAAGCACATATCACCAATAATTATATACAAAACAGATAATAGATATAGGAAGATGTGGTGTGAGTGCCAATGAGACAACTCTCCATCCAAATAACAATTTATAAAAGTAAACCATTATAGGTCAATGTACGGCCTTCAACACGGAGCCTTGGCTCACACCGAACAACAAGCTATAAAGGGCCCCAAAAGTACTAGTGTAAAACCATTCAAACGGTAAAACCAACGGTCTAGTCTATATAAAAAACGAGAAACGAGAAACACGTATAAATTACATAAACAAACGACAACTACTGTACATCAGATTCCTGACTTAGGACAGGTGCAAACATTTGCAGCGGGATTAAACGTTTTAATGGTACCAAACCTTCTCCCTTTTTCTGAAACAATAGTATAACATCACAACATAGAAAACACACGATAAAACATCAATTGGAAGGCTTAACTCAATCAAAAACGTAAATTAACACACTATGAACGAATAAATTCGATCTGTGATACCTGAAAGTAAATACATAGTTAATAAAATATTAGGGACAAACATTCAAGGCCAAAAGCAAACAAACAAGTCCAAATAAAGCCATGGCAAGACACCATCGCGAAATATTTAACCCTTAGAAAATAATAACTTTTGAAAAACCGGTTTTCATAATATATACAGGTAAATGAAAAATAACTTTGTCGTTTTAGGTACACTTTTCTGTCTATATAAAATCTTCCAATAATTAGGAATACCAAGAAAGGTCTGTCATATAAATACCTAATTTAACACTAGATACATAAGGGTAAATATCAACAATAAAACTTCCCTGTACAGATTAAAGGAGAATAATCTTGATGTTCATACTGTAGAAGTGAAAATTAGTAGATATTCCAAATAATCAAAGCTGGTATACAGACAAGATCCATATTAATATAAAATAACAAAAAGTATTAAAAATAGTATCAACAGGTCGAATTAACAAGAAAGTACGATTTGAGAGTACTCGCAGTTACTGACAGCTAGTTAAAAGCCAAAACAATTAATGATAAAAATCATGCATCAGAGACTAAAATCAACTAAAACACATCCCAGGGATTTAGTATTTTAACGTCATGAACAGTCAGAGAAGACATGACTTGTGCAATGCCAAAATAAATGTATCGACAGGTAGTAGGATAGTGAGGAGCTACTTCTTAAGAGATAAAATTAACGTGTGTGTCTCTAAACATCCCGCCTCAAAAGAAGATACAACTTAGTTATGTTTTAATTTGCTAATGACAAAATCGATATTAGTGCCAATGTAAACTATATTCAGAGATCTAATTACAATATTGGTACGATAACCCTTACTTATAAGTTTGTTTAAAGGTTCGATGAGTTTACACGGATCACATAGTGATTTCCTCGCTTTAAGTACAATATTACCGTAAAATTTAGGATGTGAAATACCATTTTAATAAGTTTTCTACAGGTACAGCCAAATTTACTAATCAAATCTTTGTATCTATGAAAGAATTTAGTAAAAGTTTTAAGTAATTTATGGTATAGAAATCCCTGACACAATAATTTCCCAGTGATGCATTGATTACGTTCGTTAAAATCTATGACATCAGAACACACGGGCATACCGAACGAGTTGGGATATATAAACACCGTATGATGGAGCCAAAGGCACATCGCCGTCTAAAATGGAAAATTAACAATAGGAAATGAAAAATCGTCTCTTTGTCGTAAATTTTAGTATGTAGTTTCCGTTAGAAATTGAAATGTCTAAATCTAGAAAAGGGGCAACTGCTGCTGTTTATGTTAGATTTAGTTAAAGTAAGTTCTTTTGGGTAAATTTCGGAGTATATTTAGAGAACTCTGGATTATTTAACGAAAAATATCATCCAGATAACGGTAGGTATTGTTGAATGTATCAACTAAATATAACAATGATGGGTCTTTACTGAGTTTGGTCATAAACTGAGATTCATAGCAATATAGAAATAAATCTGCTATTAAAGGGCACAGTTAGTGCCCATAGGAATACCTACTACCTGACGATACACTTTATCGCCGAAACGTACATAAGTGTTATCTAGCAGAAAATTTAAAGCTTCAATCATATCCTCACATTTCCAGTAAGTGTATCTAGCATACTTTCCTTTTCGTTACAGAAAAAGGCTTTAAACGAGTTACAGCAAATAAAATTACAATTAGATTTTTCGAAAGACCATTTTATCAAATACAAAAACTTTTCTTTATAAGATTGTGTGGAAGTGTAGTGTACAGAGTAGAAAAATCATAACTGTCAACAGAATTATAAGGACCATCAAAAGCATGTATTTTATCTAAAACCTCTAAAGAATTTTTAACACTCCAAAAATAATTAATACCATTATTTTCATAAGCTTTATTACAAAGTTAATAACCAGTTCTTTGATAGTAGTAAGGAGGTAGTTAGAAGAACTGATAGATTAGTAGTAGAACACTTACTCGATGCGGAGATGAAACGGAATTTAAATGGTTTTGTGTAATTTCGGTAACCAGTACATGGTAGGGACTTTCAAATGTTCGGAAGATGCTTTAAGTTGGGTAGTGGCAGTGGTATGCTTGTTAACGATTTGACTCTCTGTGGTGCGAACGGACCTGAATGTAGAGGAATTGATAATTTCGTTTTGAAGAACTTCCGTGTAGTATATGCGTCACACCACCACTACATTATTGGCTGCCTTGTCTGCCGGTACGAACACAAACCGCTCTGCGATAACCTTGAGTTTATTTTTATTCTTGAAATGGGAATATCATGGATCCTATTATTAATTTCAGAATTGTTTTCTAAATGAGATATTCGAATATTAACAGTATTCATAATTTTATTCAAATAACTGTCTAAAGATTTTTATCCGATTTTTCACGTTTGCACCAATTTTACAGTAGGCAGACAGAGCGTCTTTAATGACCTGACGACACTGTTTCCAATCTATTATAGATGGAGGACGGTATTTCGATCCTTTCTTTAGAAAAGTTATGACCTCACGGTCTTCGACGATGTTGAGGTCTATCACCAATAATTATATACAAAACAGATAAGCACATATCACTATCAAATGGAAGATCCGGTTTAGATTGACAATAAAGTAAGGCAATAGTAGTTTACCGATGTTCAAATCTCACAAATTGATTAAGAAGACAAATCAATTTAACAAACAAAAGGGGGAAATCGTATGAACTCCAAAAGCGAGACCAAGTGCATCGGCGGAGTAAGCATTTCCTACTACATGTACTATGCATGCATCACAATTGGGAGTCGGACACAATCGATAAAATTAATTATAGAATAACTAATCGAAGAATTCAAATAGAGAAAAATATTCAACGAGTGACCGAACAACACATTAATTCACGAATGCGCGTAGCGCATGAGTTAATTATCAGTGTTGTTCGGTCACGAGTTGAATATTTTTCGATATTTGAATTCTTTGATTAGTTATTCTTTTTATTACATTGGCAAATGGTCTTTTTCTGAAATTAAACTAGAATATGTAAGAACTATATCTTTTCTAAGCATTCACAATTTGTTTTGATCCGATGTCATGACAACGCCTATTGTTGTATGACGTCAGAGGAGTGAAATAACCACGTTTATTTCACATGTGAAATTATCGGTTTTATTTCACTGGGAAATCAAAGTAATTCATTGCAACCAATGTAAAACAGATTATACAACTATTCTATTTTCTAAAATCTGAGACTGCGAAACCATGTCGTCAGTGAGTTAGTACACAGACAGATCTTATCAGTCATTCAATTCGTGATGTCGACTTCAAAACTTATGTAGCATCGCTTTCTGATGTTCTTCCTCATAACTTTGTTGGAGCAGTGTTTGTGTCAGAGCACACATCAGCATTAACTAGCCTAACGTATCAGTTGAGATTAATTAACGCAATACGATTGGAGAGAGGAATGTTAGTGCTTAGAAAGTCGAAAGTTGAAATCATTATGTTTGTCATGGATTCTAGTTTGAAGTGGTCCATTTGTGTCATTATCGAGGAGACCACCGATCTAGATAAAAAGCAGACAATCTTGTTTAAGTAGTATTTAAGTTTACTGTGATACTAGTATATGAGTTAGGTGACAGGATATCATTAAGATATACCTGAAAATGAAATTAAAGAATTTTGCTAGATGTTTTTCTTAATGTCTTTGAGTAATTTTTGTATGAAGGACTTTTTTCTTTGGAATCAGTGCGGTTTTTCACAAAGTGAAATTTGTCATGACCTTAAACAAGAATTTTTTATTACCGAACCCCATTTTTGTAGAAAAAACTCTGTTAAATGAGACGATGTAGTCGATCTTTCGATTGAGTACAGGGAATAGTAGTGTAATCGTACACAAGTCAAACGTTTCGATATTACTCCAAATTGTAAAGATTGTGGTTGAAGATTTTGGAGTAGATATTTAGTAGATTTTTTTAATCCACACCTGATTGAGGCTGCTGGTTGAATATACATCGTCACAGTACTTCTGAGAGTCATCTTTAATTGCATAAAGAAAAGAATAACTTTAGAAAGATAATAGTCGAATATCTTGACTATACTGTTGATTCGTTATTATTCAGTGTAACATGAATGGTAATTTTTCCTTGATCTTCGAGTGAGTTAACTTCGGTTATTTTTAGAGAGTGCGTTAACTGAATGATTTTTTAGTTATTGCACTCTCCAGTCCCGCCGTGTGTCGCTTGTCATAGGAAAAGCAAAGAATGGGAGGAGCTTAGACCAGTGCTCTAACTTCCATCTCAAAAGTTGTTATTTCACTGTCTAGCTCCGCCTCCTTGGCCTACTAAACTATGAAATCAATGACCCTAAAATGTCCTAATAAATGTAAACAAAATGCATACACAACAATATATCAAAAACAAATCGAGAAAAGGGGTGATGGGACTTACCCTAACACTAGCCAAACTTGTAAACCAAACCCCCAATTTAAAAATGATTCCCTATATATATTATACATTGTACTTGAAACAAATGAATGCTCGATGAGAGCTACAAAAGGAATATCGTGGTCTATAAACGAAGATGCGATATTGATAAATTGGTAGATACTTTTTTTATCGTGACTATATAAATATTCCAAAAAGTTGTCTCTGGAAATTTTGGTCGTTTAATTTCCTCCACTTAATGAAAGAATAAAACAAAATGTAATAGAAATGACTATGAATTTTCCTATTGTTATTTTGGTTGGATACCTGTTTTATCGTGTCGAAATTAATAATATTCTAAAAATATATGTCACTGGATGTTTAGTAATTTTTTCATTCTATAAAGGCCTATCTCCGTGAATTGATCATGCTTCAAATATTTGTCCCTGGATCTTACACTCATTCAACATGCAACCATTGCAATCAATTAACCGATCTTTACAAGTTCTTGGGAATGGAAGAATAGTATTTATTACCTTCATAATTGGTATTAGAAAATGTTTCCTTCTTATCACAACGATAAAACTCCTTTTAAATAACATGCCATTTTCGAGTTGGAGGGCAGATAAACATCGAATAAAATTTTGCAATCCCCTCTTTTCAAGAGTTTTTTGGGAGAAAAAATATTCAATAACACGTAAATGGCTATCGAGCCTGAATCCCACGGCAACAATTCGTTTAAATGTACCTGTATCTGACATACAAATCCAACTGACATCTGCTGCATGCGTTAATTATCTGGAAATCAGATATAGTATCACACCACTATTTGATTGACATATTGAAAAGTACAGTAAAGTTTAATTGGTCAGCATTTAACCTTTGACGTCTGTCATAGCCCATTTATGTTACAAATCATATATAGCCACGCCTTACTCATTAACATATTTAATCCACTCAAAGCTACGCTTTTCGTGAATTAAATACGTTAATTCGTAAAAGTCGTGCTATATATACATGATATATAACTTGGATACTAGTTTTTGTTGATTTCATGGGTAAAGGTGAACCGCGAAATTAAATGTTCAACAAATTATACATTTTCCACAAGCATACAGAGTACAGAAAAACCACGAAAATAGCAACTTTCAATAATCCAAGAAAACTGATAACCACGAAAATAAATAAATCCACAGTAAATCGTTCTTAATTAGGATTTTTGTGAAGTTTAGGTATCCAGTATTAAGACAGGAGATTTTCATTGCCCCTTTTATGTCAATACTAAAGGAGAAAAGGATAGATTTGTGATTTTCTAACATCTCATTTGTGAATGATGTAGCGGTATATGTGCGGTTCTCAGTTTTGTTGTGAATTCCACATTCTTTAGTTATTCATTCTAATAACGATTTTTGCATATAAAAACAATATTGTTAGAGGGTTTGTCTGCTGGAACTACACCATATTTCAAACCTCTGGTTACTTGAAAGAGTGTGAAATCCATGAGCTCATTGTACGCAAAAATTGGATTGACAGTATATTGTATGTTTTGATAACAACAATGTCTAAAACAATTAATATACTTTTGATAGTTATCTCATGTATCTGTATGAAATTATTTGGTTTCAAATTAAATTATCTTGGATCTAAAGAATGAGTTCTTTGTCTCATTCGGTAACTATATTTGTATTATAGTCAGTAATCTACTTTTGTAGCCGACTATACGTTATAGGTTTTTTCTCATTGTTGAAGGCCGTACGGTTGCCTATAATTGCTTACATTCACTTCATTTGACCTTTGGTAGATAATTGTCTCATTAGCAATCATACCACATCTCCTAATATTAATGTTTATATTCAATTTATTTTTAAAGAAAGATTCAATTGTTTTTATCGTTAGTAATTATAATCTATTTTAAATTCGAATTTATCGTTTGTGTTATTTTTCACGACTGACCTTTTGGAAGTATTACATTTGTAACTCAGATGTGTTTAATTGTGTCTGGTCGAATCCCGGAATTATACATTCATTTATTGCCTTTGTCTTCAGTTATTCTGTTTCGATGGCTGGCCTCATTCATATTAGAAGAAATTCGAAGATGTGGTATGATTTCCAATGACTTCATTCACCCTCAACCAAAGACAGATAGAGAAAAAAGAAGAAAAAAGTACATCCCGACATATCATTGCGCAATGGACAAATATCCATTCAACACCGCTGCAGCACTTACTGTTCAAAGATGAAAGGACTTTTAGATACATTATTTCCCATGTTTTAGGACTCTTAATGACATGACAATAGAAGGTATGAAGCGAATTGCCGTCTTATATCAATATTTTTACGGAAAGTTTATTTTAGCCTCTTAAACTAAAAATCTCTAGCTGATTTTATTAAAAGGAAAAATTAAAGTATCATAAATCTATTAATTAATATCCTATATATTTTCACAAGACATTAATTAGTCTTCCAGATATACGTAGAAAAATATGTCAATATTGTTTTATGTATTAGCTACAGGCCTTGACATTTCTTTTATTAAGGAAAACGTCAAAACATTGTCAACGTTTTCTCATTGGCATATTTTTAAATTAATATTTAGACTAGAGCCGCAGCCTCATACATAAAAAGCTACAAAACGTCTTGTGCGAAGATATTGATGTTAGTGAAATGTCTGACTGTTGCTTTTGCACTTCGTTGAAAGATCTGTTGTGTAACCTGCATACCTAAAGCTTAAAACTTACAATATATGCATTTAATTCATGACTATTTTGATTAACCTGGTGGAATATTATGTTCAATCTCACACGCGTCAAACTTTTTACATGTAAAAAGATAAAGATTCATTTCCATTTATTCGTTTTACATCAGGATTATTTAAAACAAAGCCTCCAAATTCTTAGCTAAAATATAGTTTCATTGGTTAACTTTATTCGACTATCTATCAACTTGATAGCGTATTTAGCAACATATGATAAAATTATAGATTTCTAAAAATTGCGGTTCTATTATATCTTGCCAAAATTTGAAAATTCATCCAAATAAAATGCGAGAACATTCGTTACTAAAATGCAATGAATAAATTTTAATATCATGTTGTTATAAGGGATTTATGTAAAAGTTTTGAAAAATCTTTTCAGAAATTATTTACACTTTGTATTAATCCATTTCAGTAGGGTACACAAATTTATGATTTTTACTTTTTGAATGAAACAAAAAAAGGGAAATAGATATTGATATTAATTATTTTTTAAAGAATTAGATTGGTTTATGAAAATTTTGAACATTCTTTTTCTCACCTTTCCAATAAATACATTTTTCTTCTTCAAAGTTGCGAGTACAACCAATAGTCCATTATCCAATTACCACTTTGTTTCCAGTTTTAGACTGCCTTGGAAAGGGAAACACCTATGTAGGACAAAAGAGGGACGAAAGATACCAGAGGGACAGTCAAACTCATAGATTGAAAATAAACTGACAATGCCATGGCTAAAAATAAAAAGACAAACAGACAAATAATAGTACAGAAGACACAACATAGAAAACTAAAGACTAAGCAACCCGAACCCCACCAAAAACTGGGGTGATTATGTAGGACAAACTATATCCCTGTCTATACATAGCTATGAATTTGACATTTTTGTGCATAACAAATTTTTGGAAAAAATGAAAAATAGACGATTAAGCAATAAAAGTTCATAACAGATTATAATATATAGGTACACCGAAACACACATTTCGTACGTTTTGTAGATTCAAGGAAGGATTAGGCCAAACCTAAATGTTGTTTGAAGTTTTAAGAAACCAAACATAATTCTTTTTTGTGAATTATATGAATTCAATAATGTTAATTATGAAGTGAAAGTTAGAAAAGCCATTTGTTATAGATTATATTATCTGTTGTAAATTAATCAGTATACATGAATATATCAGCAATATTATTGATCTACCTTCCACATTGTATACTTTATAAGTCCATGTTTATAAGTACAAAACATCCTTAAAGATACCAGGCTTATATTTTTTTACGCCAGACGCGCGTTTCGTCCACAAAAACTCATAAATGTCATTCGAAATAAAAAGTTAAAAAGCCAAATAAAGTACAAAGTACAATGTATCTTTACTATTGCACTTTGTAATTGTGTCATTCTTTAACATGAATTGTTTTTTACACTCCGGGCATTATCATATGTTTTGCGTATGTGGTTCTGTTTGTATTTCGCGAGGAATAAAAGTTTCTAGTTTCAAGTTCTCTTTTCAAATATATACAAAATTGGAAACAAAACCGGTATTTGAGAACGGACCTTTACAATATTTTTACTGATACTCATCCCTTAATGTTTGATTTATTATCATTATAATTTAGTGTATTTGGAATTGAAAAAGAAATTCCCCTAATGTTTTACTGTATGCACTGTCCTTCCTTAACGGTATGAATCTAAGTTAATTATTGTTAATGTCATTGATCTGTTATGACTATAAGAAATGAACTTAATAATATTTTTATCCTATTTTCTAAAGTTATGACATCTCTGATGGATTCAGTTCTATATTCGTTACGACATTCAATTATCATAGTTATCGGTTATATTCTACCATTATTTATTCAAGCTGTGGCTTTTATCTAAAACGTGATTATTTTACAATGTGAAACAACTTAACAATTATTAATGACTATTTTGTTAAATATTATATTGTTTCGGGAGCATTTATGTGTAGATTTCGACACAGCTGAAGCTATTATTGTTAATTTTTTATTGGTTGTTTTAGACCCGTGCCATTCGAATAAAGGATGTTTGCTACTCTGTTTCAAAATAACAAGCTTTTGAGAAGACTGTTATAAATTGATAGTATTTAGATATTGGAATCAAAATAGCAGAAAAAAATGAAGGGTCCGTGTCCTTGATTTCGAGATATAAGCCATTGAAAATTTGGAGGGAAATGATTCTCTCTAGAATTATCATACATTTAGCGTTGACACCTTTTTCCTTTCAAAAACTAAGAAAAATAACAAGGATTATATAAGATTTTCAAACATGGCTTTTTAAACTATTTGTAATAAAACTATGAAAAGAAAAGTAGAGGTTAGCGGGCAAATTTTTTTAATGGCATTACATGGATAAAACCAGAGGATTCCGAATATCTGACAAAAATTCAATAACGAGAGGAGCGAACATCCTAAATTGTAACAATTTAACACAATAAAAAGCTTTCCTCTCGATAAAGGACTTCATCACAATAAGATGTTCAAAACAAATAATCGTGCGTCACTATCAAATGAAATCTTGAGAATGAAAAATAAGTTTGAAATTCGCTATCAAACTGGATGGAATGTATACTGCGTACATTTGTATTTCTAATAGTGTTTAATATAATAGTAATCTTATATTAAGTCACTTTATTACTTTATCCTGCTATCGATCTTTCTACTATGAAAATACAGGTTGACAGATAACATGAAGCAATAAACGTATTGTATACCAGTATAGTATCCTCATATCCTGCTTCTGTTGTGAGAGACCGGTTATATTCAAGTTACAATTTACTTCACAGTTTCAAACGACCATTAAATCAAATAGGAAAACTTTTGTTTTATTAGATTGTTTGAAGTTTAGTGTAAAGAGTCGTAAAGTCAAACCTGTTAACCGAATTAAAAAGATCATCAAAAACACTTTTTATTTTACACTCCAAATATAGTTAATTTCACTATTTTCATATGCTTTGTTAAAAAAAACTTAATGATAAATTCTTTGATGGTAGTGAAGGAACTAGTTAAAAGTATTTAAATATTAGTTGTAGAACACTTTCAAGAGGCCGAGATGAAACGATATTTTACTAGTTTTTTTTTTAGTTCAGGTAATCAATAAATGGTAGGGACATTCAAATGTTCAGAAAAGGCCTGCAGCTGAGATGTGGTAATGGTATGATTGTTTACTATATGACTCCCTATGAAGTGCACTGACCTGGCTGTAGAAGAATTTATAATTTCATTCTTAAGACCTTCATGTAGAATTTACGTCAAACCATCACATTGTTGGGTCAAGTTTCATTTGCAAATAAATCTAAAATTGGAAAAAAGTTCGGCATAGAAAACGGAATATTAAAATATTGTAACTGGTACTCATCTCTTAATGTTATCAAACTCTTTTGATTTATTATCAATACAAATTAATATTTGGAAATGAAAAAAAAAATATCCCTTAATGTTTTACTGTATAAATTTTCTTTTTGTAACAGTGAATTAAGTCGTAGTTGGTAATTGACCGGCTATGGATATGAAAAAAGAAGTGAATAATATTCGTATCGTATTTTCTAAAGTTATGACATCTCTGATGTATTCAGTTCTATATATTCGTAACAATATTATCACTGTAATCGTTTACATTCTACCATTATTTTTTCAGGCTGTTGTTTTTATTTAAACACTATTTTTTTACAATGTGAAACAACTTAAGAATTATTATTGACTTTTTTATTTAAACAGATTTCTCTTTGTATACAAAAGGATCACCAATGAAAACATATTGTTTAGGGAGCATTTATATGTAGATTTCTACAAACTGACGCTATTATCATTATTTTTATATTAGTTGTTTTAAATTAGTGCCATTCGCATTAATTGTAACAATTTAACACAATGAAAGGCATTCTTCTCGATAAAATACCTCATCACCATAACATATACAAAACAGAAAATCATTTGTCACTATCAAATGAAAACTTGGGAATAATATGTTTGGAATTAGCAGTAAAATCGGATGGAAAGTTGACTGCATACATATGTATGGCTAAAATAGTGTTATATATAACATTTTATATACCAATCATCGAAAACAAAATATCCATAACTAGTGCAAGCCAAGAATATTTCTTCATATGATGGATTGATTTCCAATCGAAAAGAAATATAACTGAGGGAATTATCCTTGAACTGAAGCATCAGCCCTTTATCTCATTTGTTAATATGTTTTGTACACGTTTCGTCACGAGGGTATCACCAGCCCAGTGATCAGCACTTCTAATTTGGCAGGAAATATCATTGATGCAGTCAATATTATAAATCTACTTTTCACATAACTTTGAATCGTTCGAAATATTAAGGATTTCGAAATCCAGGCATAGATTACATTAGCCGTATTTTGCAAACTTTTTGGTCCTCTATGATCTACAACTAGTTCGTACTTGGTTTGGTCTTTTAATTATTTTTATTTGAGCGTCACTGATTGGTCTCGTTTAAACGAAATATGAGTCTTGGCGTACTATAATATAAGCCTGGTATCTTTGATGAATTTTTGTATAACAGTGAGCATTCTACTGATAGTTTATTATTTCATAATTTTCTGAAAGAAACATCTCAGATATTTTGATAGTATGTTTATCTATAATCATTTCAACCTGTTGTCTTCCTTTATTTTATTTTTTACAACTGACCTTTTTGCGAGTATTAAAGCTTGTAGTTCGGGTTACATTTGATTATGCTCCTTATCAAAGACAGGGAGGGATTCATTAAGACTTTCATGATTGCCTTAGTATTTGTTGTCTGCTATTTTGTTGAGATGGTTAGTCTCATTAACAAAAGAAATTCGAAAGGTGGGTTGATTTAGAAATTTAACATAAGGAGATGTGAATTGATTGACAATAACAAAACTATCCAGTCAAGACTAGAAAAAAAACGAGATAGTCAGTATGTACATATCTACGAGTCACTGCACATTGAACACATATCAATACCGCAAGTATCAGACTTATTAAATCAGAAAGACAAAGCCAACTATCGTATTGTATTGTTATAGTTAAGAATATTGACTTTATAAAGTGAAGTTGTTTTGCCCTCGATTAAATCTTATACTTTGATGTAACATCAAGATCATGCAACAAGCAGTAGCAAATATTACCTGAAATGCACTCAATTTATCATATAGGTTTGCGGCAAGAAATATCAACGTGCAAGAAATATCTTCCTAAAAGTACATTCTGTCATTAAAATGTGGTAAATCATCTTAATAAAAAAATATTTCCTGTCAAATTGGGACATCAGTACACCTCTAAATAGATTATTAGTGCGAAAACACTACAAACATTTAACGAGAAATATGACAATTTAATTATAAATATCAACAGATAGGATGCCATGTCCAAAACCGGATATCAAGATATATTTTGATATGTATTTAAATCATAATAAAAATGTTAGTACCGGTGAAACAATACTGCAAGACTGTATAAAAAATATAAGTTTCATTAATAAGAACAGTAAACAAGAAATTTTGGATGTGATTGTCCATCGTCTATTGTCTTCCGTATAAGAATTAAGATGCGGTATGGTTACCAGTAAAACAAAACTCCGACAGAGTCCAAATGACGCAATAGATTTGATTGGATTTTCTTCTTTCGTTAGTTAGCTCTCAGCGTCCATAATGAGTTTCAGTTGTTTATCAATAAAAGGTATGTCAATGACATAACCAAAATAAGGAGATTTGAAGTATACATTAATAATATAATCTAAACAGAAGACGAGAGATATACGCCAAAGAGACAACCAAAGTGGGATGATTCACGCCAGGTCTAACAGTCCATAAACAGTACAGGAACACTAGTGGGATAATTCACTCAGGAACTAACAGACCATAAACAGAACAGGAGCACTAGTGGGATGATTCACACAAGAACTAACACTCCACAAACAGTACATGAGCACTAGTGGGATGATTCACACAAGAATTAACACTCCAAAAACAGTACAGGAGCACTAGTGGGATGATTCACACCAGGTCTAACAGTCCACAAACAGTACAGGAACACTAGTGGGATAATTCACTCAGGAACTAACAGTCCATAAACAGTACATGAGCACTAGTGAGATGATTCACACAAGAACTAAAACTCCACAAACAGTATAGGAGCACTAGTGGGATGATTCACACAAGAATTAACACTCCAAAAACAGTACAGGAGCACTAGTGGAATAATTCACTCAGGAACTAACAGACCATAAACAGTACAGGAGCACTAGTGAGATGATTCACACAAAAACTAACACTCCACAAACAGTACAGGAACACTAGTTGCATAATTCACTCAGGAACTAACAGACCATAAACAGAACAGGAGCACTAGTGGGATGATTCACACAAGAACTAACACTCCACAAACAGTACAGGAGCACTAGTGGGATGATTCACACAAGAATTAACACTCCAAAAACAGTACAGGAGCACTAATGGGATGATTCACAGAAGAACTAACACTCCACAAACAGTACATGAGCTATAATGGGATGATTAAAACAAGAACTAACAGTTCACCAGCAATACAGAGACACTGTCTACTGCGAAGATTCACACAGGGACAAGCAGTCAACATGAATTGTAATAGCACTTGTGGGATGAATCACACAATGACGAACAATTCATAAGCTGTAAAAAGTAAAATAACAAAAATACCGAACTCCACGAAAAATTCAAAACGGAAAGTCCCTTGTCAAATGGCAATATTAAAAGCTCAAACACATCAAACGAATGGAAAACAACTGTCATATTCCTGACTTGGTACAGGCAATTCCGTATGTAGAAAATGGTGGGCACTGTCTAGAGGAGTATCACAGGAACTTGTCAGCATGCAGTACAGGAGGCACTAGTGGTATGATTCACACAGGGACATAGTTTACCAGCAGCAAAGGGGCACTATTGGTATTATTAACAAAGGGACTAACATCCCATATGCAATGCAAAAGTACTAGTGGGATGATTCACACAGGAACTAACAGTCTACATGCAATGCATTGGCACTAAATAAATGGAGAATTGACATAGGGACTCACCATACCATGTGCTCTTTATGGCCTCTCACTGGTAGGATGATTTACACAGGAACTAACAGTCCACATGCAATGCAGTGGCACTAACTAGTTGAACGATTCACACAAGTACTCGCCGTCTATTTGCAGTTCAGGGCCTCTTACTAGTAGGACTATCAACACAGGAACTTACAGTCCACTAGCAGTGCAGTGGCATTACCTAGTTGAATGGTTCACACGGGGATTTATCGTTCATGTGCAGTTTAGGAGCTCTAACTAGTTGGATGATTTACACAGGCACTAACAGTCTACATGCAGTGAAGAAGTACTAGATAGTAATAGAATTCACAAAGTGACAAACAGTCCACATTCAGTGTAGGGGTATTGTATGTAATTGTGGTTCACCCTGGAACTACCTATCCAACAGCAGTGGTTTCTACCAGTAGGAATGTCTAAAAGCCACAAATGTACTTTTGATTTTCATATGTATGTTAAAGTTTGCGTATGAAGTTTTTGCATATATAAATAATCATATAAACCTGAGTTAGAAATACATCACTCCAAAATGTTTCAAGATTAGAAAAATAATTGACCAAAACGTTAATGATTTTCATTATGTGAACGAAAAATAACATTTTGAAACTTTCGTGCGTCCGAAGCGTATTTATGGGTTTACCTTCAAATGAAACGATCAAACTGAAAATTTGAAAGCCAAAAATGTATATAACTACCGACACACATGAGGAGTTATATCGTCAATGAGCTTCAAAAATGTAGTAAACTACTTATTTTTCATCAACAAAAAAAAAAAATCTCACAAACAGGCTTTGAAAATTTGGTTATGATGCTTGCTTCCAAAATGTTGTATGTGAACTTTAACATTTTTGTAAACGGCTGTAAAATAAAAACTTGGAAATTTCTGGACAACACAAAGACTAACCTTATTTCCACAGAAATAAAGAAATGTACAAGTTCTTGATTCCCAAGGCCATTATACATATTATATATATAATTTTTAAGTTAACATACAACATTTTGGAAGCAAACTTTACAAGCAATTGAGATTGGCAATTTTGTCACATGTTTTTTTTTTTTTTTTTCAAATGTTTTGATTGGTTTAAATTGTGATCTTTTGGAATATTAGAGATTTCCCTCCGCCAAGCTCGTTTGTATGAAAACGAACTTTTAGCAAAAGAAGTCATATACAATATTTTGGAGCCCAGCGACGCTATGACTAAAAAGGACCTAAAAGTAAAAGAAATTCATAAAAGTCAACTTTGCCTGAAGAATTTGGAAATTGAGAGTTTCCAAATACTTTCTTAAATCATCGACGGATAATTTATGAAAAGCATGTTATAAATCATGTCAGTACCAAAGCATTCGCTACTATGATATCATCGGGGAGTAATAGTCTACCAGTACTTTTGGAGCCCTTTATAGCTTGTTGTTCGGTGTGAGCCAAGGCTCCGTGTTGAAGGCCGTACATTGACCTATAATGGTTTACTTTTATAAATTGTTATTTGGATGGAGAGTTGTCTCATTGGCACTCACACCACATCTTCCTATATCTACCAGTAGTGGTATTGATCCAGTGCTAGTAAATGAAAATAACACTGTAGCCAAACACTGCAAGGCAAGGCATTTGAGATGTTTGGTTGTCCTGTACTTGATTGTACTTTTTGTTGAAGATCATCTTTCTTGTTATAGCCTTTTTGAATTAAAATTCTTCTCCGACACAAAAAAAAACGGTAAAATCAATAATAACGTCATTACCTGATATATGATATATTCAAAATTATAATATTCTTTTTAATCTAGTCCGTGTAGTTGTTTTGAAGCTCGTAAACAATAGCTACCTTAGTAATTGAATGATGGAAATATTATAAAACATTAGTGATGGCTTCAAAATGGGATTGAAATGCTAATTTAACCCATGTTTTAAATATAAAAGGTTTTGGTATGCTTACAATGGATTTACTCAATGAATACGAACGTTATAAAGTTTCATAAATCTATTAAAAATATCCTCCTAATGTAAATAAGAATAAGTCTTTCATATATCTGTAACAAAGTATTTCAATATTGACTCATGTATTTGCAACAGGCCTTGGCACTTCTTGCATTAAAAGAAAACTGCAAAAATTATCAACATTTCTTATTTTGAGATCATCATATGAATATCTAGACTTTAGCAACAGCCTTGCTACGAAAAAGTTTTGTACAATATGCCTTCTACAAAAATCTTGGTGTTAGTGAAATATTTTTTAGCAAAGGCTGTTACTTTGGCGCTTCCTTCGATGTCTGAGAATACATTTAATATTTGACTTAGGCGTTAACACGTAACAATAAATCAATCATTCAAATGGGCTATGTTTCAATTTGAATTTCTTAAAACTTGCAAACTTTAAGCTGATTTTAATTTATAAATATTTAATTCATCTAATGCAATTATGTGTTTTATCTTACATGCGTAAAAGTAAATGAAATGTCAATATTTATTGCAACTTTAATGATAATACGTCCCTTTAAATACTTGACGCACTATGGAAATGATGGCATGCATTGTTTCTTAAAGGAAGTACTCTTTTCATGTATATCAGTTTGAACAAGTATTGTCATTAAACTTATTTTTTTTATTCCGCAAGGACATCTCACTTGCATAAGCAAATGTATAAAGTGGTTTTATTAACAAACCACTAAACGCACAATCACAAAGATTTATTTCACTGTTATTAACATGCACATTATTTCATTTCATGTCGATTGGTAAATCAAAGGGAGGTCATATAACATGCACAAGCTTTTGACATTTCTCTTAGATGAAGATAAACAAATCATTATATCTCTCATCCGGTGTAAAACAAAGCGTTCTTTCCAGTAGGTCTCTTTTGGTCATAAAGTTCCTAACGTGTCTACGTATTTGAACATCCTTGGCTTTCAAATGATTTTGTTTGGGCTTTCCTGATGAAGGTATATCAAGTAAATTTCTTTGGACGCACGAAATCTATAAAGTGTAATTTTCATCCATTCCACATATGCTCAGAAGTGCAGCTACATGGACATGCATCATGGTTTGTTGATTTACTACACAAAAAGCGAAAATGTCAAGAATTTAAGCGTGTGTTGTACCTTAAAGCGTACAGTCGTCACGACATTAAAATATATAACATGTGTTTGTGGTAATAAAACCAAACATAGGCCATTTCTTGCAAACATGTACTATATACAATGCATGCATTTAGATTATTTTTATATAGTATGACACGTTTTTAATTGGGAACAAATTATCTCAAATTAGACTAAAATCAAAACAAAAGCAAAAAAACGTCTCTACTATATACAGCTTGAGCAATGTTTGTTTTATCACAGTTATATCTAAATTCAAAAGACGAAATGACATAGCTTACACCTTTGTTTCAATATCACCATTTGTATTTATTATCAACGATATCAATTTTTGATCATTTCACCAGTCAAAAAAAATAAATAATGAAATGTGATAAGATTGACAATGGAAAATAATTTACCAAAAGACAAGAATGTCTAAGGGTCAGTGTATGATCTCTAGCCACAATTTAACCCCCTTACCATAGTAAGCAAGAATGAACACCGGAATTGTTAGGATATCGTCGAATCACTATGATTGTATATCAACAAAGTAGGGTGTTACGGATGAAATTTTACCTGCATTTAGCAATTCCAATGGATAATCTCAATGTTTTGATTAATGTTCCGATCCAAGCAGTTATGGGTTTGTTTATTAAAGGCACATGAAGTTTCTCTTCATTTTCTGTGAATAACTTATTTTTTTCTCATCGAACTCTCTCAATTTCCAATGATACAGAGTTTGTTCTAAAAGATGTGAAATATCTTCTCACACAATTTTCAATTATAGTTAAATATTTCTCTTTCATTAATTAATTCTTGAATAAAGCAACAGACCGTAATTATCTTTCTTGCTAATTAGCATATTTTCTCATACATTACTCCAACGATCAATTGAACCTGTCAAGGAAAATGTTTTAATTCTACTTATTAAATTGGATAATTAATATAAACACAAAAAAGATAATACTTGATATCCAGCAATTTTTATATATTGCCGCCTTCTTTATTGAGCGGGCTTTTAATTAGTAAGCAAATGGCTAAAACTACGTCCTTGTTATAAAAATAGAGTGGTGTGGTATGAATCCCAATGAGACAGCTTACCCAGAGTTCAAATGACGAAAATAAAATCAATGATAACAATTATATTGTTTTAAAAGGATTATAAACGTTATGATCCAAATTATATTTCAAAATTCTATTTTCTATTTTTTTCACATTATTGAGTTTGCAATATTACTTTTTTCCGCAACCTTTAGCTAACTACAAATTTGGCGACCAATATAAAAAAAGATGTTGTATGTTTGCAAATGAGGCAACTATCTACCAAAGTTCAAATGAAGTGGATGTAAGCAATAATAAGCAACCGTACGACTTTCAACAATGAGAAAATAGAAATACCGTTTAGTCGGCTATAAAAGGCCTCGACATGAAAAATATGAAACAATTCAGTCGAGAAAACTAACGGCCTAGTTTATAACAAAACAATTGACAAAAAAACCAATATGACAGACATAAACCAACGAAAACCACTGACCTACAGGCTCCTGACTTGGGACAAGCACATGAATAATGTGACGGGGTTAAACATGTTTGCTGTCTCCAAACCCTCCCCTAACCTTGGATAGTGGTGTTACAGTACAACATAAGCGGAAACTATAAAAAATCAGTTGAAAAGGGCAAAACTCATCAGATCGATACAAAGCAGAAACCAATTTTACATTAGCAACAGACCGGACATGGCAGGGATTTATACATCAATAATTACATTAGATGTATGTTTCATTATTATACGTTATTTTGATTGGCTAACAACAATCTCGCGTCAGTCTTCATTTCAAAATGAATTGCACGAATTGTAACATACATGATGACACACGTTTCCACAATAAAGTGCACAGGTAAATAAAAGAAAAACTTGATAGTAATCGTGTTTTCATGATCATAGCGAAAAAATGTAATTATAAGTATTGAATGGGGCTTCTTTTAGTAATTTCATAGGGTTGTAAAAGCGTTGACAGTGCGTACATTTTTAGAATGAAGCGCTTTCGCGCTTCATACAAAATGTACTTCAATCAACGCTTTTACACCCCAATGAATTTACAAAAAGAAGCATTCAATTCTTAATTCACAACACCAAAAAAAGTACAGATTTGAGAGTACTCGCAGTTACTGACAGCTAGGTCAGATCTAATAACAACTTATAAAAAACTATGTATCTGAGATTGAAAGATCAATTAGTACACACCCAACATCCAATGTATTTAGTATAAATACGCCATTAACAGTAAGAGCAAAACATGACCTTGTGCAATGCTAAAATATAGATATCGACAGATTGTACAACCGTGAATGTGCATGTGTATAACAACAATAAAGCCTTTTTCTGTATCTTTTGAACAGTGTGTTATTAACTACATTTCAGTAGGAACGAGCTTGAAGAATCGTGTAACGTGAGCTCTTTGTAGCTTTATTGTTCATAGGAAATCAACATATCAGCCCGAAAGATTACGTTTAAGAATGATAAAAAAAGTACATTTTACTTGGTAAAAATAAACAACTTCTATCAGTATTAAATGAATTATAGTCTAAAGCGATCAGATGTGGATACTTAAAAACTCGAAAGATCTGTCTTTCCTCTTCCAATAGTATTACAACATTTGACTTTTCTTCCCTTTACACAAGTATTCCCTATTCAAAACTAAAAGAAAATTTGGAAGAATTGGTCCTACTTTGTTTCATAAAAAAAAATGGCCTACGCAGATACAAGTATCTTGTCTCAGAAAGGGATAAATCGTACTTTGTAAAAAAATCACTCTGATTCAAACAAAAAATTATCTGAAACTGACATTATTAAGATGTTTGATTTCTTGATTTACAACATATTTGTTACGTTTGGAGGACGTGTTTTTCAACAAACAATCGGCATTCCCTTTGGAAGCAATTGTGATCCTCTTTTTGCCGACTTGTTCCTTTATTGATATGAGGCCGGCCTCATACGGGAGTTTCTAAGGAAGAATGAAAAGAAGCTAGCATTATCCTTTAGCGCATTTCACGTAGCGCTATATAGATGATGTCCTCTCACTAGATAATTCAAAGTTTCGAACTTGAAATAAAGTATACAACAGATATAGTTAAGTCTGCCTCATATCTTTACTTACATCTAGAAATTAACAATGAAGGTCGGTTGAGAACAAAACTTTCGACAAAAGAGATGATTTAAGCTTCCTAGTTGTGAACTTTCCATTTCTATGTAGCAAAATTCCAGCAGCACCTACATATGTAGTATATATCTCCCAATTGATACGATATTCCAGAGCTTGCGTTTCCTATCATGATTTCCTTGATAGATGGTTGCTGCTTACAAAGATGCTATTAAACCAAGAGTTCCAAGTGGTGAAGTTGAAATCATCTCTTTGCAAATTTTTCGGACGAGTTGGTTGACCGTTATGAAAAATCTGTTTCACAGATGACGACGGATATGTTCCAATTGTCGTAACCACAATCCCGTCCACATTTCACAGAATATGACCTACCGAATTAGACTTATCACCGGATTTGTAATTACTTGAGCAACACACCGGGTTTCACATGTGAAGCAATATCTGCCTATCCTCTGGGGTACCTGAGATCACCCTGGTTTTTAGTGGGGTTCGTGTTGCGCAGCCTTTAGTTTTTTTTTTCTTGTGTTTTGTGTTCTGTTTGTCTTTTTGTCGTTTTTCATTTTTTGCCATGGCATTGTCAGTTTGTTTTCGACTTATGACTTAATATATACCCTTTTGTATCAATCGCTTTTCTTTTAGATCTAATTAACATCATCTGACAAGTCTGAACAATAAATCCTTCAGTCAAGTTCAGTGTTCTCTTGTGGTAAATTCTGTACTGTTTAGACAATTCGATTGCAGTCAATTCAGTACTGTTCAGTAGCTTTCATACAATTCATATTATTTTGATGTGTACAGGTGAAAAACAACTACTGAATAGTCTGAATATAAACTGAGCAGATCTTAATTGACTGCAAGCGAATTGTTGGAACATTACTGATTTTACCGCAGTGGATGTGTCTGCAAATTGACCGAAAGACTGAGAATGACGTAATAACTTATTGTTCAGTCTTTTAAGATTGTTCAGATCAAAATGACCGTTTCAGATCAAAAATGGTTTACTAGTATATGTCAGAAGATGTGGAGCGATTAGATTAAGAGGGGAAAAAATTCAACGTGTAAATAAAAACTTCATCAAAGAAACCAGGCTTATAATGTTATACGCCAGACGTGCGTTCGTCTATAAAAGACTCATCAGTAAAACTTGAAAAAAAGGCCAAATTAAGTACTAAGTTGAAGAGCATACATGAACAAACCATTTCTATAAAGTTTTGAGAAAGGCTATCAAGTATCACAATTTGATCGACTAAACTTAAAATTGGAACAAAACGAGAAATATTTCGTATACAATAAAAGTAAAAGTACAAAGTCTGATTGAATAAGCACTAGCCTTTATGGAAAGTGAATTAATTTCATGTAAATGTAAACAGCAGTGGTTTGTTGACAAAAGGAACCTTTAAATATCACTTTAGATATTGAATTCTGACAATGAACAATTCCTAAACCCAGATTTAAATGAATATTGAATAATTAAAAGTTTTAACGTTATTAACACAAAGTAGTGTTAAATGTAAATATGATAACGTTGATTTTAACAAACAAGACATTCTACACATATAGATGTTCCACTTATTGACTTATGTGAATTTTCTAATTGTAAGTGATTTTTTCGAACGATATTTGAATTTGTTGTGAACTTATATCCAGTCTGGATTATCAAATATTGAAGTTATACTGTTAATATGACCAAAATTTTATTCAAGGATTATACTCTTGGCCAAGTAAGTTTGCTTTCCTTCTAATGCATTCTAATATATCAATATTTATTCTATGTATCCTTTTTTATTTTCAATTTGTTATTTTTCTAGCATTAGGAATAGTAAATAGAAATAGTTCAATACTTCAACCATCATTCTGGCCACGTAATTACTTTTAATGGATTATGCTTTTTAAGTCCAATTAATTTGCCAATATCGTTAAGAAATATTACAAATGTTAATTCTTTCAAATACAAAATAACAGATCATTTATTGAAATCAACCTATTGAAAAATATTGAATACTGATTATTTCATCATGTTTAGTTTTTCATAACATTTTATCAAGTTGTATTGAATATTATCATCATACTTGACTTTTATACTAATGTATGCCATGTATATGTTTGCATTTTTGTTTATGCTTTTCTATGACGAGGGCCTCTGTGTAACCCTCTTAAAATAAAATATTGTTGTTATTGTTGTTGTTGTTGTTGTCCCGGTCTAATTATAGATTTGCAGTAACATAACCTTCGATTACTGTTTTCTGGCGAAAATACACATTTTCCTAACACGACCGCCAACGTTTTGTGCATTTGGCTCCTAGACTTTTAGTGTAGAGTGTATATGATGAAAGCATTATATTAAAACTTGTGTGAATTATCCCTAGCCTTTACTATTGTGAATAAAAAAAGACTGCAAAAGATCACATCATTATTATTGTTTAATAGACTAAACCCACTAAGATACAAACAAAAGCAACCACTGACGAGGTACTTGATACGGGACAGACACAATACCATCTTTCTGGGTCAGTGAACGTTTAAGAATACTGAACCCATCCCTCTCCACCAATTCTATTACATCAGCCATTCAGTAGAATAACTAAAGGTTACGTTCAGTAAAACAAATCAGTTAAGAAAGAGGTTGGACCAATTTCCCCTGAATTTATTTAACACAAAATTGAAAAAAAGGCACTCGATCTTGACTAAGAATCACAGTCATAAAAAAACTCAGTGTATGCTCTTTGATATTCTAACAATGTAATGTCTGATTTTTTAACATGTGATTATGTTTCGAATATCTAAAGATTGATCAAGAATGAAGTTTTGGCAAATTTTGAGTATTTATCAGAAAACATTTATAAGAAAAAACAAACACAAAATATCGGAATTAAAGTTATGTTCATGGATTTCCTTTCAGATACAAAACAATTTATTTTAGTAAGAACTGTCAGTGGATGCAAAAGTTTACAAAACCATTTTAAAATGGCGAAATTGTCTTTAGCAGCTGTATGTGGCGTTGGCTATTATTTCGATTTTATGGAAACATGTCAAAAGGAAAAATCGTTTTAAACTATATTTTCAGTACAGTTTTACAACTTTCTGATTTATCTCTGCAAATTTGGACTACCTCTATATAGTATCGGTTAAACAGAACATTCTAAAATAGTAAAAAATAAATCAATATTAAAGAAGCATAGAGAGCTAGCAATCTGGTGTAGTATCCACCATTTTGAGTAGTTAAGTTTCGATCACCTGATTTAAATCATGAAATATAATTTTAAATGATCATTAATTCAGTTTTTGATACCGATAACAATAGCCATGACGTGTGTTTAAACTGGACAAACTAAATGAGATTTAAATTAACTTTTGTATCAAGCAGTTTATAGGAAAGCAGTCATTTTGTTAAATAGAAAGTAATTGTTAACTATTTAAATACAATAACAAACGACACATTTTCAATTAATAAATTTTATGACACCGAGATTATGAACTACTATTTACAAGATCAACGCTGTATGCTAAATAGCTTATTTATTAAACATTAATTCCATGTACAGAATGTATACGTATTTATAGAACGATTAATAAAAGTAAAATATCTGAATGTAAAATCTAATAATGTACTCTGCCTTAACGTTTGCACTCAGAGCTTTCCTGGTGATGTCAATATTAATGTGATTTCTGTTGATGTTTAAATAGTAACATCAGGCTAATTTTAACATTCAAGTTACAAATTATTCTACTATTTGCGACTTATTTTGACATTGTCATGTGTAACACACAAGTGAGTTAATTTTATTATTTTTTTCCATGAAATTCAATAATGTAAAGACTCGTTCCGTGAAAATAGAAGATATACAGACATAAAACGATAAAACATAAACGGTAAAAATAGAATCGTCAAGACCTTGTTTTTGCGACAAACAAACTTTCAAGTGAAATGTTAAACTAATAAATGGCACTTTTAGATTGAATAAATCAGACCTGAAAGACGCTCTTGACGAGCAGTGATTTACAACCAATGGCCTGTTAATTTCAATGAAATCACCACAGAAAGCATACAAAAAGCTAATTTCTAAGAGTCTTGCTGGTTTATACAAGGATTGTCCTTTTGACCTTAAGGGCATATGTGTTTCAATTGTTTGCTTCAAAGTAGAATATTCCTTTTTTGATATTAGTTTATCAATGTATGATATAATTAATTGTAAAAAATTACAGTTAAATGATAACTTTCTTTCTCATAGTTTCTACCATTTGTGGGTCGTATAAGTAATCAAAATTAGGAGGGCAAGGAAATATATATTTGATTGAAGATAAGGCAACGTTATCATAAAGGCAGCCTCAAACAACGCCAACTTTCTGTGGCCGCGTATACCAATGCTATTGGAATATCTTAAAGTATCTTCCGCTGTATACTTAGATTTGAAGATTTAATCAAAATTAAGTGAGGGGGGACAATGTATGATCAGAATAGCAAAATTATCGAATGCTTTAAAAATATATTAAATTTATTTATAATTATATGGGAAGTTATACTAGTAGTGGGATCAGTATAGGTAACACATTTCAATTGTGATATTATTGTTATGGCATAAATATGTAGTGATTGACATTTTTGACAAAAACAAACAGCAATTTTATTTTTAAAATAGCTGATGAATTCAAAAATTGGAAAAACAGCCCTTTGCTATATCCCAAATTGTAACTTAATTTGCCAAGGGTGGAAGTACGAAAGTGGGATCGAAACCCTTGGCCATGTCACAAATCATTGCTTAATCTGCAAAGGATGTAGAGGAGGGATGGGATCGTCATCCTTGGCCATGTCACAAATCATTGCTTCATCTGCCAAGAATGGAGAGAAGGGTTAGATCGTAACCTTCGGCCATGTCACAAATTCTAGCTTAATTTGTCAAGAAGTTGGGTTGAAGATTCGGATTGTAACCCTTAGCCGTGTCAAAAATTCTGGCTTCATCTGCTGATGATGGAAAGGAGAGGGCAGGGTCATTACACTTGCCTAACAATGATGGTATTCCCTTATTATCAACTGATAATTAACCAAAATACAATACAAGTTGTTAATCAGTTTCCTTTTTTCGCCCACTTGACATGAATTTTCTACTAGAAGATATTGACGAAATTTAAATAGGAATAAAACGTGATGTAATGCTCCCTCTTTATTTACGTTCTCTAAAAACGCTTAGAGTCAAAAGATTGAATTTTTGAAAACTAATTATGTATAGTAGTAAATACATGATAGCTACAACCAATTCAGTCCTAAAATGGTTCTTGAGAGAGTTGCACATTATTTTTACTAAGGAATACACAAATTTCCTGATGAGAGTTATCAAAGAAACAATAAACTAAGTACCAATGAAAAATACACCTATGTTTGTAAATCAAGGAAACTGTTGCTCTGTCATGAAAATTTTATTAACCTTGTTATTGGTAGTATACTTTTGAAGATCTTATTTAACTTTTAACTACAAAACAATGATCAATCACAATAAACAATACCGACTACTGCTGCTTATTTATTATGATAAATAAAAATATTCTGAGTTCAACCTTTTGCACTACTATTTCAAATCAATTTTTGACACCAACATAATTTAAATAGAGTTCCGGTGCAACTCGATAATTATTAGAAACTAGAGTAGTATCCTGAAGTGGGAGTTCTTTCGCTATATTTCGTGATCCCTTTATTTGATGAGTCTGTATTGACCAAAATATTGAAACATTGCAAATATATAAATATTTGAATACGATGTCAATTGGAGACGGGTTAAAAATTAACTTCATCGAGATATCCCTACATTAATTGATATTTATTCATTAACTTTATGTTTGTTTGTACAATAATGTCGTTGTACCGTCAAAAAAAGGTCAAATTTGTAATTCCTGTTGACTGTACTATTGGAATTTCATAAATGTTTTCCATTTGCAGAAATAACCTGACTAAAGCAGGAGTGTTGCGCAAAATGGACATTTTACTAATAACTTGTTTTCTCAATTGCCTGTGTGTCTGTCGATACGTCGTTATGGGATTGAACCAAACAGACTTTCAAAGGTAGGTTTGCCAGATTATATATGTCAGTATGGTTCAATATGTTGTAGAAAAAAATATACAAGTTTCAATACCTTAATCTACGCTCTAAGATAAAATCAACGGTACCAATTTTACTGCACCAAATACGCATTTTGACAATTAATGTCTTTTTTAATTGATGCTGGAGATCAAAATCAAAAACTTGTTTACAATGTTGACAAAAATTCAGTAGATAATTGATGTGTATGGAGTTTGAAAACCAATGAATACACTTGTATTTTTTTTTTTTTTTTTTTTTTTTTTTTTTTTTATCGTTTACCATCGGAATTGCCTTGTAAACAATAAAAAGTAACATATATTTTGCCTATTCTCTAATGATAATTTGTTTAATATTTACTAGCAACAAGGTTTCAACTCTCTCAGGCAAAGTTTACTTTGATATCTTTTTTTTTATAATATATCTAAAGTCCTTCACACATTTTTGGATTTTAAAAGTTTTGACTCGGACTATACTTTAATCTTCAATCCTCTGAATTCAGATATTTTTGAATACATGATGAAAATATAATATAGGATGTATAGAATCGACTCAAAACAAATCCGACAATCAATATATGGTCATTAATTTTTATTCACGGGTGTTTATTGATATTTTCCTGATTGATAATCATACAAAAGTCTGCTATCAAAACTACATTCTTCAAAGAACAAAAACACTGAGATAATTAGAATATTCGACTGACAGGGGTTCCTGGCTTGAGACCGGCACATTAACATGTGGCTTGTGAACTGAACAATTTTATTTAGTAGTATGCTATTACTATAAGACAATAGAAGTTGATGTGTTCCTATGGTTTTATTTCGTAATATAGTGTTCCTTCATATGATTTCCAGATTAAACAAATACTTCTGTCAATGCCTTTTAAAACAAGCCTATGCGTCCTTTCAGATCTTTTAAATAACTAAAACTACTGTTTGTAATCTCACGTGTTTTGTACAATTTTGCGGCATGCAACTATGGGGGACAGTAAAATAGTTTATTCTCTTACTTTTCTTCATTTCCATTGAACGTACATAATACAACTTTAAATTGAAATAATGCAAATGTCATCGAATGTTTGGGTTAGCTGATCAAATCAATGTTGCAACCTGAATTTAAAAGTGCGGGGTATTTATTTCTTGAAGGACACTTTACTACAAATGATATCAATAAAAAAAACAAATATGAAAAGGACAACAACAAACTCTCATCTGACAGTCGTTCAAATTGAGATAAGGAGTTCATCTTATAATCTTAACATATATATATGAGGTAACAATTTAAAAAAATCAACCAAATCTTTGAAGTCTTTTCTGCAGTATTAATTAAGAACTTGGCAGATACTAGTACATGCGATTTGAGATGCATTTGATTCTATAAAAACTATTGTATATTCTTTGCCAACGATAAAAACTTCTATACTCGTTACATGTCCTGTTAACAACACTATATCAATTTCGTGCGTCCGGAACGCTGTTCTGGTTTTACCTTCATCAGGAACGTTCAAACTACAAAATTTGAAAGCCCCGGATGTATAAGACCAAACCACGTGAAGAGCTTTATGACCAAAAGGGGCCCAAAACACGTGAAGAGTTTTATGACCAAAAGGGGCCCAAAATAGCCAAATTCATCTAAGATCACTTTCCCTGAAAGAGTTGGTACCTTAGTTTCTTAATAATTTCCAAATTTATCAACGGATATTTTTTTGATTTTTTTTATAAATCATATCAGTACCGAAGCACTCACGACGGAGTAAATGATACCCTTGCTGACTAATAGTTCACCAGCAGTATGACTATCTTGTTAGTGCGAGGGTTGTATCTTCCTTTTATGCAGGTCAAATAGTCAATATTAGTATGACCAAGTAACTTTACTTTATTTATTTCATTTTACAAAGTTATATTATCTAATATAAATATGTAAGCCATGATACGTATATGTCACTTGTAAAATTGTAGTTTCTGTTTTGTTCTGTTTCTGACTTATTTCTTTTCCGTTCACAAAAATGTTTCAAATTTTTCACTTTTTAATTTTCTAATCTTTATTTCTTACAGAGATAATACAACAAATGAGGCAGATAGTGATACAAAGCTCAGGTAGTTATAGTTTACCTCAATCAACTCGTACAAATTCTTTTTTAAGACTGTTCAAATCTCAGAAATGCCTTTGTACTATAGCGGTTATAAAGTACGTACACAATTAATGGTCGAACTTTACTTAGATTTCTGCTTGTGTTTATATTAGCTTTAAAAAGTAGTAATAAACACTGGTCTAAATGAGGAATATGTTTTTATTTGTTCTCATTTAATTTACAGAGAGAATATCATAGAGAAAATTTTATCGAAATATGACAAAAGATTTCCACCACTGTACAATAAAGGTTAGTTTTCACTATTTACTTTATGAAATATAGTCTCCATTACAATTATTCATGTTCTATCTTTATGGTTAGAACTTTGTGTATATTCCTCAGTTTGGTTTGTTTAACAAAAAGGAACTACCCTACCGGAGCACGTGAGTTCATTCTCAGTTTTTGGGGCGATATGTGTTGCTAAATCCTTATAGTTTTTATAGTTTTGTAGACTGTTGTTAGTATTTTTTGCAATAATGTTGTCTAATTTTATTCGAATCTTAATTTTTGATTACCCCCTTAGTCCCCGAGATCATCATCCGCTCAATTGTCTGTGTTTCGGTACTAACATGATTTAAAAATATTTAGGTTTGAGCGTTTCTGATAACGGTAACTCCAAAAAAGCGCATCAGATGCACGAAATTATAAAGTGTTACTTTCTTTTTATAACATACTTTTCTTATTTACAAATTATTCAGAAAAAAGGTTACAACAGCCTCAGGCTTATTTGACGTTATATTGATTTGGCTATATTCTCTTAATGGCCCATTTGATTATATAGCTTCTCTGTTATTGAATCACGTATACATTCTTGGCTTTATTTATTTCTTTGGTTTGAGCGTTCCTGGTAATAGATTGTCCAGAAAAGCACTTCGGACACTCCAATTAAATAAATTGTTATAGTTTTTATTAAGCATCTCCTTTCTGTTTTTATAGCATGTTTAGGATTTTTTCAAACCTATGTTGCTTCTCGGAATTTTCTGGAAAAGGTTTACTTATCAAAAGGTCCGATAAATAAAGTTCCTCGGATTCTTCTAAAAAAAAAGACAAAAAGAAAAGGAAATTTTAACAAGAGTGAATTCAATATTTTTTTCATTTCATTGCTTTTAGCGCAACCAGTAGAAGTTAAAGTACAAATCTATGTTGTTGGAATCTTTGGAATTGATGAAGCGCAGATGGTATGTCATTTTGATCTATTCACATGGTCGTGTTAATCTCTGGGATAAAGTTTCAAAACTAAAGCCAGTTAAAATATTGGATTATTCTCAAGACAGTAATAAACCTTTTACAATTGACTGTACCATAACATGGGAATGGATATCCTAGTTCCAATAATTATGTCAATAAATACCAATAAGCAAAATGCTTTGTCATCAGTTAAAAACTAGACTTACTTTTTTAGAAATATTGCAACTTTCAGTAATTGGAAAACATAATTAACAATAGTTTTCGAATTGTTCTCATGATAATGAGAAAAAAAATATTACGACAGTTTTTGCGAAAACAATGTTCAAATCGAAAACAAACGAACATTACAAGATCATCAACAAAAACGAACATCACTGAAAGAATAGAAGTGTGAATTTATTTCAATTGGTGAATGCATAATTAAAACGAAAACCATTAGGCAGCGATAAAGATTCATATCAAAAGGTGAACTAAACCGTGTGTTTTTAATTTCTCTTCCATAACTCAGCCATAGATATGTGTAAATCGCTAAATCACTCACCATAATGAACATATTATTTAACATAATAATACTCATTTAAGAGTGTAACACTTTTCTGATAATAATTTAAAATTATTGTTATTGCAATTCGGACTATAGAAGTACGCTTCTTTTTTTTTTGAGAAAATTCCCAAAATGTGTATACAAATTTAGATTAACATTTCTAATTTATATACAAACATTCTAAAAGTTAAAACCTATAGGATATAAAACAGTAGGAGGAATTGTTTACAGTAATGGGGTTCCTTCATTGTGAATGTTACTGAAAATGGCAAATTTTCAGGATTTAAATGATTTGCAAAAATACTCCAAATCTTTAAACAAAAAAAGTCTCCAAAGATATCAGTCTTATAAATTGTACGCCAGACGCGCGTTTCTTCGCATCTGCAGTGACATCGACCAAATCGAGGTGCACATTTTAACGTAAATTCAAACATTTTCAACAGGTTCGAAACTGCAGAAGAACTTGATGACACAAAACAGAGGTTATCTGTTTCCCCACTCGATCAACCGATCTGCCACATGCTACAACTGATTTTTTTGTAGCCAGGTTGTAAAACATATCATGGTTTGTTTTTTGAAAGGTCATATAAATGGCAATAGCATTATATATGCATAAGGGAGTTCCTTATTGAATTATAGTAAATACACGTGACAAAAACTGATGCAAACCTAAGGAAATAAACAGTTACCATGATAAGTTATGATGCAGGTGTTACCTAATAAGCTCCTAAATGCTATTAGATTTTACATATTTGTTTTACTTATTACTTAGTTGCTCACCTCCAATTTCAGTCCAACTTTTATGATCCCATATATTAATCCGATATAGCTAAGTGTGATTTAAGAACAGTATATCTGCAAAGAGCTTGTCATTAAAATATATCTATTGAATCTTTTTAAACGTTTCTCGCCCTCTATATAGTATACAGACCCAAACCCTACTTTCAACTATTTAAGCTCCATGTGGGAGCTTATTGGTTAAAATCGTCTTCAGTTCTATTATATATTCTGAAGAAAAAAAATGTTTACATAAAGTGAGATGCACATGTTCAATGTTTATTCAAAGATTCTAGAAAGTTGATAGGCTCTCAATATAGGTTCAAAATAGAAAAAAACTGAGTACCATCTATCGAAAAAGTAAAATAACAAAAATACCGAACTCCAAGGAAACTTCACAACGAAAAGTCCCTTATCAAATGGTAAAATTAAAAGCTCAAACATATCAAACGAATGGAAAACAAATATTCCTGACTTAGAACAGGCATTTTTTTTATGTAGAAAATAGTGGATTAAAACT
This sequence comes from Mytilus coruscus, assembly GCA_017311375.1. NCBI lineage: Eukaryota > Metazoa > Mollusca > Bivalvia > Mytilida > Mytilidae > Mytilus > Mytilus coruscus. Next base: position 30,759,393 of record CM029597.1, on the reverse strand, counting down.
GGTTTTATAGCTAGCTAAACCTCTGACGTGTTTGACAGTCGCATAGAAGTCTTGCTCCTTCGTAGCCTAGAGAACTCATACATTTTTACAAATCGGCACGATCCTTGTGATCTGAAAATGCTGCTTTAATCGAGATGCCAACAAACGCACGGACCAAAATGTATGGTGAGCGGGGTTCGATGTAGCGGCCGGGACTCTGTGGAATAGCCTTGCAGCAAGTCTTCGTAATGAACAATCACTTGAGCTATTTAAAAAAAGGACTAAAGAGGCATTTTTTCAAAGTTGCTTTTATGGATCGCTTATAGTATAGACCTGGATCTGTATATTTGGATATAACTTTTTACTATGAGTCGTTGTCTTTCGGTAACATACTTAATGAATACAAAGTAGTAGCATTCAGCGATTTCGAAAGATAAGTCTTTGACTATTTGAATTCTACGTCCATTTATCATGTTTGTAATTTGTAATTTAGATGATAATTTAAGAGATTTTTACTAATTCATTGATAATTTTTTTTATCCATTTTTATCCAATTTGGTGAAGTTTTTTTTAGTCCTAAATTTTTATATTTGATTTGATTTTGTATGATTTTAAATGGACTTTTTTTTTACTTTGCAGTTTGGTGTATGTTCGAATTTGTGTACATTTTTTTAACATGTAAAGCGCTTAGAGTAATTGTATTGTAATATCATGCGCTTTGAAAATGCCTTGTTATAATAATAATAATTATCAAAGAATTCCATTATATTGACAACAATGTGTGAGCAAAACAAACAGATATAAATAGGTAAAAATGTCAAAAATTGGGGTAGAGCAGTCAACATTGTGTAACAATCTTAATCTGAATATGTTGCTGAAAAAGAACCGAATTTCAGCACATAGAAATTTAAACACAAAGTCAGGTGAACATTTTCATTGTATATTCAAACAATCCAGAAAGTTTGAGGCAGTAGATTAAATGTGTAGGATGAATTTATTATACAAAGCAGGTTCTCTCTTTTCCCCGTCCGCTTTCTACAAGCCGGATTTAAACTTCATGCATCCTGGTCGCAAACGTGGCCTTTTCGCTGTTATCAATTTTTAAAACATAAAACAAATTATGAAAAAATGTTAATGTCTATTAATTTCAACAAATAAATATGATTTCATTATGATTGTGTTATTGCAAACCTAAATTTGTTTCATTAATTTATAGCCATTTGTTTAAAATTTCGCTTAAAATAAACATCATAAAAATTGTTTTCTTCATGATATACATTACATTCCATATTATCAATACAAATGACTTTTTAATTAATATACTATAATCTATAAAACATTCTCTTAATTGTCATTAAAATAAATAATTCATAAAGTCAATAAAAAGCAATTACAATCCGTGAATCAAACAATGTTGTTCCGGTAACTATATATTTCGCTACTTAGATAAATCATTTGATCTTATGGTCATTTAGGAATTGGAGCAATTATATAAAATTTAGAACTATCAGTTTTTATTGACTTGAATAAATTAGTAGTAATTTCTTTTGGGTCTTATAATAAAAATAAAGATTTTTTTCTTTTTGCTCCCTCCATGATACCAAGAAAAGATATGTTTGACGTGAGATACATAATGCAAAGATGATGATATAATTTGATTTATACATTTTTCGTCTTTTTAGCAAGACTGTTGTTCATATATTATATCAATAAAATAAAGATCGATTTTTCAGGAAGGAACTAAATAATCTTGGTTCAAATAATTTACATCCTATTTTTTTATTCAGTTTAAGTCGAAATAATTGAAGATATATTACAAAATTCAAATGTTGCCATACCGAAGTATTCATTATCGTGATAACATTAACGGTAATAATTTGTCTGCGCCACATGCTCATTTAGTCAATAAATATCTCTATATAACCCTCGTCTTAAGAAAACGAAGAAGTGAATGACCTTTCTTTTCTGGTAGCTAAAATATAGTTGAATTGTCCTTAATTTGTACTTCGTAGAAATATTCCATGAGTATGTACCTGCGACAGCAATGGACTGATTCCAGGCTGAAATATGACGCACCAGAGGATTTTACTAAGATAGAATTGGACAATGAAATCAAAAAGGAAATATGGGTACCAGACTTATCTTTCATGACAGATATGGATACCAAATTTCATCAAGTAACACTACCTAATAAAATGATGTTTTTATATCCTGATGGATTTGTGTCATACAGTACGAGGTAATTACTGAAAAATAATTCACTGCAAATATTAATAAATTCATTTACAGATGTAGCGTGAACGAATTTAAGCAAAGAATTCCGCTCAAACTGGTGCTAGAACCGTCAGAGAGATGGGATTTTTTGTTCTTAGTTGAAACTTCAGTGACATTGAGATGGCGAATAGACAAAAGCGCATGTGAGTGAATTGATTTTGTATTAGGAATACACCATATCCTTTTTATAATCATATTAGCGGAGTTTGTCTCTCGTGTTTTGTGGAGAATATAAAAATAGCCCGTTCTTGGTGTGTATGCTTTTATATTTTTACAGTTATGGCGTATTTGTTCTTGAGATCATTTCTCTTATGTATGCTACTTCATTTTCACGCTTTCATCCTGTTTTAAATTGTTTTATACCATCAACCCGATATTTTTGCCCTATTCATACATATTGCCCAGTCAAGTTATCTAACATATATCTTGATGTGTCAAGTTTTTGTCTTAATGTGTGTTTTCTCTCTGTGCTTTAAAGATGAAATAACACTTTATAAATGTTATCCTTCCTTAGCACTTTTCTGGATTTCTCTTCATCAGGAACGCAGAAGCCAAAAATTTGCAAGCCAAGAATGTATAGGCACCGAAACACGTGAAGTGCTAGTTGACCAAAAGGGACATAAAAATGATCGCCAAATCCATTTAAGGTCAACTATGCCTGAGGGTTGGAACCTTAATTAGTTTCTTCATAAATCCTTAATTACCAACGGACTATTTAAGAAAAGTTTGTTATAAATCATGTCAGTACTGTGAGATTGTCACGCCAGTATTTGTAAGATTTCTTTGCCAGATGTAATTTATAATTTCGTTGCAGTCAGTTTTGTTGTATTAACCAATCTGTTACCAAAGTCGGTAGTGAAAAACGTCAAAAACTGACGTTTTACGGCCTAAAACGCGATGGCGTTACACTTATTTCGATGTTTAGTCGTATTTTTGAACCTAGGACAGTACTTTGAATGATGTATATCGTTAAAACGAAGTCGGTCACCCTATCATTATTTTACATCATTAAAACGGAAATGTTTAATTTTAATAATTTTTTAAGAAAAATCTATGGATTTGAAATTTGAGATTTTTTTTTATTTTAAGACAAAATAAGAAAGTTTTTCGCCGATTGTATGTGCTTTCTATACAAATCATCACATACTTTTAAAGAATTTAATCAGTAATATTTCAGACAAGAAAACATATAAATGCATTATTTTTTCGGTTTCCATTTATAGTTTATTTGTTCAACGGGCCAAAGCTTTATGCAAAATTTTACCAAAATCTGTGATATAACCCCTTTTCTGTAACTTGACCTTGAGTTAAACATTTTAGAAACGGAAATGATATATTGTAATGAATATTTGTTCGAATCTCGGTTTCACTTATTAATGAATATGTTTCGGACCATATGAGTATTTGGACCATACGCGCATACGCGTATGGTCCAGGTTATTAAAACGATGAAAGTTGATCAGTTACCCTTCAATGTGTCATAAATTAAGAATTTCTAGAAATTAAATTATGACTTACTTAATCGTATGGTAATCATTGTTATGTGATTAATCAAATAAAGTACATTTTACTCACTAGTTAGAATTGTAGTACAAGCTTTTTTACGTGGTCTTTGTCGATTTTTCCTTACGAAACACAATATATCAACTTGGAAAATAACTTTAAGAAATATCTACATGAAGCAAACTGGTTTTTACAATGGCAATTGGGGTTTTGAACCCTCTTTTCTTCGTTTTCCTTTTATGTTGGTGTAGTTTTTAGTAACTTAAAATTTCTGAAATATTTTCAAATATTTAAAGTTATTTAATGTTTTCTTGCTCCTATTTATACGATCTTACAATAATAGTAGTTAATACGTGCTGTCCCTCGATTCGTATGTTGGAAATAAGAATAGAGGGCAGCACGTATAATTACTATTATTGGTATATCGTATGAATATGAGCAAGAACACGTCCATTAGCTGAAAATAAGTAGAAATTAGAAGAAAAAAAATCACCAAAAAAAGATCTAATCTAAAGACCGGAGGAAAAAAGTTCAGGCCCCAACGCTTGTGGTTTTAACTACGGACGAAAAAGTCGACAGAATAAAGGCGCTTTAAAAAGTAAAATCACAAAATTACCGAACTCCGAGGAAAATTCAAGAAAGTCCCTAATCAAATGGCAAAATCAAAAGCTCAAACACATCAAACGAATGGATAACAACTGTCATATTCCTGACTTGGTAAAGGTATTTTCTTATGTAGAAAATGGTGGATTAAACCTGGTTTTAAAGCTAGCTAAACCTTTGACTTTTATGACAGTCGCATCAAATTCCATTATATTGACAACGATGTGTGAACAAAACAAACAGACATAATAGGTAAACATGTCAAAAATAGGGGTACAGCAGTCAACCTTGTGTTATAATCTTAATCACTATTAAAACAAACAAATATGTAACAAGGAAGCACAAAATGGTATAAAGACCAAGCATATTAGCAAAAATTAAAAACAAGAATACACAAATTTACCATAGTACAATAACACAATGACGAGATGTATAAGTACAGAGCCACGTCATATATGTATCATAGAAACATAAAAAGGCATATAGACAAAGCACATTAGCAAAAATGAAAGACAAGAATACAAAAATGTTTTACAATAACACAATAACGGGATGTATAAGTACAAAGCCACGTCATATGTATCATAGAAACACCAACAGGCATATTAAATTGACTCTAGCGAAGGCGAGATAGCAGATACACCAAGATTAAGCCAATATGTCAAAGATAAAGGTTTTCCGATAGTAATTTGTTCCGATTCTGGTTTGGAGAACGAGCTGTGTGTTCATGCGAAGGAATGTAGAATTTAATCAAAAACACCTATATGATCTAAATACATATATGGTCCCACTCGTTAATAACCAAACGAGTTCATACTTATATGGTCATGACCATACGCGTATGGTCAAAATATTCATATGGTCGGGAACAAATATATAATAGCGGGTTTTGAAATACAATTCATACCACAATAAGATGAGGACTTTTTACTTTCAGAGTTACGGGCACATTTACTTGTTTTATGCAGTTACATAATTTTCCATTTGATGATCAATCTTGTGTTTACGAGATGGAAAGCTGTAAGTTCTATCAAGATAAGGTCATGGTTAATAATCTTTGTTTTTTTTCAATCTCGTTGTACCACTTTAATTTATGCTTCAATAACATGTCTACCACGCTATCCATCTAAAAGAGGGACGAAAGATACCAGAGGGACAGTCAAACTGCCATGGCCAAAAATAAAAGACAAACAGACAAATAATAGTACAGATGACACAACATAGAAAACTAAAGACTACAACACGAACCCCACCAAAAACCGGGGTGATCTCAGGTGCTCCGGAAGGTAAGCAGATCCTGCTCCACATGTGGCACCCGTCGTGTTGCTTATGTTATTACAAATCCGGTAAATAGTCTAATTCGGTAAGTCACATTCGTGAAAAGGAAGGGTATTCTAGTTACGACATAAGGAACATATCCGATATCATCTGTGAAACGGTTATTCCATAACAGTCAACCAACTCGTGATGGCGTCCGTAAAATTTACGAAGGGATGATTTCAACTTCACCATTTGGAACTCTTGGTTTAATAGCTTCCTTGTGAGCAGCAATCCTCTATCAAGGAAATCATGATAGGAAACACAAGCCCGGGAATATCGTATCAATTGGGAGATATATACTCCGTATGCAGGCGCTGCTGGAATGTTGCTACATAGAAATGGAAAGTTCACAATTGGGAAGCTGAAATAATCTCTTTTGTCGTAAAGTTTTGTTTTCAACCGACCCTCATTGTCAATTTCTAGATGTAAGTCAAGATATGAGGGAGACTTAACTGTATCTGTAGTATCCTTTATCTCTAGTTCGATGGGATAGATTCGTTCAACATAGTCACCAAATTTTGTATTATCTAAGATATTACTTCTGCACACCTGCTCAGTGTTATTTATTTTGCCTTACATAAATCTGTGTCATAGTTCATACCTAAAAAAAAATAAACCTGCTGATTTCAACGGACTTACAAATGGTATAGGAATGTCGTCCGTACTGTATTTATTGTTTCAGTATACCATAACGTTAACCCTGACATGTTTGTTATCTTTCCAGATGGATTCACAGCAGCAACTGTATCCTTTAGATGGGATGAACCAGCAATGTCTTTTAAAGATGGCATTGTTCATAGTCAGTTTGAAATGGGGGATCCAGAATCGTATCTGTGTGACAGGGAGTATCCGTCAGGTATACAACACGTCTTAATTAATGATGATATTTATGTAATAGATAGTTTATTACATATTTAAGAACAAATCAGGAACAAAACAATCTACCGAACACTTCTTAGATTTGACTGGCATTGTAAAAATCAACAGTTGGTTAAGATACTAGAGCTATACTTGTAACTTATAAAAGAATAGCATGTTGCATCTTCGCTAGCCAAGGGTTACGATCCAGTCCCTTCCTCTCCACCCTTGGCGGATTAAGATAAAATTTCTGATCCACGAGGTAATGATTTCCATTGGTCGCAGTTGTAACTGGCTGCATCCAATCAAAAAGCGCATTAAAGATGATTACGTGTAAAATGTAGAAAATGTAAATAAACAATTGCCACGTGCAGATTGTGCAGTATGTCTTTACCCCCAAAACATACGACGACATTTAGTGACAATTTTAAAGCTCTTATCAACTAATAGAAGTTCTTGGGTATGTTTCTTGTGCAAATGTTGGAATGTCAACGTATATTTTCGGTTCCAGCTTTACGAAATTTCAAAATACTAGACGCAACCATTTTTACACCTCCACACTGAAGAGAGTTCAAGTGCTGCCATTGGTCAAGAGTGATGTAGTAGGAATAGGCGTGACTTTTGTCTACCGGTAGATGGCGCAACATTGTTATCACAAATGTTGGCTTAATCTGCCAAAGGTGGAGAGGAAGGGACTTGATCGTAACCCTTTGCTAGCAAAGATGAGCATGTTGTTAATCAAGTCAAAATCATAAAACATTGATAAAAGTTATTTTTCTGTGTCAATCAGAAAGCCATTTGATTTTTAAGAACTGCATCCATATCCTTAACCATCAATCGATTGTTCCCTTATAACACAATTTATTTAATGAATGGCTATTATTTATTTTGAATTTATTGAACCATAAAATTATTTTTTGACTCTTCACATTGAATAATCCGCGAAGCGGATTATGTAAAATGAAGAGTCAAAATAATTTATGGTTCAATAAATTCAAAATAAATTATTGCCATTCATTATAAATAAATTTCTATCAAAAATAAGGCTCTAAGAACTTTTTATATTATTTATATTAACAATAACAAAGTACACACATGTTGGCGTATGAATATACAACGTCAGAGTGGGCATGCGCCATAAAAATTGACAACATTGAAAATAAAAGTAATACTTTTAATCAATCAGAAGACAGTAAATACACCAAATTTATTTATTCTGAATTAAGAGATATATCTCCCTCAAGCAAAGGTTTGATACGTTTTAAAATATTTTGGCCTGGAGCATCACTGAAAAGACATTAATTGTCGAAATGCGCATCTGGTGCAGTTAAATTCGTACCGTTAATGTTATTATGAATATGCGTTTAAAAACAATGTACGCGCACAATATCTATGTATATGTTAGAACAAATGGCATTTTTACCATATGATGAACGAAGTTTTCTTTTATAGGAAATTATACTTGTATTGGTTTGACATTACCTTTAAAAAGACGATATGGTTTCTATATCATACAAGTTTTTGCACCATCGATGTTGATTGTCGTGCTTTCATGGGTATCTTTCTGGCTTAATATAGACGCAGCACCAGCAAGAGTGTCTCTAGGAATATTGACAGTGCTGACAATATCAACGAATGGTAATCTAAGTGTTGGTATGTCGCAACAAGTTTCTTACATCAGGGCGATAGACATTTGGAATTCCGTTTGCTTGTTCCTGGTGTTTGGTGCAATGGTGGAGTATGCATACGTTTGTGTTATTGCGAGGGTGCAACAAAGACGTAAACGTGAGCGTCTCCATTCTAATATTTCATTAAATGGTTTAGCGGATATTGAAAATGGCAAAGTAAGTTTCATCCTTGATGACGCATTTTGAAGAGTTAATCAAATTTGATAACACACCTACATCAAAATGTCAATTTATAATTCTGATGTGGTCAATATCCACTGTGAAAAATATTTGATATGTATAATAAAGTTGATACAAATGAATATCGAAATCAAGTCATCCAATTCGGTGCTACAAAAGATGGGAATAATATATATTTATATATATATCTCTAATGTTATCTATTTTTTAGAAGAGTGACATGTAAGCAGACTCAACCTGCCAGAACATAATAATATTGTTTTCAAACTAAAGTAAAAAATTTGAAGATTTCAAACAATTATTGAAAGAAATGTCTTCATATTTACTATATTAAAAAATGTTTTATTTTTAGATAACAGAAAAAGTTGACGAGCAACATCAAATAGACAAAGACAGGGAGAACGCAAGGAAGATAGACAAAATTGCTAGAATTGCTTTTCCTTTAGCTTTTGTAGTTTTTAATGTTATCTATTGGGTTTATTATATGAGCTAAATTCTGTGAAGACAATATCGGTTAAACAGCGTAACCTGTGATATTTTTTCTAACTGTGTCTTAACTGACACTTTTCTGTTTGAACAAGTGGATCGTATCAGTCGTTTCTGGCTTATTGCACTTATCGCCTTCATAATGGTCTTGCACTTTTTATTTTCGCTCATCTAATTAAACGCTGTGTAAGACTTGTTTGTGCATGATAGACGTATGGGAAAAAGAAGATCAATTGTACATTACATATGTGTAATTAATTCTTACTCCGATTCTAACAACGAGCTCTCTATTTCATTCGATGAGAGCAATCACATATGAAACCGTATACTCATCTTTTCACACGCTGTGATAAGAGTTTAACTTGTTATCCATGTACATGTATGATAGACGTGATTGGACCGTTGTTGATAAAGTATAACGTTTGATTTTGTCAGTTTTTATGGACTTCCCCTTTTTAAATTTACCTTTGAGTTCGGTAATTTTGTTAATCCTTTTTAACTGCTACGTATACTGATGTTGTATAAATACCGTGAAGGCAAACACTCTTACTATTGTGAGGTTAGGTTAAAGTCAAAAGCTGCATGATTGAATATTTTTTTCCTTTCAAGCATATTATATATTATTATTAGCAGTTAGACACTTATACTTTTTTTATATGGCGATACCATGTACGTCAGGAAGCAATTTGAGAGGCATTATTTTGAAAAGTGTCTTATTGTTAATAATCTGCTTGAAACGGTAAAACATGTCAATGATTTGGAAGACTTGCATATTCTAAGTTTCTCAACGTTGTCTTCCGGGGTATATATGGGTCCATTAATCAAACTTGTATTGGGGCTCAGCTTGTCCTTTGCCGCCTTTCCGTTGAAATCTATTTCATGGACACCATATATTCCCGCATTCCACCTGTAAGTCACTCTATAGTTTATAACATAAACACCGTTCGTATTTTCTTGACGTTTCGCTGCCGGTCTAGCTGTTTCAAATTTATATATTTGTTAGATATGGTGGCAATGGTATGTACAAATGTTATAATACTAGTTATGCTAATTGACGAGAAATAAAAGTGTGGATGAATTGATACTAACGTTTATATTTTCAACGGATGCTTAGAAGAATGGTAACTCCGTTGATCTTTAAATAAATACCTAAAAGGTCAAGGTCATAGCATGGAAGTAGTACATTGTACTTCCATAGTCACTAAAACTCGAATGCAATGTGTGCAGAAAAGTGGTTTCCGGGTGCTAAATCAGATATCCTTTAATAGCATTTGACCATATATATTCAAATAAGGTTTCAATCCCATATGCAGTATTTGATATAGCATCTGAAGACCATTTTGCAGCAAAAATTTGTCTAAATTTAGAAATTTTGACCTTGACCTTACAAGTATTAGCCATTGACCTCGACACCAATAGAGTATTTTCCTATCATTGTATGTGACCATATATACAAGTAAGGTTCTAATCCAATGTCAAGTATTTGAGTTGCCATCAGAAAACAAAACTAACCGACGGACTTAAGACGGGATGACAATATAAGTAACAAGAAATGAATGAATTGATAAATGGACAAATACATGAAAAAAAAAAATATTTGACAACTGAATAAAACGGTTATAGTTTTTTTATATATACTAATGAGTATGTATATATCCTGCGGTTATATTATGTAAATATAGGTGAAAATCAACTTGTGCCATATTTTACAGAATAAAGATAAAATTGCAATGTATCTTTGTGTGCTCATTTAACGCCGTCCTTGCTGTCTGTGTATAAAAGCAGCTTCAATATGTTTATATACTGTCAGTTATTCATGTGTGATGTTTTTTTTAATAAATCGTGCAATCAGTAGTAAAATTTTGCGTAGATGTTGCGATATATTTGAAATACCTATTTTAGCTGAATGACTTTTTTTCAAATTTTAGTTTTGAAATCATACCAAGGTTCATGCCGGGGAAAAATGAAATGTTTTAAATTCTGATTATCAAAGTAATTAGTAGTTCTATTTCCAATGATGGGCATGTTGACGTAATATCGTCAGTCCCTTTATTACACAATTCCTCAAATTTTAGAGACAGTTTAATGAGACGGTTAAATCACACCAAACTCCGATACCATTTTAGTACCAACAAATCAACTTGGCACAAAATTAAAACATTCAGTCTAGAATTTTTTTCCCGTATAGGTCCAATTTAAATAAAAAGACAGTTCACACCAATTGAAACGATTTATGTAATGTAATCTAAAAAGGAAAAATCGATAAAAAATGTGAGTTTTACGTCAATGAGACAACAAACTTACAACACCAAAATCTATTTATTAATCAGTATGACCGTATGGTATTACAGCAAAAATTGCTATAGACGATATAACTATAAAGGTGCTGGTTATAAGAAAGAAGAACCGATCGACAACCCTGGCTATCCTCTTCCATTCATTTTCAAATAACAGTTCAAGTTCATCGTCTGCACGTTGTTGACACAAATCTCTGTAAGTATCCTTTATCAGGTTCATGAATTCTATGCGAGACTGGTTCTTAGGTACATGGTTTAAATTGGCAAGACTTTTCATAACTTTTAAAGCCGACTTTTCAATTTGAGGGGAAATATTTGAATGGTCATCGAAATGTACCTTAGTAGATACCGGGGAATGCACTGCATGAAAATGTGAACTTGAATGCTCTTTCTCTCCAAAGTCAGAGGAATGTGACTCTTCAATATTAATGTTGGGCGGTATCGTCGATGGCGGATGCAGTTCATGCGGATGCAAATCATGCGAGTGCACTTCATGCGTATGCAGTTCATGCGGATGCGGATCGTGTGTATGATCAGTGCGAAAGTTGCTAATTATCTTACTTTCTTTCCTATCAATGTGGACTTCAGGTATTGAACTAGAAGCAAAATCTTTAGAATAGGCCGAATCTTTGTTTTCTGGAACTACTTTGTTGGTTTCACTGACATTCATGAATAACATTTTCGCCATCCAATGTAAAACAAGTTTTCTCAACCAATCAGGAGGAGGTTTATATTCAGTTCTGAGATGAAGATTCAGTACAAGAACTGAAACGGCAACAGAAAACGTTGATTCAGCCATGAAGAACAGCAAATATATTTCTGAAATCAACAAACAATTAATTTATCAACACAAACTTGTGAGTTTGAGAGAAAAACATAGTTTTGTAAATGCATTCATGCATTAGACTTGATACTCAGTATTTTCTATTTAACATTATTGACTGGTTTTCTTGATTTTTATTTTCTTATTTTCTTATTTTCTTGTCATTTAATTGTCAATACATTCATTTGAATTTTATGTTAAGCTTTGACTAATGCGACTTTAAGTTTAAAATCGACGACTACAGGCACAGGGAGTATTCAGGACAACATTTATCGACATAACAGTTCAGTCCGTACAATAAAAAAAAACATTCAAAAATAAAAATCGTCGGTAGGTATACATTTGAGTTTTCATCTGGAACATGAACATGGCATTCCAATTAGATAATAAAAAGATCAAAAAGGAATATCGAAAGGTGTTAATAATAAACAGTTACTATTTGCCCAGTTTGGATCGAAATACCAAATGATTAAAAACAGTATTGAAAGAGAGGCAGAACTAAAAACAAAGACAATTAAAAGACAAACAACAGTCTACAAAAGACAACATAGAAAACTAAACACATCAAACAACACTAACTAAATTCTTCCTTTCCGATAATTTTGAATTTCATTAAATCACGTTTTTGTTCAATTTTTCTAATGGTTCCCTGCAACAACGGCTTCAACAACAACCATAGCCAATAACATAACCAGTCAGGTCTGAAGTAATAGTATGCCGCTTCTTCCTACGACCATGATTTTTTACAACTTAAATTCCTCAACGAATCTTTACATAACTTAAAACACTGTTGGTATACATGATACAACATTTAATATGACAAATGCATCTTCTTGCGAACAACATAAAACAATCCAATAAGTTACACCAAACACACGAACATCAGTAAAAAAGTTAGAACATTTTCCTATCGGAATTATGCCAACATTAAGCTTGTAAATAATAAAATTGTAAGTTTCTGGAAAACTTAAAACTGTAATATGCTACCGGTATCGAAAATTCGTTCACTTAAACCTAGAATGAATAAAACCAGCTAAGATTATTACTTTAAAAAAGGATTATTAACATCCAATTGCATAAGAGAAACATACTAATATAATTTACCAAGCATTGGCGTAGCATCAGATGTAGATGGAACACTCTCAGCAATCATCAACTGAAACACCGAAAATGCCAGCAGCACGGTAACGCCAAGTGAAACTTTTTCACCAGCATCCGGTGGTAAGTGGAACACCATTAATACCAAGAGTGACATGAAGAAACATGGTAATACAATATTGATGATGTAATACAGTATCTTCCTTCGCATGTGAATCTGGATGACAATCTAAAAACAAAGGAAAATGATTAAATTTTAGACTACTTGCAAACATTCGATAAACTTACTAGTCAGTTTTTGAAAAAATGAAAAATAGGAACATTGATGATGTTATACAATATCTTTTGGCACAATTAAATCCTGACAATCTAAAACGCGAATATTGTTCAGTGGTATGCTCTTATAATGTATCTTTATTACTGATCATTTAATGTTCCAGAGGGCGAAAAGCTTTTCTCCTCCTTTTTTTTTATGAATATATATCTCAGTTCATTAAATGATGCACCAAAAACGTGAAGAAAATTGTTGTTTAATAGAAGAAACATAGAAGTAGGCGAATACGAAACACATGGTCAACACACTGAATATCGGTAGACCATTGAAAATTGCCAGTGTTTTGGAAGGACAGACACTTCATACTGACCAACGTCTTTGTGATGTTTAATTTCGTAAAACTGAATTACTAGTATCATTCACGTATGAGATATAAAGGAATGTATGATAATTCAGTCTAGAATTTTTTCCCGTATAGGTCCAATTTAAATAAAAGACAGTTCACACCAATTGAAACGATTTATGTAATGTAATCTAAAAAGGAAAAATCGATAAAAAATGTGAGTTTTACGTCAATGAGACAACAAACTTACAACACCAAAATCTATTTATTAATCAGTATGACCGTATGGTATTACAGCAAAAATTGCTATAGACGATATAACTATAAAGGTGCTGGTTATAAGAAAGAAGAACCGATCGACAACCCTGGCTATCCTCTTCCATTCATTTTCAAATAACAGTTCAAGTTCATCGTCTGCACGTTGTTGACACAAATCTCTGTAAGTATCCTTTATCAGGTTCATGAATTCTATGCGAGACTGGTTCTTAGGTACATGGTTTAAATTGGCAAGACTTTTCATAACTTTTAAAGCCGACTTTTCAATTTGAGGGGAAATATTTGAATGGTCATCGAAATGTACCTTAGTAGATACCGGGGAATGCACTGCATGAAAATGTGAACTTGAATGCTCTTTTCTCCAAAGTCAGAGGAATGTGACTCTTCAATATTAATGTTGGGCGGTATCGTCGATGGCGGATGCAGTTCATGCGGATGCAAATCATGCGAGTGCACTTCATGCGTATGCAGTTCATGCGGATGCGGATCGTGTGTATGATCAGTGCGAAAGTTGCTAATTATCTTACTTTCTTTCCTATCAATGTGGACTTCAGGTATTGAACTAGAAGCAAAATCTTTAGAATAGGCCGAATCTTTGTTTTCTGGAACTACTTTGTTGGTTTCACTGACATTCATGAATAACATTTTCGCCATCCAATGTAAAACAAGTTTTCTCAACCAATCAGGAGGAGGTTTATATTCAGTTCTGAGATGAAGATTCAGTACAAGAACTGAAACGGCAACAGAAAACGTTGATTCAGCCATGAAGAACAGCAAATATATTTCTGAAATCAACAAACAATTAATTTATCAACACAAACTTGTGAGTTTGAGAGAAAAAACATAGTTTTGTAAATGCATTCATGCATTAGACTTGATACTCCAGTATTTTCTATTTAACATTATTGACTGGTTTTCTTGATTTTTTATTTTTCTTATTTTCTTATTTTCTTGTCATTTAATTGTCAATACATTCATTTGAATTTTATGTTAAGCTTTGACTAATGCGACTTTAAGTTTAAAATCGACGACTACAGGCACAGGGAGTATTCAGGACAACATTTATCGACATAACAGTTCAGTCCGTACAATAAAAAAAAACATTCAAAAATAAAAATCGTCGGTAGGTATACATTTGAGTTTTCATCTGGAACATGAACATGGCATTCCAATTAGATAATAAAAAGATCAAAAAGGAATATCGAAAGGTGATAATAATAAACAGTTACTATTTGCCCAGTTTGGATCGAAATACCAAATGATTAAAAACAGTATTGAAAGAGAGGCAGAACTAAAAACAAAGACAATTAAAAGACAAACAACAGTCTACAAAAGACAACATAGAAAACTAAACACATCAAACAACACTAACTAAATTCTTCCTTTCCGATAATTTTGAATTTCATTAAATCACGTTTTTGTTCAATTTTTCTAATGGTTCCCTGCAACAACGGCTTCAACAACAACCATAGCCAATAACATAACCAGTCAGGTCTGAAGTAATAGTATGCCGCTTCTTCCTACGACCATGATTTTTTACAACTTAAATTCCTCAACGAATCTTTACATAACTTAAAACACTGTTGGTATACATGATACAACATTTAATATGACAAATGCATCTTCTTGCGAACAACATAAAACAATCCAATAAGTTACACCAAACACACGAACATCAGTAAAAAAGTTAGAACATTTTCCTATCGGAATTATGCCAACATTAAGCTTGTAAAGTTTCTGGAAAACTTAAAACTGTAATATGCTACCGGTATCGAAAATTCGTTCACTTAAACCTAGAATGAATAAAACCAGCTAAGATTATTACTTTAAAAAAGGATTATTAACATCCAATTGCATAAGAGAAACATACTAATATAATTTACCAAGCATTGGCGTAGCATCAGATGTAGATGGAACACTCTCAGCAATCATCAACTGAAACACCGAAAATGCCAGCAGCACGGTAACGCCAAGTGAAACTTTTTCACCAGCATCCGGTGGTAAGTGGAACACCATTAATACCAAGAGTGACATGAAGAAACATGGTAATACAATATTGATGATGTAATACAGTATCTTCCTTCGCATGTGAATCTGGATGACAATCTAAAACAAAGGAAAATGATAAAATTTTAGACTACTTGCAAACATTCGATAAACTTACTAGTCAGTTTTGAAAAAATGAAAAATAGGAACATTGATGATGTTATACAATATCTTTTGGCACAATTAAATCCTGACAATCTAAAACGCGAATATTGTTCAGTGGTATGCTCTTATAATGTATCTTTATTACTGATCATTTAATGTTCCAGAGGGCGAAAAGCTTTTCTCCTCCTTTTTTTTTATGAATATATATCTCAGTTCATTAAATGATGCACCAAAAACGTGAAGAAAATTGTTGTTTAATAGAAGAAACATAGAAGTAGGCGAATACGAAACACATGGTCAACACACTGAATATCGGTAGACCATTGAAAATTGCCAGTGTTTTGGAAGGACAGACACTTCATACTGACCAACGTCTTTGTGATGTTTAATTTCGTAAAACTGAATTACTAGTATCATTCACGTATGAGATATAAAGGAATGTATGATAACTAGAACATGTGTCACATGGTCAACTGTTTCAGTCTCATCTATAATCGCAGAAACCCTAGGTTTGAACCCTTTTTATCCAGAAATGCAGATAATCTTTATATTCCAAAGAAGTTTGATGAGTATCGAACACACAAGGGAATATGTACTGCAATAAAACATAAAAAAAAATTAATCTGAATGGAAAAATATTACCTCTGGATATATATCCTCCAGTGTATTCCCTCCAGCTGACCATTCTCGTCTTAACAGTTTGGTATACTCTATTTCCCATTCTCCATTTCGCCAAAACGTATCTTTGTTGACGTTTCCACTGCATGTCAAGTTTAACATATCTAAGGTGTAATGCCAGCTAGTAAAGATGATCTCACATGTTTGATGATCAAAAGGGTATGACCTAATATCAAAATAACATACAGTGCTGAATGAACCACCTGGCTCCCACATCATCGATCCATTGCTGTATATCACAACTTGGAATGCACTGTTGTATATGGAAGTGTACAAATCGTCAGCACTGAAGGTAATAAAAATAATAATGCTCTTATTAATCTAATTGGAATGTTTTAGATATGTCCAGACCACAGTCACTTTTTTCAGATTTGTTATATATACAGGTATATTGGGAAAAAAAACTAATTCTGAAACAAGAGCCTGTTGTTTAGACACGTACGAGTGTAATTAAGACTCGGTCTATTTTAGTACACATTTAGGCTGAAATAGTTAAAATGTGAAGCTCGTATACCGATCTTAGTTTCATTATCAAATGTACAGAAATAAACATGCAAAAATACGGTGACTAAAAAAAAAAAAAATAAAATAAAAATAAAACGACACTTTTAATATTTCATGCGTCCGAAGCGCATTTCTGGATTTACCTTCATCAGGAACGATCAAAGCCGAATATTTGAAAGCCAATGGTGTATAAGAACAGATACAACACTCAGAGTAGCCACTCCAATAAAGTGAGGCAATGTGAATCAACAGAGTAAGTATCTCTGGTTATGCATTCGTTATTCGTCATGACATTTCAAAGTCGTATCCAAAAGAAAGAGTTTTACAGTCAAGAAAGTAGCCACACAAAAAACGGCAGTACATATGTCAGATTTACAATTGCGGACATCATATATATAGTTAACTTGTCTCAAAGTAGTTGATTAATTGAGAAATGGTAACGCTAACACTGGTGCAAATCTCACCTCACTAAAATAGGATTACTAGGTAGTATCTTGGAGTTTTGTGAGAGGATTTTTCTAGATGTTTTAGCCAAGAACATGTTTCGCGCCGACTGATACATAGCAGAGAACAGTGTGGTGACTTTTAAAGTTTTCTTTTCAGAATTTATATTGTTAAGTTGCTGTCTTTTTGGTTTTTAGCTGATCTCCTTTTTGACACGACCGTTACATATTTAATATGCTTTAACTGTAAGAAATGTTCGTGTTACTTATAATTATTTCCAGTCCTGATAACACTCATACCTTCGGTAATTTATGGGATACTCAAATTTAAACATTGAGAACTACGAATCACTGTTGAAAAGGTATTATAGCTAATGTAATCAATTGTCGTAAAGCATGTGTGCTGCTCTTTCATAAACTGTGTGGGTGAAATGCAGCAACGATAAACATAAGTATGCCCAAGTTTCGATTTTATCTTTTGAAATCATAACCATGAAGCATAGATAAATCATAGAGTTAAATATATACTGACTATATATATAATGCCTTGTGTTTTAGTACAGATAAGTACGCTACGTCAATCACGCAAACCGTTAAAAAGATTATACCTGTTATCTAAAGCAAGGTCTGGCTTCCAAACTTTAGCTGTAGGGACTATTAATTTACTTATATTGTTGTAATCTATTGGGTTCCATCTTAGAAAATCGTCATTCCATCTCTACAAAGAACCAAATACACATTTGTATTTAAGGAAACAACACAATTATCGGAAATGAACCTCTCACTACACAAATGTTAAGTTCACAACGTATTTATTTCAATGAATACTCACAATTAGAAATCGAATTGTGGTGAAATAAATACATAAGGTACTAGTTGTGGTCCATCTCACAGGAGAATGTCTTAATTTCCCGACCGCACTTCTTGAGAAATCATTTTTATACTTATGTGGTATGTTCTGAAGAGAAGGCCGTGCTCCAAGTTACTTGATAACTTTTTTCATGATATATCCTTAGACATAAAAAGTAATTTGTTTTAAGATTAGTGTACACTGAGTCATTCTCCAGATTCGTCTGGGATTTTTAGAGTATTTTTTGCATTATAATATAAGAATTGGTACGTACCACAACAAGCCAACCCGTTGTTATCATTTTATTATTCCGCAAATCCTGAAAAATGTAAATTTTGATTGGAACATAGATAAATAGAATATACAAGGCTAACACTCAGATTCTCATTGACGGATCTCATGACCCTGACATTAAATTACTCTTATACATTAAACTGAAATTAATTACCACGGCGAAACTCACCAAAGTTAGTTACATATGTACCAAAGACTCGTAACAAGATTTAAGATACCCCTCCCTCCCTCACAAAAAATATTTACAATAATCATTTTATGTTAAAAAGGGACCTAGACATATTATCCAATGTTTGCGTACACTGTACAAAAATAAAAACGTGAAAAAAATTAATGCACACAAATATCAACATTGAGACATAAAAACAATCCAATGCAGAACCCGCAAAAAAGCCCCAGCAAATACTCCACAATTGTGTGTTGAATTGCATTATATAACGGTTCCCATGTTTTTCCGAAAAGTTTACGATATACCATAGTATAAAATTATATGTGTTCAAATAAAAAGGAATGGCAAATATGATTGTTAAAATAATGTCAACTTCTCTAATTGATTGATCCGATTTAAACAAAAATACTTCTAAAAGTGAAATACAATTAACGGTAAAAAAATCTGATATTTGCAATTTGACACAAACACTTTCAGATATATTATTTACCCCCGGGCCTTCGTTTGTTAAAGTCATATGAAAGGAGTTTCTTAAAATTATAATGTTAAGAAATTGCTTAACCAAGGCATGTATATATATTAAACTACATTTATTATGAATCCATCACACATAATTTCATACAGTGAAAACTTTCCCTGCTAATTAACTGTCGTGGTTTTTTTTTTTTTTTTTTTGCCGAAGTTTACCTTACGTGACCTTAATAAACAATAAACGCAGAATCATGGAGTACGTGAAAAATAAATGAGATGATAGACATCCAATAGAGCAAGATTGTTATTTTTTATTATTGTCCATGCGTTTCTATTTGTTAATGAAACGTTGTCATAACAGTTGTTAAATGATTTGGTGTTGATTTTGAAAATGATTTTTTTCTAACACTATCTAACTTACACGTTGTTTCATCACGGATTTTCCCTCGCACTTGCGCTGTGCGGTTGCCAAAGTCCTTACAATAATTCGATAGCTGGACATTTCTGAAGATTTCGATTGGATAAAGGATTTCTTTTTTTCAATTTGAAGTATCATATAACTTTAATATTAAATGGGTTAGTGTTTCGTGTCATAATAGTTGATGTTGACGTACCGTGTGATCAAGACGAGTTAAGTAGAATCCTACATCGACAATAACTGATTCTGCAGCGTTAGATCTAGGTCTAGCAGCTGGATTATATCCTGACAGTACCTGATCCATAACCGTTGCTTCTCCATTGAACGCACCTAAACCATTATAATAAAAAGTAGTAGAACATATTGAAATTTCGTAAAGCCCAACACTATACAATTTTTGTTGCAAGTGACTTGAAATGGTTTTGCGCTTTTTAAAATTTTGGCAAATTAGATTGTTTATTTATCTGACTAATAATCGAAATAAATGTAATAATACTCTATGTGATTCAGTGCTTGTCGTTTGATGCTATATATCATATTTGTTTGTCTTTTATTATTTTGTACATAAATCAGGCTGTTAGTTTTCTCGTTTGAAAATTGTTTAACATTTTTCATTTCGGAGTCTTTCATAGCTTGCTTTGCAGCTTTGGTTTTGCTCATTGTTGAAGGCCGTGCGGTGATCTATAGTTGCTAAATTCTACGTCATTTGGTCTGTGGTGGAGAGTTTTCTTATTGGCAATCAAACCTCATCTTTTTATTTTTATATCGATTCAATTTCTAAACCATAAAATATATATCAATTTCAGGTTAAATTGAAAGTTTTTAGAGGACATTGACCATATATGATTTTGCCACTTATTCGTAATTGTTGAATTCTTTAATCATCCATATAGCGCGGTGTTGTGTGAAGTCTTATTGAATCAGAAATACAGTAGAAGTTTAACCCAATGATAGAACTGAAATGAAATCGTCTTAGATGGGTTTGGGGGGAAAAAATCAAGACATAAATGCTATCCACGAATGATAAGAACTGTGACAGGTTTTAGTTTTGACTGTATTTCGTACATGTTCCTAAAATTGTCATCTGTTGTGGCGCATCGTATAGCGTTTGTAAAAAATGATGTATGATTGTGCATGTTCACATATACTGACTTCATTAACAGGGACGTGCTCTTTATGCCAAAAAAAAAAATCAACCAGCACTCCTAGTCGACACGGTCAGCATCACACATATAAGTTGACCGATGCGATGTTTTCGCGGTCCTAGATCTTTTTTAAACACTAGAATACTCTGTTGTCTGCTCTGTAAATTTGCAGATTTTGGTCTTCTTATCTATCATGAGATTTTTACTGAATATGTATTCGCATAGCAAGATGAGCTTTCACTGTCGTTAAGAGTTCATGCGATTCCCTACAT
The DNA here is from genome assembly GCA_017311375.1 of Mytilus coruscus. Classification (NCBI taxonomy): domain Eukaryota; kingdom Metazoa; phylum Mollusca; class Bivalvia; order Mytilida; family Mytilidae; genus Mytilus; species Mytilus coruscus. The sequence continues at coordinate 30,737,996 of CM029597.1, read as the reverse complement.
TTTTTTTTTGGTTTTACGAGTTTTGAACATTGAATAAACAAATTGTTCGCATATTTGGCCCTTGGACTTTAACGTTAAAGTAGTTGTAGCATTACCTATCATATCCGATCTCCTTATTTTGTAATGTTGTTTAGGCTTTAGAGTATACAGATTGAGCATTAAAAACAAATTCTTGAAAGTTGTTGTGCAATGTATTTCAACCTTAAAAATTCGGCTGAAATTACCAGTGGTGGATTTTAGGTGGCGTAGAGTGCGTTTGCTCTCCTTTTGATCAACGAAAATATTATTTTTTGGCTTAAAAGTTAAAATCGTTAAAAAAATCTTTTCCTCAGACCCTGGATCCACTCCTGGTCCTAATAACTACTTTTATCGAACAGACGTATTTTTTTTAAAGTATTTTCATTTCAAATACAAACCTAAACATCTTCTCATATAGATGTGCAAGATGAAAAGGCAAACTGCTAAGTCCATCCTGATGAATGCAATGCCAGTGACGTCATTTCTAATAATGACGTACCGTTACCTGTTTTATAACGTCGGTGTACTCCACGCGCGCGTGTACCCACACCGATCGATAAGGATGATACCTAACTTGAAAATTCATGCAAGTTGGTTTGGCAGTATAACAGATTTTAGTTTAACGATTTCATTGCTCGAATGAATCTGGTTACCGCCTGATAATTTCATTTCATTTAAACGGTAACTTCAAAACAAATCATTTTAAAGGGGCATTAGCTGTCAAATTCATGTTCATCGATTCGACTCAAATTCTTATATTTGATTTATATCATACTAAAACGTATATCCAAATTAAAATAAGTCTGAAATAAACAGTTAACAATGCATGTATTCGATAATATATATCAGAATTTCGTGTGTATTTTAGTCTAGACGCCATCTAATTAGCCATCGATATGACCTCCGAAGACTGCTGACCATGCCGACGGTCACATAACCCGATATAACCATAAACATAAATAAAAATAGATAGCGACCTCGTGCAATTGGACTTTTGTAAGTCTGTTTGGTTTCATATTATAGGTTAAAAAATAAGTTAATCATCGTTTTTACCAGTACAAGAATGATTTTTGTGGATCGAATCAGTCAACGAAATGGTTCACCTTTGTTTCACTTTCAATGTTGACATTCTTTTCCTTTTAATGGCTGAACACGACTAATACATGCGTAACCAATCTCTAGCTTATGGGTTAAATTGAAGGTCACATGAATACGGATTCAATGAGGTCAAATTATTCACTTGCAAGTGAATAATTCATCAGCGATGTTTCTTTGCTTATTTTGACAAAATTGAACCAATTTGGCTCCTAAAAGCGAAATATTACTTAACTATTTCACTTTTATTAATAATTGAACAAAAAAAATCATATTCTATTTTTTTCATATCTCGTAGCTAATGCCCCCTTAAAACAAAATTTTAAGTAAAATAAACTTCTGTGCTAGGAGCATATATTTCTTCTTTTGCATATTGGAATTGATAACGAAATAAAATGTTTAGACGGTTTTTCATCAGAAGTCAATAAAACAGTCAGGTAGAAAAATATTACATGGTATCCTAAGACATATGAACATTGCCTAAAATATAACTGTTAAAAGTCCCATAACTTTGGAACACCAGACCTGACAATTTTCGAAATCAAAAGAGAGCCTACATTCACCCAAGGACATAGTGTTAGTTATACGTCCTTGATTCGCCAATCCAAACAACAGTGTAAAGTTTGTAGTAATATTTAATCCAGGCATACTAGATCTCGTGTGTGACATGTGAAAAAACGTTTTAAGTGTCATTGAACTGTAGAATAAAAATCGGAAAATTTTCAAAATAAAAAACTTTCACAATTCCATTATAATAACAATTGTGTAACGTTTCAAGTAAATCAATCTCAAGTTAGAGTACATTTGTACAACATTTGAAAAAGTAACCCAAGTCTGACAGATAAAGTCCCGTAATTCTAGAATGTCAAACAAGATAATACTTCAAAATCAAACGGGAGCTCCCTCTAATGATCTCAATACCGCATAAACTTTAGAGTACTAAGTAAATCAATCTAATCATACTCTTAGACTAGTAAGTGTGCGATATGTGAAAAATTATGCCTCAACTCTGGCAAGTAATACGCCCGTTTGGTCTAAATAGATAAATCGGTGCAGAAAATAACATCTCTGATCTACTAAAAAAGATTTGTTTATCAGCAGGGTCATCTAATTAAAACGATAAATAAAAGGATGAATAACGCCACTCTTGCTGCCTTTTAAACGCTGTAACGTTCTGAAGCAATGATATTTCAATTTGTGTGTACTCTTGGAAATGTTACTTCCTTGCAATCTTTTAACTTTCCTGCTATTTTATCACCGTCACACGATATAACATTTTTAACAAAAACCGTGATACCTACAATGGCCGTAAATTAGAGATTGATTGATTGATTGTTGGTTGCTTAACGTCCAGTGGCAAATATTTCATGCATATTCAGGACGAGAACAAATTAACAATAAATACAATAGGTAGGTTCTGTAATTGAGGCGTCCGGGATTAAGGTCGGAGAAATTTAGACTGCCACGGGAAATGAGGGTATATTGGATAGGGACAGAAATTTAGCCTTGCAACAGGTCACCTACGGACCCCTCAAAGAGTTGTTGCAAGGGTTCTTAACGTGCAAAGAGCGTGGCACTCTCTTTACACGAGGCATCGGATTTAACGTCCCCATTCTGACCGGACGTGGCTGCAAATTTGTACATCCCGCACAGCCAAACGGACGCCCCACTTTAGCAAGGGTTTTACTGCCGGTCGGAGGAAGACCAATGGTGACCATACTTCTATTCCCCAGTCACCCTTGGGGGGGGGGGGGGGTAAATTAGAGAGGAAAGCAATTAAAATATGTGTCTCTATAATTACAAATATAGTTCTTTATTATGTGAATATTTTATCTGTTTTGACAAATTAAAACGCAAAATATCAAAGTAGTGTTTGCTTTTAATTCTCTCATTATACTGATCAACAAATCTTTTTGTTGTACATATAGCGAGTCAATAATACGTTAGCAATTGTTTTGTATTTTAATAACAGACGTTGTCCCTAATGAAACTTTAAAAAAAATGTATTGTTATAAATGTAATTCCATGTTTTTGATTGAGATTCAGATCAATAGAGCTGTGTGCTTTTAAATATATGTTCTGAACTTCAAGCAACAGGATTTAAATCAATAATGTTATAATATGGTTTTATTTGATAACATAAATCCACTTTATTTCTGAAGGAACTTCAAATTTTGTCATCGTTTAAGAAATTGTTTGACGAACTTTAAATAAAAAGAGTGTACTCTGAAAGACACCATAAGTGCATAAATATATACAAACGAAACAGGTTTGGTCAATGAGACAATACATTGAAATGTTCGAGGTCAATAAACAAAACTATTTCAAATGTAATACATGTACGTTGCAACTTCAGTAATAAGGTTACATAAAGACTAGAGGCTCTAAAGAGCCTGTGTCGCTCACCTTAGTCTATGTGCAACTTCAACAATGGACCCTCTCCTATTCATAGCAGTTTTAAAGATAAAAGACAAAACATGCATTCGACCCTTATGTTATATTTTGTAGCCATGTTGGCCATGTTGGTTGGCAGACGGGTCATCGGACACATTTTGTAAACAAGATACCCCAATGATGATTGTGGCCAAGTGTGGTTAAATTTGGCTCTGTAGTTTCAGAAGAGAAATGTTTTGTAAAAGTTAACAGATCTGTTTCATAAGTTTTTACTGATTGTATCTCTGAAAGTATATGTACTTCATATATTTTTTTCGATATTCAGATGCAGTTCAACTAGTTCTAAATGCAAACAAAATGTCCTATAATTCGGAAATGCCTCATCCAATTTTTAGTCAAAAAAAAGGGTGAATGAAATCATAATATTTTATGGGTAGGAGGGGATATAAAATAACACCCGTATTTTGAGGTCTAGATGTTTTTGTGTCATCTGGTTGCTGTCTCATCGACTGATACCCTACATTTATAGTTTTATTTCTATTTATACCAATAAAATGGAAATTGCAGCGATCTTCAAATTAAAATAAAAAACATGGATCTGAAAATTGGTTTGTTGATGACTCCTGTTATATCTTGTATGTAGTAATGTAGTTAAAAATAAAGCTTCACAAGGAAAATTCATCAACCTCCACTCATTATAATAAACTATTATAGACTCGACAAGAGTTAGAGCTTGACATATTGGATAGACATCTATCTCTTGTTAAAGACTGCATGTCTTTCGGTTATTTTGTTGTTGGGTTGGTGTTGCTCCGAGATAAACCTCACATTTACTATTACACGTATCAATATCCCCGTACAGTTACGTGCTGCCAATATGTATCAATAAGATGGTGCAAAAGCTGGTTTTTCGGCTCATAAAGTCTTTTAAAAATGTTTTCATATATTTCTCTATGATGAAATGTAAATGTTAGTCCCTGTTGTTACTGATGCATATTGACTGAATAATTTAATAGCATAAAAGTCGAAATATGTGGTAAAATAGTACACCTTATAAAATATATACATACCTGTCAACCTATGACAATGAAAATGCAGGAGATGACATGCATTGAAGAATGAAATCTCAGGTCATTACGCGTACGAACTTTTTCGAGCTGAATTTCAGGATTTAGGGGACATTTTTCTTATAATTTAAATCAAACAGTTTCTAAAACATGTTCACATGGTCAAGTAATTTTAAACTGTACATATTATTATTTCATTGCACTTGAAGGCCATAGATAGATTTGTGTTACACTACAAAGTTATGCTTATATTTTTTGGTTGGAAACCATACATCACACAAAGGATTTGTATAGTGAAAAATCCTTTATCACATTATTTCTGCATTAGGATATTCAATTAACAATTTTATTACTTTCCCCCCTTTTATGTAAACAATTCAATTCAATATTTTATTTACGTCTCACCATTTGTTTAAATTACACAATACAAAACATTTATTGGAGGCTGTTGTTTTAGTAATTAAATTTTGACACCTATAGCATACTTGACAAGGTGAAAGGTAAGAAGGCATTTGTAGTGTGATTTAGTCACGTGTTATGTTATTTACCTTTTAAAACCATACATTTTTAAGAAAAACTATCTTTATGTTGAAATGATTAATATAGTTATACAACACTTCTAAAGTATGCTATTCCATCAAGACCCTTATAAATCTAACTTCAAATTTAAGGAATTACGTATAAACAAAGTAAATTCAAATTCACTTATTTCCACTTCTCTCGCCCAAATATCATTTAGCAATCAATTTGTTTATTGCTACCAGCAAAACGCTTGAGTCCAGGAAAATATTCGCAACACATAATGTTCTTTTCAAAATATTTCTTCTAAAAGGGTCATTTGAATAAATGTTAGATTTTCAATCGGACTGAGCAGGAAAATGTTTACATGTAACATACTTCAGTCTTCGAGAACATGATTTGTGTATACTATTAACTGTACTTGGCTTTGATCTAGCTAACAGTATGATTTGTGCGTTGTCTCTATTGCTTTAACGTTAGTGGTTTCTCTACTTCGTACCGATCTTTGAGTTAGACTGGTTTTATAGTTCTTATATACTGCTGTAAGACCACTGTCACACGTTTTTTTTTTTTTTTTTTGGGGTAGACACTCACAAACATGTACCACCGACACATTTTGAATGTGTCTGTCTCAAATCAGGAGCATATAGATCAGTGGTTGTCGTTGGTTCATGTCTGTCAATTTTTTTCTGCGGAAATTATTTTATTATAAATAAGTTAGTTTTCTCGTTAAAATTGTTTCACATTTTCATGTTGAGAACTTTTATAGCCGAATATGCGGTATGGGTTTTCTCATTGTTGGAGGCCGTACGGTTAACGACACTTTCTTCATTTATTATAAAGTTTCCATTTTGAAAAGAAATGTTTTTCATCATCTGAATCTTTACCAACTAAATAGTTGTCAATAATTATATTCGATGTTCAATATAAGAATGTAAAAGACTTATGATTCACATTCATGTATCATTTCCTTGGTTGCTTTTTATGCTTTTTGCCTAACAATTTCTTATGAAGTTATACACTTGCAAGCATACAGGAATATTACTTTTCCATCTCAATTAAGAAGTCAAGTAAAAATTGCATCTGTTATAAACCTTTTACATCTGCATATTTTTAAAAGCAACAGATATAAGATCTATATACAGGTTGTCTATTAGTTATCAACACTGGTTAGGGTATTTAATTGGTGGTGCATAGGGTATTGTATAGTCGTACTACAGGTATTCATTAAACATATGATCAGATAGTTGTACCTGTATTACTGTAACAATAATATATTCCAATCTCACCTGTGCCCTCGGCAAAACCAACATCCAGGTTGTACACAAAGAGCTTATGAAGTAATATTGCGTAATAGCTATGTCTTATCAATCCCCCATGTGGCGTGACACCTGAAGCTTGCAACTTCAAACGAGACCTGAAATTGCGAAACTCAATCACCTGTACCGTACACCTGTGTCCTATGATGAACTCATGGCATGGCACCCGAGAACCCAACTATTGATTCCTTATGAAAGTGGGCGGAAAGAAGTGTAGTTTGGGCTTGTTAAAAAGTCCCATCTTTACACCATCTAAGTCTGCGTGTCGTTCGAAAAAACAGAAAATATCATGTGAATATTCTTTTTAATTATATTGTTGAATCCATCGGCATCACACATAATCATTGTTTATCACTGTCATGCGTTTTGTTGGATAATAATCGAAACTAAATTTGTGCTGTATCCATATGTCCTTTTCATATTCATTCCATGACACACAATGTGCCAATATGTTTTGCGCATCTTTTAAACATCAAGACTTCTCAATCGTTGATATTAGAGTATAATAAAATAAAGTTAAACAATTAAAGGAGGTATAGATGAAAAAAGTAATTTTCAAAATTTTTATTTTTTAATTGTTCTTAGGTAGAAAAATAGTAAAAGTATTATTCTGATATGTTTTTGCATTCAGTTCATTATAGATTTAAACTTCTTACAAAAAAACATTAGTTTAAAGAGTATAATGTGAAATGTGAAAAAGGGGAAGTAACTCAACTTGTTTTTAAAACAACTCTGAAATACACAAATTATTTACGACCTAAAGCTAAGGTAATTGGTGTTAATTAACAGTGTGTTTGACACCAAAGCTGTCAAGTGAAGCCATTCACTGAAATGGGTCACTTAATATGAGTTTACACAGCTCGTTGAACATCTTGTCCAGGGAGAATTACGAATTTGCCGGTATTTCAAAAGAAAATCACTTATCAGTTATGAAATCAGTCTGAAGGCTTAAGAATCCGGGTGAAAACGGGTCATTTTCGGAATCCGGGTTATTTAACGACCCGGCGGGTGTCCCGGGTGACCTCTCGGAATTGTGAAAATCTCGGGTCACACCCACAGGATACGGGTCACTTGACAGGTATGTATATAAGAAGATGTGGTATGATTGCCAATGAGACAACTCTCCATCCATCTAAAACCAAATGAGGTATATTAGATGTTCCATCTGAATTTGAACCAATGATCCTGTAAGAATTCTAACTGAAAGTCACCTCTGATGGTTGACTTCGACATCTGGTATAGTCTATGTGGTTGTCATTCTCATATCTGCTATTTTCAATTTCAACATTTTCATTGCAAATGCTCGGTGATGCCATCTTGTGTTTTTCTATTCAAGCATGTGTGTTACATGTTCTATTGTTTTGTTTATAACAATCATTTACACCCTCTTTTGTCAATTCCTAATTCGTATCCCGTATTTTAATGTTTGGTGTCATACATTCTTGTGAAACAGTTGACAAATGACCAATAGGACAAGATGTCGGCCTATACAGTTTCAATTCTAACACATTTTAAAATTTCCAACCTTTTGGGCTTGGGCATTTTGATTTAGGAATAATAAAAATATATAAACAAAATAAATCTAATCAATGATATAAAGGGTTTTTGTTTAGATACTGTATCATGATCAGCAAAGCTAATGTTTTCTCATAACTTGGGATATTCAACTTTAAGACTGTTGTCATATTTTCTTGTGATTACATAAGGCCATTTAATCAATGTCTAAAAACAACTTTATGACAGAGATAATTGGGCCAATTTTCACCATTAAAATTTAGAAATTAAAAAGAAAATGACGGTTTCAACTTCCAACAGTCAAAGTAGACCTCACGAGTCAAGCTGATCTGATGAATTAAGCCCTTTTCAGTGATTTTTATAGTTTGTTCATTTGAGGTACTGTTGTGTTTGAGCATTAAATTATTTCATATGTAGGTCAATCCAGAAAAAAGCTTTGGACACACAAAATTTAAAAAGAGTTTCTGTAGATTCATTATTATTTGTGGGATACCAATTATCTTAGATTTCCTCAGAACAGGTGAACCACGAATTTAAATGTTTAGTTAAGTACAAATTTTCTATAGTCTTGTATTCAGATGTTTGTAATACCACGAAATCAAATATCAACAAAAAATACAAAAAAGTACAATTTTTTTCCTTAATCCTAAAAAAATTGGTACCCACAAAAAATAATTGAATCCACAGTACTTTATTTTTTAAGTAAACATTTAAAAATCTCTGCCTTATATTGTATTGATTCACTATCAAAATCCCTAACACATCAACGTTGAAAATTGTCCTATAAAACATAACAGCATAAACAGAACACATAATAGTTGGTTACTTTTTTTATTACTCATTTGTTTATTATTTTAATACCAGTGAAAGACAAAGGTAATGATAAGACACTAAATATATCAATAAAATGTCTGTCTAAATCATTGTCTTTGTTCTAATGCTAACTGAATCACTTCTGCTTTTGATGCTTATTCATAGAAGAAAGCATGTGTGTTGTAAAGACTCTAAGATTTTTGTTCCGACTTCTCAGGATGCAAACATATTAGAGTACATTTTCTTTTCTTTTGCTTTGTATGCATCTACTAGTTTCTTGGTTTTTGCCATTTCACTGAGAATACCTGCAAAAAAAAGAGAATCATTTAGGAATTCTGACTACAAGAAATAAGAAGGGAGGTAAATCATGTTTCATGTACTGAATATATTTTCTCCCTTATATACAAATATTGTTTTTTTTATTCATTTCCTCTGTTGAAAAGTTAACAGTAATATCATGCTGTTTTACACATATATCTACAAAACTATTTAATTATATGGTTGTTAAGCTGATTGTTTGTTATACTTTACAAATGCAAGGCAAGAATATAGTATAAAAGGTACCAATTTTATGGCACCAGATGCACATTTCGACAATTAATAACCTTTCAGTGATGCTTAAGGTCAAAACATTTGAAAATACAAATCCTAATACAAACGTTGAAGAGCTGATCCAATTTATATCCAAATAAAATAAATACTGATTTATATCTCACTGAACAACAGCTACACTATGAAACTCACCTTTATCAGTTGGTTCTACTTGATTTGCCTGCTTTAAACTCTCCTGTACAAATGAAAAGAGATGTATAAAGCAATTACTATTGTGCACTGGAAACTTAATGTATTTAAAACTCTTTTTTGTTTTATTTTGACCAGTGAAAGACAAAGGTGATGACAGGACTATATAAAAAATATCATTAGTAAAATTATATGAATGGGAATTATGTCCTTGGGGTAAATGCTGTGGATTTAGCTGGAAAAGAGCAAAATGTCATTCTTATGCATGCTTATTTAAGAGGGCTGCATAATTAAACTCAGACAATGAACAACTGTCTTTGAAGTATTTTTTACTTTATTTACAAACTGAGGGGTCTGTGCATAACAGTACACTATACAACTGTACACAATCAGTGGAGTCAACCTCTGTCAAACATTTACAATTTTCTTAGATCTGGTATCAGATGATTGGTTAATAAGTTAGAAGGTAATTTTCAGCAATGCAGCAATTGTGAGCATACATTAAATGACTATACATAAAATGGATTCGTCATCTTTTTGGTAACCAGTGGTATTACATTGTGTGGGTTGAGTGTTGACACTAATGATATGTCAGTTGTATTTGGTACTTATAAATCCTTGACTATCTCGGTTTTGAGCATTCCTGATGTAGGTAAATCCAGAATAGTGTATTGGACGCATACAATTTATAAAGAGTTATTTTCATTTTTGTAAGGTGTAAATGAACACAATCAACATATAACATTCACAAACAATAATTTAAATTTAAATCAGTGAAATTAACAATTTTCAAAATACAAACCAGTGCTTCGTCCCATTTGTTTAAACCATTTAATGCCTGTCCTCTTCTGAATAACGCTTTTACATTCTTTTCATCTTCTTGTAAAACCTTCAAAACCATACACTTAAATATTGTATCAGATAATATATTTCATTTTTTTTTCTAATATAAGAATTTTAAAAGGAGATAGGCCTTGTATTTTAAAATGATTTATTCAGGTGCCTATGAATTAGTATTCCAAATACTATATAAGAACACTTTTAATAGAAGAAAACATTTAAAGAAGGTGAAAATGCAAGTCACTGAACATAAGAAAAAGTTGAAAGATTATATATTTACTTCTTATAACTAAGATGCATAGATACTATTACAACAGAATACCAAATATCATTGGTCTACTTCTAGAACTTCTTCATTATTGACACATTTAATTGGAAAAACTTAATATTTGACAATGCAAACATTTCATATATAGCAGGACCTCATATTCTGTATACAACTGAGATGCATGGATGCTAATCCTACGGTATACTAAAAATATAAAATGGTCTATCATTAGTATTCATTCTGCAACAGACCTTATCAAAAAACTTTTGGTATTGACATGGGTTGTCTTGTTTTCAGTCTTTTACCAAATACTCAGATAAGACAACTATGGTCTGCAGTGGCAATTGGCATCATCAGATATAGTTTTAAAACAACTATCCTTGGATGACGAGGTATTAAACTTGGATATAAGCAACAACATAAAAACAAAGAGGTTTCAGAAAAGATTTCATATTACAATTGCCTGTAAGGTCCCATGCCTAAACTCTGTGTATGTATGAAATGCAGACTGCAATTATTTAATATTACCGGTATGATCATAAATTTTGATAAAGTTTTCTTAATAATTTTTGTATAATAGCAGTAGTCATACTTAGACAATAAGTATATCATACCAATAAAAATCATGTGGAAAATATCACACGCTTCTTATTTAATTTTTATTTATATACCTTGAATGAAGGATAGATAAACATGTGAATATATATCTACTATACAAATGAATCTTTGTTTTTAATGTTTGTGTCTGTATAAAGAATTTTATCTTTATCCATCGGTGAATTTTAAGTTACATTTTGATTCAAAGTTTTATAATTTCTGTGAAAATTTAGTATTGCAGTGTTAAGGACTATGAACTTGTCACCGATAGACAGGATATTGTTTGCATATCTCAATATTAAAACTGCAAATATTTCTAATTCAGATTTATAAGAAAATTACTAAATTCAAGACAATCTTTATCCTGTCTATCCTTAAAAATTGATGATGACTGTAATGGCAGTGCAATGTTCACATACCATCAACAAATATACAGTTAAATTATATACATACACAGTGTGTGATCAAAACAACTTAGTCTTGGATATACTTGTACTTTATATATTTGCACGAAACAGGATGGATATTCTCAGAAAGTTTGCATTTATCCTACTTTCCTAATTCTTGAACAGAGAAATATTATACTTCAAGACAATCAATGCTGAGGCAGATTTAGGGGGAGGGCCTGGACCCTCTGTTATGGAGCTACATATATAGTTAATGCATAGACTTTTTACAAGTTTCATTCCTAGTGCAGCCTTGATGGAGAGTTCCCTCTTTTTCAAATTCCTGGATCTGCATCTGGAATGATTACTTAACAGACACAATAGTTTACAGCAGAAACATCAAGACACCTTACATTACCTTCTTCATCTAAATTGTATGATATAATCACTTTTTTACCTGATCACAATGCTGTAAGGCATCAGAGTACTCTTTTAATTTCAAACTACATGCAGCTCTGTAAGATAAAAAGTTTGAAAATAGTTTAAATCATTATGTATTGACAAGGAGAAATTTAAATACAAAGGTCCTTATAGATTCATGTCTAATTCTACAGACATGTGCATGTTTTTTCTGTCTTCGTAAGATTTTATAGTTGGCCAAAGGATCTTGATAAAAGATATTTATGAGTGTTTGGTAATACAAAAAAATCTTCATCATATAGTAAAATATACAAAATGTAGTAGAATGAGAAATGAAAATCCCAACTGACATGAATGCAAAGCCAGGAAATCTTGAATACTTTAAGGTTAGACATGTCACATTTTAGTCCTATATTGTTGTAATTTTTTACTTATCAAATGATATGTGTAGCTTCGGGACTCAATGAAAATCAAAGTGCATTGTTACCAATCTAAAACCTAATTTCTTTTTAAATTTTTGCAATAAAACCATTTAAGATGCAACAAATTAAGTATCAATTTAATACATGCCTCTATTCAAAATTCTGATTAAAAACTTAAATACTGAGACTGTTTCTTTAATATACTTTTCAGAGCATCAGACTAACAACCCAATAAATAACAGACATAAAACAAAATGACATAAAAGAGATGTCTAAAAACAAATGGCTTTCATCATCAATCACTTCAACTAACAAGATGAACTGTGAGCTATTGCTCAAAAATGATACCCCCGTTATAAATATTCAATTAACAGAAATTTGATGAGCTATGAATGTGAATGTGAAATACATCAAAAGGTACATTTTCTTACATGAAGCTTGCTGACAAATTTCAGGAAGCTTTTATTTGTAGTTTCTACGAAAAATGTGACTTAGTTTCATGAGATAGCGTAGGGGTATAAAAAAGTACAAGTCATCTTACTTAACTTACAAATTTAATGTTATAGGTATATTGTAGAGTTTATCCATATTTGATTCATCTTCTTCTAGATCCATATTGTCTTCTACATACTCTAAGTATCTGTGAAAAGAGAGATCAACAATATGCTTGGTTATCAACAAATTATTCTCTAAAAGTCATTGAAATCCAGTCATTTCTTTAAAAGTTGAAGATACAAAATCTCTATACCATTTTGGAAATAGCATGAAATAAATCCTGCCAAAATGTTGTAATAAATAGAGATACAGAAATGCACAACTAGTATATTGTACAATAAATGATGAAGCTTTTCTTTAAAAATATTTAACTCAGTTGAAAATCTTTTGCAACAAAAAAAAAACAAGACAATAGTTTGAAAAACTAGATATGTCATTATGCAGCTTTTTAAATAATTCTTGGAATCTTCAGGCATTACAATTAAAGTCTGGACAAGTACTCATAAAATTTTCTAAATCCAAGGGCCCTAATTCAATGAAAATTCTTTCAACTGGACCAAAATGGAAACATGATCTGTAAGTCATCATTATATATTAATGTACCAAAACTAAGCCCAGAATTGCAAAGATTACATAAAAAAAATCCTGACAAGTACAATTTTCCTGAATTTTTTCACCTCAAGGACAACAGTTCAATGAAAGGTCAGTCAACTGGAACAAAATACACAAACTGTTAGTCATCACTATACACTAAATACCAAAGTCAGCTCCAAATCTGTACGCATTACATAAAAAAAATCTACACAAGTACAATTTTTATAGAAAAAAGTCAAGTCAAAGGGCAATAACTGTGAAAAGTTGGTAGACTGAAGCAGAACACAAACTCAATCTGGAATCCTTCATTATACACTAATGTACAAATATTTTAGGTTCAAAAGAAAAATAAGTCAACCTGGCTAAAAGCAAATTGGGTCTATAGGTCATCATTTACACTAATCTACCAAAAAAAAGATCAATATCTACTAATATATCAGAAAAATTTCTGGACAACTATTTGATTTTAGAAGGTCAGAATGACAGACAAGAGTAACAAAACATGCTCCACCTTTTACTGTCAGAGCATAATAAGTAATGAGGGCATAGAAATGCAGAAATGTCATTTGCTAGAAGATTTGTCTTACCTCAATGCTTTCTTGTACTTTCTTTTTGCATCTTGGATTTTTTGCTCTTTGAAGAAGTTATTTCCAAATCCTTTGATTGAGGTGATCATTGTTAAAACTTTCTCTCTGTTTTCTGTCTGAAAAGTTATATGATAGTCATGGTTAATATAGTAATCAAATAATGTATCAGTTTTCAGTGTGAATACAAACTTTTTATCAAATATGTGAAAACTAATCTAAATTTTTGCATATTAAGATCAGTGTTCTCCCCAGGCGGTTTTAGCGTCGTGACACCGAGACGCTGTATTTTTTCCCGTGATGCTATAATAATTTCCGCGACGCTATAATTATTTTGAGGATGCTATTTCTCTTGTCTCTATATCGCAAAACCATGTCCTAAATTTTAAACTTTCATCTAATTACCGCTTGTGATCATAAAAATTATATCACCTTCAATTGTAATCCCTTCAAGTCGGACAATAGAGGCAATTTAGAGTTATTAAACAGGTGTTTATTGCCCTTTGGGTGATAACTGAATGGATACGAATACCCCAAGCTGACACTTGTGACATGACTAATACCACGTGGTCCAATCGCAAATTTCGACATGGAGAAAATGTAATCAGAAAATCGAAAAACAATTCGAAATCTACGTTAGCATGATCCAAATTCAAAGATACAAACGATTTCTCTCTTTAGAAAAGAGGTTAGGTCGTATATTTTTACAACTTTTAAATAAAATGCTTCGCTGAGCGCAGCCTGATACGACCGCAGTGGTCGAACCCTGAACAGTTGGGGCAAATTTGGACACAATATTTAAGCTTGATACTATCTGAATTTGGATTGTGATCAAATTTTACACATAATATAGGTTTCTGACACAAAATAAATGTGGTCAAAGATCTAACAAATGCGCAATACTGTGCAATTGAAGATTTCATTTGCTTTTATATATAAATCAGAAATAACCAACTTAAAATGGAAAATTTTAAAGAAAGAAAAAAAAAGGAAAAAAAGGGAAAAAAAATCCCCTCCCCCAATTTTTTGAACCCCCTTATGATTCACCACACCCAAACTCAATCCCAGCCTTCCCTTTGTGGTATGGTACCTTGCAGTACAATTTCAGAGAGATCCATACACTTGAACACAAGTTATTGTCTGGAAACTAGAAAAATGCTTGTTTTTTGGCCCCTTTTTGGCCCCAAATTCCTAAACGTTTAGGGCAATTACCCCCAAACTCAAACCCAGCTTTCCCTTTGTGATATGGAACCTTGTAGTACAATTTCATAAAGATCCATACACTTACACACAAGTTATTGTCTGGAAACTAAAAAAATGCTTATTTTTGGCCCCTTATTCCTAAACGTTTTGGGCAATTACCCCCAAACTCAGTTCCAGCTTTCCCTTTGTGATATGGAACCTTGAAGTACAATTTCAGAAAGATCCATACACTTACACACAAGTTATTGTCATGAAAGTAGAAAATGCTTGTTTTTGCCCTTTTTGGTCCCTAATTCCTAAAATTTTGAGGCAATTACCCCCAAAATCAATCCCAGCATTCCCTTTGTGAAATGGAACCTTGTCGTACAATGTCAGAGAGATCCATACACTAACACACAAGTTATTGTCTGGAAGTTACAAAAATGCTTATTTTTGGCCCCTTTTTGGCCTCTAATTCCTTAACTGTTGGTACCCCCAAAATCAATCCCAACCTTCCTTTTGTGGTATTGAACCTTATGGTAAAATTTCATAGAGAAACATTCGCTTAAACTAAAGTTATTGTGCGAAAACCAATGTGTGTTCGGGCGACGATGACGACGACGCCAACGTCATACCAATATACGACAGCAAAAAATGGTCGTATAAAAATTACTGTCTTTCATTTCCAGTACTACTAGTTAATCGAGAGCGTATATTAAACACTTTGATTTTGAGTTAAATAAGTTTGATACTTCTCGAGAAAGCAATCATAATTGGCTTTAGTTAATGTTTCATCCATTTAATGCATTAAAAGCATCATTTTCATTCCCAATCTCTTGTCAAACATTGTTTATTTTCGTAAATTTTTCTTCTGCTGCCATTGAAATATTTATGCAAACTACGGATCGGAACCGCACCAGATATGACAAAATTCTGCATTTTTACAATAATAACTACAGATGCACAAATGGCACAGTAGACAGAAATAAATTGCTTCTCTGAGCGCAGCTGGATACGACCGCAGATGTCCAACCCTGAAAAGTTGGGGCCAAAATGGACACAATATTCACGCTTGATACAGGTTTGAATTTGGATTGTAATTAAATTTTTCACACATCATAGGTTTCTGCCAGAGAATAACTGTAGTCAAAGAACTTAAAAATTGGTTATATGATTTGAATTTATATTCAATTTTTTGCTTTTGTGCAATACACTATGCTGTTGCGAATTGACCCCCTTCCCCCTAAATAAAATTGACCCCATTTTTTTGCTTTTTGTGCAATACACTATCCTGTTGAATATTAACCCCCCAAAAAAAGTATTTGAAGAAATTTTGTTTTTAATTTCTGAAATCTGAAATGAGAAAAAATAGTCCCTCCCCTTTCCCTTATTCCAAAAAAAAAATTCATTCCCTCAAGATATCGTCATAATCACAATTCAAATTTCTAATAAAGTTTGCAACCATAATTACCCTTTTAAATACATCATACAAGTCTTAAAATATAAAATGACATACATAGTCATGGCTAAAATTAATATTAATTAATAGTAACTTTTAAAAATAAATTGACAGCTAATCACCTCAAGACAATCATCATTTCTTAATACATAATTTACAAGCAGTGTAAGGGAGGTAATCAAACATTGTTGTTTTAAATTGGGATTGGATTACCTCCCTTAGACTGCTTTTAAATTGTCTTAATTGTCCTTTAACCAGAAAAAACCTTGTTTTTCCCCCTTTTTTTGCCTCTAATTCCTAAATGATTGGAGCCATAACCCCCATAGTCAATCCTAACCATCCCTTTGTTGTATGGAAACTTGTGGTATAATTTCAGAGAGATTCATACACTTTAACACAAGTTATTGTCTGGAAACTACAAAAATGCTTATTTGGGTCCCTTTTTTGGCCCCTAATTCCTAAACAGTTGGGACCATAACCCCCAAAATCTATCCCAACCTTCCTTTAGTGGTCATTATCTGGAAACCATCTGTCTTCGGACGACAACAACGACGACGACGACAACGTGATACCAATATACGACCAAAAGTTTTTAATTTTTGCAGTCGTATAAAAAATGATCACAAAAGAGAAAACTACGCATTCCACACGCATTAACAGACTATTTATTAGATATCTTTGCTAAATGTATTCTTTTTGAAAATACATCATTTTAATATACTATATTAAATATAAAATATATATCATTTTGATATAAAGAAACAACTGGGACTAATTCATTGAGTACCATGAAACAATGAATTTCATAGACATGATAAAGAAAGAAGTTTTTAATTGAAATTTTATTGCTATATGATACTTTCTCTTCCTTTTATATAAAAACTAGTTTTTTTTTTTGCTAGATATTTAGTATTGTATATATACAGGTTGTACTATAATAAACCATTCATTCATTCATTTAGTTGAGTAGGTAAGGTAACTGGAACCACACATATATTTTATTTGGCCCAAGAGGAAAAAATAATTCTGTAACTATAAATGAATATAGAAAACATAAACTGAAACAACTGTTATCATGGTTAAAGTTTAATTGTATTCTCAGTTATGATTTGAACAATATAAACATAAATAACATAAAGGAAATAGAGCATTGCAACGACGCGTCAAATGCCATTGAAAAAAAATTGTTTATTTTTTAAATCCAAATGTGATGCTATCCAAAATTTCTGGGGAGAACACTGAAAATAATTTAAGTTTTTCCAATACATTTCTAACAAATTATGTAGAAATTGAAATTAACATCATTTTCAATTCCGTTTCTTTATTCAAAACATTTATATTTTCATAGATGTTAATTTTGGCTACAGTCCTTTTGCACCAATTGCTGTATTTAGAATATATCATTTGTGCCATTTTTCATGAATTTAATTTTTCAAAGGATAAGGAATTCATTCATGCTAAATTATTTGTGTTACATATTCATCCAATTATCTGTGTTTACATGTTACCCATATCAGTCATGAGAAAATTGTGATATTTAATATACAATTATTTATAGTATAAATGAGACTGTTAAGAACCTTTGAAAGCACACTCCCATACCCCATCCCCCACTTTGTCACTGGGCAAACAAAATCTCACCAGATTCCTAAGTTCAAAGACTTATAACTCCTACAAATGTCTACTGCTAAAAATATGCACATCTACATATTATGTCCTCATTAGCTACAAGGTTTCATAAAATTCTGTTGTGTGGTTTCAGAGGAGTTGCAATGACAAACTGTTACAGTAGTATATTTTGCCAAAATTCTAAGTTCAAAGGGGCATAACTCCTAGAAAAATAAAAGAAGAAGGTGTTGGAGGACACGAATACCCCTGCTCCAGCTTCAAACAAACAAAAATGGGACGAACAGACGGACAGAGAGATGGAAGGACAGAAAGATGGAAAGACAGACGGCCAAGGGTAACACTTAATGCCCCCATCGCGTACGACAGGGGCATAAAATTTAATCATAATATCCCTTCGACATGTACATCTACATAGTATGTCTTTATTATCTACAAATTTTCATGAAATTCTGTTGTGTGGTTTCAGAGGATTTGTGATGACAAATTAAACTTGCATAACATGTAGTATATTTAGGCCAAAATTCTAAGTTCAAAGGGGCATTACTCCTAGAAAAAAAGTTGATTCATAATTTCCTGTCGATATGCACATCTACATAGTATGTCCTTATTATCTACAAAGTTTCATGAAATTCTGTTGAGTGGGTTCAGAGGAGATGGGATGACAAGAAAAGGACTGTGGGATGGACAAACAGACTGGCGGACAGATGGACAGACTGACAGACTGTTTTGACATGCACCAGAAACTGGAGTTGTTCCCCACCTGCCCAACATCACAATACTATAAGTCAGTTTTAGACTTTTTCCTAACTGGCCAAAAATAAGATTCTATCAAATAATCAGCATAATCGTTAGTGCAAGTACTAGATATTTTGAACACTAGTATTGGCACTAAAGGATGCATTCATAGACATCTCTTTAATTTAGCAGTAGAATTAAATTCAACAATGTCGTCATGTATATCTCAAGAAACCCCAATCATAAGTAGTAATGACTATTTTTTTCTTACATAAAAAGGTACTAAGATAAACATGACGAGAACTATAAAATAACACAAATCGTTTCAATTCCATATTATTCTGGCCTACTCTTAATTATGTAATCTTATTGTTTTAATTCAGACAAAAACAGTATTCATTTATCAAAATACAAACGTTTTCAAAGTCAACTCCGGAGTCTTCTGGCCATTCTGGATAAATATCCCCACTACCGTCATCTTTCACAAAACCATCATCCTCTCCTGGTGCTATTTCACCACAGTCAGCAATTTTACACTCCTGAAATTATCAAATACAATGAGTTTCTAGTGGTTCATTTTTTCTTAACATATATTAATGGCTTCTGTTTTGTTGACAATAATCCTGTATTATTATCCACTTTTCTATCTGTCAATAATCAGATATACCGGTATTACATTACAGTTAACTATCGTTGTCTCGAACTCAGTTTACTCGAAATTTCGGATGAGTCGAAGTTTTTTCGTGGTCCCCAACTTTGTTCCATATAAATATATGTATTTCGAATCCTGATGAGTCGAAATTTCGGTTGACTCGAATTAAATTTATGGTCCCAAGGTTAACAAAACCATTCAAAATTCATTACTTATCTCGAACCAAAACACATGTCAAAACATGACCTCGGGGATTTACATGGATTGAAGAGTTAATCTGACAATACACGTGTAATTAAATTTCCTGTCACTGACCACTGTATTGATTTATGACATGCTTTTTCCACGAGTGTTTACCTAAGATTCTTTGATCACCATAATAAATAATTAGTGATACATTGTTATAGTTTATAAAAATGTTTTAAAAACAATTAATCGTAATCATACACTAATGAGCTTGGCTATGTATAAAGAGGGGATTAAGACTTCCGTTGGTGATCAACCCAAAACTATTCAATCGGCGTCTTTTTTTTTTTTTTGTATTTTCTCTTGCAGAAAAATATTTCAATGAAAGAAAATTAAAAGAAATCTAAATTTTCTAAAATCTCTTGTATAGGAGAATGAACAATTTGTGTCAACTTTAAATAATGCTAAGATCGATTGGAAATGACTCTCTCGACTAGAAGCCACAGGTACAAATTGTAACTGTACAAAGAAATAAATAAGAGACATAAAATGTTATTATAATAATAAAAGACCATAACATAGAAAAACATCGATCTGAGACCAGAATATCGATCCCCTTCCTATCCGGATTTATTTTAGCCTTACCAAGCTAAGCAAGAGTTATGTCCCTTGGATTCAAACTTCCGGTTTTCGTTTGAGTCGAACTAGGGGTATCTCGAAATATTTCTCTGGTCCGGCTGACTTCGAGATAACGAGAGTCGACTGTATTTGAAATTAAAAATATGAGGTTATTGGCAGAAAAAAAATCTGTATTTAGTTTGCATCATATCAGGGCTATTCCAGGGAAAAAACACTGTACTGGAGTCACAGTCATGATAATTTTTCTGTGGTTAATAGGGGAAGAAACAAATACAATTCTGTTATACAATGTATATGGGAACAAGAATGTGTCTATAGTACACGTATGCCCCTCTCGCACTATCATTTTCTATGTTCAGTGGACCGTGAAATTGGGGTCAAAACTCTAATCTGGCATCAAAATTAGAGATCATATCATAGGAAACATGTGTACTAAGTTTCAAGTTGATTGGACTTCAACTTCATCAAAAACTACCTTGACCAAAAACTTTAACCTGAAGCGGGACAGACGGACAAGGGGACAAGCGGACGCACAGACCGAAAATATAATACCCCTATGTGGGGCATAAAAAGAAAGTATCAGCAGTGGGGTATAAAACAAGAGGCTCCTAAGAGCTGAATCATAAATCTGTCAAAAAATTAAATAATAGGCAAACACTGTAAAATTAGTCAAAAATCGTCTCACAAGGTCAATAACTTTCATATAGAGTCATCCAATGGATTTTTTAGTTTCTACCTAACTATTATAAATTTTGAGACAATAGGCAAAAACTTAAATTATTCAAAATGGTCATTTAAGGGCATTTACTACTTCAAAAAGTCATTCAATTGTTTCGGTTTTGTAGATCTTGTATAGTTGATCATGTTTGCTGTTCACAGTTTCTATCCTAGTTATCAAGATACGGAAAAACTCCTAAATTAGTCAAAAATCATCATTTCAGGGCAATTTCTCATACCAGGAGTCATCAAATGGTTTGTGCAACCCCATACATGGCAAACATGTTTAACCATCCCACATATTCTATGGGCCTGCCCCAAGTCAAAATCCTGTAATTTAGTGATTGTAATTGGTCGCTGTTTTAGTCTCTTTATCATATTTGTCATTTGTTTATTGTTTTGTACATAAATTATGCTTTTTTCTTTTCATTTGTTTTACATGTTGTCATGTCAAGATATAGCTGACTACAGGCAGGGTTCTCACTAGGAATTTTTCATGGTGAGTCCTGGGACTCATCACTTTTAGAAATGGTGAGTCCCACTAAATTTTGATGAGTCCAGGATGCATGTAATTTTTTGTGTCTTAATGAAATATGACGAATTAAAACTAAAACGACACGTGTTGGATTGGTAGTTTTTATTATATCAATAAAATTTATGATCTCTTAATAGTTATTGTTCATTACAACATAACAGACTTGGCTTTCTATGTCTATCAATTATTGGTGTAGTGGATCATTGACTCTTTGTCTTTTACTTGGAACTGATGATTCAGTGTCATCAGGTTTCTTTTTGAAGAAGGACTTAACTTTGACTGACTCATTGTGATACTGATGTCATTTTGTTAGACAAGCTAGTACCCAGTTCATCATTATTAATTAATTTTAATTATATTAAATAAGGGACTTGTTATCTTATAATTGAGTTAATAATCACTTTGATGTTTTTATCATTATAATTATTATAGTCTTTAATAAAACAAGCAAATCTAAAGTGAACACTGTTCATGATAATGATTTTGGCTTTAATCATTTTTTAATCCGATCTGTTTCCAAAACATTTTTCACCTTTGTTTACGATCGCGATGTTCAACATGCACAATACGAGAAAATGTTAAGAGTAAAATTATTTTTAACCATAAAATGTTTATATCTACACTGTTCTACGATCTATTTTATGCATAGTAGTAACAGTTATAAAATATTATATCCTTTCATTTCACATTCTCAAACAAAATTTACTTTTTTGTTTCAATCGATATGTACGTGATGTTCAACACGTGAAAATATTCACGCTTTTCAAATAATCGTAAAATTTTTAAAACATCGGTGACTTTTACATATATATATTTATTAATTAGTTTGAACAGAATTATTATACTTTTAGGATGAAATACGTATAATTTAAAAAAATAATTATCAGTCAACAAAAATATTAATCTATGCATCACGTAAATTTTGCAACATCAACTTCCGGTTTAGTTTCTTGTCAACAATGTCGGAGATCATGAATCTCTAAGGCAAAACGAAGTGTTTGGGACTCAGGCGATACAATGCGGACGCGTCCCAGGGACTCATGGGTTTCAAAAATGACGCGTCCAGCTCGATTTTCATGTGTCCAGGACGCGTATACGCGTTTTAACGAGAACCCTGCTATAGGGTATGAGTTTTGCTTATTATTGAAGGCTGTACATGGACTATAGTTGCTTACATCTGCTGGTAGATAGTTGTCATATTGGCAATCATACCATATCTTCTTATTTTTTTAAAAATCTCAGTATTCCACAGAAAGTTTTTCGTTTGGGCTTGTATTATATTTGCCTTTGGGTTTATATAATCCATTCATCCTATTTCGACTCTTCAAAATTCAAGAGTCTATCCTAAATTGAGGTAAATTATATGGCCTTCCAAATACCGTTTTGATTCCTAATATCACTGAAGAGACATTAATTGTCAAAATCCGGATATGGTGTACTAATAATAGGCAAACACTGTAAAATTAGTCAAAAATCGTCTCAAGGTCAATAACTTTCATATAGAGTCATCCAATGGATTTTTAGTTTCTACCTAACTATTATAAATTTTGAGACAATAGGCAAAAACTTAAATTATTATTCAAAATGGTCATTTAAGGGCATTTACTACTACAAGAAGTCATTCAATTGTTTCGGTTTTGTAGATCTTGTATAGTTGATCATGTTTGCTGTTCACAGTTTCTATCCTAGTTATCAAGATATGGAAAAACTCCTAAATTAGTCAAAAATCATCATTTCAGGGCAATTTCTCATACCAGGAGTCATCAAATGGTTTGTGCAACCCCATACATGGCAAACATGTTTAACCATCCCACATATTCTATGGGCCTGCCCCAAGTCAAAATCCTGTAATTTAGTGATTGTAATTGGTCGCTGTTTCAGTCTCTTTATCATATTTGTCATTTGTTTATTGTTTTGTACATAAATTATGCTTTTTTCTTTTCATTTGTTTTACATGTTGTCATGTCAAGATATAGCTGACTATAGGCAGGGTTCTCACTAGGAATTTTTCATGGTGAGTCCTGGGACTCATCACTTTTAGAAATGGTGAGTCCCACTAAATTTTGATGAGTCCAGGATGCATGTAATTTTTTGTGTCTTAATGAAATATGACTAATTAAAACTAAAACGACACGTGTTGGGTTGGTAGTTTTATTATATCAATAAAATTTATGATCTCTTAATAGTTATTGTTCATTACAACATAACAGACTTGGCTTTCTATGTCTATCAATTATTGGTGTAGTGGATCATTGACTCTTTGTCTTTTACTTGGAACTGATGATTCAGTGTCATCAGGTTTCTTTTTGAAGAAGGACTTAACTTTGACTGACTCATTGTGATACTGATGTCATTTTGTTAGACAAGCTAGTACCCAGTTCATCATTATTAATTAATTTTAATTATATTAAATAAGGGACTTGTTATCTTATAATTGAGTTAATAATCACTTTGATGTTTTTATCATTATAATTATTATAGTCTTTAATAAAAACAAGCAAATCTAAAGTGAACACTGTTCATGATAATGATTTTGGCTTTAATCATTTTTTAATCCGATCTGTTTCCAAAACATTTTTCACCTTTGTTTACGATCGCGATGTTCAACATGCACAATACGAGAAAATGTTAAGAGTAAAATTATTTTTAACCATAAAATGTTTATATCTACACTGTTCTACGATCTATTTTATGCATAGAAGTAACAGTTATAAAATATTATATCCTTTCATTTCACATTCTCAAACAAAATTTACTTTTTTGTTTCAATCGATATGTACGTGATGTTCAACACATGAAAATATTCACGCTTTTCAAATAATCGTAAAATTTTTAAAACATCGGTGACTTTACATATATATATTTATTAATTAGTTTGAACAGAATTATTATACTTTTAGGATGAAATACGATAATTTAAAATAATAATTATCAGTCAACAAAATATTAATCTACGCATCACGTAAATTTTGCAACATCAACTTCCGGTTTAGTTTCTTGTCAACAATGTCGGAGATCATGAATCTCTAAGGCAAACGAAGTGTTTGGGACTCAGGCGATACAATGCGGACGTCCCAGGGACTCATGGGTTTCAAAATGACGCGTCCAGCTCGATTTTCATGTGTCCAGGACGCGTATACACGTTTTAACGAGAACCCTGCTATAGGGTATGAGTTTTGCTTATTATTGAAGGCTGTACATGGACTATAGTTGCTTACATCTGCTGGTAGATAGTTGTCATATTGGCAATCATACCATATCTTCTTATTTTTTTAAAAATCTCAGTATTCCACAGAAAGTTTTTCGTTTGGGCTTGTATTATATTTGCCTTTGGGTTTATATAATCCATTCATCCTATTTCGACTCTTCAAAATTCAAGAGTCTATCCTAAATTGAGGTAAATTATATGGCCTTCCAAATACCGTTTTGATTCCTAATATCACTGAAGAGATTTTTGCACCTCATGTTTGCGGTATACCATCTTTTCTGCAAGTTTATTGTTTTCTGTTTGGTATTTAATTAATAATTAAGATCCATTTTGTTACATCTGGTGATCTGTTTATTTGGCAATCGCCATGGCAGTCAGCAGGGTTTAAGAACATCCTTTGTTCAACCTGCTAGTCAAATGCTTTTTGTTAAAATATACTTTTTCACTTTTTTGATCTTTTGGAAAATGTTGTTTGTGCTGTATTTAGACCCTCTACCAAGAAATTAGTTTTGCATGCACACATATAAAAAAATCAAACAAAGTTTAATTTTGGACCCTTTTGACCTCAATGTGGACAAAGTTGATAACGGGTCCAAAATCAAAAATCTAAATACATGGTTAGATTCAGCATATCAAAGAACCCCAAATATTCAATTTTGTTGAAATCAAACAAAGTTTAATTTTGGACCCCGATTTGGACCAACTTGAAAACTGGGCCCATAATCAAAAATCTAAATACATGTTTAGATTCAGCATATCAAAGAACCCTAAGAATTCAATTTTTGTTAAAATCAAACTAAGTTTAATTTTGGACCCTTTGGACCTTAATGTAGACCAATTTGAAAACCGGACCAAAAATTAAGAATCTAAATACACGGTTAGATTCGGCATATCAAAGAACCCCAATAATTCAATTTTTGATGAAATCAAACAAAGTTTAATTTTGGACCCTTTGGACCTTAATGTAGACCAATTTGAAAATGGGACCAAAAATTAAGAATCTAAATACTTGGTTAGATTCGGCATATTAAAGAATCCCAAGAGTTCAATTTGTGATGAAATCAAACAAAGTTTAATTTTGGACCCTTTTGACCTCAATGTGGACAAAGTTGATAACAGGGTCCAAAGATCAAAAATCTAAATACATGGTTAGATTCAGCATATCAAAGAATCCCAAATATTCAATTTTTGTTGAAATCAAACAAAGTTTAATTTTGGACCCCAATTTGGACCAACTTGAAAACTGGGCCCATAATCAAAAATATAAATACATGTTTAGATTCAGCAAATCAAAGAACCCTCAGAATTCAATTGTTGTTAAAATCAAACTAAGTTTAATTTTGGATCCTTTGGACCTTAATGTAGACCAATTTGAAAACCGGACCAAAAATTAAGAATCTAAATACACGGTTAGATTCGGCATATCAAAGAACCCCAATAATTCAATTTTTGATGAAATCAAACAAAGTTTAATTTTGGACCCTTTGGACCTCAATGTGGACCAATTTAAAACGGGTCCAAAATCCAAAAACTTAATACACGGTTAGATTCAGCATATTAAAGAACCCCAAGAGTTCAAGAATAAAACCCCATTGAAATTGGTCAAGAAATAAGCAATTTATACTAAGTATCTTCTTTTGCACAATACTGTGCAATTGAATATTTCTTGCAATTGCGCAATACTGTGAAATTGAATATTTCTTGCTATTGCGCAATACTGTACAATTGACAATTTCTTGCTATTGCGCAATATGGTGCTATTGGATATTTCTTGCTATTGCGCAATACTGTGCAATAAAAGATTTCTTGCTATTGCGCAATACTGTGCAATTGAAAATTTCTTGCTATTGCACAATACTTATTATATAATAATTTACACATCCTGTTTGGTGTGTATCTCCTGCCATATCATTATTATTTGCTTTTACATATAAATCAGAAATAACCAACTTAAAATGGAAAATTTTAAGGAAAAAAGGAAAAAAGGAAAAAAAATCCCCCAATTTTTGAACCCCTTATGATTCATCACCCCTAACTCAATCCCAGCCTTCCTTTGAGGT
Organism: Mytilus coruscus; assembly: GCA_017311375.1. Classification (NCBI taxonomy): domain Eukaryota; kingdom Metazoa; phylum Mollusca; class Bivalvia; order Mytilida; family Mytilidae; genus Mytilus; species Mytilus coruscus. The sequence goes on along the minus strand of CM029597.1, from coordinate 30,710,907 downwards.
ATGGTACCTTGCAGTACAATTTCAGAGAGATCCATACACTTGAACACAAGTTATTGTCTGAAACTAGAAAATGCTTATTTTGGCCCCTTTGGCCCCTAATTCCTAAACGTTTCAGGCAATTACCCCAAACTCAATTCCAGCTTTCCTTTGTGAAATGGAATCTTTAGTACAATTTCAGAAAGATCCATACACTAACACACAAGTTATTGTCATGAAACTAGAAAATGCTTGTTTTTGCCCTTTTTGGCCCCTAATTCCTAAAATTTTGAGGCAATTACCCCAAAATCAATCCCAGCATTCCCTTTGTGATATGGAACCTTGTGGTACAATGTCAGAGATACATACACTAACACACAAGTTATGTCTGGAAGTTACAAAATGCTTATTTTGGCCCCTTTTGGCCCCTAATTCCTTAACTGTTGGTACCATAACCCCAAAATCAATCCCAACCTTCCTTTTGTGATATTGAACCTTTATAAAATTGCAGTTTTTATCCAATGCAATCATAGGTTTGAATGTTGTTTTCAATTTAGACTAGTTGATGTTATATCATGTATATCCCACTAGAGGATTGTGCATAACAGTTATACACTTATACACACGAACAGACCGGTTAATAAAGATATTGCATTTTGATAAGGTCTTTGTTATGGGCACATATATACTGAATTGACATCAATGATTTATACTGAGACTGTGCAAAACTTATATTAATAAGAACTGAAGTTGCCAATTTGTCAGAATAACTTCACTGTATTTCTTTACCTTAACAGGTGTTTCTTCATTCTTTTCTGTATTTTCCAGTGTTCTGACTACTCCCATACCCTTGAGAACTTTACCAAACACTACATGTTTACCATCTAAATGATGTGCAGGCTTACAAAGGATGAAGAACTGTGAACCGTTAGTTCCAGGACCTGCATTGGCCATACTGAGTAGACCTGCTTTATCATGCTGAAAAATATTATTTATTAAATATGATTTAAGTTTTCATAATTATGATGTCTACGAGAATTGAAATAATCTGATATCTCTACAATCTTAATAAAATGCTCCGCAGGGCGCAGCTTGATACAACCGCAGAGGTCGAACCTTGAACAGTTGGGGCAAGTATGGACACAACTTTCAAGCTTGATACAGCTCTGAATTTGGATTGTGATTAAATATTCGACACAGCATAGGTTTCTGACACAGAATGAATGTGGTCTAAGAACTTAAAAATTTTAAATTGGACATTCACCTATTATGGTCAAATATCCAAAATCTAAATACATGGTTAGATTCAGCATATCAAAGAACCCCAAGAGTTCAATTTTTGATGAAATCAAACAAAGTTTAATTTTGGACCCTTTTGACCTCAATGTGGACAAAGTTGATAATGGGGCCCAAAAATCAAAAATCTAAATACATGGTTAGATTCATAGACATAAGAAGATGTGGTATGAGTGCCAATGAGACAACTCTCCATCCAAGTCAAAATTTATAAATGTAAATCATTATAGGTCAAAGTACGGTCTTCAACACGGAGCCTAGGCTCACACCGAACAGTAAGCTATACAGGGCCCCAAAACTACTAGTGTAAAACCATTCAAACGGAAAACCAACGGTCTAATCTATATAAAAACGAAACGAGAAACACTTATGAACCACATCAACAAACGACAACTACTGAACATCAGATTCCTGACTTAGGACAGGTGCAAACAAATGCAGCGGGTTTAAACGTTTTAATGGTACCAAACCTTCACCCTTTTTCTGAAACAATAGTGTAACATCACAACATAGAAAGACACACTATAAAATATCAACTGAAATAGCTTAACTCAATCAAAGGACATAGTAACACCATTGAACATACACTGAACAAATAAATTTGACCTATGATACAATGTAAATTCAAAATAAATAAACTAAGGGAAGAATAATAAAAGTAACATGTTATATCAGCATATCAAAGAACCCCATATATTCAATTTTTGTTGAAATCAAACAAAGTTTAATTTTGGACCCCAATTTGGACCAACTTGAAAACTGGGCCCATAATAAAAAATCTAAATACATGTTTAGATTCAGCATATCAAAGAATCCTAAGAATTCAATTTTTGTTAAAATCAAACTCAGTTTAATTTTGGACCCTTTGGACCTTAATGTACACCAATTTGAAAACGGGACCAAAAATTAAGAAACTAAATACACGGTTAGATTCGGCATATCAAAGAACCCCAATAATTCAATTTTTGATGAAATCAAACAAAGTTTAATTTTGGACCCTTTGGACCTCAATGTGGACCAATTTATAAACGGGGCCCAAAATCCAAAAACTTAATACATGGTTAGATTCAGCATATTAAAGAACCCCAAGAATTCAAGAATAAAACCCCATTGAAATTGGCCAAGAAATAAGCAATTTATACAAAGTATCTTCTTTTGCACAATACTGTGCAATTGAATATTTCTTGCAATTGCACAATACTGTGCAATTGAATATTTCTTGCTATTGCGCAATACTGTACAATTGACAATTTCTTGCTATTGCGCAATATTGTGCTATTGGATATTTCTTGCTATTGCGCAATACTGTGCAATTGAAGATTTCTTGCTATTGCGCAATACTGTGCAACTGAAAATTTCTTGCTATTGCACAATACTTATTATATAATAATTTACACATCCTGTTTGGTGTGTATCTCCTGCCATATCATTATTAATTATTATTTGCTTTTAAATATAAATCAGAAATAACCAACTTAAAATGGAAAATTTTAAAGAAAAAAAAATGGAAAAAAAGGAAAAAAAAGGAAAACAAACCCCCCCTCAATTTTTTGAACCTCCTTATGATTCATCACCCCCAAATTCAATCCCAGCCTTCCCTTTGAGGTATGGTACCTTGCAGTACAATTTCAGAGAGATCCATACGCTTGAACACAAGTTATTGTCTGGAAACTAGAAAAATGCTTATTTTTGGCCCCTAATTCCTAAACGTTTCGGGCAATTACCCCCAAACTCAATTCCAGCTTTCCCTTTGTGATATGGAACCTTGTAGTACAATTTCAGAAAGATCCATACACTTACACACAAGTTATTGTCCTGAAACTAGAAAAATGCTTATTTTGGCCCTAATTCCTAAAATTTTGAGGCAATTACCCCCAAAATCAATCCCAGCCTTCCCTTTGTGATATGGAACCTTGTGGTACAATGTCAGAGAGATCCATACACTTACACACAAGTTATTGTCTGGAAGTTACAAAAATGCTTATTTTTGGCCCCTTTTGGGCCCTAATTCCTTAACTGTTGGTACCATAACCCCCAAAATCAATCCCAACCTTCCTTTTGTGGTATTGAACCTTATGGTAAAATTTCATAGAGATCCATTCACTTAAACTAAAGTTATAGTGCGAAAACCAATGTGTCTTCGGACGACGACGACGCCAACGTCATACCAATATACGATCGCAAAAATTTTGCGGTCGTATAAAAATGAGTACTATAATATTATCCCAAATAATCAGGCATATGGAGAACCATAGATTCATTCATTTTTGGATACTAAATTTGGATTGTGGAATAATCTTATTTTCGTGGAAATTTGATTTCATGGTTTTGCAAAAATCTGCATAGAAGCATAGAGAAATGTTGTACTTATTAAACATTTAAATTCATGTTTAACCTTGACCAATTGAATTCACAAAAATTGGTATCGAACAAGTAATAATGCTTTTTGCATAACATTGGTTTAACCCTACAAAAAGAGCACTTCGCATTTGCTGTCAGTATCTGCCACCTTTCTTTGATATAGCAATATATTGTTTATTGTTGTTTTGTTTGTACTTTGTTATATATCTATCAATTCCATCATCCTAATGTTAAGTGCTTTTGCTGAACTGATTATTTGTGTGTTTTGTTTATTTTTATGTTATTGATAAACTGATCCAAATTAGATGGGAGCGAGTTGAGATCTCATGAACCATTTCTGGTACCTTGTAATTGGCTGTCTTAATGTGTTTGTCTTTTGGGGAATTTTAAGTGTTAATGAAAGAGCATTGATATTCTCTGTTAAAGTAATTAAAAACATTTCTAAACAGAGGCTGATTTAAAGAATATCTTGACATACTGTCATATTTAAGACTGCTTGATTTTGCTGTGTCATTGGGTAGCTGTCTTGATTGATGTTGTATTCATATCTAAAATTCAACTTTTCATAAACTTTTGCTTTTGGATTGTTGTCCAAATTTGCCCTCTATCATATTTTTCATTTATAAGCATTATAATCTTACAGTATAAGGAAAACCTTCATCTTCAAATTTTTCTCCATATATGCTTTCTCCTCCAGTACCATTCTTGTTGGAGAAATCACCACCCTGTACCATAAAATCTTTTATTACTGAAAGAAAAAACAATTAAAGCATCTTTGTTAATAAAGTTCAAAGCCAAATTCACAACTAGATGTTTTTTTATTTTATTGTGTTGCTGTTTCATGCTGAGTACTCCTCGTCTCCTATTCATATTTAATTTTAGTACCTCTTTATCATTTTCCCACATGCATATAACTTCAAACAGGAGGTACAAGTTCACAAGCTTTCCATAACCATTTTCAATAATTACTCATCAAAGTACAAGTACTAATGTTTTCTAGAACAATAATAGAACAACTGCAATCTAATAATCACACTGGCAAATGAAATTTTAACTAATTTTTTTCTTTTTACCACTTTACTTTATTCAATGTACATGCAGAATCAATAATTATGTAAGCATGCCTCCTGTTTTAAGTGGGCTTTAACTATCCTGTTCCACAAAGATAAGGACATCCATTATTCAAGAACAACAACTCTGTATATCACTGACTTATTGACAGAAATCAAGATAAATAATATGTAATTAAACACTTCACTAGTTCCTAAATGATCTCATATAACCATTTGACAGACATTAGGAAAATACAACCAGTTTATATTGGCTTTTATAATCTGGCTGTCGATCTAAAGACTTTCCAACCATGAGTGGAACACATGAGGTCGCTTTCTGTATGAAAGTATAGAGAGACGTGCAGCAATGGTTTGTAATTTCACCAAGTATATATAATATCAATTAATACATATTACTGACAAGTAGACGTCTGCAAGTTGATGTCTACCTATAAACAATAATCAGTCTCCATGTATCTATAACTAATATGATTCTATGAATAGAAATGGAAGAGTTTTATTTGGGAGGAACCCATATGCTTGCCATTATTAATACTATAATATCATACACAAAACTTTTAATTACTATTTCTAATTTTATTAACATACTAATACTAAGATACAATTGCATAAACACTATACAGATATCATATTCATAAACAATGCTAAAATACATGAAATAACAATAATTGTATCATGTGGCTTTCTAGGGGGGCTACTCTTTAAAACTTACAATGAAAATAATTAATATAACACAACTCAAAAACACTACCTACTCTTTAATTGCCTAAATTATGCACCTGTGGCAGACTAAGATCCCAGACAGGTGATGCTTTTTGTTCATAAAAAACTGTGATAGAACCCATACAGCTGAAACAATTATAAGAACCTGTGGTAGAGGCTGGACAGGTAAAATTTATTAGAACCTGTGGTAGAACCCAGACAGGTAAAAATTCTTGAAACCTGTGGTAGAACCCAGTCAGGTGAAAAATGCAATAACCTGTGGTAGAACCCAGACAGGTGAGCATTAAAAAACATACATGTATGAGAACCTGTGGTAGATCCCAGACAGGTGTTTTAAATGAGAATTTCTGCGGTAGATCCCTGCAGGTACACATAACTAACTTAATTATGACCCTTAAATTAAACAAAGCCTTAATTATTTATAAGATGTAATGTATATATATTAATAAATTTGGAGAAAATAATTTCCCTGAAATTAAGTTGGCCAAACTGAATGAGTAGCATGAGAAAGCCCCCAAGAATAATGTCAATGTCATGTGTCAGTATTTTTCATCATTCGATTATAATTCTGTATATATGCTGTTTCCTCCTTTAAATCAAATTAAAATGTCAAATAGTATATATGTTTAACCATAACGGAGAAATATATGAATGGGTTATAATTTTGCCATGAAATGTATTTATTGGTCATGATTTTAACAAGACTTCATTATATGTATGGCGGTGTTTTTAAAAACCCAGCTGCATGTCTGTAGGAAAAATCATTAGCTGAGACCCCTCCCTCTCCCATGGAGGGGAACACAACTTTTAAGACAACCAAGGCATGATGATCAGGAGGTATTCTATACATAAGCAGTCTAAATTGATGGGGATGCAAACTTTTACAATGAACTTATCTTCACCTCACAGAGCATTGGTGAACCTGTATACTATATATCATGGGATACTCTATTTAACTATCTAATACAGAATACACCTAACCAAGGTTCATTCCTCAATACTTTTCAATTACACCGCAAAAAAATGTTAATAGGTAGGTGAATGGTGTTTTAATCTGATGATTAAAAACCTATGTCATTATATCTACAGTGTTTGATAGTCATGGAAATGAGAAATAAGACACACAAAACTAACTTTTAATACATGTAATAGATATTAATCCACTCCTTAAAGTACGTTTATGTAAAGGAATCTAATTATGACAGCTTTTATGATCTATTTATCATATCAGCTAAAAGTGGACTTGAATTAACTGTTAGGATTGTTTAAAACCTTTAAAGGAAACGTCATGACTTTAAAAGAAAATGTCATCATGGAGAACAATGCCGTTCCTTTAATATTTTGGTTATTTTTCAGTAATTTAAGGGGTTTTTCTGAATTCCTATTTTTTGTGAACAATATATCAATGTCTTATATAGATTTTATTTAATATCTTTTATGCATAGTAGTATATAGATTGTCAATGTTGACTGGGTGTAATTAAAATATCATAGTTCAATAAGTTAAATTTGCTTTTACAGTCTGGTTTCCATTAAGATTGAATATCAATGCGACAAAACATGTGAAAAGCTTTAGACAAAACATTCATTAGCTTTAGTACATCTCAACAGAAACACAATTAGAGAAAATAATATCAAAAGTTCAATACATTTTATTCTGTCTACTGAAAGATTACTGAAATGGCATAATAATTTCTGTAAAATATTAGTTTGTGTTACCTGCCAAGTTAATATATGGAAACCAGGATTTTCTTACAAATTCCAAGAGCGAAACAGAAATAAGAAAAATAGTGGTTGGAAAAGACATGAGTAAAATAATCTATATTCAGCTGGTTGCCTTTGCCTGGTCTTTCTAGGAACCATTGTATCTTGGATCTGTGGAAAAAGTTATTTTGAAAAACATAATGAGATCAAATTTAATACATTTTTTTTTTATCAAACATACATTGATACAGAGGAAGAATAACATTTGACTACAGTGAAAAGAAATAATTATATCCGCTGAAAATAAAGCCAATTCCTCAGAGCAAGGAGAAAAGTTAAGGATTTATCAGATAAAAAGAACTTTTGTGATAACGGTCACTGAAGAAATGAATATTTGTACTATCAGGATATCATTTGATTGTTTACACACCACAAGATACTTATTTACAAATAATAAATCATTAATTCTATGTCAACTGCACCTTTAAGTTATACCTGTGAAAATTGTAGGCGAAGTTAAAAATGGATTTTGATCTAAATGTTTAAATTTTAATAAGAGTCAAAAATGAGGAATACTTATCTTTTTTAAAAGTTAAATAATACTAAAAGGAATATAAATTAAATTGGACTATTGAACAGTGGAGACATAAATTATAAGTATTTAAAATGTGAATGTGAATTATAAGTTGGATTTTTTTAATAAAACTTCTATACTTATATGTTTTTAACAAATTATATATATGAACTATCATGACAAGTTAAATTTACCTAGAGGGTAGACATGAACGTGACAAGTAACTGTATGGAATGGTGGTGTGATGAACCTGAGACATTAATGGCATTAGAAATTATTATCATCATTCTCTGTTTAACTGGAAGTACTGGAAATATTCTAACTGTTCTAGCCATCTGTTTCTCCAGTTTACGTTTCAACATAAACTGTGTTCTAATTGGAAGTTTAAGCCTTGCTGGAATTTTATACTGTTGTTTGATCCTACCATTAGAAGTTGTGACAATTCACAGACAAAATCATTCAGTTCCGCCATTATTCTGTAATGCCGTTGGAGGAATTAGATACACACTTGTGGGCGTTATTCTGATACACTTAGGAATAATTGCACTGTATCGGTACCTTAATGTTGTACATATAACACAGTATCAAAAACTTTCCAAGACAAAACCTTTGATAATAACAATTGCTATTGGGTGGTTACTGCCACTTGTGTTTACAATGCCTGCTTCATTCCAAGTCTGGGGTGGATTTACATATGTTCCTGCCATTTTAGCCTGTACGTTCGATAGAGACATAGAACAATCAAACAGAATTGTCACTGTATCACTAGGTTTTATAGTACCATGTATTTTCATAATATTCTGTTATGCTAGAATAGGAATCAGAGCCTATGGAAGCTCAAAACGTGCAAAAAACACATCTCTCATGAAAGCCTTGCGTCTTTCTGCAATGATGTTGTGTATATTTGCAGCATATTTTATTGGGACATTTCCTTATTTCGTTGTCAATATTCATGACCAATCATTTTCTAAACCTGTTCATCATATCTGGACAACATTCTTAGGATGGACACTTTACTGTATAAATCCTATAGTTTATACAGTTATGGATATAAAATTCCGCAGAGCCTACAAACAACTTCTCATGTGTAATTGTGAAAAAAATCCTGTCAGAAGGGTATCTTCAGGTATAAGTACTAGAGTGTAACCTACTTCTGGATAATAAATGTTTTCTGTATTTATTTAGTTGCATTGTTTTATTGACAGGGTAGCCTTTAGCCTTTAACTCTATGACTTACCTCTTGTAAACCAACTAATTTTTGCAAGTGATTTATTAACATGACTTTAACTAGTAAAATAAGTGAATACATGTCTTAATCGTCAATAAATGTTAAACAAGCCAGTAGCCCATTATCCAGTAGTTATTATTAATGTTTACAAACTACTAACTTGATAAATAGTTCCGGTCTTTTAGTTTCTGATTATCAAATTGATCTATGGTTTGGATGGGTGGAAACCTTATTCGAGGGGCTTAAAGGGGGGTATCTGCACGGAAGAACGTGAAATAAAATTGCCATTTCACGATAAACAAACAATTAAAAATTTCTTGCACGTTGATCTTTTTACCGATTTCACGAAACACGGTGAATAATGAACCTTTTTCACGGCTTCATGTGAAATAAAAATGGCAAAACATGTTGCACGAAAATAAACCTTTACCACCCTCTTTATCCAAAGGAGAAGGTATAATAAGGCCAATTTTTTTTTTACCACTAGCTTCCATTTGAAAATCAGTGTTTATATTATTGAATTTTGTCTTTCATATTTCATTAGGCTTTAAACTTCTTGCATTTAATGCAAAACTGCAAAAACTGCGAAATAGCTCTATTTTAAGTTCTTGTCATTAATATTTAAATATGGCTAAATGTATTTTATAAAGATGCATATGTTAATGTATGTAAAATATCGTTTTGGATCATCTATTTTGTCCAATTTACACAATGTGTCAAATGGCCATATTATGTCAATTATGCCAATTTCAACATGGAAATGAGATGTGTAAATGCAAATACAAATTCATACCAATTGCCATGGACTCACCATTAGGGGTTTCCTTAAACTGACCAAATCACAAACTTAAACAGGTAAACTATATAAACTGTTTAGAAGTCAATGGACCTTGACTAAGGGCACAACCAAATAATCTCCAGTGAAAAGAAATGTGCCATTACTATTGCATCTGCATATAAATCATTGACAGAGGTGGATTTGGGGGCAGCAGGCCGGGCCCCTTTGTGGGAAAAATTTGTTTGATTATCTAGGGAATGACTGAAGCATGACTGGAGTAGGCCCCCTCTTAGGCAGTCAGTGGGCCCTCTTCATGAAAATTTCTGGATCCGCCACTGATTGACTAACTTATATATAAATTTTAACAAATTATTGACGCCGCTGATGCAGATAAACAGCATGAATTTATCTCGCCCTGCAACTTCCTTGCAGGCAAATGAAAAAAAATGTCCTTTAAATTTGTTTTCTCTTTAACTTGTTCAAAAGGTAATTTGGCACCATATTTAACTTTTCAAGGTTTTTTTTCATGCAAGATAACTAGTCATCATGCATAAAGAAAGCTTACAAGAAGACACATGCTGTCGTTCTAAGCATTACCCCATTTTTAATTGAAAATATGGGAAAACAGAAAGAAGGCCCAAGACCACAATTAATGATCCCGCTTTTCGTTGTCCACGAATATAGTTCCTTTTAATTAGAGTGTATTTTTTCTTAATTTTTTTTCTTTCCCTTCCTCACACATTTCTTAGATTTTTTTGGATGGAAATGAAAGAAGAGAGATGAAATAAACTTTTGGATGTTGTAGTTTAACTGATTTTGATATGGAAAGAGTAATTAGGACAGGTGCAAAAAGGTGATATTTACAGTTTTTGGAACATCTCTTGACTTGTCCATAGGGGTAAGGATGTGTATTGGCTAAATTTGTAAGATGTAAACGTTCAATGTTTCTGAAACTTGGATATATTTTTGGACTTGTACTGTACATTACACACACCAAATATTTGACAAAAAGAATAGATGCATTTTTTTTAATGAAACAAAACGTTATAAAGAACTAATAGAGAATTTAATTGTGGTCTTGGGCCAGAAGGTTTCTAAATATAGATCCATAAGGCCCACACCATTACACCTCATCAATGTTAGCTAGGCTCAACCCAATTTCAAAATCATTCTATTCAATGGTACTTGAGAAAAAACTTTGAAGCTTAATTGAAAATTTTAAGTATCGGCAAACAGAAATTTTGTGTCCAACACATTGAAAAGTGCTCACACATGACAAGTTATTACTATCTGCAGCAAGCTGCTGACAAAATATAAAGTCACTTTGTTCAGTTGTAATTGAGAAAGTATGACTTTAAAATTTTAAAACTTGATTCAACATATTGAAAAATTTTAAGTAGGAAGTTTGCATCTGAAATTTCCAAAAATTGCTTTCAGGATACTACTCATCACTGTCAAGCTGCTGACGAAACATAACAAAACAGTAGTAGTTGAGAAAAAGTGTGACAGACATATTAGTTTGATGAACAAACTGTATAGACTCAACTTTAAAGCAAAGCAAATTGGATTCCAGTCCCTGCAGTAACACACTGTTGAACATTTTTATATCAAACATTCAAAAGAAGATTTAGGTTTTTGTAGAACTAAATGCCCTGGATACCAGTTCTGGATTTGCTACAGACCCTTAAATTATGACTGGGTTATTCTCTAAATTCAGATGGGAAATGAATTCCTAATTATTTAAGTACTTTTTAAATAAAACATGTGACACAATAGTTGTTATTGCTATATAAATTTTGTTGCTGTATATCATATTTGTACTTTGTTTGTAGTTTTTTACTTAAATCAGGCCGTTAGTAAACTTGTTTGAATTATTTTACAGTTGTCATTTCATGGCCTTTTATAGCTGACTATGCGGTATAGGTTTGCTCATTGTTGAAGGCCGTACGGTGACCTACAGTTGTTAACTTCTATATCATTTGGTCTCTGGTGGAGAGTTGTCTCATTGGCAATTATACTCCATCTTCTTATTTTTTTATATAAATGGATTTGTGGAGTTAATGTCAATGATATCAACAAAAGATAGATCTATCTTCTACAACCACATGGAATGTCACACATGTACTACATTTCTCCTCTCTAGACATTTATTTTTTCAAATTAAAAATGCAAGGCTCACCAGTGTTCTAAATATATTTAGAATTTAATTGCTAAGAGTGGAGAAATATTATTATGCACAAGATTTGGCAGTGGAATCTGTTTCTCTAATAGTTTATCGACAAAATGAATCTTTCTTTTACCATGCCATGATCTGTAGATAGATGTGTCCTCTTTATATGATCATCAGACATGGTCCTCTTTTTCGTAACGTCACAATAACAAATTCAAGGAAAGCAAGAAAATTATAAGTCACCATTGAATTTCGACCAATGAAAAACTGATATCAAACGAACCATACCTTGATTCTAAAAAAATAATTAACTGGTCAGGTAAGATTCGGACAAGAATTAGAGAAAATCAAATCCTATCAGACCTATAGAATCTACCAAGTAGTATAACAGACCTTAATAAAAAGTTAAAGGACTCAGGCAGAAAGTAAACAATATTCCCAAATGATTGAGAAGAAAATTTTAAATGGTACTTCAATATGATCCACATTATGCCAAAAAAAATGAAAAGTCTTAAGACAAGGTCTTTTTTAGCTATAGCACATGTACAGCTCAATAAAATCACAATAAACCATGAAAAGAACAAATGATACCAAAACATTTTTCAAACAACTTCAGTATATATTATTATGATAATGAATGGTTCTGGATACCATAAAACTGTTCTATTGCAATATCCAAAGAATTTATAAAATATGAGTTTGTGAAAGCGATAGATTAAGGAAATGAGTGTAATGAAATACATACTAACAATGTGGAAGAAGGCAACAAAAAATTGATAATTATAGATTATCATTGGTCATCTCAACGAGATTGATTTTCTCGCTTGAGCTGGCACGGCGAAAGTGAGAAAAGCAATCGAGTTGAGATGACCAATGATAATCTGTTTATCACTATTTTTCCTATGACGACTTTATTAATTTCATTGACAACGAGCAAGTGCATCCTTAGTTTCTAGCGATAATTTTTCGTATCACTCTACTGTGCTGAGAAAGGAAATTATCAGTCAGTAAGATCAAAGGAAAATTTCGTAAATAGCGATAATGATGCACACAGCTGTTTACCAGGTAATATTAACATGATTAAACTTGGTAACAAGACTCTCTGATTTGCAGTTGCTGATAAAAATGTGATGAAAATTTCATGACATGTATATTTTGCAAGAATATGAAGAACACACTTGTATGCAGTAAACAAGAAGTAGATATAAAGGGGACAGATCTGAATATATGTCACATGGTATATCTTACCAATATAAAGCTTAGTACTAAATATTAAAACATTTGATTTGTAGTTGTTGTGAAAAATGCAACAGAAATGTGTTACGCATGAACGGACAGACAGACAGACAGAAGGACATAGGTAAATCAGTATATTCCATACATTGGAGTAGGCTTATTTTTAAGTTAGTTACTAAAGTATTACCTTTTAGAAAACTGGTTAATTTAAAATCTTAAGAAAAGTTAGTTTTACCTTTTCTTTTTTAATAGAAAACAAAGGATATCATGGATATTGGGTACCAACCTAGACACAAAATCAGTACATGCACAGCAAAAAACACAAAAAGCAAAGGAACAGCGCTGTTGTCCAAATTATATAAAACTTACAGTACAATGATATAGAATGGAAGAATTTTTAAATATTGGACTAATTTAAAAGTGAAAAGCACTATTAAAGGCTAAAAAGTATATACTGTACTGAACGTCTGTTTCCTATCTTCCTACATACCCTATCACATGTTATGAACATGTTTAGTTACATATCTTACAAGTTATTTTATTACATATATTACTCAGCTAAAGGGCTCTAAAGAGCTTATGTTTCTATGCTATCTGTATGCATATATGAAAACCAGACTTTCAATTAAAGATTATTTTACTTTACTTTATGCACCTATAAAGTCCCCACATTTTTACTGAAGTGCTTATTTAACTCAGGAATATTCCCCTACATAGACTATGTAAAACATTTTTCACAAAAATGAAATTATTTAACCTATCTGCCTACATGTATCTTATTTTGTTTCTTAAGGAGGGGGAGACAATCATATATATTAATGTTGGCTAGTAATTGCTAAAATTTTACCACTTAAATAATCAAAGCCAATTTTTCAGATCAAAAAGAAAACTTGATGATTTATCAGATAGAGAATTACTATGTGATATCCGTCAGTGAAGAAATAATATTTGTACTATCAGGAGATCATTTGATTGTTTAAAAGAAAACTTGCTGATTTATCAGATAGAGAGAATTACTCTATGATATTGGTCATTGAAGAAATGAATATTTGTTCTATTAGGAGATCATTGGATTGTTTACATTCAGCTATGTACTTATTTACAAGTAACTAATCAATTATATTAACTACTGCCGGTATACTTTTTACCTGTAAAAGATTCATGCAAAGTTTAAATGGATTTTTTAACAAACAGAATTTTTGAATAAAAGTAAAAAATAAGGACAAAAAAACAGGAAGAATTATCAGTCCTTCTAATAAGAATGAGTATTTATACTACTTTTAACAAAAGTATGTGACACAAATAAGCATAATATACATTTTACAACTTGCAAATGAGAACATGAAAAATAGGCTGGAATTATTATTTATTATATAACGCTGAATGTGTATCTAACAGATTATACATGTGAGTTGCATGTCAAGTTATTTATACATTTTCTTATATATATAATTAGCAAGTTAACTATGAAGGATAAATGTATGGAATGGTGGTGTGAGGAACCTGAGACATTACTGGTATTAGAAATTATCGTTATCAGTCTCAGTTTAATTGGATGTGCTTGGAATATTATCACCATTCTTGCGATTTGTTTCTCCAGTTTACGTTCCAAAATATACTGTGTCTTTATTGGAAGTTTAAGTCTTGCTGGATTTTTATACTGTTGTGTAATCCTACCATTAGAAGCAGTGACATTTCACAAACAATATCATTCAGTTCCGTCATTATTTTGTAATGCCTTCGGAGGAATTAGATACACACTTGTGGGCGTTATTGTGATACACTTAGGAATTATTGCACTGTATCGTTACCTTAATGTTATACATATGAAGCAGTATCAAAAACTTTCCAAGACAAAACCTTTGATAATAACAGTTGCTATTGGGTGGTTACTGCCACTTGTGTTTACAATGCCTGCTTCATTCCAAGTCTGGGGTGGATTTACATATGTTCCTGCCATTTTAGCCTGTACATTCGATAGAGACAAAGAACAATCAAACAGAATTCTCACTGTAACATTAGGTTTCATAGTACCATGTATTTTCATAATATTCTGTTATGCTAGAATAGGAATAAGAGCCTATGGAAGCTCAAAACGAGCCAAAAGCACATCTCTGATGAAAGCTTTGCGTCGTTCTGCAATGATGTTGTGTATATTTGCAGCATATTTTATTGGGACATTTCCTTATTTCGTTGTCAATGTTTATGACCAATCATTTTCTAAACCTGTCCATCATGTCTGGACAACGTTCTTAGGATGGACACTTTACTGTGTAAATCCAATAGTGTATACAGTTATGGATTTTAAATTCCGCAGAGCCTACAAACAACTTCTCTTGTGTAAATGTGAAAAAAATCCTACAAGAGCATCTTCATTTATAAGGAAAAATCCTTTAGAAAGGGTGTCTTCAGGTACTAACACAAATCCTGTAAAAAGTATGCATCCAGCTTGTACATTGAGCACAATTCCTATAAAAAGCGTACATCCAGGAACAAGTTCATATTCTGCAGGAAGAGAGCCATCAGATACAAGTACAAATCCTGTTGGATGGATGCCTTCAGTTTCAGCTACATATGTGTGATATACATTTGACTTGAAAATTTAATGTTTTTTTTTAAATTTTATGTTAATGTGACAGAGTTGGATTTGAATAATTGTGTGATGCACATACTAATTTCTGTTAGAGAATAGAATGGATCTTGTCAGTGTAAGATACTAATTTCTGTTAGAGAACAGAATAGATCTTGTCAGTGTAAGATACTAATTTCTGTTAGAGAATAGAATGGATCTTGTCAGTGTAAGATACTCATTTCTGTTAGAGAATAGAATGGATCACGTCAGTGTAAGAAACATGTATTTGAGATTCAATGTTATTTTTTTCCTAGCTATTGCTAACGTTTATGACAGAACAAATGAACCAAGACTTAAACAATAGTATGCTATGACTAAACTTCCTGATTCCTGGACAGGAATAGTATTACATCTTTTAACTTAAGTCATAACTGTGAATGTGTCATACAAACTTAAAATGTATTTTGATCAAGATAATATAAAGAAAACCAATCAAGTTGAAATGTGAGCTTCTGCTTAGTCAAACGTCATAACACCCCTGCTATTCAATAAACATGAAGTTGATAAGCGATGGATGTGAAAAGGCGTAACATGTTATTGCATGCTTTGCTTGCATGCAACTTGATACCACACATAAGTAAGCTCTAATTTGAAGTTCCATACAAAAATGAGGCAAAAATTTCATATATATGGCCAACATGTGAAAGAATACATGTAAACACATCATGGGATGAAAGGACAGACAGATGGGGGTATAAGGTTTCTCAAAAAGTCAATAAAATGCTCCGCTGGGCGCAGCTTGATACGACCACAGAGGTCGAACCCTGAACAGTTGGGGCAAGTATGGACACAACATTCAAGCTTGATACAGCACTGAACTTGGATTGTGATTAAATATTTGACACAGCATAGATTTCTGACACAGAATGAATGTGGTCTAAGAACTTAAAAATTTTAAATTGGACATTCACCTATTGTTTTATGGTCCAATATCCAAAATCTAAATACATGGTTAGGTTCAGCATATCAAAGAACCCCAAGAGTTCAATTTTTGATGAAATCAAACAAAGTTTAATTTTGGACCCTTTTGACCTCAATGTGGACAAAGTTGATGACGGGGTCCAAAAATCAAAAATCTAAATACATGGTTAGATACAGCATATCAAAGAACCCCATATATTCAATTTTTGTTGAAATCAAACAAAGTTTAATTTTGGACCCCGATTTGGACCAACTTGAAAACTGGGCCCATAATCAAAAATCTAAATACATGTTTAGATTCAGATTATCAAAGAACCCTAAGAATTCAATTTTTGTTAAAATCAAACTAAGTTTAATTTTGGACCCTTTGGACCTTAATGTAGACCAATTTGAAAACAGAACCAAAAATTAAGAATCTAAATACACGGTTAGATTCGGCATATCAAAGAACCCCAATAATTCAAATTTTGATGAAATCAAACAAAGTTTAATTTTGGACCCTTTGGACCTCAATGTGGACCAATTTAAAAACGTGGCCCAAAATCCAAAAACTTAATACACGGATAGATTCAGCATATTAAAGAACCCCAAGAATTCAAGAATAAAACCCCATTGAAATTGGTCAAGAAATACTGTGCAATTGAATATTTCTTGCTATTGCCCAATACTGTACAATTGACAATTTCTTGCTATTGCGCAATATTGTGCTATTGGATATTTCTTGCTATTGCGCAATACTGTGCAATTGAAGATTTCTTGCTATTGCGCATTACTGTGCAATTGAATATTTCTTGCTATTGTGCAATACTGTGCAATTGAAAATTTCTTGCTATTGCACAATACTTATTATATAATAATTTACACATCCTGTTTGGTGTGTACCTCCTACCATATCATTATTATTTGCTTTTAAATATAAATCAGAAATAACCAACTTAAAATGGAAAATTTTAAAAGAAAAAAAGGAAAAAAAAATCCCCCAAATTTTTGAACCCCTTATGATTCATCACCCCAAACTCAATCCCAGCCTTCCTTTGTGGTATGGTACCTTGCAGTACAATTTCAGAGAGATCCGTACACTTGAACACAAGTTATTGTCTGGAAACTAGAAAATGCTTGTTTTTGGCCCCAAATTCCTAAACGTTTAGGGCAATTACCCCCAAACTCAAACCCAGCTTTCCCTTTGTGATATGGAACCTTGTAGTACAATTTCATAAAGATCCATACACTTACACACAAGTTATTGTCCTGAAACAAGAAAAATGCTTGTTTTTTGCCCCTTTTTGGCCCCTAATTCATAAAATTTTGAGGCAATTACCTCCAAAATCAATCCCAGCCTTCCCTTTGTGGTATGGTACCTTGCAGTACAATTTCAGAGAGATCCATACACTTGAACACAAGTTATTGTTTGGAAACTAGTAAAATGCTTATTTTTGGCCCCTTTTTGGGCCCCTTATTCCTAAACGTTTTGGGCAATTACCCCCAAACTCAATTCCAGCTTTCCCTTTGTGATATGGAACCTTGTAGTACAATTTCAGAAAGATCCATACACTTTCACACAAGTTATTGTCATTAAACTAGAAAAATGCTTGTTTTTTGCCCCTTTATTGGTCCCTAATTCCTAAAATTTGAAAGTAATTACCCCCAAAATCAATCCCAGTATTCCCTTTGTGATATGGAACCTTGTAATACAATGTCAGAGAGATCTATACACTAACACACAAGTTATGTCTGGAAGTTACAAAAATGCTTATTTTTGGCCCCTTTTTGGCCCCTAATTCCTTAACTGTTGGTACCATAACCCCCAAAATCAATCCCAACCTTCCTTTTGTGGTATTGAACCTTATGGTAAAATTTCAAAGAGATCCATTCACTTAAACTAAAGTTAGAGTGCGAAAACCAATGTGTCTTCGGACGACGACAACGACGACGACGACGCCAACGTCATACCAATATACGACCACAAAAAAATTTTGCGGTCGTATAAAAAGGTCTTTTTCTTTGAGCTTAATATATCTTATCAAGGAAAATGTAACACAAGAACTAATGAACACTGATGTGGACAGAAATGATATTGTCAATAAAAATGTTAAAATAGGTTGAAAGTTCAACATAACATTAGTCTATATACCTTCTTGTGCATAAATATGAGAAAAAGTATTTAAGAAGGGTTCCTCAGATATATATACATGTATGTTCAAGTATGTAATATTATATAAATAATATGTTTTTCTATGCTTTATTTGATTTTATAGTTAACTGCAACACCATTGGATGAATTTGCTAAACTCACTTAAACTGAGCTGCTTCATTTTTAGTCTACACTCTAGTCTAAGTTTCAGTAATGATTTAAGGAAATTAGCTGGCAATTCCATTAAGTTTTTTTATACTAAAACTGAAAACATTAATTACAGCATACGATCTTTTATGGTAACTGAGGGTCTTTTACAAAAGTCGAATCAAAAGAAATCAGCCCTAAAAAAAAATTAAATAAAAAATACACATCTGTTACATCTGCCACTCATGATCACAGGGCTACAATTTGAAGTCTGATGGTTAAGATTTAAAATAAGGTTAACCAACACAAACTGTATACTCATTTTTTTTTACCTGGCAGCCAGTTCTTAAATAAATTTCCAGTGCCAAAATTTCTATTACCGGGTAACTGTCATAAATCAAAATTGGTCAGTGATCTAATCAAATGTTCCCAGTTGAACCTATATAAATAAGACTGAAGTCCATTAAGATTAATTTTCATTCCCCTACCTTTCCCTTTTTCTGGTTGCAGCCCCTGTAGTAGTACGCTTAATACATTTGCAGACCAATTATTCAAATGAATTTTTACAGGTTCCAAATTGTTCCAGGATAGTGTTGTATTTTCAGATTGATGAAAGATAAAAAATGAAAAAAACATGTTTCAAAAACAAATGCCTGACCTAACATGATTCTTGGCTTGATACAGACAGTCAAAAATTATGACCAAAAAAATCTTATTGTCATTCTATGAAATTCGACATGTTAGATTAAATGTGTACCAAAATTTAGCTCTCAACACTTTTGTCACAGTACTGGGCCACATTTAAAAATATGTTTGTTTCCCCAATCCTAACCCTGGATTTCACAGCAGGGTAGGTAGGTAGGTAAACAGTTTTTTTTTCTCCAGCATTGCAGAGTTACAGCAGGCAAAGAAAACTAAAATTTGGTTTCTGCATTATCCAAATCAGATCTTTTACTTTGCTCCATTACATTTTAGATTTGTGTGCTGCTTTTATTAGATTTGAAAATATCCCTGTTAAGGGGTCCAATTTAAATCAGATTGAGAGCAACTGAGTGCAACAATATCAGGGGTGTGAAATGTCATGCCCTGCTTGCACAAATCTCTATTTAACCTTTTGTCATCAGTAATAACATATATTGAAACTTGAAAAGCATTGGCTGAACATTTCTCAAGTTACTGCATGGAAACAATATTAAACTAAAATTTGCTAATCAATCAAGGATCACAACTCCAGAAAGGCAAACATGAAAATTGTCAATAATATTGATCTTGACCTTCATTTTGACCTCAGTATAAATATATCAAATTTTAAAAACAAATGGTTGAATGGTTCTTAACTTCTCAGTGTATAATATAGCAAGGAAACAGCTGGAGCTGCCTTGGTTTCCGGAGGAGAATTGTTTCATAAGAATGAAAATCAATTTGCAATCATACCACATCTACTGATCCAGTACATATTTCTTAACTAAAAATTGACAAGTTTACAGTAAAATTACTTCGTCCCAAATTCATTTCAACAATTTGTAAAATTTAGAGCAAGTAACCTTATTCCAGAAAAGTGAAATTTCAACTGTACATGCCTAGGACAAGTGTCCACTACAATTATGTCAACAACCCTTACTGTCTTAATTATGATAGCAAACCTAAAAGTCTGATGTATGCAATAAAGCAATCATTTTTAACACATAAGTACAAATGTATACTCACTTCTGTGAAAAGGACATCCTTTGAAATGCAGAGGTAATCCTGTTGTAGCTCCGTTGCCTTTCTCTCCTGTACACAAAGCTCGAAAATTTTCTGCAGTCTTTGGCAACTTGTCTTTAAACAGCTCAAAAACAATTCTTCCAACTATAAAAACAAAAATAATGACATGTTTTAACTATCCTTGAAAAACTTTAACCCTGAGGACTGTCATGACTATCAAAATGTAACATTGGAACTGCAAAACAAGTCCATTTATCAGTAAAATACAGAACAAGAGGCTGTCAAAATGACAAAACACAACATAGAAAAATAAAGACTAAGCAACATGAAACCTACTAAAACCTGGGGGTGATTTCAGGTGCTCCTGAAGCGTAAGCAGATCCTGCTCCACATGTGGCACCTGTCGTGTTGCTCATGTTGAAAGTCACCAATATCAAATTGACCTCCCTTTTGTCATTAGTAACAACAGATTAAAATTTGAAAAGCATTGGTTGAAAGATTCTTTATCTTTTTAATAGAAATAACTTTAAATTGCCACTTTTCCAATCAATCAAGGACCATTATAACCTCTTAACAGCATAAATGTAAATAGTCAATTCTAATTTGACAAAAAGGACTTCCATTTTGCATGTTTTGTCATCAGTAACAACATATAAAAGCATTGATTGAATGGTTCATAAGTTATTGCACAGAAAAGATATAACCATAACTCCTGAATGGCAAAAATGAATATCATCGATATCAACTAGACCACCATTTTGTCATCAGTATCATGAAAATGAAAAATATTTTCAAAATGGTGCTCTGGATGTATACAGTCTTTTGATCATGAAGAATCTTTTGCCTAAGTTTCATTATATTCCATAAAGGTTTAACTAAGTAATGGATGTCTAAAAAAGACTTTAAATAACCACAGACTGAACCTCAATGATGTAGCATATATATATATATCTTGTGTTTCTATTGTGGGATTTTTGTTGTAGGCTTGACATAAAAAAAAAATTATTCAGCTTAACTTCTGTTTTTCCCCCTTTCTTTTTTGATTTTAAAAGAATAAAGGACACCTTATAACAGATATAAATATCAAAATGCAGAAATTGTGAAAATTATTCTTTATTTCTACTGTGGTACATGTATGTATCAAACCTTTACTGAAATTTTGCAATTCTTACAAAAAAGATTTCAAACATATCTTAATAACATCTTTATCATTTGCAAAATGACCTGGGTGACATCATCTAAACTTTTACATGTATTACAATTTTTTGCAAATGTACAAAAAATTTGAAACAAGTCTACCAGAATTTTCTGATTATCAAACTCATCCTAGAATTTGATGAGTGGAAAACTTCATACAAAAATTGAAAAAGGATCTGATATGGAACATTGTTAACAAGCTCATCCATGGTTTTAATGAGTTAAAACAGTTAAAACCTTTATTCAAGTTTGATGTGAAGATGATGATGGATTTCTGTTTAATGTCCAGTGGCAATTAAATGCATATTCTGATAATTCAGGACAACATGTTAATGTAATATGAATACATAAATGACAGACACGCTGAGGCCAAACATAATATATGTTTGTTTGCTGTTCCCCTACCCAAGTGGTTCAGAGTTTGGGTAGGTAGGTAGGGAAAATATTTTATTTTTTTCACGAAAGAATTTAATTTTGTGAATATTGTGGAAACAAAATTGCATGTATAATCATTTCAAATTATCTTGTCTCCCTTCTGATTCTGATCAGACATGTCAGAGACAATGTATTATGATGTCTCTGTTCTGATCAATCGTCTGTTTTATGCTGTTATTTAGAAATAGAAGTCATGTGGATAGGCTCATTTATAATGTATAAAAAAAACATTAGCTTTCACCTTTTCAATATTTAAAAGAAAGCAGGGCCCATACTACTTCAGAATCACAGGGAAATCAATGTGGAAAACCATTCTGTTTATGATATATTTGTTGTTTCTCATCAAAAAATATATGAATTAAAAACAAATTTTAAAATGTATATGCAACTTAAATTGAAACAATGCATTTAATTTGCATTTAAATATATACTTGTAACCATGGTAACTAAGGGGATCTAAACAAATCTTGATTAAGGATCTATTCTTCTGAGGTTTCAGTCTCGTTGAAATCTTGTTTGTGAATTATTTCCAAAACATGTGATACAAGTGGAAAATAACAATGAATATAAAAAATATTATAATCAAACTAAACTCTGTGAAAAAATTGTGTACTTACAATAAGTAATTTTTGAGTAATAAAATTATCAAATTTTATAACCAATCCGGTCAGCCTCATCCAGTCAGGGTACTACTTAAACAAGTGATTTCAGAATCACTTCTTTGAGTGATTTTGGCTGTGAAATATTAAAAATTTTCACACAGACTTTTTAAAATCACTGAAACAAGTAATTTAAGAAGTTAAAATGTAATCACTTCAATAAGTGTTTATAACATTTTTTTGATATTTTTCCCACAAGTTTGATTTTTTTATTGATAAAAAGACAAGAATTCCATTGAAAAAACAACTATGTAAATACAGAAATTGTCTTTTGCTTGATAAGCCTGTCAGTTTTTACAGTTTATTTGAATATGCAAAAACTGGAATAATTTGTAGATCAGGACATAACCTTGAAATAAATCATTCTAACTCTAAAGAAAACCAATCAGGTTACCTAATATTGTTGACCTTTGTCTGATAGTAAGAGTAGTTAATGAATATTTGATTACAGAACAATTCCCAAGGGTACTTTTAAAAGCTTTAGCGCACTAACTTACTGCCCAAGCGCACTGGTGAAATTGATACCCAAAGATAAAGGGATAATTGATCTATGTAGGAAAATTATAGAAAAGTTTGTCAAAATATGGAAAATTAATGAAATTAGCTTTTGAAGATCAAAGGAAACACCAAAATCACTTAAATAGGTGATAACTGAATATAAAAATCACTGAAATAGGTGATAATAAAATCACTTATTTAAGTAGCACCCTGACTGTCATCAGCCAAAATGTTGAGAAAATAGGTGAGGGTACAAAGAAATGATTTTACCAAAAATATGTACATCAAAAATCAATTTTTTCTTTTCAATCATTTATAACAAAGAAGTTGAAATAACATGCTTTTTGTTCTAAAACAAGAGGCTCTCAAGAGCCTGAGTCGCTCACCTGTAATTTTTTGCTTAAATCTTTCATCAATGATTATTTTTGCTTTTCAATATATATTAATGAATGGCTTAAAACTTCCATTGAAATGTTCTTTGTATCTGTCATATTTTCTTCAAAATCAAAGAAATGCATTTTACCCCTATGTTCCATTTTAGCCATAGTGGCTATGTTTCTTGACGTACAAGAAAATTAAATATAAAATTTATACTAGATACTCTGAAACTAATTCAGCCCAAGTTTGGCTGAAATTGATTCAGCAGTTTCAAAGGAGAAGATTTTTTAAAGTAAGCAAACTAAATGAACAAATTGTGAAAAATTGATTTTAAAGGGCAATAACTCCTTAAGGGGACAATTGACAATTTTGGTCATACAAACTTATTTGTAGATCTTACTTTGCTGAACATTTTTGCTGTTTACTGTTTACAGTTTATCTTTATCATTAATAATATTCAAGATAATAACCAGTCTGCAAAATTTCCTTAAAATTACCAATTAAGTGGCAGCAATCCAACAATGGGTTGTTAGATTCATCTGAAAATTTCAGCGCTGACAAAGCTTGGCCTATTAAACATTTTTACCTCTCATCAGATTAGCTCTAAATGCTTTGGTTTTTGAGATATAAGCCAAAAATTGCATTTTACCCCTATGTTCTATTTTTAGCCATGGCGGCCATGTTTTTTTACGAATCAGAAAATAAAACACACTTTATTCTAGATACCCTTAGGATCATTCAGCTTAAGTTTGGTTGGAATTGGTTCAGTAGTTTCAGAGAAGAAGATTTTTTAAAGTTAGAAAACATGATAAACAAATTTTGTAAAATTGTCCTTAAAGGGCAATAACTCCTTAAGGGGTCAATTGACAATTTTGGTCATATGAACTTATTTGTAGATCTTACCTTGCTGAACATTTTTGCTGTTCACAGTTTATCTTTATCATTAAGAATATTCAAGATAATAACCAAAAACTGCAAAATTTCCTTAAAATTACCAATTTAGTGACAGCAACCCAACAATGGATTATCAGATTCAACTGAAAATTTCAGAGCTGATAGAACTTCACCTAATGAACACTTTTACCCTGTCAGATTTGCTCTAAATGCTTTGGTTTTTGAGATATAAGCCAAAAACTGCATTTTACCCCCTATGTTCTATTTTTAGCCATGGCGGCCATGTTTTTTGAGGAAACAGTAAATAAAACACAAACTTTATTCTAGATACCCTAAGGATCATTCAGCTTAAGTTTGGTTGGAATTGGTTCAGTAGTTTCAGAGAAGATGTTTGAAATAGTTTACACCAGATGGACGTCGACGGACGCCAAGTGATGGCAAAAGCTCACAGTTCCTTCGGAACGGTGAGCTAAAAAAGAGAAAAATCCCAAATTTACAAAATTGACAGCATGGTCAATTTGACACAAAAATGCAACAAAATTTTATAAAACTTTCTAATATTAACAACAACCTATAGTTTTTTTTTAGTTAAATTTATTCAGATTGGTCCACTTCATCTATAGTGAAAGTATGAAAAAAAGTTTAATTGTAAAATTGTGATTTTTTTCATGATAATAGCTCAAAATGGGTAAAAATTGATGAAAAATGGGAAAATCATAAAAAATGAGTACTTTCAAATGGCTGTAGCAAAAAAAGAAGTGCACCACCATATGATTTTTTCTTCATCAGTTACTTTTTTACAGTCATATAAACCCAAAAATCAGGTTTAGAAAAAAAGTTTAATTCTAGAAATTTTTGGCTCCTCAGAGGTGAACATCCTTAATATGTGGTGAATGGGTATTTTTCACTTTTGGGATCATTATTCTTCTGTCAGCTGTTCTATTCAAAAGATATGATGTTTTTTATGCAAGAAATGGATCAAACATCAACTAAAGGCAATTTCAATGAAGTCACATAATAACATCAGCTAAAATCATAATCTTTTGTTGTATAAAGTTGATCAACAAGTGCCGGAAGTGAAGGAAAATAATTTTATTTGTTTGAATAAAAAGTTGTTTCTTTGAACTAAAATACAATCAATCTACAAAGTCAATGGTTTCAACAAGCTTCTAAAGAAAAAAATCATCATTTTCTTGAACTTCTTTATTTTATAAATGAATAAAATGCTCCACAGGGCGCAGCTTGATACGACCGCAGAGGTCGAACCCTGAATAGTTGGGGCAAGTATGGACACAACATTCAAGCTTGATACAGCTCTGAATTTGATTTGTGATTAAATATTTGACACAGCATAGGTTTCTGACACAGAATGAATGTGGTCTAAGAACTTAAAATTTTAAATTGGACATTCACCTATTATGGTCAAATATCCAAAATCTAAATACATGGTTAGATTCAGCATATCAAAGAACCCCAAGAGTTCAATTTTGATGAAATCAAACAAAGTTTAATTTTGGACCCTTTGGACCTTAATGTAGACCAATTTGAAAATGGGACCAAAATTAAGAATCTAAATACACGGTTAGATTCGCATATCAAAGAACCCAAATAATTCAATTTTGATGAAATCAAACAAAGTTTAATTTTGGACCCTTTTGACCTCAATGTGGACAATGTTGATTACGGGCCCAAAAATAAAAATTTAAATACATGGTTAGATTCAGCATATCAAAGAACCCCATATATTCAATTTTGTTGAAATCAAACAAAGTTTAATTTTGGACCCGATTTGGACCAACTTGAAAACTGGGCCCATAATCAAAAATCTAAATACATGTTTAGATTCAGCATATCAAAGAACCCTAAGAATTCAATTTTGTTAGAATCAAACTAAAGTTTAATTTTGGACCCTTTGGACCTGAATGTAGACCAATTTGAAAACGGGACCAAAATTAAGAATCTAAATACACGGTTAGATTCGGCATATCAAAGAACCCAAATAATTCAATTTTGATGAAATCAAACAAAGTTTAATTTTGGACCCTTTTGACCTCAATGTGGACAAAGTTGATGACGGGCCCAAAATCAAAAATCTAAATACATGGTTAGATTCAGCATATCAAAGAACCCCATATATTCAATTTTGTTGAAATCAAACAAAGTTTAATTTTGGACCCGATTTGGACCAACTTGAAAACTGGGCCCATAATCAAAAATCTAAATACATGTTTAGATTCAGCATATCAAAGAACCCTAAGAATTCAATTTTGTTAAAATCAAACTAAGTTTAATTTTGTTGACCAATTTGAAAACGGAACCAAAAATTAAGAATCTAAATACACGGTTATATTCGGCATATCAAAGAACCCCAGTAATTCAATTTTGATGAAATCAAACAAAGTTTAATTTTGGACCCTTTGGACCTCAATGTGGACCAATTTAAAAACGGGCCCAAAATCAAAAACTTAATACACGGTTAGATTCAGCATATTAAAGAACCCCAAGAATTCAAGAATAAAACCCCATTGAAATTGGTCAAGAAATAAGCAATTTATACAAAGTATCTTCTTTTGCACAATACTGTGCAATTGAATATTTCTTGCAATTGCGCAATACTGTGCAATTGAATATTTCTTGCTATTGCAATACTGTACAATTGACAATTTCTTGCTATTGCGCAATATTGTGCTATTGGATATTTCTTGCTATTGCGCAATACTGTGCAATTGAAGATTTCTTGCTATTGCGCAATACTGTGCAATTGAAAATTTCTTGCTATTGCACAATACTTATTATATAATAATTTACACATCCTGTTTGGTGTGTATCTCCTGCCATATCATTATTATTTGCTTTTAAATATAAATCAGAAATAACCAACTTAAAATGGAAAATTTTAAAGAAAAAAAGGAAAAAAAATCCCCCAAATTTTTGAACCCCTTATGATTCATCACCCCAAACTCAATCCCAGCCTTCCCTTTGAGGTATGGTACCTTGCAGTACAATTTCAGAGATCCATACACTTGAACACAAGTTACTGTCTGGAAACCAGAAAATGCTTATTTTGGCCCTTTTGGCCCTTAATTCCTAAACGTTTCAGGCAATTACCCCAAACTCAATTCCAGCTTTCCCTTTGTGATATGGAACCTTGTAGTACAATTTCAGAAAGATCCATACACTTACACACAAGTTATTGTCATGAAACTAGAAAATGCTTGTTTTTGCCCTTTTTGGTCCCTAATTCCTAAAATTTTGAGGCAATTACCCCCAAAATCAATCCCAGAATTGCCTTTGTGATATGGAACCTTGTGGTACAAAGTCAGAGAGATCCATACACTAACACACAAGTTATGTCTGGAAGTTACAAAATGCTTATTTTGGCCCTTTTTGGCCCCTAATTCCTTAACTGTTGGTACCATAACCCCAAAATCAATCCCAACCTTCCTTTTGTGATATTGAACCTTATGGTAAAATTTCATAGAGATCCATTCACTTAAACTAAAGTTAGAGTGCGAAAACAAATGTGTCTTCGGACGACGACGACGCCAACGTCATACCAATATCGACAGCAAAATTTTTTGCGGTCGTATAAAACTGCTATTTCATCAACTTGGTAAAAATGGAAAACTTCAAACAAACAAAAAAATTTCCAGGGGGCAATAAAATAATTTTAGTAAGATCCTTTTTATTAGGTCGGTCAGTGAACGGCAAACAAGCATAATTTTAATTAGGACCTGAACTGGATTTTTAATGTGCTACAAATGTACATGTACCTACATGGAGGTACCAAATGTATATGTAGCTGACTACAGGGAGACATGTCATCCTACCAAGGTTGGCAAAAAAGTAGTCAATCCTACCAAGACATATGATTCTGACTCCAAAAACCAGTCTTTGCTCTTGCTCCGCATTACTGAGTGCCTTTCGGAGAAGCAGTAAATAACAATTTTTAAGTCTTTGGTTTTACCTAGCCAGAGATCAAACACATGATCACATGTACCTGAGGTGAGCATGCTACAAGACCAGTGTCACCACTGAAGTGGTCATTCAAATTTGAAAAGGATCTGACAAAAAATGATGACGCTAGCATTGTGACACCATTCATAACAAAGTGATTACAGGCAGACAAACTAATGGCACATAAACATTTTAACCTGCTCAGTAACTTCGTCCAATGGGGCCTTGGTGGTCTAAGTAGTCGAACTACAGTTTCACTAGCCTGTCAACACTGAGGTTGTGAATTTCGAATCAAATCCGCACATGGCAGCTGCGCTCGACTCCAATCTTAATCGACTAGGATTGTCAGTTTTCCCACCGAAGGCCATTGTTTTTGTCCTGGCACTCTGGCATCCTCCAGCAATAAAAACTGACCACCATGAAAAAGCACAATAGTGCTGAAAGTGGGGTTAAACACCAATCAATCAATCAATCCCATGGGGTAATATAAGAAGAGACAAGAGTGCCTCTTTTAAGAGGTTATCCTATGTCTTAAGGGTTGTTTACAACCTGTTGACCTATATCTGACATATTTTTTCTTTCATACTTAACATTTTTGCTTTAAATGCAAAATTAAGGGCAGATTATTTGTTCCATAATTTATAACCAATTTATTATTTAAATTTGTTTACGCTTACAACACAACAGCTATCATTTGCAGATTGTGTTAGGGCAAGTGGTCTTTGGATTAATCGCTACATGATGGATGCACTGTGTTATAATGTCCATTGTCCATGTCACCGTATCATATCTATCAAGGAAGATAGCTCGGATGGGTTTTTTTTTTTTTTTATTTCCAACTGCCTCGACTGCCAGCAGCTGTAAAATGTATAATGAATGAATTTTCAAATATAGATACATTGAATAGAAATGCTAAACATTCATACTTCCACTACTGTTTGAAATGAGAGGTTTTGTTCTATTAAAGAACCAACATAACCTGCAGCACATTGTAGTGTAGAAAACCCAGACCAAAATACAATGCCAATGGGAACGACAGTTAACTTGTTAACCTCGGATTCATCATATCATCATTGTTCGAACATACCCGATTCACTTCCTATTTCTATATCAAAAAATACTCGTGGATTTTCTTCGTTTTCCATTCTAAATGATAATAGAGGCTTAGGAGTTTCGTTTCGAAGCCGGTGCTCGATACAAATCACAATCGTTGAAACGCTTAACTATAATTTGATTGTTCTGTTCCATTAAAACGTTTGTAGTACACGGACGTTTACTGAAAGAAAAAGAAGGATAACTCTGTTTGGCGGGAAAGGCAACCCTCACCTGCTCACAAGGTGTACAATCACAATGTAAACTAATGCCGCAACTCACTTGTCTGTTGTAAACTATAAAACAATCTTCACTGAAACTAATATGGACTATAAACTACAATAGACAATATACAATATGTTTTTGCATGAACTGTAATCCAAACATGACCCCTGCATGGGTGTTTTCAGATCTTGCAATTAATCCAGAGATATATAATATGTCTCTGATTAATCTCATTAAAATCATATCTCTTTATATAACTGCCATACAAGTTGAAGTCGGAGGTTTAGATAGCTATGTGTGTCTGTATTGTTCGCCTCCAATATAAGAGATCTAACCATCAAAAGCATGTAACTTATCTAATACATTCAAAGAATTTTTTACACTCCAAAAATAGTTAATTACACTTGCATATAGTTCGGTTGTAAATCAACATTTATAATAAATTACTATTTATGAAATAATGTGAAAAAGTAATATATCAAATTTAATCAGTTGATAAGAATTATGAAAGTATTTTATCAGTATCTTGTGCTTGTGTAAGTAATTGAATAACATTTGGTACAAAATGTGTATTGATATCAAAGTTGATTTCCACACTTTTTTGAAACCCTATTATTCCAATTCTTTTCTTAGGCAAATAAGAGAACTGATTGACAACTGTCATCGTTAACAAATAACTTCTTTGAAGGTGGGAGTTTAAATTGGAATCACCTCCACTGTAATGCCAATCTTAATTGACCACACTTGTGTATTACATAATTGAATACACAATAATATTGACCTAGATAGTAGACCTATAATCACTTCTGATCTACACTACATAACATTATTCTGTAAATTATTTATTAGAGATGAATGATTAAGGATAAAACGACGCATGTTTCTGCAAAGAAAAGAAAAAAACATAATATGTATGAAAAAATGCAAGCAATGTCTATTTTACTTGTAAGATCAGTATTATAATCGTCTGGTATTAGTCAATAATTTATGTTAATTTAAATTATCATTAATTAACTTGAAACAATAAACAAAATTGCATATCTATAACCTGGGGATTTTCTACAATAAAATGTATTTGTTTATTTTACCATTTTATGGCTATTTAACAGTGTAAGGTATTGTACATGTATATTTGAATACAGGAAATTATTTTTTCTCAATGAAGCATACCTGCCAACTTTGGAAAATCCCCATGGGGGTTTTAGTGCGTGACAACAATTTCATAGGTTACAATTTTTTTTTTGCAGCATTTTTTGCACACACTGTTCTGTGCTGTAGAAAAAGTGTCATATCTGATATCATGGATATACTGATGATGAGCTTATAAGCCTTTTTCTTCTTTATATTTTCATGATTCTAGTACTTATATTATTGTGTAGTAAAGATGAACATGTAGCTAGAATACCAGGATATATTTTCTTGTGTAGGAATGAATATCAAAGTGATTGTTGACTTTTCCAATTTGAAAATATGCACAAAGAAGGAAATTTATCTGATTCCTTGTGAATAATAAAAGACAGTTACTGTAAATTGTACTTTAAATGATTTGGTATTTTAATTACTAGAATGACAACACTGTATGATCTGTTACAATAAGTGTAATGTCCATAAGCTACTATTTATTATGTTTATGGTAGTACTGCATCTTTGAATTTTGTCAATCAGCCATGCTTTTCTTCTTAAGCTGTGTAAGAACCTTCTTGCAGATGAAAATTCATCTGCCATGATCACGATTTTTACAATTCTGACAAAGGTGTTCCAAAAAAGTTAAAAATTTAGCATGTTTGCAATGCCCAATAATCACAAGAAACAACGATTTTGATTGGCTTATTAATTTGGTCATGAGAAACACAGACTTTGATTGATGATGACAATCCTATGAATTAATTATGATATTTATTATTTAGTGATTATTATAACCAAATTCAGTCATCTGTATATAATTAAATGTTTCCTTATGTTTTAAGGTGTATATAGTTGCTAAAATTATACCCTTTGGGTAGTGCTCCACAATTAATGGAGGAATATACAAGAAACTGAACTGATCACGATTGTCTACCTGGGGAAAAGTTCAAAATCGGGAACAATCATTTTTTTCATGTATAATTTCAAAAAATCGTGTTTTAGAGCTTTTTTCATGATCACATTGTGCAATCGTGACAAGGGGTCTAAATCATGTAGTTCACGCCTAAATTGTGAAAGTTGGCAGGTATGATGAAGAATGAACACCAATTTAAATACAAATTGTTTATTTGATTTTTGTTGTTGAAAAAGTGCATTTTCAATGCCTCTTCTCTGAAACTATTAAGTCAAACTATAATAAAAAATATACTGCACCTTCCTTTGAAGATTTGTATTTTCTATCAAGCCAAAATTATTTAATTGAAAAAAAAAATAGATTCTAGAAATCATTGCCCCTTCTAAATATTGAAATATCAAAAGAATTTGTATCAAAATGGAGAAATTCTCCATCTTTCATTGTCTTTGGGAAATTGAATACAAGATGAGTTAGAAAAATTGCATATCTTACAGTTGTAAACATTCCCAAAAGCAACCATTCTGAGAATTTGAGAACATGAACTGAAAGGGGTGATTTTAAAAAAGAAAAATAACTGGTTATTTTTAGTGAAATAATAATGAAAATGATATATGTTCTACATTCAATCCTAGTGTTGTTTTGCCATGGCTTTATTTGGACTTGTTTGTTTGCTTTTTGGCCTTGAATGTTTGTCCCTAATATTTTATTAACTATGTATTTACTTTCAGGTATCACAGATCAATTTATTCGTTCATAGTGTGTTAATTTACGTTTTGATTGAGTTAAGCCTTCCAATTGATGTTTTATCGTGTGTTTTCTATGTTGTGATGTTATACTATTGTTTCAGAAAAAGGGAGAAGGTTTGGTACCATTAAAACGTTTAATCCCGCTGCAAATGTTTGCACCTGTCCTAAGTCAGGAATCTGATGTACAGTAGTTGTCGTTTGTTTATGTAATTTATACGTGTTTCTCGTTTCGCTTTTTATATATACTAGACCGTTGGTTTTACCGCTTGAATGGTTTTACACTAGTACTTTTGGGGCCCTTTATAGCTTGTTGTTCGGTGTGAGCCAAGGCTCCGTGTTGAAGGCCGTACATTGACCTATAATGGTTTACTTTTATAAATTGTTATTTGGATGGAGAGTTGTCTCATTGGCACTCACACCACATCTTCCTATATCTATTTATTATTTTATTTAAACATATGATATGAGATTGTCCCTTTGTTTCTTCTCTGTTTAAACACAAATTAACATTTTGAGCAAAAATCACTTATCCAAAGTTGTGATGGTTGTCTCTAAACGTCTTACAAGAGCTTGTATAATTTTTGTCGAACCTGTGACTTTTGTCGCAGAAAGCTCGACATAGGGATAGTGATCCTACGGCGGCGGCAGCGGCGGCGTTAGCTAACTTCTTAAAAGCTTTATATTTTAGAAGGTGGAAGATCTGGATGCTTCATACTTTGTATATGGATGCCTCATGTTACGAAGTTTCCGTCAGTCACATGTCCAATGTCCTTGACCTCATTTTCATGGTTCAGTGACTACTTGAAAAAAGTTAAGATTTTTTGTAATGTTAAATTCTCTCTTATTATAAGTAATAGGATAACTATATTTGGTATGTGCGTACCTTGCAAGGTCCTCATGCCCGTCAGACAGTTTTCACTTGACCTCGACCTCATTTCATGGATCAGTGAACAAGGTTAAGTTTTGGTGGTCAAGTCCATATCTCAGATACTATAAGCAATAGGTCTAGTATATTCGGTGCATGGAAGGACTGTAAGGTGTACATGTCCAACTGGCAGGTGTCATCTGACCTTGACCTCATTTTCATGGTTCAGTGGTTATAGTTAAGTTTTTGTGTTTTGGTCTGTTTTTCTTATACTGTATGCAATAGGTCTACTATATTTGGTGTATGGAATGATTGTAAGGTGTACATGTCTAGCTGGCAGGTGTCATCTGACCTTGACCTCATTTTCATGGTTCAGTGGTCAAAGTTAAGTTTTTGAGTTTTGGTCTTTTTTTCTAATACTATATGCAATAGTTCAACTATATTTGGCGTATGGAAATATTTTATGATCTATATGTCAGTCACACAGGTTTTATTTGACCTTGACCTCATTTTCAAGGTTCATTGCTCAGTGTTAAGTTTTTGTGTTTTGGTCTGTTTTTCTTAAACTATAAGCAATAGGTCAACTATATTTGTTGTATGGAAGAATTGTTAGCTGTACATGCCTGCCTAGCATGGTTCATCTGACCTTGACCTCATTTTCATGGTTCATTGGTCAATGTTTAGTTTACTTGGTTAATGTTTAGTTTATGTGACAGTTGTAATAAAGCTTTATATTTAGGACTATCAACATAATATCAATGATTAGTGAAGAAGGCAAGACATTTCAGCGTGTGCACTCTTGTTTTAAATTAAAAATGAGATCAGAAAAAATGTCGGTCTACCCGCCATAGCTGAACAAATGGCTGAATCACAGCACCGTCGATGCTTTTATTTAAGTATTCTGGACATTTGTCATGAAAACAAAAATACATGATTCAGACGAAGTTGTTTCACTCTGTTACAAACATTCAATAATCCCAATTTTTTCAAATTCATTTACAGTGATTCGTTTTCTCCAAGGAAGATATAGTATAAACCTTATAATATAAAAATAAGAAGATGTGGTATGATAGCCAATGAGACAACTCTCCACAAGAGACCAAATGACACAGAAATTAACAACTATAGGTCACCGTACGGCCTTCAACAATGAGCAAAGCCCATACCGCATAGTCAGCTATAAAAGGCCCCGAAATGACAAATGTAAAACTATTCAATCGAGAAAACTAACTGCCTGATTTATGTACAAAATAATGAACGAAAAACAAATATACAGCAACAAACGACAACCATTGAATTACAGGCTCCTGACTTGGGACAGGCACACACAGAATATGGCGGGGTTAAACATGTTAGCAGGCACCCAACCCTCCCCCTAACCTGGGACAGTGGTGTAACAGTACAACATATGAACAAACTATAAAAATCAGATGAAAAGGGCTTAACTCATCAGATAGATACAAAGCAAAAACAAGTAACAAAAACACAGAGTGGACGTGGCACTAAGTACAGATCTGAGAGTACTCGCAGTTACTGACAGCTAGTTCAAAGCCAATAACAACTAATAAAAAAATCATGCATCTAAATAGATATAAGAAGATGTGGTATGAGTGCCAATGAGACAACTCTCCATCCAAGTCAAAATTTATAAATGTAAACCATTATAGGTCAAAGTACGGTCTTCAACACGGAGCCTAGGCTCACACAGAACAGTAAGCTATAAAGGGCCCCAAAATTACTAGTGTAAAACCATTCAAACGGGAAAACCAACGGTCTAATCTATATAAAACGAGAAACACTTATGAACCACATCAACAAACGACAACTACTGAACATCAGATTCCTGACTTAGGACAGGTGCAAACAAATGCAGCGGGTTTAAACGTTTTAATGGTACCAAACCTTCACCCTTTTTCTGAAACAATAGTGTAACATCACAACATAGAAAGACACACTATAAAAAATCAACTGAAATAGCTTAACTCAATCAAAGGACATATTAACACCATTGAACATACACTGAACAAATAAATTTGACCTATGATACAATGTAAATTCAAAATAAATAAACTAAGGAAAAATAATAAAAGTAACATGTTATATCGGTATGAAATGTTAAACAATTTAAGAAAAACAATATGCTCGAACAAAATATCAGCCATTTGCAATAACTTTAAACACAGGTAAATAAAATAATTTTGTTGTTAGGTATACGTATACAGTTACAATAGAGAAAGGAAATATTTTAACAAAATAAATAATTTTGATGTTCATAGACATGTATCTAAAGACTAAAATATCAATCAGTACACATCCAACATCCAATGGATTTAGTGTAAAGACGTTATAAAAAGTCAGAGAAAAACATGACCTTGTGCAATGCCAAGATACAGGTATCGACAGATTGTAGAGGCATGAATATGCATATGTATATAAAATGATATTTAGTTTGATTTTAATTTACTGATAACAAAATCAATATTCAGGGATTTCGTTACCACAAATTACTTAAAACCTTTACTAAATTCTTCCATAGATATAAAGATTTGGTTTTGAAGTTTGGTTGTTTGTACCTGTAGAAAGCTTATTTCAAACGGGATAGCACATCCTAATTTTTATGAAGATGTTGTTTACCGAGCACGGAAATTTAGAAACGATCCGGGTAAACTTATCGATCCTTTATATAAACTTATTCTAAAAGGTTACCAATTCAACACTGTAATTAGATCTTTGAATATTCTTTTTGTCGAGCCTTCAACTTTAGTCGAAAAAGCGAGACATAGTGATCCTACATTCCGTGGCGGCGGCGGCGTCCACAAATATTCACTCTGTGGTTAAAGTTTTGAAATTTTAATAACTTTCTTAAACTATCCTGGATTTCTACCAAACTTGGACAGAAGCTTGTTTATGATCATAAGATAGTATCCAGAAGTAAATTTTGTAAAATAAAATTCCTGTTTTTCCGTATTTTACTTGTAAATGGACTTAGTTTTTCTGCCGGAAACATTACAATCACTCTGTGGTTAAAGTTTTAAAATTTTAATAACTTTCTTAAACTATCCTGGATTTGTACCAAACTTGGACAGAAGCTTGTTTATGATCATAAGATAGTATCCAAAAGTAATTTGTTAAAAAAAATTTCATTTTTCCGTATTTTACTTTTAAATGGACTTATAAACAATACATTCACTCTGTGGTTAAAGTTTTTTTAATATCTTTCTTAAACTGTCCTGGATTTGTATCAAACTTGGACAGAAGCTTGTTTATGATCAAAAGCTAGTATCTAGAAAGAAATTTTGTTAAAATTTTGTACCTGTTTATCCATATTTTACTTATAAATGGACTTAGTTTTTCTTCCAGTTAACATTATAATATCAAATACAGTCTGCAGTTAAAGTTTTAAAACATTTATTAGATTCATAAACTATCCTGGATTTATACCAAACTTTGACAGAAGCTTCTTACAATCAAAAGATAGTATCTAAAGGAATATTTTTATTGATTTTTTCCTCATTTTGTTGAGCCTCGATTAACAGCAAAAGTAGGCGAGACACTGGGTTCCATGGAA
This sequence comes from Mytilus coruscus, assembly GCA_017311375.1. Taxonomy (NCBI): domain Eukaryota; kingdom Metazoa; phylum Mollusca; class Bivalvia; order Mytilida; family Mytilidae; genus Mytilus; species Mytilus coruscus. The sequence continues at coordinate 30,673,702 of CM029597.1, read as the reverse complement.
CCCTTACGAATTTTATTGGTATTGGTTGATTGCCGAGTTTATGAGCTTCGGTCCTTGCTTGGAAGTTGATAATCTGTAAGCTAGCACTGAAAAACCTTGCAAAATTGGCCTCTAGATTCTTTTAGTTTAAACTGTTTTAGAAACATACACATTTACAGACCCCTTAGGGTGTTTATTTAGTAATATGATTGTATAACAATTAAAATTTACAATTCATTAAACACTGCAATAAAATGAATTTTTTCAAAGTTTCAAATTGGATTATTGAAACAAAGCTTGGAAATTAACAAGGTATCCTGAAATGTGCAAAACTTGTATTCTGCCTACATTGAATTAGTGGAGAAAAAGAAGAAATTGAATTTTCAATCTTCAGGAATGACTCTCAATGGTTAATTGTATGAAATGTATATATTTAGCTATAATACTATTTAACTACAACAAGTCTTTACTATTTTGTGTAAAAATAAGCTTGAAAAATCATATTACCCAGTATTGCCTAGTATTACCCGTTTCTGGGAGTATTGCCCAGCTTTGGAAAACCCAAACCCTGGTTTTCCGCCCGGGTAATACTTTGCCAACCCTGTTTACAGTAAAATACATCTTCATTCCAAAATTCATTAAGAAATCAGGGCAAGTAACTTTTCTTCCGGGCAAGTAAAATTTACAATTTTGCCCGGGATTAAGTGGTCACAACAAATATTTCCACACCCTGGCTTAAGTCTCATTTCTTTAGTTTTATAAATAAAGTAGAAGTTTAACAGAAGATGTAATTCAAATTTGGATAAAGGTTTCTACTCATCAAAACCAACTAAAGACTTAAGAACATAGAGTTAAAGAAATGCTAAACCCTTGCTATCCTATCATGGAACATGTCAAATTTATTTGCTCCTCTTTAAAACCATCATTTGAACTGAGGGCAGAATTGAGTCCTTTTTTTTAGGGCCAAGTGATAGAAATGAAAGGATATGGAGTAAAACATGGACTGGCCCACAAGAAAACATAGAAAATTATCAATGAACAGGGCTTTTATTCCTGTTCTTCATCTGAGCTTTTCTCATCACTTCGTCTTGGCGTCCGTCGTCGTTAAAAAATCTTCTCCTCTGAAACTACTGGGCCAAATTTATCCAAACTTGGCCACAATCATCATTGGGATATTTAGTTAAGAAAATGTGTCTGATGACCCTTCCTGCCAACCAAGATGGCCAACATGGCTAAGAATAAAACATGGGTGTAAAATGCAAGTTTTGTCTATTATATTGAAAACCATTATAAATAGAGAAAATCTGACAAGGGCAAAAATGTTCAGAATGTTGAGCTCTACCAATTGGCCCAGGCTTGTAAAATTGCTTTCAGGCCTATAAAAATCATCTCTACAGGCCAACAGAATCTAACTGAAATTTTCAAAAAATTGAGCTCCAGGCCTGTAGATTCAAAAGTTTATCATGAAGACTGATATACATCAAAACTGTCAGACAACTTCTTATAGGAGTTATTGCCCTTAAATGACAAATTTTACCATTTTTTTGCCTATTATCTTGAAAACTATAATAGATAGGGAGAAACTTTAAAATGCAAAAATGATCAGCAAAACAAGTTCTACAAGTAAATCTACATGGTCGAAATCATCAGTCAACTCCTTATTAAAGTTATTGCCCTTTGATGATGATTTTTACCAATTTTTTGTGTTTTTGCCTTATCTTAAAAATTATAATAGATAGATAGAAACTTAAATAAGCAAAAATGATTAGCAAGATCTTCATTTTAGACAATTTGGAGGAAATCGTACGACGACTCCTTATTGAAGTTATTGCCTTTTAATGACGATTTTTACCATTTTTTTTGCGTTTTGTCTTATATGATAAAAATTATCAGCATTTCCAGAAGATCTACTAACGAGTCAAATGTTGCCGATATAGTTAATAGGCTGTCACTCTTTATAGGAGTGATTGCCCTTTAATGAGGATTTTTTTTACCCTCTTTTGTGTCTTGAGCTAAAACTAAAGAAGGTAATAGAAACTAAATAGACTAAATGATCAGACAGTAATACTAGATCAACAAAACAGAGATTTTCGTCATGAATTCTATTCTTGTTTACAATGTTGGAGAGTGTCACTTGTTAAATATGCACATAGACCAAGGTGAGCGACACAGGCTCTTTAGAGCCTCTAGTTTTTTCAAGTGTTCATTTAGGCAATTCCAAATTATATTAGAGCATGCATTATTTTCACTTTTGATTGTTTTTAACCCCTTGAAAATTGTATTTTTTTGCAAATTGTGGAGCAAGCAATGACATCTAAAAAGTGATGAATCTGATGTTGATTTCATTTAAATGTAGCGATAAATCAAAGTCCACAGGAAATAATGGTAATTTTTTATAGGTTTCCAAAATTTTGGATTGAGCAAATCTTAAAGAACTATAAATCTATTTGGAGTGGCCTCATTATCAATTTTATTTCCTTGTTATTTTTTTTTTATTCTTTGTCACAAACAACCATATGTTTATATGATAATAAAGTAATATGATGTTTTAATATACAATTTTTGGTCCTTTGTCTACTTGTGATATTCCTTTGTCATGCATTGTGCTCCCTAGTGCACAGAGGAGGTCCTTCTTGGTGTTTTTAGAGACCAATTGTATGTTGCCTTAAAAAAAATGGTAGGATTTTAGAAAGGTTTATTTTGGCACTGTAAATGTAGGACATTCCAGTTTTGTATCAATGATTACCTGATAAGAAATAAATAGGTTTATTAATATTGTACCAGTTTAGATGTCATTTTGACAATATAGATATGCATTTTGATGATGAAAATCTCTATTTTAATTGAAAAGTGTTTTTTAATATAAAAATAAGAAGATTTGGTATGATTGCCACTTTCCACAAGAGACCAAATGACACAGAAATTAACAACTATAGGTCACTGTACAGCCTTCAACAATGAGCAAAACCCATACCGCATAGTCAGCTTTAAAAGGCCCTGAAATGACAAATTTAAAACAATTCAAACAAGAAAACTAACAGTCTAATTTATGTACAAAATAATGAACGAAAAACAAATATGATAGACAGCAACAAACGACAACCACTGAATTACAGGCTCCTGACTTGGGACAAGCACATACAGAATGTAGCGGGGTTACACTAGTTTGAAGGCGCCAACCCACTCCCTAACCTGGGACAGTTGTGTAACAGTACAACATAAGAACAAACTATAAAAATCAGTTGAAAGGGGCTTAACTCATTAAGTTTGGATATTTTTTGCAATTGAAAACTGGCCATTTGCATATGATGAGCATTACAAAGCATTTAAGCAGTAGATATGAATAAAATATGGAATTTTATACCTTTAAAAGTGAAGTCTGAAACAAACAGAAAAAAGGAACATTAAATAAAATTGAGAATGGAAACAGGAAATGTGTCAAAGAGACAACCTGACCAAAGAGCAGAAAACAGCCCAAGGCCACCAATGGGTCTTCAACACAGCAAGAAAATCCTGCACCCAGAAGTGGGCTTCAGCTGGCCCCTAAACAATAATGTATACTAGTTCAGCAAAAATGGACGTCACACTAAACTCCGAAACATATAAATGAACCAAAATTTAAAAACATACAAGACGAACAAAGGCCAGAGGTTCCTGACTTGGGACAGGCGCAAAAATGCAGCGGGGTTAAACATGTTTTGTGAGATCTCCACCCTCCCCTATACCTCTAGCCAATGTGGAATAAACAAACACACAGCAATATGCACAGTAAAATTCAGTTTAAAAGAAGTCTGAGTCCAATGTTAAAATAGGCAACAGAAGAAACTTAAGCAAAATGACAATTATAATCAACATAAATTAACAAAGGACTATCAGTTACTGGCATGCCAGCTCCAGACCTCAATTAAACTGATTGAAAGATGATGTATTCATCATATGAAATCAAGTACAATCCCTCCCGTTAGGGGTTTAGTATCATACCCTCATAAAATATACGATATAAAAACATAACCCGTATCATGCCAACAACTGGTTTTAGAATAAATGTGTTTATTTCCAATGCAAAGACCCTATGAGTGAATCAATATTAATTCCAAAAAATGCCATCATTAATGACCTGACGACAGTATCGTAACTATATCCCTTCTGAATAAGTCTGTTTAAAGGTTTGGTTAGCTTTTGAGGTGAATGACAACATTTTTGTGCTTCGTTTAGAATATTACCATAAAAGATGGGATGTAAAATTTAGTAAATGTTTTGACAAGTTTGTGATATCGAAAACCCTGGTGTAATAAATTTTCAGTAAAAAATAAATACAGAGATTTCTTCGTTAAAATCAAATACGTTGTTACATACACCAGCGAACCGAACAAGTTGAGATATATAAACACCATAAGATAAGGTCACCATCTAAAAATGTATAATTAACAATAGAAAATGAAAAATCATCTCTTTTATCGTAAATTTTAGTATTAAGCTTTCCATTACAGATATAGATATCAAGATCCAGGAAAGGGGCAGTGTTCATTGTTAGTATTAGCTTTAAAGTCAGTTCAGCAGGATATCAGTATGTATATATTTTAGAATGATTTGAACTACTGCTTTAGTTTGTTAGACTTTGCAAGCTTTAAGACCCAAAACTCGCTTGTTTCCAGGATTGAATTTTTATTTTTTATTTAAGGTAAAATAACAAAAATACCGAACTCGAAGGAAAATTCAAAATGGAAAGTCCCTTATCAAATGGCAAAATCAAAGCTCAAACACATCAAACGAATGGAAAACAAATGTCATATTCCTGACTTGGTACAGGCATTTCCTTATGTAGAAAATGGTGGATTAAACCTGGTTTTATAGCTAGCTAAACAAGTGCCTTTTCTGTAAAAATTTAATGTTTTTCATTGAAATGGCTGCATAACTTATACTACAATAAAATTAAAAGGAAAACTGTGGTATCATTAAAGTACATAAAGTATACATCAAGTATAATAAAAGTTTTGCAAGGGATTCCACAAGAATAAATTCCCTTCTGCTCTATTATTTAAGCATTTAAAAAAATAAAATGTACAAGTAAAACTTCTTTGTACAAAATGAGTTACCTCCCTTTGCCTATAAAAGCAAAAAAAAATTTGTATAATTTGTGAGGCAGCCTTCAACAATATGTTCAAACCCAGATGCTGGTAGCTGACAGTAGGAAACCTATTGACAAAAAAATAATTCGCTCTTCCATAACACATTTTCCATGAGTAATTGATTATAGTTTCAATACATTTTTAAGCACACTGGTCCACTCCTTGTTACTGGATCTTTTAATATAAATATAATGTTTTGTTTAACTATACTAAAATAAGTTGATGTCTTTCAGGTTGAAAATCTTAAGAAGAAACCGTATTCACAAAAATAATTGACTTTTTAGTATTTTTTCTTTTAATTAATATAAGTATAAGTTGTCTCAATTATTGACATACATGTTCAGGTTCTTGATTCATCAGCATTAAATGTGAAAGTGACTTTAACAGTAGTGTTGATCTCTGCTGCAAATCTGTTGATCTTTTTTGGTACATGTATTTTTACTCTGTAAATTCTACTCTGTTAAAAGTAAGAAGATGTGGTATGATTGCCAATGAGACAACTATCTACTAAAATCCAAATGATGTAGATGTAAGCAGTTATAGGTCACTGCTTTCAACAATGAGCAAAACCCCAGTCCCCTAATGACTGCAAGCTATAAAAGGCGCAGCCATAACACAATGTAAATCAATTCAAATGAGAAAACCAATGGACTGATTTATGTACCAAACAAAAATCTGGTCTAGTTTTGGACTGATATGAAGCATTGATATGCTCTTATTTACATATACATGTACAGCATATTGAATTATAGAGTATGGTAGGCAAGGAATTTGTACACACATCAAACACTATTAACCTTTATTTTATTTAAAACTTGTATATTATACTGTATTGTATGTCTGCTGTGTTTAGAAGAACTGATAGTATTATAATTGATGTATGTAAATCATCTCTAATTTTAAAAAAAAATTTCTATTTACCAGATTAATTTTTTTTTTACAGAACTAGATGTAGTGTCTTCCTGTAAACATTGAGTATTATATTTGTCACCAGATATTTTTCTGTGTGTACTGGTTATGGAAGAAAAAGATTTCCTGTATATCTAATGAATGGCCCAGGATGTTGGTAATATTGAAACACTAGACATATTTTAGAAAGGAATTTTTGACAAAATTATAACAAAAATGTTCATGTTTATATGAAGAAATTACTCACTTGATATCTTGTTTTTAGATTGATTGATTATTGGTTGCTTAATGTCCAGTGGCAAATATGTCATGCATGTTCAGGACAATATTTTGTTTGTTATGAGACTACTAAGAAATTCTTGTATAGGAACATGAACATTTGTTTTGTCAATAGTAGGCTGTAGCTATTTTATTATCTGGACTTAGTTTATCTTTCAGACTTTGTATTTAAAAGAGAGCAGAATTATCCTTGACCAAAACATTTGAAATATAGAAATCAATAGCCATGCTAGAAATATAAATTTTTAGTGAAAGGCTTGCAAAATTCTCTAAAAATTCTCCCGTTCTCCTAAAATAAAGATATCAGATTTTAACTGTGCTCCATTTCAATTACAGAATCATTAAAATTTCATTGTACTTTCTAACCAAAATATTTTGAGTTCATTTTAAGTGTGCACTCCATTTGTTTTGAGTCACTGCGTCCCATTCTCATTCAGCAGGACTTGTTATGTTACCAATACCTGCTTATTACAACATCATTAGCCGTGAGACTTAACAATGCGGAACACTTTGATAAAGTTGTCACAACTGACTGACCAATACAAAACATGTGATTTAATCAATTACCAAAACTATCCTGTTATTTTCTCAACCTAGCTCATATACAACTCAAATGACCCGTCACTGATGGAGTTTTATTATAACCAAGTGCCGCTTTTCACTTTTTGCTGGTCTTAAATATGATATTTAAATCAATCACAGCAGCATACAGCCTTAACAAAACATTAGTTTGCATCAATAGTTTTATTTTCAATTAATTTTAGAATCTGATTAAAATCCTGATGCGAAATTATCTTCCATATTTGTACGGTCAGTGTCACCACAGTATTGTAATTTTATGATCTTCACATGGTATAGGCGGAAAAGATATAAAATCTGCTCACAGTGTCATTATACCTTTGAAATTGGATACGTTAATGTACAACAGATCATGAATAGTCATTGGCAATACAAAAGTAACCTTCTGTTTTATTTTATCAAAATCTGTTTATTTAACTTGTTTATGGGGTCACCCTATGGTCACTTTTAAATTGCAATATGCTGATTTTCTCACATTTCTTTTCCTTATGTTAACATATATATATGTTTTCCATGACTTACAATATAACACCAATTAATAGATTTTGCTTCATATATTTTTCCTGATTGTCCCTACGATTGTAATTTTATATACGGCTAAATATCGTGCATTCTTCTTAATGAATAAATTGGTTCCTTTATCTATCGGAGGTGATGTCACGTTATCGGCTGTAGGAAGATGAGAGTACCAATGTATTCAATTTATATCAAAGGAAAAATAATTATTTTATTGTAGTTTGCAGTCATGGAATGTTTTGGTTCAAAGGAATAAACCATTCATTCTTACACTTTCTCATAATTTGTGTTGATCAATTGTTTAGAAATGAAATCTTAGTGTAAGGAGATGTGGGACATAATCGACAAGACAGCAACCCAATGACACAAAAAACCAAAAGACATCAGTAAATACAGAAATTATTGGTTGCATTTATTATTGCGATTGTCGAACAATCCAAAAAAATGCAGGTTAAATTATAAGAATTTCAGGAAATGCTACATACAAATAATTCTGTCTAAATTTAAAATGTGAGGCTACATATATATTTTTGCAAAACCTATCTTGTCGCAATTTTACCAATAATAAAACCATTGCAAGAATATCTGAATTAACAGTATTTTCATCACAATTTATATCCTTTCAGTGATTATTCAATTATGTTTTTTAATGGTCAAATTGATTGTCAAAACCTACGATTTATTGGCAATGTTTTTTTTTTTAGGAAATGCATATTGTTTAAAGTAGTTCTTATCCTTATGTAAATTAATGAATAGATTTTTTCTTAATTTTTGAAAGTTCTTTTTGTTTAACAGGAGGAAAAGTAACAAAAAAGTCTTTATATTGATTTCAAGAAGAACATATACACATTCAACTTAGGAGAAATAAGAATTGCATGAGAGTAATGTCAATTTATAAAACATGGTACATTTATCACACCAGGGGAAAAATGTATAAAGAAGGAACCTCAGTTAAGATTACAGAAAGAATATCAAACTTATTTTTTCAGGTTCAACAATGACGGAAATTGAAGAACATAAAACAGTATGGATAGACCAACAGTGTTTAGAAGACCATATGTAATCAACTCAAGTGAGAGAGATGGTTCTGCTTCCCACAAAAAATACTTCCTCAGTTGTCATGTGTAAGTCACAGGTGCTTTCTAGATCTACCATATTAATTCCACACCTGTTAAATCAATTACATACATTCAACAGTAACCTGTGGTTTGTATATCTGAGATTTAAGAATCCATAAAGTGTAACATTACTAAATTACCTCCCTTTTCCAGTCATCCATGAATGGCTAATGAATGAGTCAAGTGGTGCTGATGTGTCAAACATAACATCAGTTTCATTTTTCATCGGTATAATATTTGCCCTAGTGTACAGAATGATGTAATTTTTTTCAAAAATGCTGAGTTGTTCTTACAGATGTGCAGTGTATTCAAATAAGTTTTTTAAGGGTTAATGTGGCACAAAAATAAAGAATAGTATTTGAAATATCAGCCCCAGAACTTAGACATGTTATGTTTCTTCTCAAACTTTTATAATAGTGTATAGGATTCACTGTATTTTGTATTTTAAATTTGAGATTTTACACCACATTCAAAAATACTATAAAAAGTACATTTTGTACTTATCTGATTACAGTTTAATGCTTGCTATTGTTTTATTTGATTAGAGTATAATGCTTGCTATTGTTTTTTCACCACCCATCCCCATGGTAAGATTGAATAAGTTTCTATTGTCAATGCACTAGTACATTTGTGTGGAATATATAGTTAATTATCACTATTTTGTTTAAATTTTGCTCTGATCTGGTTCTGGACAGGATAATTTTTTCATCTCAAGCGACTGAGGCTTAACTATGATTTTTCTCAGTCCAGTGAAGTGAGAACACAATGACATCATAATCCAATGTCATTGACGTTGCCTTGGAAAATAGCGATAAACAGATTATCAGATGGCATTATCCTGGCTTAGTATATTTCTTGGATTTTGATTGGCTGATGCACGTAAAAAAACCCATATACTCGGTTGTTGCTACCCATTACCCCAGGGAACTTCACACGCTTTTTCCTTAGTTCCATGGTTGTTCCCATTAAAAAATTGAATTCTGTAGATTATCCGGAGTGTCTATAATTAAATAGGTAATCCACTAACGATTTTATCTTTTTGGCATTCATTTTAGTAAATGCATTACTTGGCTACCACATCGTCAATGAAAGGGACTACTGACCTAGTTATGCAAGTGACTCACGTTGACGTCCAGCCGTCTATGACATAACGCTCGTGACATTTTGTGCCAAATTTGATTAATTCTAGTTTCTCTGTCTCTTGATTAAAAACGTCATATATTTGAATACCTGTAGGGTTCTACCATAGGTCCTACACTCCGTAAAAAATATGTTAAATTTCCAAATTTCAATAAAACCATTTTGAATAATAAAAATATGTTGCTTTCACATTACACTTTGTGTCCAAACTTCTTCCAAAATCGCCCGATTCGGACTAAAACCAGGATAAATTTGTTATCTACGTTCATATCCGTAGATATTGGTAATTTAACACACTTCAGTACCCTGTATACCCTTTGGCTTTGCCTCTGAGTATACTTGGGTAACTTATAATATCTCAAAATAAAAATAAAACTGAGAAAATTCAAAATATCTTTGAATTGTTCACTATATGTCTAAAATTCAATTGGATTTTTGTAAAGCATTTTACTATTAATTTGTCAAATGTTTACTGCCATCCTTGCACATTATGGTGTTTTAATATTGATATCTACAGAAGATGTAAATTTTAATGAGAAATTTCCTTTCATGTACATAGACAATATGACTGATAAGTCACATCTTCAGTAACTGTAAGACATGAAAGAGTCAAACAATAATGAACAAAAAGAGATGTGGAGTATACATCAATGAGATGTCATCCTGATGGTACAAATAACCTTGACATCCCAATGGTACAAATAACCTTGACATTCCAATGGTACAAATAACCTTGACATCCCAATGGTACAAATAACCTTGACATTCCAATGGTACAAATAACCTTGACATCCCAATGGTACAAATAACCTTGACATCCCAATGGTACAAATAACCTTGACATCCCAATGGTACAAATAACCTTGACATCTAGAGGTCAACATACAGTTTTCAACAATAAAATATGTAACATACAATCTGTTAAGCTCCAAATTGTTTAAAGTCTAATAAAAAATGTGTATATATAAACAGAAGCTATCAAAGATATTTTCATTTTTAACACCAAATTTTCCAAACAACGAAAATATTCATATATAACACAAGACAAGCACCTTCTAGGTTACTAATAGAAACATGAATATGTGGCGTAGTTAAACTAGTTTTTAGAGATCATAACCCTTCCTTTAATATCAATAATTGAACTTACTAAGGTTACATTAAAAAAAATACACACAAAAATCAGTATAAGAAAGCACTAAACGTTTGACTGAAATAACTCCATAAAAATTTGTTTTCAAAAAATGAAAAAAGAAGTTTGATGTCTATCAAAACCAAATGTATTATTGTATACTGCTGTCTTTCTGTTCATCCATTGCTAATGTGTCATGATACATTAGAAGACATGCATAAGCAAATCATACAAAAATCACATAATGTTAGTTTTCTTTTAAAAGATTAGCTTAACTTTTCAATATTGATTTTCAAATCAGTCATCCAAGGTTATAAGGCTTTTTATCATTGAATAATATACATTTTCCCATATGTCTCACAATAATTGGAGAATGCTTTTTACCTTTGTTTTTGGGTCGAAAATAAGCAATAGGCTTCTACAGACCCCTCATCTTGAAAATGTCCAAATGAGAATTTCTCCTCATGTAATAATATTAGTATATTATATATAGGTTTCCATAATTAACACAAACTTATAAACTTTAATTTATACAGGTTCCAGTTCTCATCATTATAAGCAGACTTAAAATCAGTCAATGACTTTTCTGTCACTGTTAAATCTGACAGGTTATTTCACTGATCCACTACTCTAATTGAAAATGTGTCGTCCTACATTGTTTCTTAAAAAGTTATGAAGAGTGACCTTTAGTTATATTAGATGGTGCTGAAGTAAAAATGCTCTTATGAATCCTAAATAAATTTCTACTTAATGTAATGTTTTGTAAAGACAAGTTCTGGTAACGAATTTTGAGAAAGTTATTTCTGGGTAATAGGAATTGAATCTTCAAATATTAGACAATTCAAAATCTAAACAATTCATGAATGTCTATGCTGAAGACTGTTTAGAGAATTTATACCTTTTTTCTGGGTAAATAGCAGAATTGACTTATCTTAATGAAGGGCCAAGTGAGCTTTTCTCATCACTTAGCGTCCGTCGTCGTCGTCCGGCGTTGTCTGTTAACTTTTACAAAAATCTTCTCCTCTGAAACTACTGGGTCAAATGTAACCAAACTTGGCCACAATCATCATTTGGGTATCTAGTTTTAAAAATGTGTCCGGTGACCTGGCCAACCAACCAAGATGGCCGCCATGGCTAAAAATAGAACATAGGGGTAAAAGGTAGATTTTGGCTTATATCTCTGAAACCAAAGCATTTAGAGCAAATCTGACTGGGGTAAAATTGTTTATCAGGTCAAGATCTATCTGCCCTGAAATTTTCAGATGAATCAGAGAACCTGTTGTTGGGTTGCTGCCACTAAATTGGTAATTTTAAGAAAATTTTGAAGCTTTTGATTATTATCTTGAATATTATTATAGATAGAGATAAACTGTAAACAGCAATAATGTTCAGCAAAGTAAGATCTACAAATAAGATATCTTGACCAAAATACTGTAAATTCAGAAAAAGTGTGTTCATTTTTAGCTCACCTGGCCCAAAGGGCCAAGTGAGCTTTTCTCATCACTTGTCGTCCGTCGTCGTTAGCTTTTTACAAAAATCTTCTTCTCTGAAACCACTGGGCCATATTTAACCAAACTTGGCCACAATCATCATTAGGGTATCTAGTTTAAAGAATGTGTCCGATGACCCCACCAACCAACCAAGATGGCCACCATGGCTAAAAATAGAACATAGGGATAAAATGTAGATTTTGGCTTATATCTCTGAAACCAAAGCATTTAGAGTAAATCTGACAAGGGTAAAACTGATTATCAGCTCAAGATCTATCTGCCCTGAAATTTTCAGACAAATCTGACAACCCGTTGTTGGGTTGCTGCCCCTGAATTGGTAATTTTAAGGAAATTTTGCAGTTTTTGGTTATTATCTTGAATATTATTATAGATAGAGATAAACTGTAACCAGCAATAATGTTCAGCAAAGTAAGATCTACAAATAAGTCATCATGACCAAAATTGTCAGTCGACCCCTGTAGGAGTTATTGCCCTTTATAGTCCATTTTTAACCATTTTTCGTAAATTTTTGTAATCTTTTACAAAAATCTTCTCCTCTGAAACTACTAAGACAAATTTAACCAAACTTGTCCACAATCATCATTTGGGTATTTAGTTTAAAAAATATGTCCGATGACCCCGCCCACAAACCAAGATGGCCGACATGGCTAAAAAAATAGTACATAGGGTAAAATACAGTTTTTGGCTCATATCTCTGAAACCGAAGCATTTAGAGCAAATCTGACGGGATAAAATTGTTCATTAGGTCAAGATCTATCTGCCCTGAAATTTTCAGACCAATCAGGCAACACGTTGTTGGGTTGCTGACCAATCAGGCAACACTGAATTGGTAATTTTAAGAAAATTTTGCAGCTTTTGGTTATTATCTTGAATATTATTATAGATAGAGATAAACTGTAAACAGCAATAATGTACAGCAAAGTAAGATCTACAAATAAGGCAACTTGACCAAAATTGTCAATTGACCCCTTAAGGAGTTATTGCCCTTTATAGTCAATTTTTTACAATTTTCATAAATTTTGTAAATTTTTGTAAATTTTTGTAAATTTTTACAAAATATTTTCCACTGTAACTACTGGGCCAAGTTCATTATAGATAGAGATAATTGTAAGCAGCAAGAATGTTCAGTCAAGTAAGATCTACAAACACATCACCATCACCAAAACACAATTTTGTCATGAATCCATCCGTGTCCTTTGTTTAATATGCATATAGACCAAGGTGAGCGACACAGGGTCTTTAGAACCACTAGTTAATCTGTTGTCTACAGTTTGAAAATAGATACTGTAACATATGTTATTGATATTCTCTACTTCAGTGCCAATGTTATCTTTTTCAGTAAAAAACGTATTAATATGGAAAAATGCACCACACACATTGAACCTGTCTTACCTCTAGTACAATCACAGTTATTTAAATTGGAATTCACTTCTAACATCTGCTAAAAAATTATACCCATTGCTCCACTATATGAAAAGACAAGGGACAAGAAAGATGCAAAAAGAAAACCTGGTAGCTATTCCTTTGGCGCCCAAATCAAATGCAGAGAAGTTACAGTGGCATGAAAAATAAACATATTTTACAAACAAACCAAAATCAGGTTGAAAATCTGTGGTACTCCATAATAACCCCTTTCTAAACATGAACTTCTATACAGTATTTGATCACATTGCCATAGTCAAAGATTCCTGAAAGGCCTCATTGGCAGAATGGTCTATTTAGGTCATCTTCAGGGATCCCTAGCCTGTCAACTCTGAGGTTGTCACCATTTTCTGGACCTGTCCCCCGCGAGTTGTATGACTTTAATATCTAAAAAATTCCACAATTCCAACCTGTAGGCAAGGATTTTAGAGATAGGTTTATGTATTGTAGAGCAAAAAAAAAAGGTTTTACTTTTCAGGATGAGTGCATCAATATTGACAATTTAAGCAAATCGTAATGTAGGTTATCTAGTAAAAAATTCTAGCTCTAATTTTAACAGAAAAAAAAGGCTTCACTTATTGGTTTATAGTGCATCTTTTGTTTGATTTCTTCTGATTCCTTCACAACGTGTTTCACCCCAGGCACCAAGCAACACGAAAGTTTATTTAATAGAACACAAAACAGCAGCGTGTTCAATTCATAACAATGCCAGTCCTGTCTACAAAATATAATAACTAGCAAATTACACATTCAGACTTGTTCTGTTTTATATTACGATTTTTATCTTGATATTTGAATTTTTCTGCATTAATATGATAGAAACATTACCTTTCTGCCAAAACAGAATGGTATTGTCACATTAAAGTACATTAGAGATCATTAGAAAATAGGATATTTTTATCAATAGATGAAACAAGATGTTGTTTTTGAAATAATGCAAGTTTTGGGAAAATACTTTTTATTTTATAGATTTTTGACCTGATAATAAACTATGTAAAAGGGAGGCCGGTATATCTTAGTTTCATGTTAACTTTGATGAATATTAATTTAATTTTCATGCATATTAAATGTTTCCTTTTGTTAAGTGAAATTTGATTTCACGATTATGAAATAGTAATTGTTTATGAGTAGATATCGGAACAAAAACTAAAAACAAGTGTTTTTATTGTGCAATAGGGAGGTATATCCAATTTTCATGTTCGTTTTGATGAATACTAATTTTCATACATATTTAATGTTGCCTTTTGTATAGTGAAATTTTTTTTATATAAGGATTATGAAATAGTAACTGTTTATGAAAGTTTCAAGTTGATTTACAAAAGTAAAATTCTAAATATCACAAAGCTATAAAAGAGGAAACAAAAACTAATAACAAGTGGGTTTTTTGTGTAAAATGGAGCTATATCAAATTTTCATGTTTACTTTAATAAATATTAATTTTAATTTTCATACATATTAAATGCTACTGTACCCTTTTGTGACATAAATATAAGGGGTATGAAATTGTAATTGTTTATGAAAGTTTTATTTACAAAATTAAAATTTATTCCAGATATCAAAGCTCAAAAATAGGAAACACAATAAAAACAGGTGTGGTTTTGATCAAAGGGTAGAAAAATTATCCCCTTAAACTTAAAAATCGTAGCGACTTTTGATCCTACAACACTTTGGGTGGTTTAAGCATGCATAGCTTACTTCAAGTGCTAATTTTTTTGTGTAGATGTTAAGCTGTGTTTTTTTTTGGTATTTTATTTATGTGACTGAGGGTAATGAAAAAATCACTATCTTAAATGACAATGTGATGTTGAATTTATAAGAAGTTTCTGTGGATTATTTACTTTTGCATAATGATATTCTAACGTTTCTTTAATGATAATTACGAATAAAAAGAGATCTGTCGACATTGAATAGTTATCAACTTTGGATGATTAGAAATGAAGCTGCACGTTTAAATGAGTATGGTGCATCTAAATTGGAACTATACAAGTTAATTTAGATGTAACAGTTTGGTCAAACACATCTAATCTTTTAATGAATGAAAGGACATGTGGGGTTATCCTAAATGTAACAGCATTCCATTCATAAATAGTATCAAAAGACATCTAGAAAACAACATACAGACTTCCACAGGTGTCTATATAAAATGTAAAGCTATAAATCATCCTCAGTCTATATTTATAGCGTTAAACAAAAACAAACAAATAGCATACAAATATTTCCATATAAATCTCGTGTTTTTTCTTGGAGGTGCCGATTTATGAAATTTTCAGATTTATTTTTTGCAAATATTTGTAAATCTTATGTGCCAAAATGTTATTCAACTCACCCTGTTTTTCATATTAAGGGCAGAATTCCTGGTATTTTTTTAAAATATATATATATATATACCATGTGATTACAGTGTTAGTGAAGATATGGTTTTATCATATATTAATATATTAATTCAACATAGAATTAGAAGATGAAACATATTGATATAATTTAATTCAACATAGAATTAGAAAATGAAACATCTTTTGCTTCTTGCCAAAAATGTTATGTTTTTTTTTAAGTACAGATTTTTATATGTTAAACCATTCCTGTCTTGTATTTTGCCATCTTACTGTTTATTGAATTGTTACCACTTAATTTTAATGAAAATGAACAGTTCTAAGTATTTTTGATTTGCACTCAAGTAATGGTAGATGATGTCCAACAAGTATTACAAAGCTCAACAAAAGACGAGATTGGACCTACAAATAAATTATCATTTTAACGATAAATAACATTTTCTTCAGCTTTCTTTTATAACTAATACAAAGATAAAAATGAAATTGTAGTCTAAAGAAGATCTATCTCTCTCAACACTAAGTTATTATTACCCCACATAAGATATATGGTCAAAATGACAATTCATATTTTACAGATGTATTTAAAGGAATGAATTTCACATATTGTTGTATTCATTTGAATCGCGATGACTTTTTGATAAATGATGACGCCAGTGATGGCTATAATTATACCCACCAATTAAGACAAGATCATGAAGATGTAAAAGTTTCAGTTATCAACAAAAGATTTAATTATCGAGAGTTAATTGTCAGATAACATTACTCTTTTCTATCTCCGCAGGTAGGATTTCATGCCTCAAGGGAAGGGTGCCGTGAAGATGCCAAAAATTATTTCGGGAATGGATATCCTGAAGAGACTATTGTCGGCATGATAAAGAATAATATAATTACAGTGTTAATGTAAAAGGTAAAGTTAATGTTATGTTATTAGTCGTAATTTTCCGGGCTGTAAACCCCAATCCATAAATGAAGTTGACTCCGATTTCACTTAAATAAAACCCAAGTGTTTACTTTATAAATTGTTTAAAATCTGTTTGATATTCAAACTTCTTAAATATCAGTTAGCAGTCCAGTTTTTTTTTCAAGACATTGAAACTGAAACTTAATTTGTTTATGAGGACTTCCCGAACAGGATTTAATCGTTCTGAAGATAAATGTAAAATTAAATTTAAACAATATCAGCTTCTACTTAAAGGAGACAGTTACCGCTTAATGATTTTAGAATTTTTGTTTGAAAATATTGATTTTGTCTTTAACGATTTATGTACTGTTTACAGTCTTAAGACCACCAGTGAGACAAGATGACAGGACCGTATTGACAATACTGGACTAATGTTTGATTCTGTAGCTTCTGTTTCATTTGACGATTTAATCTGCAAATAAATCATTCATGTTCTGTAAACCTTTTTAACTTTAAGGATATAGACAGCAGATAAAAGTGTTGATTTTTTATAAGAGTTTTCACAAAATCATAACTGATATTGATATAATACTTCCCTTTTAAGTGAGGATAAGTTAAAAAGCATTTGTTCAGGCCTTTTGCAAACAAGGATACCTTTTATTTCAAAAGATTATTTATCTATTTTATGCAACTTTTTAAACAAGTTTATATGTTGCACAATATTTTTCCCTTTTTTTTTTGTTTGCACGAATGTTGTTGCTCATGAATATTTCATGGAAATTGTACTTTTTTGTGTTGCATTTCCAGTTCTTAAGATGACTTTTGTATATGTTTGCATTATCCTGACTAACATGTCTATTAAGCAGTTCTTTTCATTCTTATACTGTTGACAGAGTTATGGTACTTGGACTTTAATTCCATAAAGATGTACTTATCTGGACCTTTTGTTGAGCCTGCAGATGTTGCCCTGAATTTTGGTCTTAAGTTGTGTATTGATAAATTGAAAATCTAGTTGATGTGTGATGTATTGCTTGGTATATTCTACTTTGTACAAAAGTAAAGCTTTTCTGGTTGTGATTGTGGGTTTGGGCTATGAAATAAACCAATAGTACAAATATTTCTACTTTTTATGTAAAAAATATTTTACAATTTATAGATGGTGAAATCTGAACTGATTAAATTATCCATGTCAAATTTGCCTGTCCTGTCAGACAGAAGATCAGATTTTTCTCATCAATTTATGATTTCATTCAGTACTGCTATAAGTGGAGGGCTTTGATTATTAAGCTATCTCAATTTTTAGAAATTTAATAAAATTTTCTGGCTGGTTTTTAAAACTATTTCGAATTGGTCACAAAGATGAGAGTATTATGGCAGAAATGTACTAAAACCGTAAATAAATAAACAAAACAATAAAATTAGAAAGTGTGTCAACATTGTTACTTTCTGGCTTTAGTTACTTTGAAATTTTCTGAAGCTTTGGTATTTTGATACGAAAATTATGTAGTGATCAAATATCTCATTTCCTTTGTTCTATCATATTATCACTCATCATAAGTAATTTATCACGATTTCATTTGTAATTTAAAAATGATTTCAACTAAATAAAGCGTTTAGGATAACTAAAGTTAATAATATGATTTCATTTTGACGACAAATGTTTATGAGGATTAAGTTAGATAAACTTATTTGTTGAATTAAGAATTTATTTAATGAAATTTGTATTGTACAGTTATAGGAATAATTCATTTCCATCACTTTTCCACACATCAATGGTATTTTATATTTGAAATTCTGAAGTAGCAGATTTGAGTCGGTCTTCATTATTAAACACTAAAAATGTCTGATACTTTGAAAGATTGGTGTTTGATATCTTGAAGTAAATTTTCAATAAAAGCGTGTACCAATAAGAGGACCAAATGTCAGCTTTACGAAACAAAAGGACGAACCCTAATCAATATTTAATTTGTAACCGCAACTGTAAATTTTTTGTAAGAGGTATAGAAAGATGGATATTAAAATGCCATCAATAAAGATCGAGCTGTCAAGGTGGATTATCTCCTCCTGTCCAACAAGTGAGGATTGCCATCAGTTGAGATGGCTAATGATCCAGCCATTGTTGGTATTCTGCATCATTGAAGCGATTTGTACGCATTTTCTGTCACAAGGTGAATTTAAGCTTCTAAAATTATTTGTTCATGTCAGGTTCTAAAGTGTCTTTGGTGTTTGGTTAGGGCTTAAGCCAAGTCTAATTGACACTAGACCCTTTTTTGTAGTCAAGGGTGAAAAGTTTGTAAAATTTAATATTTTGAAGATTTAGTGCATTGTAAAATTTAATAAGTGTCATGTTGGACAGTCTTATTAACAAGTTTGTCAACAATTATTTGAATAAAAAACTAATTTTGGACATTCATGCTGTTATAAACAAACTAAACTGTTCTTTGAAGTTTAGAATTTTATTGTATAATTAGGTCAAAATGACCATTCTGTGAAGAAAATATAAAATCAGAACACTAATATCTTTTATAGAGGTGGCATTTGCTTTAATATGATATTAAATAGATTGATTGCATAAGAATAAAAAAATAATTAGGGCCCCGCCGAATGGCGGACGCCCTAAAGTGATCAGTCTGTCCGTCCGTCCATAACAAATTGTGTCCGCTCTATATCTAGAGAACCATTATGATTTCAAAGTTTATACTTGACATGTATATTAACCAACACCAGAGGGTGTGTCATAATGTATGTACAACTTCCTAGGTCAAAGGTCAAGGTCAAAAACTTTGGTTTTTGTTGACAACCCCATGTCCTATGGTAAAGATCGTGTCTGCTCTATATCTTGAGAACCTTTATGATTTCAAAGTTTATACTTGATATGTATATCAACCAACACCAGAGGGTGTGTCATAATGTCTGTACAACTTCCTAGGTCAAAGGTCAAGGTAAAAAACTTTGATTTCAGTTGACTACCCCATGTCCAATTATAAAGATAAAAAATTTTACCACACATTATTCACAGCGGGGCCCACAGAGATGGCTCCTATCTCAATGATATCTAGTTTGTACAATGAAGGATGTCATATTTATGAAATATCATTGTTTTTAAATGTAATAAAAAGATTACAAATTTACTGTTGAGTATAAAAAAAGTTTCTAGCATCAGGACCACTTTTGTCAGAATATAAAGTCATAAACATAAGCTGGTCATCCCAGTTTAGAATCTAATACAAAGAGCTAGTGCCACATTCGGTCTTTTGCAATTCATCTTCTTTAATGTTATGTTCTCTCCTTTCCTGAAATTTCTGATGCTTGATTATACCAGTACATGAATGGTTCTTTGTCAGTATTCTGCATTTCATTCTCAATGCTACATCTGAGTTGAAGTTCTGAATTCTGATTGGTCATGTTTCATTTTTTTGTCATCTGCAGCTATAAATCCTTCATATTTTCAAACAGAAGACCGGTCATATTTTCCAACTGATCAGGACACAAAGAAGACTGTGATGCTAGATAGTTTCCTAATTAAGTAACATTGGAACAGACTGTTTTTTATTTCCTTCAAAACTAATGTGCAAACTTGGCATAAATAATATATAATATATTGAAGGAAGGTCCATTTCCTTTAAATTGTCTTTTTCCAAATTTATACTCTAATATGATTACTATTAAAATAATACAAAAAACAAATCTTTATCATTTTAAAGCAATAATGATTGAAATACCCTCTGCAAAGAAGTCTTGTTTTTTTGCCAGTAAAATGGCATACATGGCAGATATTATACAGCATAGGTCCCCCTTGATAAGGATATTGCCAATGATACAACTGACCAAAGGACACAAATTGAACTTGTTGAAAGTCTCATTTTCATTATAAACAAATCTGTAAATCTGAACCAAACTTGACAGGAAAATTGAAAGGCAGAAATTAAACCTGGCAGGAATTATGTTAGGGTAAACCTTTATTTTCATTTTAAGATTATTCATCCTTGCCAAAACATAGCACTTCAATGCAATTTTTTATATGAAATGAATGATGTGGCCTTACTTTTATTAACTTATTCATAAAATTTTTGCAGATGGTCAAATTTAGTCAATTTTGAGCAGCAACCTCCAAGATAACTATTATGCCCTTAAGCCTTCATACCTCTTTGAATGTTTATGCAAATATTCCAGATATGCACCACTTGTGTATACATTTGGAGAGTTATGCAAAATCCCTCATGGTGAAGATTAGTCAATTTTCAGCAGCATTCTCAATGTAGGCCAGCCATTTTGTGCAATAAACTCCCAACACTTTTCTGAAAACAATACAATGACCATTTTGAAAATTGAAAATTCATCCAAATTTCAGTTTCCACCATGGCCATACAGGAAACCACTAACTAAAATAGCAGCAAAAATTTAAGATTTTAAATTAAGATGGTTTAAGGTATTTTCTTCTGTATACTGACTGTTTTAGCTTTAAGATTCAAGACTTAAAAGTCACAATGATTTTAATCCAAGTTTGAACATGATAATATATTGAAAATCAATTTGATGTTTTCTGTTAAGATTGAAATGAAAACAAATTAGATAAGTGATAAGGTAGATTGTTTATATTGCTAAAGGTTAATTGTATATAAGTAGTTTAAACCACCATAGATAAAATATAGGTCTTTTCAACATTAGTGTCAATTTCAGCTCCTTCAGGTGTGAATTTCAACACTTTAGAGCAAATAAATTTCACTTTTAGAAGATAATAAATGAAAAAGCTTACAAGTGTGTTTCCTCTATTATTCAAGTTTAAGCAAAATTAAGGGAAATTATATAGCATTTAAGATTGAAATAGATTAAATATGGGTCTTTAATACAAGTGTCAGTTTCTTTGTAGCGAGGTATACATGTCTTAAATTGTAAATTACCGAACCTGACAAGAGGATGTTTTTTGGTCTCTGATTACATATTATTATCTCCTTGTATTAAACATTTGACAGGACTGGTGCCATCCAGAAAACCTGTACATTTGTCAGTCTTGTTTCACACGTGGATAATTGTGATGGATATGAATGTCAGAATCACTACTTTTAAACTTCATGGGATAACTACATTTTTGTCGAGCCTGCGACTTTTGTCGCAGAAGCGAGGCATAGCAATCCTACATTCTGTCGTGTTCGGCGGCGGCAGCATCCACAAATATTCACTCTGTGGTTAAAGTTTTTCAAATTTTAATAACTTTCTTAAACTATCCTAAATTTGTACCAAACTTGGACAGAAGCTTGTTTATAATCATAAGATAGTATCCAGAAGAAAATTTTGTAAAAAAAATCCTGTTTATCCGTATTTTACTCATATATGGACTTAGTTTTTCTGCCAGTTAACATAACATTCACTCTGTGGTTAAAGTTTTTCAAATTTTAATAACTTTCTTAAACTATCCTGGATTTGTACCACACTTGGACAGAAGCTTGTTTATGATCAAAAGCTAGTATCTAGAAGGAAATTTTGTAAAACTTTATTCCCTGTTTTTCCGTATATTACTTATAAATGGACTTAGTTTTATTCCAGTTAACATTACGTACAGTCTGCAGTTAAAAGTTTTTAAAACATTTATTAGATTCATAAACCTTCTTGGATTTTTACCAAACTTGAACAGAACCTCTTACAATCAAAAGATAGTATCTAGTGGAAAATTTTTAATAATTTTTTCCCCATTTTTGTTGAGCCTGCGACTAACAGCAAAGTAGGCGAGACACTGGGTTCCGCGGAACCCTTGCGAATTTTTTATAAAATTGTTGTCTATTTAATACCACTTAAACTATTATAGTGACACTATTAGAGAATATCTCTCCAGTTTGATACAACCCTTTATGTCAACTGCTAATTTATTATACATCCAAATTTTTTTACAATTTCTACCTTTGATATTGCCGTAGTGGAATTCAAAAGAGTAAAAATTGAAAATTAAGTTTCATTTTGTATTTGACAGGTTAAGTAATCAAATGAATAGATTTTACCCACAATCCTAAATTGGTTTTTGTCGTAGTAATATGTAATTAGTAGCTTAGTCACTTGGTTAAGTGAAAAAGTTGCAGATATTTTTGTAACAAGTCATACCTATTGATCCTATCCCCGCCCATTCAATGTACTGAGCTAATTGTCCAGGTGATGTAGAAAGAGAAAAATCTTAATCTTTATTGAAAGTGGTATTTTCAAATCGAAGCTTTGTTTGATAGCTGCCAAAAAATACCACAAAAATAACTGATTAAGGTACTATCGAAGAGCTTAAATTTTATTTTAAATCATGGGAAGGGAATACATAAAAGATTATTGTCTCTATCAATAAATAAGATTATCATTTCAAAATATGTAGATGTAAGATATCATTACATCAATGTGTAAAACATTAAAACTCTTTCAAAATACTGTAAATTCAGAAAAAAGTGTGTTCATTTTTGTCATGAAGTGGAGAAAGTGAGACTCAGAGGCATGCTGTTCACAGCTGTGGCAGCAGCCGGAACAATGTATTTGTGATTAGGTCACTCTGCATCTACTTATTTTTATATGTTGTATAAATACCTTATACTGATATATTTTTTAGACAATTACTATTATTTTATTTCTAAAAATTTGTTTTGTTTGAGATGATTAAGAAAGGTACTCAAGGGGCACATTGTTCAACAAAGAAATATCATGATACTTTGATGGTCTTTCATTGAATATGTGATTTTGGGCATGATAATAGAATTAAATTTGGCTGCCTTCTTTAACTTTAGTTTTAAATGGATGAGCATTCATGTAATATATATAGTTTCTTATATATATGACTTCTCCCTATTAGGACTGATATGATGATATCACTTAATGATGTAAACTTCAATTTGTTAACGTTTTGATCATCTTTTTTTTTTTTTTTTTTGTTTGTTATTCATATATTACTTGTATTTTTTTTTTTTTTTGACTTGTTTTTTTGAAAAGTGTAAATGAGATTGCCATGGTAAAACTAGATCCTTCTAACACTTAATATTATGGGTTTATAAGCTGGAATATTTTTATACCCCCAACTCTAGGATAACCTGTCTGTCAGTCATTTTTATTTTCTGATGCTAACTCTAATACCTTATACTTGATTGCTACCCTGCGTGGCAATATGGTCACATTTTTTGATTTTTGCTAAATTACGGGCTTTGGACTTGAAAATTTCGTGAAAATAACATTTATAAGGACTTTTTTCTAAACTCCTTCACATATTGAGCTGATTTTTAGTATGCGAGTCTTCTATGATGAGTTACAGAATGAGTTTACGTTGGTTCCACCCAGCTGATTTTTGCCAAAATAACAGGCTTTGGCTTTGAAAATTTCATGAATAGACTTTTTTCTAAACACCTTCACATATTGAGCTGAATTTTAGTCAACTATGATGAGTTACAGATCCAGTTTACGTTTGGTTCGGCTCTGCTGATTTTTGCCAAAGTTAAGGGCTTTGGACTTTGAAAATTCCCATTCCTAAAAATGAATTCAAGCTTTTTTTTGCGAGCAGGGCCATTCATGTCTAGTTGTCTCGCCTGCAACAAGTCACAGTATGCGAGACAGGTATTAGTATCCGGCGGCGGCGGCGTAAACTATTTGTATAAAGCTTTATATTTCAGATGGTGAAAGACCTGGGTGCTTCATATCTTGTATGCAGATACCTTATGTTACGTTTCCATTGTCCTTGACCTCATTTTCATGGTTCAGCCATTGCTTGAAAAAAAAAATTCAGTTTTTTTGTCATGTGAATTTCTCACTTATTATGAGTAATAGGATAACTATATTTGGTATATAGGTTCCTTGCAACGTCTACATGTCTGTCAGACAGGGTTCACCTGACCTCGACCTCATTTCATGGATCAGTGATTAAGGTTAAAGTTATTTGATTAGGTCTGTTTCTCAAATACTGTAAGCAGTAGGTCAACTATATGTGGTGTATGGAGTGATTGTAATGAGTACATGGCAGTCTAGCAGGTTTCATCTGACCTTGACCTCATTTTCATGATTGATTGGTCAATGTAAAGTTTTTGTGTTTTCATCTGTTTTTCAAGTACTATAAGCAATAGGTCAACTATATTTGGTGTATGGAATGATTGTAAGGTGTACATGTCTGTCTGACAGGTATCAGCTGACTTTGACCTCATTTTCATGGTTGATTGTTCAATGTTAAGTTTTTGTGTTTTCGTCTGTTTTTCAAGTACTATAAGCAATAGGTCAACTATATTTGGAGTATGGAATGATTGTAAGGTGTACATGTCTGTCTGACAGGTATCATCTGACCTTGACCTCATTTTCATGGTTGATTGGTCAATGTTAAGTTTTTGTGTTTTGGTCTGTTTTTCAAATACTAATAGTAATAGGTCAGCTATATTTGGTGTTTAAAAAAATTGTAAGATGTATATGTCTGTCTGACAGGATTTATCTGACCTTGACCTCATTCTCATAGATCTTTAAAAATGTTAAGTTTATGTGATACTTTTAGTAAAACCTTTATCTTTAAGACTTTCAACATAAAATCAATGGTCATGCAGTAAAAAAGCGAGACATTTCAGCGTGTGCACTCTTGTTTTAAGATATATGTTTCCCATTTTGACAGATATTGTAGAAAAGTTCATACTACAAAATATGGTCATTTTTGGGCCTTTTATAGCTTGCTATGAAGTGTGTGTTTTGCTCATTGTTAAAGGCCGTACTGCGACCTATTGTTGCTAACCTTCTACATCATTTTGTCTCTGGTTGAGAGTTGTCTCAATGGCAATTATACCACATCTTCTTATTTTGTCAATGACAACAGGAATGTTTTTGGTTGTTTATTATTTGACTTTTCAGGGTTAGTTCTGTTTCACGAAAACTTTGAGTAATGCACAATATTTGTGTATAGATGCATTGTAAGGAGTATGTGTTGGACTGACATTTATGTTGGCTTTGACAGCATAATTCACTGTCCAGTAGTAAGGTACAAATTCAACAATTATACAAAAACTTCCCAACAGTCTGACACTGCTAGATTAAATAGATTGTGTGCAAGTTGTAAGTTCTAAATTTGAATTTTGAAAGGAAAGAATATAGTCATTAAAATTGAAGCAGCAGCAGTTTTCATTTAAGATATTTACCAAATAGTACCAGAAAGTTTCCTTCTTGTTAAAGAGCTTTAGCTTTTATAAATTTTTCAAATAGGATATAGAAGGATTCTGAAATTTAGTTTATAATGAAATTTGTTAGTTTTTGGGATTTATTCTCTCTTGACCTTTAAAATTGCTGAGTATTTCAATATTGTATACATATAACTCTTGTAAAGACTCACTGATCATTTAGTGTTTGATTAGTTGGTCCAGATCACTTGAATATTAGATAGTTTTGACTCTGATTAAAATTTGTGGTTTTTAGCTTTTATAATTGAGGTGTTGTTCATTTCTATAGCATGGACTTGTGCTTGACCAACTGCATCCTTTGTGCATTTTTCCTTGAAAGTGTGACTCAAAGCTTCATATCAATGACTTTAAGTTTTATTCTTTAAAATGATATTGAAATTTATTCAGTGGTCAATTTAAATGTCTTAAATCATCCTGCAGAGAAGGATGTCCAATTTTAATGTAACTTCATTCAATTCTCGAGGGGATCATGATTGATGACAAAAAATCGGTCATCTTTAAAAAGAAATCAATTATCCTAACCTTGGCCAGGGAGCCATCATGTCCAATAATTTCTGCCGTTATTACACGGTATTATATGAGATTGAAGATGAGATTAAAAAATTTTCACTAAGAACAGCGGTAGATTTAGTACCTAGGAGACATGCAGACGATTGACTGTCACATTGCATGTGTAGATTAATTTTACCCTACTCAACTTCACTGCATAAACCACTTAATTGATGCAGATAGGGAAAAACCTAGATTGATATTGACAGTTACATGGATTTTGTCTGGTCTTTAAGATGTTTATTTGTATTGTTTTCCTGCATGATCATGTCAAGATCACCCAAGGTGACAATTTTGGTCTCAACTTGACAGTACGACTAACCTTGCTGACCATAATAAGCATCTGTTAGGTATCTAAAATATAAGAATGAATATACTTGTCAATGTTAAATTTATAGTTTCAATTTTAAGTGTTTTCTTTTTGTTAGTTGGAACACAGGCACTTGTCTCTGAATTTTGTTTACCTTTTAACTTTAATATAACACTATATACTGTAAATTCAGAAATTATTGCGTGCATTTATTATTGCGATTTTGTCATTTTAGACTAAAATGCAATTTTAATTTTGCGATATTGAGAAAATCCTGTTTAATTCATATAAAATTTCAAAATGCGAGTTTAAATTATTGCGATATATATTACCCTGTCGCATTTTTCGCAATAATAAAACATCGAATAATTTCTGAATTTACAGTAGGTAATTTTTTCAGAGACAAGATTATTCCCTGTGAGCTGGAAGTATTGTTGTTGGAAACTTTAAAACTTTGGAGAGATTTTTATATTTTTAAAGATGTTATAGAACTTATAAAGCCAATTAAAGATAATTTTGAAGGAGCTTGGTGTGTAAACTGGGTGGACTCACTCACAAATTGTATAAAATCTGAAGAACTAACTCTGAGTTAAGTTTTAATTGAAAGGACATGTTTTCACCTCAATGCACTCCATAAAAATAATGTTATAATTCCAATAGAATTCACTTAAAATTATGTCTTGATCAAAGTATTTCATAAACTGTGACTAACAGAACTATTTCACTTGTGTAGAAATTCATACTTGTGATGTCACTACTACTACAGGGGTGTTTAACGACCTTGACTACCTATGAGGGTCTTGCAAGGTCGGCTATTTTGTGATGTCATGAAATGGTTTTATACATATATATACCCATTTTGGTTGCCATGGCGCTTGCCAATGAAATAAGACTTAATACTATTGAATTTTGATGAACAACATTGGTTCCCTTGTTAATCCCAACAAGATCCTTGTAACTATAGATTAACTGAAGTCTTGGCCTCACCTAAATACACCATTTTCAAGAAAATTGACAGGACAATTCCCAAATTCTACTCCTTCTTTATTCTAATCTTTAGAATCAGAGCTGCAGATATGAAATAGAGGAATCACACTAAAGAAGAGATACATGTTCTGCATGCTAAAATCAATTCAGAGGAATCCCTAATTTAAGTCCATTTTAATTTCAAATAAAAAACAATGCAGAAATCAAATCTTGTGGTGCATATATCTATAATAAGTATAGGAAAACTGAGTGGAGTTTGGTTATTCTCTGGTAATTGAGTCAATAATATCATATGGACAAACAGGGAATGCTAATACTAGTGATGACAGTGTATAAAATTATGATGAATTAATCTTATATATTGTTGTCAGTACACTGTTTTAACTGTTGCCAACATGACTATTGAGTTTTGTTTCAATATACACACAACATTTTCTTCCAGACAAAGATTCTTTGAGGAATATGGACATTTTTAAACCCTGAAAACAAAAGGCCTGTTTTTATAGTGGATATGTTAACAGAGGAAAGAGCAATTCAGAAGCTATCAAGATTTTCTGTCCAGGGATCTAGGAAAAAACTGGTATGACCTTGAGACTAAATTAGTTTAAATGAAGAAGGTAGTTTAGATAAGTCTATGGAGGTATAATTGTTTTTAGGCTTAACAAGTAAAATCTCAAGAAGTGTTATGGCTAAAGACGTTTTATTAGCTCACATGGTACAAAGGCCATCACTTAGTGTCCATTGTCTTCTTAAGTCACCTGACCTTAATGGTGATGTGAGTATTTGCTGTCACTTGACTTCAATTGTGAACTTTATAAAAAAATAATCTTCTAGTACTACTCGTAAACCATTTGACCAATTTCAACCAAGGTTGGACTACAAGATCTTATGGAAATTTAATAAAATTTGTCTTTTCAACCATGCAACCAACATGGCTACAATGGCTAAAATATAACATAAATCAAGGGTAAAATGCAAGTAGTTGTCTAATACATGTATCTAGAAAAGATGGTAAAAATTGATCAGAATGTCAAGATCTGCCTTCTTTCCATTGCTGCAAAAAATTTCAAAAGACATCCAATAAACTGGCATCAAAGAAATAAAATAATTTTTTGCATTTAATCTCAAAACACTGATATTTCAGGCTACCAGGAGCCTCTAGTTTATGTACCACATTGACATTGGTAGACATTGGATAACGCAGCTATCTAATTTTAGAAATATATAATTTCCTAATCACTGGAATCATAACTCATTATCAAAAAACTTCCTGAAGGTCTGTGAGACCAGTTTTTAATTAGATTTGCAAATCATATTTTAGACATAATAAAAAAATAACAATAACACAATTAATAGGAGTGTTAGTAAATTAATTTACATTGTGTCAGATATGGGTCAAATATCTGAACTATTAAATCAAATTAAATTTAAATGAATGGATATGATTAAGAGATATTTCCCACTACCCACAAACTATTGTCTTATAATCAACTGAATCAGATTTGAAATTGGAATCATATCAAATTAAAAGATTTTGCCATTTTGGTGCTATAGTTCTTGGTCACATCTGAACTGTTTATAGATGCTACTGTTTGATACCATGATTCAAAATAAAAGAATTCTTTGACCTTTATTTATATCAAGCCCTTAAATTGGTAATAAATTTTATCGAGATGACACAAAAAAATATGCAGAAGGTGTATGTCTTTTTCTTTTGGATAATTTGTTTGATTACTTAAAAAACAAAGGTAAGCTAATTGTGCATTACACCTATCATTGTAGATATCAAAATTAATTGTATGTTATAAATCTGTATTTGGATACAACTTCGATGAGGTCATTAATTGCCTTTGAACAAAGTCTTAGATTGACACTTATCATTTTAATAATCTAAATAAATCTTTCTTGCTTGGCACTTATCTTTTTCATTTATCACTGAGCGACTTTGAATAACCTGTTGACCACCAATCAATTTATTCATCAAGAGATTTACGTTAGTGCCGAAATTTTCAATTTACCCCAATCGGATATGAAACCGTATATATCTAATAATAATAATGATAGAGTGAGTCGTTCATTAGAGTGCATTGTGGTATACAAGCCTATCATTATAGCCTCAAATAGTCGAGATGACTCCCGTCAAAAGATGTATCAAATTACTTCATGATGAACAGCTAAAGACCCTACTATGAATAATATGGGATAGTATCTTTTTAAAATTGCTTTTCGTATTGAATTCATTTTGAAATATTTTTTTCATCTTTTTCTATGAGGTTGATCACATATATTTGTGACATGCCTGCTGATAAGACCGGGGCAGTGTTACGTTTCATCAAAATCGCGATGTTTATCTTAAAGTATTCTTTTAGATGCACAAACCCATTAAAGTGTTGTGACATTTTCTTTTAAACAAATCAAATGTTTCACAGTTTACTGTTTTTCAAAGTTGCGCACCTGTGAAATTGTAGCAAACTATTGTTTTAAAGAAACGTCAATATTTACTGGTCTCTGAGAAACATGAACATTTGTTATGTTTATTTTATCGTTATTTTTGGCAAGGTTTTTCCGTTTCTAAACCTTTTTGCATTTATCTGACCTTATTTGTTATAGTTTTGTAAAGTGCAAATGGCCTTGTAGTAATAAACTTTTTATAATGAACTTTTGTTTTTGCCCTGAAAGACTTTTACTTTGACGATTTTATACACTGGGGTCACTGAAGGGTGCATGTTATTTTGGTTTTATACTTTTCTTCTCACACTTATATGACAACATAAGTGTTATTTTGTTAGTGGAAAAACTTGAGCCAAAACAAGAAAAGTTTGCATTGAGTTTTTGGAAAGGGTGTTTTTTGTCTGGTTTTAGAAGATATGTCACCCACAACATAAGTAGCAGCATTCCTAAGTGTCCAAATAGCATGAGAAATAGAAACAGGACACAGCAAAAAACATGCCAGTACTTCTAAAGACATATTTTATCATGTGTTAACATTTTCTCACGTTGTCATTTAAGTACCACTTGTTCTTGTAAGCCATAAGTACTTTGTTGATGGAAATTAATTTCTGAATGTTTTAGAGGATGAAAATATATTGAATCTTAAGAATAATATATGAAGTAAATATACTTAGGTCAATGTGTTTTTGTAATTCTTATGAGGCATTCCTCTGAATTCTTAAGTACCTGAAAATTGTCCGTTGTTGTCTGTAAACTTTTTAAAAAGTCCTATCCTCTGAAACAACTGGGCCAATCAAAATCCGAACTTGGCAACAATCATCATTGGGATATCTTGTTTAAAAATATGTCCGATGATCTGACCTGCCAAAGAACATGGCACACATGGCTAAAAATAGAACAGAGGGTTGTTTTGTCTATTATTTATGAATCTGCTTTGGATAGAGAACATCTATTGAAGGCATAAATATTCAGAATTTTGAGATTTACTTGCTGACTGATTACATCAGATGATTTCTTATAGGAGTTATTGGCCTTTTATGACAATTTTACCAATTGTTTTTATTTTACGATATTATCATAAAACTGAAATAGATCAAGAGAAATTTTGTATTGCAAAAACGATCAGCAAGACTAGATCTACTAATAAGTCAGCATAGACCAAAATCGTCAGACAAACTTATTCTTAAATATTGACCTCTTTAGATAAATTTCATCATAATTACTTGAAGACAACTTGATAAAATCGGGCCAAAAGGGACAATACAAAGTTATTATACTGTCTGCTATTACATTAAGAGAAACACAGGCTTCTATTGATTTTATTATGATGCAGACATGTCTTAAGTTTCTCTCAATTATACTTGGTAGTTAAAATTGAACAAATATCAGGACTTTAGTCTGATCTTCACTTGTATTTGTATTGAGAAATCCTAGTCAGGGGTCTACTACACTGCTTTAACTTGATAAAAAAAATTGAGACCGATTACTACAGGATCCTAAATTTATCCTCATATTGAAAGTATATACATCATAACTGATGCCAGCAGATAAAAATGACAATGTTTATAATGTTTTATACAATAAAACCTTTGAAGTGTTGTATTACTGTAGATTATGGGATAGATATACAGTGATATATGGATTTTTACCTGTTTTAATAATGCTTGCCTGTACTTTCAGTTTTAATTTACTATAGAAGATAAAAGATTAGATACTTA
The DNA here is from genome assembly GCA_017311375.1 of Mytilus coruscus. Lineage (NCBI taxonomy): Eukaryota > Metazoa > Mollusca > Bivalvia > Mytilida > Mytilidae > Mytilus > Mytilus coruscus. The sequence continues at coordinate 30,641,587 of CM029597.1, read as the reverse complement.
AATACTTGACTGATGTCAGTTTCAATTAAATCAAAGTATGATAATTGAAGGTGGTCTGTGAGTTTTTAGGGTGATCTTTTGGTGCCACTAATGCTTACCTTGTGTCATTTGGACAGACAGGACAAATAAATGTCAAATGTCATATAAAATCATTGTTTTTATAATTTGTTTAATTGTAAGTTTTGGTAAAAATAATAAAATGTTTCAGGTGTTTCCTTATGATGAAAATGATGGGGAAATACATTATTTCTATTCAACAGTTCAAAGTAAATGGATGGATTGTCGGCATTATTTTTCAAAAGGCAGGGTTTGGGTTCACTAGTCATGCTTTCTTAATTCACCTAACTTTACAAAATCAATTTTAGATTATCTTCTTTTTTGGGAAATCAGTAACTTGCACCCGAAGTATGAATCCTGGACATATGACTGAAAGATTTCCAATTTTAGTGCCCTATGATATCAACAATCCCCCATATAACTACAATGTATCTGTACGTTGAAGATGCCAATTCTGGCTTTTACTCGATGGGAGAGATCACCTTTTGAAGGTGTTGGAAAGCTGATTTGAAGCTCCTGACTTGCTTTGCTCACACTATATCTTCTTTCAGCTTGTTCCAATAACTGTCTTAACAAAGAGTGTTATCAAATAGTTTTTGTCTGTGATCTTATTTTATTCTCTCTCTCCTAATTTATAACAATGCTTAGCCTCTAGGGCTTATACGCTGGATGTTAAGCAGCCATCCGTCATCATCATCTAGGGATTATATCAAATAAATACAATAAAAAAAATGACCAAGTTGATATTTAAAATATTTCTAGTGCTTGATCATTTGTCCTGTTGTCTTTGGATCAATTTGTCCAAGTGTTGTTTACTTTTTGCAGTATAGCACCAATTCACCCTGTATCATAGACATTGATGTACTGTTGGTAATTCTGTGGTCGGTTTAAATATGGCAGAAAATCATTAAATACCTTTAAGCTACAAAAGAAAAAGCCATTAATTGAAATTATAATTTCTGTAATTATTGAAATATAATTTCTCTTTATTGAGCTATTAATTAAGATGAAAATCTGTTGGTCTACGTAGTCCGAAGGCATACTGAATTTCGTGTGGACATTAGTCATTAGTCACACACCATGAGGTGAAAGCTGTTTTAAGCAAACCATAATGAAAATATTCAGTATAAAATGGAATTGAAATTTTCTTTTTCATTTACTCCTATTTCTGCTAATTCACTATCCATTGTGAAATTTATTGAAATATAATATCTTCTATGGTAATTAGAAGAAATTAACAATATGACTGACAGTTTCTGTGAGGTCACGATCATTTATAAGATAAAAGCGAAAAAATGGAAATGTGATTAAAACTACAATGTGACCTGTCATGCAACATTAGGCTTATAGTGTTAACTGTGAATCTGTAAGATTATTTTCCAAATCTATTGCCATGTTTTACTGTAATAAAAATGGGTTAAATACTCTTATGGATATGATATAAAACAAAAGGTGTTGTACTGTAAATTCATAAATTATTCCAATTTCAGGAAAATCTGCGTACAGATATATAAATCAGATATCAAAATGTGAGTTCTTATTATTGCTAAACTTACCCAGTCAAATTATTTGCATTAATAAAAACATTGCAATAATTTCTGAATTTACAGTATTTCACCTCTGTATTTCTTTGCTGATGTTTATTTGTTGATGTTGTAGCCTTGCTGCTGTTAGTTTAAAGCAAATAATGCTACACTGGATTGTTACTTCAGAGGCACATTTAGGCACCCCTCTTCCTTGTCCCAGTTGAGGCTCCCTACCCCTTAAAAGTAAATTAGTCTTTTTTTAATTCTTTAAAGTTGGTCTTTGATAGTTTTCTATAAATTTTCATGATTTTTATGCCCCTGCCGTAGGCAACGGGGGCATTAAGTGTTACCCTTGACTGTCCCTCCATCTTCCTGTCCTCTTTCCATCCGTCCATCTTTCTGCCCATCCCATTTTCGTTTCTGAACTTAAACTCAAGTTTGCCTCATCCAAATTTTATAAAATTCATACACAATACAATGAACCAAAACCAACAGATAATGTTCCAATTTGGGCTGTGAATCGTCTACCATTCTAGAGTTATGCCCCTTTTTAACTTGGAAAATTGCGAAGCTTGAGCGGGAGCATTCATGTCCTCAGACATATTCTCCTTTCACTGTGGGCCAGGTGAGCTTTTCTCATCACTTGGTGTTCGGCGTCGTCTGTTAACTTTTACAAAAATCTTCTCCTCTGAAACTACTGGGCTAAATTTAACCAGACTTGGCCACAATTATCATTGGGGTATCTAGTTTAAAAATGTGTCCGATGACCCTGCCTGCTAACCAAGATGGCTGACATGGCTAAAAATAGAACATAGGGCTAAAATGCAAGTTTTGTCTATTATTTTTAAACCATTAACTCCTTATTAGAGTTATTGCCAATTGATGACGATTTTTACCAATTTTTGCGTTTTTGCCTTATATCTTAAAAATTATAATACCGGTAGATAGATAGAAACTTTAATAAGCAAAAATGATGAGCAAGACAAGATCTACAATTAAAACATATGGAGGAAATTGTACGAAGACTCCTTATTGGAGATATTGCCCTTTAATGACGATTTTACCTTTTTTTTGGCATTTTTGCCCTAATGATAAAAATTATAATAGATAAATAGACACTTTAAATCACAAAAATGATCAGCAAGGCAAGATCTACTAACAAGTCAAATTTTGCCAATATAGTTAGTAGACTGTCATGCTTTATAGGAGTGATTGCCCTTAAATGAGGAATTTTTTTTTTACCCTCTTTTTGTTTTGAGCAAAACAAAAGAAGTTAGAGAGAAACTAAAAGACCAAATGATCAGCAATACAAGATCAACAAAACAGAGATTTTTGTCATGAATTCTATTCTCATCTACAATGTTGGAGCAATTTCAAGTTATCTCAGACTTACTTTTTATGCTTGAATAACTGAAAAAAACATTAGACTTCAATGACTTGCAGCAAATAAATGCTGAAATATGTAATGTTACATTAGATTATTATTGTTGTAGGGTATGGATTGGAACTTGATATTTTCCCCTTACATCAGTTAGGCTTGTGGACCATTGACTTCCATAAAAACTGAATCTCAGGTTGATGGCATTGATTAATGAATATATAGTTTAATATCAGACTTCATGATTAAGTTCTTCTGGCATGCAGAAATATCATCCATTCTGGAGGGTTGACATGGTTACGGAAGGTGTTTGTCTGGAAGTGATGAACTCATTTGATATAGTTTCCTGGGCAGTCCCTTTGAAGGTGAATTAATTTTTGTACAATAAATTCTTAAGTTACAAATGCGTTAATCTTCAGTCACTCTTGTATTCCATATTTGATTTTAATTACTCTTCATTTCCTCAACTAAAATTATTCTTGAAAAGGATCCTGTCTATAGGTTACTAAACTTGATTTGGAAAAGTCCTGTCTCCCTTTTTGAAAAGGACCTACTAAAATACAAAAATTAGGGTTTTTTTCCTTCTTATTTTTAGGTTTTAGACTCTTTATTGGAAAAACAGCATCATTTGGAGAATTCTTTTAAATCTGAAATTTGCATGTTGTTCAAGGTTAAAATAGTTTTAAGTGATTTTTTTTCATCAGTTTTAAAAAACATATTATGAATCCACTTTTGACTTCTTCATTTACCTATCCTTGGCCTAGTTACTTATGTCAAGTAGCTATGCATATGCACTTCTATGGAATATCAACCACATTCTATGACTTCATGTAATCCTGCACATTTGGCAAATCCACTTGTTATAAAATGTTTTACATTTATATAGCTTATCCCTTATGTAAAACAAAAGAATTGACCACAAATCTATAAAGAAAAAGTTCATTCAAACTTAAACTTATTAGGTTTATCTACACAGTTCATTTTAGTATAAAACTGCACATGAAAACAAAAGAAGTACTGTGCCCGTTTTTATAAATCTGAACTGTTACCATATTATACAGTCTACACAATAGCTCTGGGAATTATCCTTTTGATTTTATTTCCTAAACCTGAATTAAAAACTTGGCCATTGAAAATTTTAATAACATTTGGTAAATATCCAGATAAAGTCTTATTTTAGCACGATTTTCTTATTTAATATCAATATCAAAACAATATGGGAGATTATAAATTACTCACTTGGTAGGTAAATGTTATTAAAATTTCAATTATATATTTTAATTATTGAATTATTTGTTATTTTTAGTGTCATTCAATATTTTTGTTATATTCCCAAATATTATTTTATTCTCCATAGAATAAATTTATATGTAATAATTGCATTGTATTGTGAATTTTAAATCTGACAGTTCATTTCACGCTGAGATCTGAACTTTGACGTCCTTGAGTATGTATTCATCATGGAAATGTATTTATTGTAGGAAAGTAACATGTTGAAATATTTAATTGTATAAATTAATTAGAGTGACCAATAGACACCAGTTGCAAATTAAACTTAATTTATTACAGTTATCTCCCTTGTAGAATTTTTGTGTTCTTGCATATAAATAAAAGGAGATGTGAGGTCAATTAGTCAATATTTCAAACATTTTAATAGATGTCTCCTTTAAAAAGATTGGTATATATTTCAAAAGCTTGAATGAAATTATTTAAAATTTTCTTATGTTCAAAAATTAAAAAATTAAAAAATCATTATCTGATTAAAATATTACATAAGCCTGGATATATATGCACATATATGGATATATGCAATAGAGAGATAAGTTATATGTCAAGAAAGACATTAAATAGATTGAACTTGCTATAGTAACAAAAATACATATATATGTAAGACCTCTGTGTGGTTTTGTATTTATATTTTGAAATATGTGCTAAAAATATCGCTGTACTGACTTTTGCTCTTGGGCTTGTTGACCTAAATGGGAGGCCTAAACTATAGTAATGGTCAGCATCTTGAGTTCATTATTAATACTAATGTATAAGTGTACACAACAAGGTCTTGATCTTTAACCTCAAGGTCAAGGTCACAAATAAGTTCAACATTACAGACCCTAGGTTCATGATTACCAATAATTCTGGACTATCATGAATTTTCACCGCCACTATATTTTAAACAAGATCAGAATTTTTAGTTGAAGTTCAAGGTCAGCTTCCCACAATTTAAGATGAATTATGTGGAAGAATTGAATCTTTTGCTTGAAGGTCAAAGCCTGAAACTTCAGTATAATGATGCATAGCTAAAGCTCAGGTTGTTTAAACCAGGAACATATATATTGACGGACTTGACACTACCTAATTGTAGCCGATTTTATCGTCGGCTCATAGGTAATAAAGATACGATATGGAAACGGACATGTGTTAAAACGTATCGCTATTATCCTAATAATTTCTGATAATATCAATAAAATGTCATTCAAACTAGTTTTACAGTGATGCCAGTGTATCGAACTTGTACTTTGTCACTTCAAATTTGTTATAATCGCATTCATTTTATCACAGAATGGTACAGAATGCAAACAGGGTAATAAAAAATGGCGCCGATTGCCTTCCCAAATTCAAAACATTATAAAACACTTCACATCAAATAAATCACACTTATTTTGGCCATTTTATATGACAAAATGTATCTACTTTATGATAAAACTTGTATTTATTTACGATTAGAATTATGTGGTTAGTTTATCGAGCAGTTCCGATAGTTTTTCAGCCAGACGCCACCAAAATCCATAAATCTTGCGAAGTCTCGTGGAGTCTGAGATTTTATCAATTTTATACTGAAAAGCCTATCAGATTCATTTCCGTTAGATATACTGTTCCCAGTTTAAACTGACTACTTCAGCTTAAAGGTCAATGTTCCATATACTAGGTTCATGTTACAAGTTATGCCTTTTATCCTATGCATTGCCTGGAGTTCAATAATAATACTTAGGATAGTATGACTGATCACAGCTGGTAAACAAGGTTAAGTTTGATTAAAACTGAATCCTTAGTTGGAATGTCATTGCAGTAAACTTAGTTTAATGTTGCATACTCTATATAGGTTCAGGTATAAAGACATGTATGGTCTATATCATGAGTGTAAATTGGAGTTAAATATTGATGCTTTTTATGATTGTTCATTACTACTTATATAAGGTTTTTTGTGACAAAGGTTAGATTTTCAGGCTTGAAGGTTAAGGCCATGAAGTCAATGTTGCTGACAAGGTCCATGCATACAAATGGTCATATTTAAGACAGATATCCTTAGCTATTAAGATTACTTAATATTCTGTGTGGTTCATTTTATTTAGAGCCCAATTGAGGTTTTATATCTATATTGATTTCTGTCTGAAGAGTATTAAAAAAAAAAAATTACAACAGGACATAGAAGCAGGGTCTGTTTCATTTCAGAAGGTAGCTAGCTATATTTGTGTAACAATTATTGAATAAGCTTTGGATTTGTATGCTTTTCTCAAATGTTCCTCTTTTTTATTTTCATATATATACCTTGGCAATAGCCAGGATGTCTCTTAGGGGAATTATTCAGGGTCATAAAGCTCTGACTTTAACAGTCAAATTTCAATCAGAACAAAGACTTGAATATGTTATTTTTTTTGCTCAAACTCCCTTTTGCTACCGGTATGAATACTTTAAATTCTAAGAATTTCAAACATTTGCAAATGCCAACTTCCAATCACATGCAGCATTTACAATAGATACATGTATTTTGTTTCAAAATCAGCAGCACATACATATTTAATATAGGCAAATATTTGAAGACCAGAAAGAATATTTAGAAATTTGCATATATATGTCAAGAGCTAAAATTCCATATACAATCTACAATACATTTTTGCACTTGATGGAAATTAGAAATGTCGCTCAGTGAAAGGCATGTTTCAATTGTCAACAAAGTGTTGTCCATGTTAATTGCAGTTTAAGTACTGTAGATTCATTTATTTTTGTGGGTTTCAATTTTGTGGATTGAGGAAAACTTTTAATTTCGTGGTTCACCTGTACCCATGAAATCCACGGAAATTGGTATACCACAAATAATTATGAATCGACAGTAATTTAAAAGACTTAACAGTTAAACTGCAACATTTGTTTAATACATTGCATAATATACAAAGCATTTCACAGAAACAAAATGTTCTGTTTTCTGAAAGTAGGAAAACAGTTATGACTTGACAAATCACATATTAACAATATCTAAAAACTTAGAGATATTCTATAATCATTGTACACATATATTTTTGAAGTCAGTCATGTAAATCACAGATTTTTCAAATTTGTTTCCTGTAGTCATATAGGACAAAATGCAGATTATGTTTCATGGATAGAGCTAGTATCTGGTGGATATTTTCACATTTATTGTTTTTGTCTCGCCTTGACGGAGTCAAAAACGAGACATAAGTATGCTGTTTCCGCATTGGCGGCGACGACAGCATCAACAATGTATTAGTTTGTGATTAGGTCTAGTTCATGGTGAACCACTAGTAGTAGGCCAATGTTAATTGGTGTTCAGTTGTATAAGCATTAGCACATCTCATTTCCATGGAGAATATTTGGCCCTGCCCCTCAGTCATGGTCTATTGACATTGAAACTTTTGCTTAGTTTACATGTATTAGTTTGTGATTAGATCAGTTTAAGATGAACTGCTAATGTTAAGTCAATGATATTTGGTATGCAAATGTATCAGCATTTACAAGTATCGTTTCCATGGAGATTATATAGCCCCACCCTGATCATGGTTCATTGACTTTGAAACTTTTACATAGTTTACAAGTTAATGTTTGTGTTTAGTTTGTTTAAAGGAATGACTTATAATAAGTCAATGGTATTTGGTATGCAGTTGGGTCAAGATGCGTATTAGTTTCTCCATAGGCGGTAATGGTAACGTTTTCTTCTGTTGCTCAGTCCATATCGTTAACTTGGATATGTATGATGGCTCGCTTCAAGCTGAGACATTTTCACATATGTGGTTAAATTTTCGGCAGTGCAGTGAGATTACTTTTCAGTAATTAGCAAACCCCGAGTATCCTTTCGTGATGATGCTCCTCGTGGTAAAAATCCCATTTTAACACAATAAGTTCTTTGAAAGTTTAATACTTTGAACACATTTAATAGCTCCATAGTTTTTACACATTTATTTTGTGTTCCCTACTTTCTAAATTAACACAAATGGTTCAGCTCAGTCATTTGTTTATCATAGAAATGTGTCAACTATCACTACACAGAGATTTTTGTTTACACGTGACTTTTGAGTTCCTCATTTCAAGCGCATTAGGGATATTGTCCCAGTTGTATTAGCATTGGCACATCTCATTCCATGGAGATTCTTTAGCCATGTACCTTCAGTCATGGTTCATCGACTTTGAATATTTGCATAACTTACATGTTAAAGTATTGCTATTTTAATTTCAACATTTGCATTATCAAAATTACAAAAGGCGAGACATATCTCTGTGATAACAGTTTATCTTTCAAATATTTCTTAGTCTACCATGAATAGAGACAAATAGTCCACCACAAATTATTTTTAGTCCATAAACAAAACCAGGGGCTGATCTAGGATTTTATGTTAGGGGCGCAAACTTAAAATTTTTGAGGTAAAATTATCGAAATATTCTTTATTAAGCTGAGGACAACCCATGCTTTGCACATTTTAGGGGCACACCGCCTGAATCCCCCCTGAAACCATAGCTCTGCAAATAAAGACTGCTGTAAATTCAAAATTATTTTTGTCTGGTCTTCGATTGAAAGCAAGACATCCAGCGAAGGTCGCGATGAAGGTGTCAACAATTGTTAAGTTTTCTGCTTAAGTTAGTTTGATAGGAACTACTTGTGATAGATCATTGATATTTTGTATGAAGATGCATTACTATCAGTACATATCAGTTTGATGACAATTTTGAGGCCCTGCCCCCTAGGCCATGGTCCAGTGACTTTGAATTAATTAGCAATTTTAAATGTTAAGTTTTCTGCTTAAGTTAGATTGATAGGAACTACTTGTGATAGATCAATGATATTTTGTGTGAAGTTGCATTACTATCAGTACATATCAGTTTGACGACAATTTTGAGGCCCTGCCCCCTAGGCCATGGTCCAGTGACTTTGAATTAATTAGCCATTTTCAATGTTAAGTTTTCTGATTAAGTTAGTTTGATAGGAAGTACTTGTGATAGATCAATGATTTTTGTATGAAGTTGCATTAATATCAGTACATATCAGTTTGATGACTATTTTGAGACCCTGCCCCTAGGCCATGGTTCAGTGACTTTCAATTGATTAGCAATTTTCAATGATTAGTTTTCTGCTTAAGTTAGTTTGATACGAACTACTTGCGATAGATCAATGATATTATCTATAAAGTTGCATTCCTATCAGTACATATCAGTTTGACGCCTATTTTAAGGCCCTGCCCCTAGGTCATGGTCCAGTGACATTCAATCAATTAACAATTTTAATGTTAAGTTTTATGATTAAGTTAGTTTGATAGGAACTACTTACAATAGACAATATTTTCTATAAAGTACATTGGTGTTTGTACATCTCAGTTTATCAACTATTTGAGGCCCTACCCACTAGTTGGTCCAGCGACTTTGAATTAATTAGCAATGTTGCTGTCCATCAAATTGTCTTTTCTGAATTTTATGCTGACAGGCGAGACATATCTCTGTGTCAACAGTTTATTATTAATGCGAATAATGCGACTGGGTGAGGATTGCAATAATAAGCACTCTCATTCTGATATCTGATACATATATCTGCAGATTTTCCTTAAATCACAATAATAAGTCTTGCATTTTGTCCATTTTTCAAAAATCCCAATAAAATTTCTGAATTTACTGTATACTACAGGGCTATATTGTAGTAGGCTTGCCATAAAAAGAGACAATCATGTACCTATGATAAGCATAAACAAATTTTCAAATAAGAAAAAATCTTAAATTTGACCAGCAGTAAAGAAGTAAGATGTGAAATTACCAAATATTGAATATATTCAGTATATCTAATACTTAAGAGTTAAATATTTAATTTTGGGCAATTGTTTCAAAAAGAATTATTGATAATTGCTGTCATTTGTGTTATTAAACATCTATTACATGTATTATAATAGGCCAATTTTAATTGTAGGTCAAAATACCTCTAGACAAGCACAAAAAGACAAAATGGTAATGTCAATAACACAGTAAGTTTACATCATATATTTCAATGTGGTAAATTTTTGTAAAGTACATTTTTTCAACTAGAAGTGAAGACTGAAATTCGAAAATTTTGCATTATTGAGGCCAACAGTTTTTAAATGAATAAATCTCAATAATATGTCATCTCAGCATGATATTTGTATTTACTTTATTTCATAACAAGTGTTATTATTTATTTTGGTAAAAACACTTGATCAGTACTCAGAATTGGTCTTTTTAATCTCTTCAATCTTCTATAACTTTCTTTTAAGAAGATGGCGGCCTACAGTTTTTTTTCAGATTGACCAACCAAACACAATACATTCATGTCACCAATTTCTAATTGTTACGTTTAAATCTGCTAAATAACGGGATCAGTTTCTTAACACAAACAAGAAGCTTAAATCAAGCAGTTCCTCGATTTCAACAGGTTTTAAATCACAGCTTTTTGTTTAATCGACAGACTACTGTTATATGAAGGATAAATTACATAAATTTATATGAAATCTATTGAATTCATATCAGGTAAGCAGATTAACAAAATTATAAGTAATAATCCTAAAGCTTAAGTAGGATAAACTGCTCTCGATCTTATGTCGACACTTTCTTAAATAAATTTCTAATTGTTCCTTTTTAAAAGATGATTACTTACGTTCCAGTAAACAATGATCAATCATTATCACATTTTGTTTTTTGACACTTCTCATAAAATTGCTAATGATTAGTCAAAAAAATTGAACAAGAATTTAAATTAGCAATAGTATTATAATTATGTTGTATATTCATGATTCTTCGTAATTTATTATATTAAATTATGTCAGTTTAGACAAATGTTTGATTTCAAAACATAAAATTTATTTATATATATTACAAATACTATTACGGAATCATTATCGTTGTATTTCCGTGTTTAGGGGAAAGAGCATATATCATTAATTGTACAAAATGTATAGTAGAAATAGAACTTCAATTTTCTGATTGAAAATAGAGTTTTTTTATATCAAAATTTCATTTTTTGCAAGGTATATACCTTTACTTATTGTAACAATATCCTGATTTCTGTTATAAAGAAATATTTCTTGAAACTTAAATCTCCACATGAAAGTACTGCTGCGGCTGACCATTGTACACATATTTCCTTACAGGAAATCTTTATGTCTGCTGTTGATGACAATGTTCATAAATCAAATGGAAGAGTAATTGATTTTTGTTATGCCTTACTCAAGAATACCATTCAATTTATTAACTATCTAGGTTTATTTTCTGAATTAGCTTATATTACACTGAACATTGATTTAAAGGTATATCAAAAACATTTGCCATGATATAACCTTTTGAACTGATGTGGTGAGGAAGAGAAGGTACCTGTTTTGTGAAATCAACTCGTATAGTTTTCTACACAGAGCCCTAAACTGTAAAGAATGTTTGTATATAAATTGTTGATGCTGTGGCCAAGTGGTCTAAGTAGTTCACATTTTGACCACAGTATGTGTTGTCTAATTCCATGTTCAAGTTAGTGGTCATCCTTTTGGTCACTGGACTGTGCAGGTTTTTATTGTTTTACTTTTATGACATATGGTATAGAGGGGCAATGGGCTTAACAGACTTAAAACCTCCAGGGAAATATTTTACACTAAACAGCTGAGAGAGAAAAAAATATAATTACATGTGTCCATTTTGTAAATTACACCTGTTCAGTACAGTGATATTATAATTGGGTACCTTACAACAAATCCCACATAAATTAAAGAAAGGTGTTTCATCATCATAAACATTCAGACTACTTAGTTTAAAAAGAATTGCATGTCATCATCTTCAGAGGCATAATACCTGTTGGAAGTGAATAAAATTCTATTTATATCCATAATTCTATTCAATTTTCTAATCCGATGAAAGAGGATTCCATATGTCCGAAATGAATTATAAATGGCCATCATAATTTTGCTCAGTCACAATTATAGACTGTTTACAAGAATTTTGTAAACATCAAAGCTTGGAAAGTGTTATTGTTTGAGAACTTCTGACAAAGTTGAATCACATTGAATATCAGGTTACTGGGGTGTACTCTATTCATTGTCACAGCATGTTCCAAAATTGATCAGACTAATTAGGAATGGATATTTTCACCTGATTGTTTCGTTCATGTCAGTTACCTGTAGGGGATACATAGGTGTCTATTTTTCTGTCACAAACAAAAAGATTTGTCTAAAAGGGAGAAAATATAACTAATCTAGGTTTAAATGGGGGTGTTTTATGATTGGGTACAATTAAATGACGTCATAGTGAGAATGTTAGCCTGTTTTTGTTCATCCTTGTCAATGACTACAAGATATCACACAGTGTCCAAGCTTATTTGTTTCAGAAAATGAAACATGAGTCAGACTTGTTTTTTACATTTTTCACACATTTATGTATGAGTCTGCTTCCGTGTAGGCTGTGTGTATAAGTGTTAAGTTGTCTGAGTATTGTTCCCAGTCCTATGATCAAGTAATTATCTGTAGAGCTAATAGTCTTAGTCTTATACAAACTATTTATTTGTAATTTTGTTCTATTGTGAAAAAAGATAAATGATAAGCAATTTGAATGAGTATTTGACAGTACCTGTATACCATGGATATTTATTTTTTCCTGGATTGAGGAAAAATTTAATTTTTCAAATTTGATTTCATGGTTTTGCCAAAGTCATAAAAGCAGATCTAGAAAAATTGTACTTCTTTGAATTTTGAATTAATGGTTTTTCTAGACACAAAAAAAATGGTGTATCCTCTAATAATAATGAATCCACAGTAATTAAATGTCATATTTTGTTCTCATTATGGAGATAAATCTGGCTTTGAAGTTACAAAGGTCAAATGCATTTGTACATTTTTTCAGCCAGATGAGCAATTAGGCAGAGTTAGGTTAGGCATTATTTACAAATAAAGCATGTTCCTTTTCTCTTCTCTTTCAATTTCTGATCGCTCTTCAAATCCTCTGAAATAAGCTTTCTAACGTAAAAATATAATGACAGGAATTACACACATAAAAATGATGACAGGAATTACAAAAAATATTAGATAGTACTACTGACCACATCAACTTCCCCCTAACACCAACTCCTGGGAAACAAATTGACATTTGTAGCTTTCCTGTTTTGATTGATTGACTGTTATTTGCATATCTTTCAGTAGCAAATATTTCATGCATTAATATATAGCTACAAAAATAGCTATGATTAAACAAGTAAACATATAAAAGTAACTTTTCTGAATGTATTGGGTACAGGATGACACATGCAGCTCACATTGTTTTTCAGAAAGGGGAGGGTTTAGTCAGAGCAAAACTATCCTTAACACTCCATTTTGATAATGTACCTGTCCCAACCATGTCAGTGGTTGTTTAAAGTTTGTTGTCCAATAAGGAAGTTGACTATTGGTACTCTGTACTGGATTTATAGCTTGTCTTCACTTAGGTGAATTAGTGTTGACACTTGTTCAATGTTGAGGAATGGATGTTAGCATCAATATATCTTTTTGGGTTTATTTTGTTTATTTCTTTTACCCTCATCCTGAATATGCATGAAATATTTGCTACTGGACAACAATCACTCAATCTCATTTTACTAATATCAAAGTTGAATAAAATGCTGATACATGTTACACAAAGTAACAGGTCTATATTTTGGGCTAATTTTACTGATTAAAGTTTTTTGTAAAGTCAAGACAACAAAAATATATAAAAAATTTTTAAAATACATCACTAAGTTAAATTGTTCTTGTTGAAATTAACATGGTTATTAGGGCAATGTCAACAGAGACAGAAATATATTTTTGATTAGAATGAAAAAGATTAGAAAAAAAAAACAATTCTGTTATTCTTTCCAGCAAATGGCAGTAGTACTATTTAAATATTTCTAATATTCAGCATACTGATGGTGTTCAAATTAATTGATTGAATTAAAAAGATTTCATTGAACGGATTTGGAAAGAATAGCCTTAGTTTAGTTGATTCTTATGAGTTATGATAACTTATTTTAAGATCTGTTTTTATCCAGAATTAAAAACACAGAAAATGCTTGTATAACACTTATTTTCCATTTGGTCATTTTGCCCTTGGGATTTGAAAACAAGTACTAAAATGAAATATTTTAATTAACAACATCTTTTCCTCCTTACAATGTATTTTACTAAAGTTTATTTTACCAATAAAGATTTTTTGTATGATAGCATGTATAATGGTTACAGATTGTTATATAAATGTGTTGATTTGACTAGATAAAGGGAGACAATTTGTTATTAACTCCCTTTGGTTTTACCTTTGATCTCTGGTAGCTTCAAGCTATATGAAATTAATACACATGTATCTTATTGTTATGTAGTAATTATAACCACCTTTGCTGTTAAATTAACAAACTGTGCTCCTTTGTTCATGTTCTGATAAAAATTGGTTTTGGAAAGTTTTCACATGTAAAACTTTTGATACAAAAGTGATCTGAATAATTCTGCTTCATTCTGCTACTCTATGATGGCTACATTAACAAGTAGGGAAATCGATTACAGCGAGGGACTGATATATTCTAGTTTAACTTACTAGAAAAGGAGATAAATCGCTAACTCATGGTCCCTTCCCGTCCCTCACCTTGTTAAATTCTACAATGTCGAGTATCAAAGCTCTTTTAGGCCTCATGTTCAAATAAAGTGACAGACATTTCATTTCAAAACCATATGCATATTGGCTTGTGCTGAAAAAACAACACACCTTTAATTGCATTTAAAAGTGTACTAATTCCCAGTTAATTTGGAAAATTTTCAAAATATCCCTGCTTTCCTGAACAGTAAAATTTCATGTCTTTCTGTGTAAATTTCATGAAAATTTCATGAATTAGGATCATGAAATTTCATGAAACATTCATGATTTTAACCATGAAATACCATGAAATACCAGGTGCGTTAAATGGCACTATTAAATTTCAGAAACCATGAATAACCATGAACAAAGTCTAGATGAAATATAACGAAATAACATGAGGTGAAATACCATGAAATACCAGGTATGTTCAACTGCGAATAAAATTTCATTGACCATGAACAAAGTATGGATCAAATATAATGAAATAACAGGAGCAATCATGAACAGAATGAAATAACATGATCATGTACATGAACTTGAATGAAATAACATGATCATGTACATGAACTTGAATGAATTATCATGATCAAACTTTAGTAAGTTCAAAATACTAAAATAATGATGCAAATAAGAATATACCAGATAAATCAAAGATCAATTTTTATTTATATAGATGTTGACAGTCATGTTTGGGTAAAGATTGCTTGAAATACAATTAAAACCCTATGTTACTGATTTGATATCTAAATCTTCCAAGCCCAAGGGTTATCACTACTTTTGAGATACACACAATAAAGTGCTTTGATCTGATCATAACCTTCTTAACATACTATCGGATGAGTATCCATGAACAAAAAAATGACCTGTATGGTTTGTATAGTATAAAAAACCAGTCACTATGGAGTATGGTCAGCTTAAACTTCACCCATAAACTGAATACTAATATAAAAATTATGTGTCAGATATAAACTTCTCTTCCTTTCTGTAATTTAAAACTTGCTGTCTCCGTACTTCCAACTAGAATTGCTGAATAAAGGTAAATGCAGTCTGCATAAAATCTGTTTCATATCATTATTGGCAGCTCATATTTAATCCCCTAAAAGTACAAAAATATCCACAAAGAATCAATACACCTTATCGCTATTCCCGGCTGACCCGGCCGCTTGAACTTTGACGTCAACAACAATCACTTTTCCATTGTGGCGTCAGATATTTTCTATTGTGACGTCAAAATTTTACGGAACCTGTGTGATATCCAGTAATGGCGGACAAATAGCGATAAGGTGTAT
The DNA here is from genome assembly GCA_017311375.1 of Mytilus coruscus. Taxonomy (NCBI): domain Eukaryota; kingdom Metazoa; phylum Mollusca; class Bivalvia; order Mytilida; family Mytilidae; genus Mytilus; species Mytilus coruscus. The sequence continues at coordinate 30,625,499 of CM029597.1, read as the reverse complement.
TGTTCAACAGATTTATATGAAGCATTAAATTCAATAGAAACATTATTGCATTATTATATCTTACATTGGAAGCATAGAACTCAAATTAAGACTAAGTACACCCCCTTTTTATCACTTGAAGATAAAACTGGCAACTTATAATTTTCACCAAATTCATTAGCACAATTTAATTTCTACATATCCTATACCAGTTATGCCTGTTAAGAATGTGACAACATGTCAACAAGTCAATATATTCATTGTATTTTATATTAATAGGTAAATGTCTGTCAACACTTTCTGATGTTTTGCTCAGATTAAAACCATAAAAATTTCATAGTGCCTCAACAAATTGTATTTTATAATCATTATATGTTAAATCAAATACTTATCTGAAAACATCTTCATATTGAATTTTGATTCAGAATCTCCATTGATCAGCGTAATCACATTTTAATGACGTCACGTATTTGAGCAAGTACGTTCATGTCAAGGTGTCAATCTCGTCCCATATAATATCGGCCCGAACTTGATTCGTCCCTTTATCGGTATTTCAGTGAAACTTCTCAAAACCGCCGCCCGTCGGACCACGAAAACGGCCGATTTGCGGGGTGGCTGGTTTGTTGAAAATTGAAATCACCAAGAGTTACTTCCCTTTAATATGGGTGAGTGAGAATATGTGAAAATGTATTTTACATTAATCAAAATATATGTTTTCCTTTGTGAATTTTAGTTTTGTATATAAAATGTATTGTAAAATACAGTTACAACTTCGATTTCATCTTATCTAATTTTTATTTTGCAGGAATAATAAATAAAAATACCATACATCAATGATATTTCACTAATAATATACTAATAGTAGGGTGCCCAGTATCGAAAAAGACGTCTAGTTAACGAGTTTAAGTTAACGGATAACACACGGCTATATTTATATGCAAACTATTGGAAAATCATTATATTTTCCAATCATGAATGTCGTCGTAAGCTCCCGTGGTCACGTTTTTCAAAATTTTGTGGTTTCTTAGGGTACCCAAAGATACCTCATCATACAGGCCATCTTCAACACGAAAAATAAAATTATTGCTTGCTGTGTTATTTGTTTAAATAATACTTATCATTTAGATGAAAAATTTAATTTATCATATAACGAAAGCTGAAAAGATTTATAAAATTTAAGTATAAGTATTTTATGATTTTAGTAAGACTATTTTCTTAGCTGAAATTTACCACATTTTGAACGAAAGAAAATTTATTGCGTATTACTTTCACGGGATTTTTACTCTGATTACATCAATAAGACATGGTTCATATGTGTGCCAAATATCTTTCGTGTAATGTTAATCGGTAAGAAGAAAATAGCAGTTTAAAACACAAATTTAGTGATAATTCTGCTTTGATTCAAACATGCCTTTTCTTGTGCCGTTAATCGCTTTGTAGCTTAAACTATCAGGTCATTAACTAGGACAATTGTCACTAACTTCATTTCTCTTTTTGATTGTTGTATGGTCAATTTGTATGTTTTGAATAGTCCAATTAATTTGAAGATTGTTGTTTTGTTTAAGGAAAGATTTTTTGGTTGGTTTTATAACTTTAATTGTTTTTTTTATATGATAGTTTTGTCATAATTGTAATATTCAAATCAAATCCTTCGGTCACGTTTCAGACCCGAATATGGCGCGCATTCACAGTCCTGTTAAACTATGCTCATCAATCCCTAAAGAAGTAGGAATGAATTACAATGGTATAAGTGTGTTATATGTCAGGGTTCTTCTACTGAATTGCTTATTAATATGAGAAATTAGCACAAACAAAAGCTTTATCGAGGCTATGGGAGCACGGAAAGATCATGTATATTTTAATATATTGCATGATGCTTCAGACCTAGACCATCTTCGTACTGATGATTACAAAATATTGTACCACCATTCTTGCTATAAATCTTACAATAGCAGACACAACTGCAGTTATTTTAAAGCTGAATCAAGTTCTTGTTCGTCTGTAAAAGTGTTTCAGGTCATATATAGAAGGTCGTCATATTCCTGACTGGAAAAAGTTTCTTTGAGTCAGTGAGAACCAGCAGGCCTTAATCAGATTTCTGGGCGAATCGATTGTTCAGCATCATGGTATAGAAACAGTTACTATGAAACATGAGGAAGTCATTTATCTAGCTAGCACTTCCAACGACCCTAAATCTGCTCAGAAGAAGTATTCAGGTTTTAAGAATTATTTTGTACGCCCGATGAAGTAGATACTCGCATGATTTTACATGCTATTCATGTAGACAATGTTCGGTCTGAAAGGAATCAAGGATAGGATAATAATAAAGTCACATGATACAGATGTTCTGATCTTATGCGTTCATTACTTCCCCTCCATGCAGCATACGCATGAGCTAAGGTTTCAAACAGGCACTATAACTTGCACACAAGGTTTGCGCCGCTATATATCTGTCCACGAAATATGTAAAAGTCCGGGTTTGCAATCTGTAACAGTCTACCAGCCGCACATGCTGTAACATGATGCGATACAACGTCATCCCTGTTTAGGATCGGTAAGCGCACTGTTATGTAGTCTTGAAGGACAATCTAGATGATTTCACCGATTTGTCAAACCTTTCTAACTGTGACATCGATGAATTTATAGATGCAGCTCGAGATCTTCTTGTTGAATGATCTGAAGTCAAAACTCAAAATAGATCATAGTGACCTAAACAAATTGAGCGTAAAATTGGCTACATTTTAAATTTCTCACTTGTCAAACTTCCTCCTTGTGAATATACTTTTAAACAATATGTATAATAAGAGCTTCACTCCAGAAATAAATTTGATTTGTTCCCATATAGCAAAACTACCCTAACATTCTCTTTTCAGTTCGGATGGGAAAAGAAGAATGACTTGTTCCCGTCTATCTCGAAGGTCAGATGTCATATGAATTTCTGCAAGATTCAGTTTGTACTTGTAAGGGAAATCTATGTTTTCAAGGGTTGCATTTGCTTGAATAAAATCTATCATGTACAGATTTATGCCCATGTCAGGCAAATGACATATTTCAAAATGTAAATACTGTCTCGTTGCAGTTAGAAACATTGATGACGACCAAGATGACGATGTATATATAAGATTTCATTTGTCTGTTTGTACCTTATTAATCATTGTTAGCAATAGAATGAAAATTAAGCAGTCCATAATATTTTCTAAACAATAAATAAAACATCTACTCAATTTTGAAATCATGGGAAATATAGTAATAATCTATCTAGTGGGGAAAGATATGAAAAAAAAACCCTGCCATATGTTTCTCACGCCTTTTTTGTTTGCAATTGTTTGTAAAATACTCGGTGCTGTACATAACCCTCTTTCTTATCATATTTTTGGAATACTTGTAAACATTATAGCCAATTGTTGCTCATTTAGTCATCTGTATATGTAGGATGGGGTATTTTACCTAATTCTAATAGACGTTTTGTTTTCATAACTTTAACCCCCTCCCTTTCTCCGTTTGCAGTATTTCTTACTTCTGTAAAGCAAAACTATACACAGAGCTTTATATTCAACCAAGTTCGACGTTAATGTTACACAAATTTTTAAACAAATCATTTATATATACAATCACAGCCAAAAACAGAAATTTGATATTTACCAAGAAATTGACGAACACCTTACTATCAAGAGACGTGAAAAACACATTTTGTTTTCGACAAACTATTAAAGTTAAGATCTAAAAAACATCTTTAGATCTTACTTGTAATGAATTGAATACAAAATTTCAAATTTAGAAATTGATATAGGTCAAGGTCATTGTTATTTAACAGCTGTTTGAAAATTTCAATTTTGCACCCTATATGCAAAAAGTCAATCTAAAGTCATTTTGGCATAAAATATAAAAGAAGTTCTAAATGTAGATACAAAAGATATTTTTCTATAAATTAGTTGTTTTTATTTTGCTCCAAACGCATATATGTAGGAGAAACAAGCTATATAAATGTGACTGTGCATTTTTCTGGAATTTTGCTTTGACCTTTGACCCTGATTTATAAAAACGTGACCACGGCAGACAACACGACAACGGTATTTCGACGAGGCTTGTTCTCCTCTTTCCAATGATATAAAATACAGCCGTGTGTTATTCCGTTAAGGCAAATCGATCAAATTCGTTGATTGGGCACCCTACTATAAAATGTTCTACTATCTTTGATCCTACATCTTTTCAAAATAACTAGCAACTGTCTATAGACAGTAAATGAACTAAATACATTCTGTCTTAGGATTAAGTGTTAGGTATTGAAACAGAAATGGCAGGTGAACTGAGCTCAGTTGGCATGCAGGAGTCCTGAAATGACCAGATCTTTTGGTTACAATACACTTATATAGATATAGGAAGATGTGGTGTAAGTGCCAATGAGACAACTCTCCATCCAAATAACAATTTATAAAAGTATGTATGGATCAGTGATTTCAGATGACAAGGCCGGTTTTATGAGGTTGAATTTTATTGATTTTGATTAATTTTAATAAATAAAAAATACTGTCCGGTTTTATAAGGTTAAATGACCATTTAATTGAATGCAAATCGGACAGGACTTCGATTTGGCGGTATGAAGGAGAACCGGTATTCAGAGGGACAGGTTTAGAGAAGGTTCACTGTATAAAAAATAAATTAAGGGTGTTGCATTAAAAACATTTTTCAACTGAATGGCTATTTTATTTTATTGCTTTGCACTTTGTGCCTTGCTTTGGAAGGTGTCAAAGCAAAAAATAAAATAGCCTTTCAAGAGGTCATAATTATTTGGACTAGGTACAAATGTATTGTACTGATAATAGCCATTAGAATATAATTACTTTTTTTCTACAGAAAATAATGCCCATCAGTATCTTAATGATAAATCACACAACCCTGCTTTTATTTTTGAAAACAATCTTTAAAGTGCACAAGTTTTTGTTCATGGTTTTCATGACTAAATGATCAAATTACTCATGAGTTTTTTATGTAAACTTGGTTTTCAAGGTATTTCATGATCATGTGACATGAAATAGCATGATCAAGAATTAGGACATGAAACATTTAGTTAAATCCATGCTTTTCATGAAATTTCATGAATTGATCATTGATCATGAAATCCAAGAAAGCAGGGATGCCACCTTATTCAATTTCTCACAATTTTGTTACTTTTCAAAATAAATATTCAACAAGGGTTGTACAGTGTTCCCAAGTCTTTATGCTTTCCTTCAATGCCAGAAATGTTACATATTTTAACAGTTACAGCTATGAATAAATATTTTGTTTTGAATAGGTTCTACTATTCTTCCTAATTCGACCCTGAATTCAGCCCAGAGTAAGATAGCAACTACTTCTTCTGGGACAGCATCAATATGTCATATTCTGAAACATAACGAGAAGTGTTTTTAATATCTCATTGAAATTTGGTTAACATTTGCATCAAATCCATGCATCTCAATTTGCAAGCAGTATAGAGGCCATATATCCCCTTAGTCATACTGCAGTTGGCGTGTTTGAGGAAGGGTATTTATCATATAATTCAATTTAGTGTTTTGGTTAATATGAGGATATGAAGAACTTTTACATTGTATGCATTGGTTTTTTTTGGTTTTTTTTCATTAGGCGTGTTTAGAAGTACTTGCAATAGACCAAAGATATTAAGAATTTGATGAAATTAGAATCTATATGCATGTTTCAGTCATGCTCTACTGAATTTGAACTACTGCAGTTTTCAGTATAAATATTATAATCAAGTAAGCTTTAGAGCTATCTAAAAGGAGACATTGTTTGTTTCTGTATTTTATATTTGTTTTTCGTTAATTGTTTTGTACATAGATCAGGCCGTTAGTTCTTGTTTGAATTGTTTTACATTTGCCTTTTATAGCTTACTATTAGGTATGGGTTTTGTTCATTGCTGAAGGCTGTACAGTGACCTATATTTGTTAAATTCTATGTCATTTGGGCTCTGGTAGAGAGTTGTCTCCTTGGCAATCATACCACATCTTCTTAGTTTTATATCCAATTTTATTTACATGTAATAATATGGAGATTATCATACTTATGTTTATTATGTTACTCCAATTAAGGCAAGACATTTCTCTGTGTCACATTTTTAAATTAAAATTAGGTCTAAAATTTTCTTTTTTACCTGAAGGTTTATTTTTTATTCTCTTCTGCCTGAGACATTTTATTTTTTGCGATGTCCACTTTTCTACAGTTTATGTTACCAATAAAGATATTTATTTGAGATATCACTGAAATTGTTACATCAAGGTGTTGATTTGATCAGATTAAGGGGAGACAATCTGTCATTACTTCCCCTTTGATCCTTTTTTAAGATACAAATCTTGGAATTTGTAGTTTTACATTTGTGTGTTAATTGACTACCAATTACAGAAAAATGAATCATTGAATATGATATTGTTTACTAATAATTACATTTTATTTTGTTGTTATTGATCAGGTAAGTCTTTTGATGTATTGTTAATAGTTAGCAATTATTAATATGCTAAAGGCAAATTCCTGTATTAATTAAATTTTATTACATGAATTCTAATGTTATTTTCACACTTTCTTCAGTTAATTAAGTACTAATGCTTGAAAGTTTTATGAAAAATGATTTGGTACTAGCCAGGATAAATGTGTATATCAAGAAAAACAAACTGTACAAAAATATGTATAAATATAAAAAAAATGGAACTGACTTTACATTGAATACTTCAGTTTGAATTTGATATACTATATAGTAAAGTCTAAAATGTTATCATATTCAATGACTTTAAACATTTAACTGTTTATAAGTTTCCTAAAAAGAGAAAATGTATTCCTTTATGAAAGTGGTGAATACATAATTATAAACTAAATGAACAAATATATGTCATTTTAAGAAGAAATACAATTTTCATGGAAAAAATAAAACAGCTGTATTCAATATGCACTGAATAACTTAAATGAACTTTTATTTATAAAACAAACAGAACCATCCATTAAATAATTGATGAAAAGTAATAAAAATTATGAATATGATGTCACATTTAGTATCATATGATACATCTTAAAGCTTGAATGGAATATTAATCAAAACAATATTGACAAAATGTCAATTCATCATTTTATTAATTTACATATTCATGATTGTAATTTTCTTTACTTTGTTAACCTATTCCATAATTGATCTTTCTTTGTCAACTATGAAAAATGTGTTTTGCAGAATTGTCTTTATTTTCCATATAGGATTCAATAATTATATGCATATTACATGATTATAAAAACATGTGTTTTTAAAAAAAAAATCAGGGTTGTTTAAGTTCTTTCATTAGAATTACAAATTATTCCCCCCACATTTCCTTACAATATTTATGATATATATATAATGTGGATGTTTACTGAACATTGAAAGTAGATCTGAACTAGTTAAAATCTGAAATCCGGGACGATTCTTTTCCAATTTTTAGAAGATTTCAACTTAATAGGCAAGTTCCGAGATAGTTGTTGTTTCAGTTTTGAGGTTGAATAAGTAGTTTAAAGTTCAATTTTCTAGGCATCCACCTAGTTTTACTCAAAGGCGTAATCAAGCAAGTGGAATTATTTAAATAGATTTTCCTCTTAAAAAAATAAGACTACACCTCTCTATTTTGACCTCCTCCCTTGATGAAAACCTACTGTTAAGTGACAACACCCATAAGTTGATGTTTTCATGCAGACCACTTTGTATTGATTCAACTCTGCATAGATTCCTGACTTTATCACATGAATTTTGTATGTTACATGAAGAGCGCATTTGTTTCTAACCCGAAATTTTGTCATCGATGATTATCGTTTAGTAAACGTTAAGCTGCTAGAAACAAATACATCGTTTGATGAACTTTATCGACCCCGCGTAGTAAGACAGAAATAGATTACATACACGCACTGTAAACAAACAGGTAAAAGTGCGGGAAATGAATGACCAGGATTTTGCAAAAACAACACGTGTTCGTAATTATCTAAGCGATAGATGCAGAAACAAATGTATCGTTTACACGTCTCAACGATAAACGATCAACGACTACACGACTATTTTGCGCGTACATCGTTTATGTGAACGATGTCAACGTTGACCAAAAAATGACAGAAACAAATGGATTAAACGACTACGCGCGTAATCGTTTACATCGTTTAGGTTAGAAACAAATGCGCTCGAAATTGGATACATGAAAAACAGACCATCTTCGAACTAAAGTATTCTGTTCAGATTCATGTCGTATAATTTCTTAATGATACACAGTGATTGTCTTCCAGTTCAGTCGTGATTTCCTCCTTTTTACTTAATGATACACAGTGATTGTCTTCCAGTTCAGTCGTGATTTCCTCCTTTTTACTTAATGATACACAGTGATTGTCTTCCAGTTCAGTCGTGATTTCCTCCTTTTTATTTCCATAAGCAATAAAATTATCTTCAAGATACACGAAATGAATTTTTCCTGCAATGCTCTTCAATTAAAGCTCAAATTCTCTTTTCATTACTTCGATACCAATAGGACACTCAGGGCCGTCTTAGTTACAAATAAGGACAAAACTCTTACAGAATAATAACCTTTCAGAGTTCAAGGACAAGAGTCACAGATTAAATTGGTATGATCTTCAATATGCTAAATAAAAGTATATTGACTTGTATATATTGACTTGGATGGAGAGTTGTCTCATTGGCACTCATACCACATCTTCTTATATCTATATGCAAAGATGTCATTCTTATGAATCAAACACATGCCATTTGTATACCTTATTTTAAGTCTTTCTTAATAATCTACAGAGATAGTGAGAAATCGACCTGAATGATTGGGTCTCCTTAACTAAAACAAATACCTGGATTATTTAAGCTCAATTTTCATGTCTCCCCCAACATACAAATATTTATCTAACAGGATAAATTCATGTTTGACAAAGTTTTATGTTTGTTTTGAGAGGACGGGGAAAGGAAGGCCTGTTGACAAGAAACAAAGATTTTCTTTTAATTGGAGTATCTGATTTCAGACCTTTATTTGGCAAAGTTTATTTAAATAGTGGAATAATATGTTTTGTTACGATTTATTTGTCTTCTGTGTGTTTTATATTTGCAAATTCGAAAAAAAGAAACATGTCAAAAAAAGATTTAAAAAGAGAAAGATGTCAAAAAAAGATTTAAAAAGAGAAAGATGTCAAAAAAAAAGATTTGCAAGTGGAAAGACACATGAAACAGTCAGATAATCATGTTCCGAGTTTAATAAAATTAGGAAAGAAACTGCAACCAGAAATAGAAATAATCATTTACTAAAATTTTGAATTTGATGTTGGAATATTCAACTTGTTCTAGTACTTTAACTTAACTGAAAGGAAAAATATAATACTTTTAAGAATGAAGGAGGATCAAATGATTAATAAGGGAATGACAAAAATCAGAAGTCAAAGAAAAAAAAACCATACCATGGCAAAAACATAAATTACACAGAAAACTATAGACTTAGCAACACAAACCCCCCATAACCGATGGGGATCTCAGGTGCTCTGGAAAAAATTAGATGAACTTAACAATTCCAAAAGTGACATCTCAATGTTTCATATCTGGATCAAAAGTAAACAAAAGTTAGCATTAATTTATATCCATATTGAATTTTTAATCTTTAAATTACTAATTTCTTATCTTAATAAAGTTCTTTATTAAATTTGGACTAATATTTACAATGGATTCTCACAGTTTCGTTTTATTTTACTTATTCCCTGACAATCCAGTTTTATTTGATGCGCTCATCTAGTAGCTCTTTAAACTTTAAACCATTCAAAAGAAGCTGTCAAATTGACCACTATCAGAATCGTAATTCCTTTGACGAAGGTGTTTTATATCGAAATGATTACATTGCTATCCGAAGTAAATTAGATAGTTTTCACACCTGCCTAGTTGATTTTACTTGATTCTTTTCCATTTAATGATATACAGCCAATGTTTCCACAGCTCAGCTCAAGAGTATATTGTAAAATTCAATAAAGAGGAGATGTTGTTATCTGTCTAATCAAACAGACCCAAATCAAGGAGACAAAGGTGTACTTGACAACAGAAAGATTCCCTGTAGCTAAGAAATTGATATCTGGATCATTGAATATTATGGACCTAGATTAAATATTACTAAAATGGCAAGGTTTGATTTTGTTTGATGTGAGGGGATTTATATTGGTATTATCTCTGATAAATTCTTGGGTCTGTCTGTGTCATAGACTGTTGTATATTTTATTTCTTAAAGTTTGATCCTAGCTTTATTCCTTGAAAATGAAAGACATCAAAGTTGAACAGTCAGCTTTATTTTGCAATTTTTCATCACATTGACTAGTTATAATTTTATATATCTTTTATAGTTTTCATATTGTAAAATCCATATTAAACATTGATCAAATTTAATTTTAAATAATGAAATAATACAATTTAAAACATGTATCTATTAATCTTTGTCATAATTTCTGGCGTCTAAAACACATTTTCCAAATTTAACTCAAGTGATTAAATGATACATGATATTCGAAAGAGATACCATGTTTATATCACAAAAGTAATCTAATATGATGCTCTTAATTAAAATTCATTACAATAAACCTATAGAAACTTATAATCGCTGGTCGTCAGTCAACCTGTATTCCATGTAGGCAGTCATAATGGACCAAGATAGTCACATGAAACTGTGTAAAAAGACGTATTCTTTAGCTGTCACTAGAATAGATGTTTTGCACCTCCAAATCTTGTTCAATCCTTAAAATTTTATGAAAAATATTCAATATCTTGTCATAAATAATGTTGTTTTCCGTGTTATACACAAACTTATTAAAGTTTAAAATGATTTGCTTATAATTTATTATAATAATGATTTAATAAATTATTATTTTGGACAAAAATGTGGTCTAAAATGATACTGAAGTTTCGGATTACATCTGAAACAATATTCATGGATTTGAACTCAGTGTTCTTTGGACTATTATGAAATATTTTAGAAAATGATATTTTGAGTTACACCACTGTGACTTGGGCAGAGAATTGTTCTATTTTGTGTCTTATATTTATGCAGCAAAAAAATCCTGAATGCAGAATGATGTAAATGGGACTTTGCAGAATAGGTATTCATAATTGAATTAATTGGGCCACTAAGCTTAACACTTCAATCTATGGTTTAATTTTTTGAAATTTATTCTTTTTAAATACTGAATTAATCCAATGTTCTTTCAATGTATTATTCATACATGACCATGTAAGACTTTTATTCTACATTATCTACCAAATTTTATTTAGAGAAATTCATTTTAATATTAGTTTCATTCTAGAATCAGTTTGAGTATTGTAATCGTTTCTGTTAATTTAGATTAAAGATATTTTCGTTATAAGACATTTCTAATAAATTGCAACAGCAGACAATTTCATTTCCTTGCTATACAGTTCTTGGGAATAATTGATAAAGTCATTACAGTTTCATTCTTCTTTTGGAGAAATCCCAGTTCCTTATGATTTAGAGGAATGCATTGAATGGAAAAGGTAAATAAAAGTAAGGTATATCAGTTTAACAGTTTGATATATATTTTTGTTTGTGACTGGACCTATTAACATGTTCAGGTGTGACTTTAGGGACACATTGCTCATAACCTTTACCTCAGGTGACAGCGAAATAAAAACAAAATGACACCTTCACATGAAAAACACTTGTTAAAATGTATTAAACTCAGAAAACAGTTAAATAAAGTTTGTATAGTTTTATATGTAGCCACACACATCTTCAACAATAGTATGGTTCTTTGTAACACTGCCGTCAGATAGGATTGTTTGTTAACAGCTTATTCCGTCACGTTGAGTAAAATTTTACAAAGAGAAATACTTATCTTCAATCTGATTAAAGCGATTTTCTATAGATTTGCATTTTGTGTTCTATTTCACGGTTTATCAAGTCAGATTGAACTATTAAAGATGTATCAATAGGAGTTTTGTGAGGGGTCGCGATTTGCTGACCTTGAATGACTAACACAGGTGCTACACAGTGCAGGTAAATTTGGTTTGTCCATTATAAAGAGATAAGATGTGAACTTAAAGATGCATGTTGGATCACATTACCATGATAAAGGGAACAAGGAAAAATTTTACACAGATTAAAAGCATAAGAAGAATATTTGTGAACAAATTAATGCGGAAAATTGGATCTAATGAAACACTTAACAGAATAAATGAGAACTTATGTCTCAATTAAATTTTAATCTGATACCTTTGATTAAAAGAAAATTTTATAAGCATTAAATATTTGATAGTACCCCATAGACTGAACCAAGCATTTAATATGAACTACGATGCAAAAAAAAAGGTTTAAAAATCAATTTAAGTAATTGTGGCGGTACTTAAAGTTCATTTAACAAATTTATGTGTTTTAATGTTATTTAAACTGTAAAAAGTCTGTAATTTTCTGAATTATTATTTCCTTTTTTAGTATTAAACTAACCTAATTATAGAGGATAGTCTAATTTCATGGTCCCTGGACCATAGTAATAGATGGTGGTTATATTTTATTGCTATTTTATCGTCAGATTTTGCTAATATCTTCATGGATATTAATTATGCTGTTGTTCAAAACAGGTTTTTTGTATAAAATTGTTTATTGATGTGTTCAACCTACCAATTTATTCTCTTACATCTTTCTATGTTTACAATATGATCTGTTGTCTTCATACTCTTATATCTTTCTGTGTTTACAATATGATCTGTTGTCTTCATACTTTTTACATGTATAGGAGAGTATATTAAGGACTTGGTGTAATATGATTATGTCATTCCAATCTCAAAAATACCTTTCCTTCAAGTTTTAATGAAATGCAAAATATGCATGGTATAACATGTAAACAGTATCCTCTAATACCTCTTGGATTCTATCTATATCAGTGTGGATTTTCTGATTTGTCTGCCCACTGTGGACAGAAAATTTTCAGACCATCAGAAAATCATTCCAGACATAGAATCCAAAAAGGGATTATTTATCCTCTTGCAAGTTTTATTAGCAAATGACATAAAGAGGGAGAGGGTTCGTTCCCATTTAACAATTCTGTTCTGAATGAGTGAAAATTCAGTATTCCATGAATTACAATATATTTGTTATTGCCTTTAAACCATACAGTTTTGCAAAATGTTAATAGAAAATTCACCAGCTCCTAAAGACTAAAAATCATGAATTATATATACTTCAAAAGATCTGAAAAATGAGGATTAGGTCCTGTAAACACAAAGGGAGCAACAAATTGAGTAATTGTTTTTGAGAAATCACCAGAAATTGTGAAAATTTGTTAGAATAAATGATACTTGTACATGTATTCCAAAATTTAAAGAAGTTGCTTCCCACACCCGAGACAGACTGTTATCGATAATCACTCTGACTGAAAACATTTTTGTGGTCATTCATGTTAAAAAAAAATTTAGAGATAGTGAGACAGCAAAATGGAAAGAATTGAAATGCAGCAAGATGTATGATTTCTATGGATTACATTTTTATATAGTTTTAATTGCAGAAAATCAGTTGTTATAGTTGTAAGATATGACAGAGAAAAAGAAATAGTCTATCTACTGATCCTTTGGGAAAAAAGAGGGACAGATGTGAAAAACAAACATATTTTTTAGAGTGGGCCTGTTTGTTTAAGTATTTTGATTCAAAGATACGTACATTGAAATGATATCATATTAAGTTATATTATAAACATGCGATAGTGAAGTCAACAAATCTTTTTTTTTTATAATTACAAACCTTAAAGTGGTTTATTTTTGTGGAGCTAAAATTTCAAGAAATCAAAGGGGAAATTTGTTCGCATGGTTTTACTTTCATGTTTTTTTTTTTTTGTCTTTTATTATTATCTTCCTTCAAGATAAATTAAAGTTAGGGGATTTTTTCACAATTTTATCTTAATCATGATATAAATGAGAATAAATCCATCTAGAAAATTTCCGACTTAATAGTATTGGTTGATGATTATTTTCTATATATTTTTTTTGAGTGAGAAAGAGAAAGAAATAGAAATTTATATACAAATGTATATGGTCTTTTATTTTCAGGTAAAAATGTTGGAAAAATAAAAGTACTTGTAATTTCAGGATTATGGTTTTAAATGCAAAAGCACTTGGTGTCACATCCGTTAATTTTTCACTTCGTGCACAAGATAATTGGCTGAATTGTGTAGTTATTTACTTCAGAAACCCACAATAATTGACTTTCAGAGTTAAATTTTGTAATAGAGTAATAATGTTGTAACTTTCAACATCTGGACACAGGTTGTTTTGAGGACATATACTTAAATTGAGTAAGAAAACCCTTTCAAAAGCTAACATGTGTCTAGTTAACTTTTAACAGCTTCTGTATGCTAGCTGTGAAATTCCTTGGTAGCAAATTTATTTCTTTAATTCATTACCTTGGTGTAGATTTCATTAGCACCTAGGCTATAAATCTACCTGGATGAATTTTACCTAAGGGAAAAGTCTTAATCTTGATTGACAGTTGTTTCACACTTCTTTTTTAATTCTTTTTTCTGATTGGTTGCTAATTTTATGTAGGAGGAGCTAACTTGTTTTGAGCCAATGTGTACTGACTTTGTGGTTAATAGTAGCAGAAAAGGTTGTGAATTAATTCTGATAGCAAGGACATATTTTTTCGTTTATATTTTCATGATAAAATTGTGTTTTGTGCATATTTTGAAACCAAAAGTCAATTTTAAAGGAATATATACATGTTAATTAAATTGGTAAGTGAATATTAAGTTCATTAATGAAGTAAATAATGTTATTTATATGATATTTTAGCCTATATTGTTTTTTTCTACCTTGCGTGACACACATGTTGAACAATTCAAGTTACATTTAATGATAGTTAAAGATAACTAAAAAGACATAATAGTTTAATTTGCTCCTAGTTGAACAGAAAATAGATTGAATATCATGGCGTGGAACATAATGTTTTGAAAAATTAGTTGGAAGATGTTGTAGATAATAGGTGATCTGGGTACATTAGATTAATATATAGAAAATGGGTTTCAGTTACTTTATAATAATATTCATAAGTCAGAGAGGCTGATATTAAAAGGACTGTCACAATTACAAAAATAAAGGTGTTAGGTAAAATATTACTCATCTTAAAAATCAAATAAAAGATATATTATGCATTGTTTTGTCCTTAAAACAATTACCCGGAACAGAAGTATATTGTTTTACTTTATTATATGTCTCTGCTTTATATAAAGATGGTATATATGTATTTGTCATAAAATTTGACACCCACAATTGATAACTTTCAAATTATGAAAAAATAAAATATGAATTTTTAGTCATACATAAAAGTGTAAAAGTTTCAATTGCTCAAACCTGAAGAAAATTCATTTAGCACTTGAACATTTTTAGGGGAGACAAAACTATTAGAATACAGTTGAAATTGAATTGTTCCAAGTTGTATAATTGTACAAACTTTGTAAATGAAGTGTTGAAAATGTGTTGGCAGACTTTGTTTGACAATCTGTCTAAGTGTGAAAAATATCAGTAATGTAAGAATAATATTTTCTTTACTTCGAATTGGATTAATTACATATGGATAAACAAATAAGACTACAACACACTTTACTCAGTCAAACACTACTGGGTTTCCTGTTAGTGGTTAAATGTGTTTTAATACCATGTGTCAATATTTTTACATCTATTTTTCAGAGTGAAAGCAAGGCAGCAATAATATTTGAATTAAAGTAATAACAAGTTTTGATTGGAAGAAATTGGAAATTTGATAATCGACTATTAAAAAGATCATGAGAAAATAGAAGTCTGGAACCACTTGAGAGACTTTACAAGTCTCGACACAGTTTCAAGGAAGATGGAGAAAATATTAATGATTGGTTTCATGTTTTTACCAACATTGCAGTCACTTGTATACTACATAGACGAAGAAAGTGGTTCAAACAAATTTCTTGGGAACGTTGCAACGGACACAAACTTAGAAAAATTGGTTAATAATTCTGATGATTTTAAAACAATACAATATAGCTTTCTATCTCAGGGACATCCGCATTCATCAAAATTCAAGATAAATGAAACAACAAGTGAAATCCGAACAAAGGAAAATTTAGACCGAGAAACAATCTGTGAATATTCCCCTTCATGTGTATTGTCGTTACAAGTTTCTGCCAAGTCTACATATGGAATATTTTTTGAAACTTTTGACATTTTTGTTCATTTGAATGATATTAACGATAACACACCGTATTTTCCATCATCAAGTGTAAATCTGTCTGTTTCTGAGGCTTCTCTTATTGGATCAAAGTTTACCATTAGCAGTGCAATAGACAAAGATAGTACTAACTTTTCTGTGATAGATTACCAGATCTCACCTCTCGGTTCCCCTTTCAATGTTGAATTTACCAAAAACCTTGATGGACAAACAACAACTGTATGGCTGAAAGTAATAAGAACATTGGACAGAGAAGTAAAAGACAGCTATAAAATTCAGATTTTGGCAAAAGATGGCGGCAACCCAGCAAAAATAGGCACTTTGGATGTAAATCTTCTTGTGGACGATGTCAATGATGAATCTCCTAAATTCAGTAAACCTTTGTACAATGTAACTTTGGCTGAAGATGTTGTCATTAATTCAACCATCGTAACTGTTTCAGCAACCGATTCTGATTCTGGTAAAAATGGAGAAGTTAGTTACAGATTTAGTGCAAGTCAAAACCAGGATATTCTTTCAACTTTCTCAATAAATTTTAAGACTGGAGACATCAAAATTATTCGGAAGTTACAATATGAACCAAGCGAGTCTTATAAAATGATTGTAGAAGCAGTTGATAATGGTGATCAGCCGTCAGTCTCTCAAGTTTTTGTTCATGTAAATATTTTGGACTCTGGAAATAATCCACCTTCAATTAACATTAATTTGTTATCAGATTCTGACATGGCCGAGGTGTCAGAATTTGCTAACATGGGAGCTGTTGTTGCCCATGTAAAAGTTGACGATGGTGATACTGGTCGAAATGGAATAGTCACATGCCAAATCCAGAACAATTTCTTCCAACTGCAGCGCATGGAAGTGAAAGAGTACAAGGTCATAGTTCATCAACCACTGGACCGTGAAGCAAAACCAGAACATTTGGTTTCTATATTCTGTAGTGATGTTGGAAGTCCCCCATTAAACAGCTCCAAGAACTTTGTAGTTCAAGTTATTGACGAAAATGATCAGCCACCAGTTTTTATGAAAACAACATATACTGCAAACATTGCTGAAAACAACAATTTTAATGATGTAATTCTTCATGTTTCAGCTTCAGATCAAGATATTGGGGTAAATGCTGAGGTTGCATACAGACTACATGCCGATTCAGGTCAAGATTTCACCATAGATAGTGCAACAGGACTTATTCGAGCCAACAACACCTTTGACCGAGAAAAAATTGACCAATATAAATTTCGAGTGTTAGCCATCGATAAAGGGAAACAACCCCTGAGTTCAACATGCACTGTTATTGTTAACATTGATGATGTGAATGACAATGATCCCAAATTTGACAAAGACGTCTATCATGCTCGTGTCCTGGAAAATCTCAAAGATTTTAACGTAACTTCATTGCATGCAAGTGACCCAGACAATGATGTGAACGGAATTATAACTTATTCTTTATCAAAATCGTCTGAAGGAGTACCGTTTCAAGTGATGCCCTACGGAACCATAAAAACAACCAAACTTTTAAACCGGGAAGATCAGGATAGGTATGCTTTCACTGTGGTGGCATCTGACCATGGTAATCCTCCAAGAACAAGTACAGTCAATGTGATTGTTGACGTAGACGATCAGAACGACTATCACCCAATCATCATGTATCCTAATGCAACCAATGATACAGTGTTGGTTTCGTATCAGTCACCTGTTAATTCTGTTGTCACGAAAATCAAAGCATTTGACCCAGATT
The DNA here is from genome assembly GCA_017311375.1 of Mytilus coruscus. Lineage (NCBI taxonomy): Eukaryota > Metazoa > Mollusca > Bivalvia > Mytilida > Mytilidae > Mytilus > Mytilus coruscus. The sequence goes on along the minus strand of CM029597.1, from coordinate 30,607,562 downwards.
TGGGACCTAATAGCGACTTGCTTTTTTCAATCAAATCACGGAATGACTCTGATATTTTCAATATTATCAGTACAACAGGTGAAGTAGTTGTGGTTCAGAGAATGACCATTCTCAACATGAATCTTAAATATTTCTTGGAGATTGCTGTATCTGACAAAGGACTACCAACTTCTTTAACATCAACAAGAAAATTATACATTGTTGTGTCATTACGGAATATAACTTCAGCCTCTCCAATGGCACAAGAACAGCAGGACTACAGTATAGCCATTGCTATAACTGTTGTTGTCGTAACCATAGTATTGGCAGCCACAATTATCATTACTATTTTTGTGATTCGTAGATTGGATAAACAAAAACGAATGTACCAGGAGACTGTTGTACCAGATCAAAATAAGAACTTGTTTTCTTCTTCCGACAAAGGCTCCCTCTATAGTCTGCAAGGTGACAGATCATCCAGTCAGCATACAGAGTATAACCCTACCCATGATGCCAACAGTGTAGCCAGTCAGAATACATATCAGGTAAAATTTCTTTAAAAAAATGGGAGACAACTCTTTGAAAATACAAAATGATAAAGATATTAATTCAGTCTATCTAATTTGACCCTTTTGTCCCTGTTGTTGACAAAATTTATGTCCATACATTTAGAAAAAAAGGCATTGCTTATTGTTTTAAAAGATTGTTTTTTTACAAATTCATATACAGAAGATATCTTCCCAAAGGAAAAACTCTTATTTAAGCTAAAAAAAGAACCTTTTACAAAATGAAGAAGGAAAGTTGAATCTGTGTTTGTTTAATTTACAGTTTAAGGGTAAATAATTCTTCTCAGATTTGATGACTACTTTGTTCTCTATCTCAAGGGATAAAAAGTAACTTTACACAAATCTTAACAGTTCTTTTTATTAAGGAGTACAAGTTCTTAATACTAAATAGGTACCAAGGTTATCAATATCAAATCACTTTACACAACCCCTTGATATCATACACCAAGAAAATTTATAACAAACTTGATAGAAAGAGATTTTTTTCCTTTGCTTATTTTTTCCCTCTGGGCAAAACACCAATTAGTGCTGGAATTAAGTCTCTTAAGTTATATACACAAAGAGACATATTGTTGTCTCTCTAAACATTGTCATTGATTTTTTGTGTCTTGTGTGTTTGAAACTCGTTAATTTTCTGGGTAAGCTTTTCTGGTATGCATCCCTCATTAGCAAAGAAATGTCTTAAGAGGGATAAGAAATAGAGTGTGTATGTCAAATGAATTAACTATAAAGAATTAGTGACCAGAAGTTATTTACTTTGTATAAGAACACGAATATCAAGCTGTTACAGAAAATTGTGACAAATTCTTAGTACAAGAGGATTTTCCATCACAAAAATGTTAATAATTTATTTAAGGTGTGCTTCTGCTAAAAATACAAACAAATTTAGCATTAATATTATGTATGGAAAGTTAGATTCCTCTCATACCAATATGCATCTAAGACATGATCCTCAAACAAGAAAAACAACAATTTTCTGTTGCCTATTTGCAGTAAGACATTAGACCTCACAATATACATGTATAATAAAGCATTTATCAGTCAGTTCATTTGCAGGCCTATTCAGCTAGTGTTAAACAGAAATAAAGGTCAATTCTAAGCTGGTCAAATTAATTTTGGTTTCGCCTTGTCAACCCCTGATAATTACCATGTTGACTTAATTTTTTATGGTCAGTCTACCTTTCAAGGTTTAGTATCTATACAGCCATCTTATTTGGACATATACTTTCCTTCTTAAGATGAATTTATTATTTCCATCAATAAAATCTTGAATCAATTTTGATGTATATATAAAATGGACGCTAATGAGTAAAGGTATTAAAAAAATCTAAAATAAGAATCTTTTAGTCCTGTTCACCTAATTTTATAAGTACATATGGGTTGTTGAAAAATTCAGATTAATAACCCTTCTGTGGTGCATATATTGTAATACTGCACTTGTATGTAAACATTTAATAATTGATTGATTGATATATGACAAATTAAATATTCTATTGTTTTTTTAAGTCAAACAATTTGTTACAATGTGGCGACTCAGTAAATAGTTGTGGGAATGACATGATATGATATTGTCAAAGTCGGTTGACAACCTGAACTATCTGAATGCCAGCATCTAAATTTCTGCTGGCGGCCCATTCATTTCCTATTCTTGGTAACAAATGTGGTTTGCACATACATTTAAATTAGTTTTGAGTTTTGTTTTAAATTTTTTTATAATTGCTTATGTCAGAATATAGTCATTTCAGTTTCCATGATGTGTTTTTCAAATTTAAAATCGTTTGAAGCTTGTCGTACATGTAAGAGATTTTGTAACATAAACTACACCAATTCAGGAGTATTACAAGCATTTTATATTTATTCAGTCAAATATTTTTTAGAGTCAGTTTTTTTTTCTTAGCCAGTCAAAGGTTTTCTAAATTGTTTAAAAATGGTTTTATACATATAAATATGTAAAAGGTCAGAGAGAAGTGTTCACACACAAAAATGTTCATTACAACAATAGTTTGGGATACCACTTAGATAAGTTTGGAAAATATAATGTAATTTGCATTCACAACTGTTGTGTTAACATACTCTTTACTGTTTAAATTTGCTAACTAATTGTGGGAGGAGAAACATTTTGAGAGATTGTTTACATTTGAAAATGTCAAACTTTAAATGAACAGAGTATATCTGTTCGCTAGTTTTTTTGGCTACAGAAACTTCCTAAATTTTATAATAAGGTCTTCAAAATTATATGTTTAATTTTCAATACAGGACTGAGTCTAGAGACTTTTTTGTGTACAAATAATAATATGCTTCATTAAAAGTCAGATTTTGAATTAGGTGACTTCAAAAGATCAATTGGAATGTTTTCTTCCTCAAAGATACTTGGTGTTGCTGTGTAAGTGACTGGTAGGAGGCATTGATCATTTCTTTTAGTAAACATTCCCGCTGAGCACTGGAAAATGTCATACCGTTTGACACCCTATTAAAGATTTATTTTGCAAAATCACTTCTTTAAATCCTTCAACAAGTCCTCTTTGTAAAACATACTTAGTATGTTTACTTTTTCAATCACGAAGTCAAACTAATTTTATCGCAGTGCAAACATCTTCAGCGTTTCAAGGTTCTGAGACACACAAACAGCAGTTTGTATATTGCATAGATGAATGGAAATCAATTGCTGACTAATTGATATATATAACTTGATTATTTACATTGACAGAGTTAATTAACGGTCACATCTGTGACAACTCCCGACTCAAAGACTCTTATTTCAGTTTCAGAAACAACTGTGTTTTTATGTCCTGTAAAAAACATAACAGGGGTCACATTTAAGTATTAAGTATTGCTTAATTATTTTATGTTAAACTTGAATGTATATATAGTGGCAATCAAAATCCATAAGTTAAAGGAAAAAAACTATGACTAAAAAGAAAAAGACAGACAGACTGACAGACAACATAGAAAACTCGAGATTTAGCAACACAAAAAATAATGGTGAAGGATAGCTGTTTGAAGAAGGTATACAGTTCATGTAAAATTCACATTCATATCTCTGGCATTTTTGGTGGTTGCCAAGTGGTTTGTAATAATGAAATGGTTGTAATAATTTCTAAATTTACAGTATAGTTCACTATAGTAAGACTTTTGTCATGACCGATATTTAGTTTTGTACAATGCACTTAACTTAATATATCATGATTGTGTCATTATTTGATACTTGGAGTACAAGAAAATAAGTGTTGCTACTTTAGAACTTTTTACTGGATGGAATGTAACTAAAGTGAAGTGGCCATTATGATAAAAAAACTGAGTATCATTTCTTACTTCTGATGACAGAACGAAAAAAAATGAAAAACCATTAGACAAACAGTTACCTTGTTTCATATTCATAACTGTCATAAGATGATAATCCTGAAAACATGAAATTTATGTTTTGTACTGGAAGCTAAAAGTATATTGTCAAATTCATCATACTTTTAAATTGAAAATTGGGCAAATAAATAGAAGGTTAGGAAAATGTACTCTAAATACATGTGGCATGTTTTACTACCTGTCAAAATTACATTAGATATGAATTATGATAATTAATGCCCAGAAAAAAACAAAAAATAAAGTTAAATTGTATCTAAGATGGCTTTTAGAAATATCATCGAGATTGTGTATGACTGTGAGGCATCAACAATGTTTTGCTGATTTTTATGGTTGGAGTCTTAGTCTGGGTCAAAGTGAAATTGCTCGTAAATATCATATAAAGATAATCTAGATAATAACTGAAAAAGGTTTAAAACTGTATAAATATGCTCAAAGGATATAAGGACAAAAGAATACGATATATTTGATTTTACGTCCGTAAAAGAAAAGTTTTCTAAAACTGTTATGCTATCAAACCAATCATCTTTTAGTTCTTTATAAACTTAACGCTGAAAATAAGGTAAAAGTTGAAATTTGAGGAAAATAATTTATACTTTTGGTTGTAGAAATTAAAAGTTTTAACTTTAAATAATTAGAAAAAGAGGCTAGTAAACTTCTGAATCTTCACAAACTATTTTTTCTGTACAGATTTTTACCTTTGCTGTATAAATTCTTTTAACCTGATTAGAAGGAGAGAACCTTTTTAAACATTTTGAGACAGAAATTAAAAAGTATAAGTTTCAATACAGTAATTATGTGAAAATATTTGATTTCAAGATAACTTTCATGATTTCATCTCTGATAAAAAGTGTCCTGGTAAACAGGGTTATGATATGGAGTCACTGTGACAATAGCCAAACTTCATATAAGATTTTGCTGCATAATAAGTTTTTGTTTGTAAGATTTAGCTGAAAATTTGCAGCAATTGTTCTCTTTTGTTATAGATGTCAGATTGTAAGACTTTTTAAACAGAATTTTTAAATTTAGAAATATAATGAAAAAATGAAATATGTGCAGATTTTTTGATAACTTTTTGAATGGCAGGGTAATTGAAAACTTTCATACTAAGCTACATGTATATGAAAATAAATGTGTTAATGTCAGAGATTTTGAAACAGTTACAACTTTTGATTTATTTATTATGTCATTTCAAAATCAAATTTCAAAATTATTATTAATTTACACTTTCATTAGTAAATTGTTATTGTTCAGGTTAAAATGATACACTTAATTTTAAATTTTCCCATGCCTCAAACATTATTATGTTTTCAATATTAAAACTTGATAAAAAATATAAATTCAAATCAGTTTGTTTAGTTGTTAACATTAGAAACTTAAATGTAAACTCCAAAGTAGTATTTCAGTCTACTCTTTTAAATCAGTTCTACATTGTACTTGGGTCTGTACACTTTGATCATACTTGGGTCTGTACACTTTGATCATACTTGGGTCTGTACACTTTGATCATACTTGGTCTGTACACTTTGATCAAGGACTAGAACATTTTATTACGGTAGACATGATAGGTCCAAATATCTCTATTACATATCTTATATGTGGTTTGGTTATTTGTACAGTTAGGTTACTGTCTGAATTATGTATATCCCACATCTCATTTTATTTTTATCTATGCATCTTTTTCCTATTTAATTCTTTCTTTTCAAAACCTAAATTGTGATTTCTTAACTAATAAAAGAAGATAAGTCCAATGTACATTGACAATATAAATTCAAAATCCATAACAACTTTTTCAGATGGTCAATTATCGTACTCAATATTATCGTTTAATATTCAAATATGGGGGTATATATCAGTTTTGTCAGTGAACAAGAATTTAATTTTACAAATTAAACTCATGAAAAGTTCAAATAAACATTTGATAAGCAAGTTTATTTCTTTGCACTCATTGTTCAAAGCGATGCATAAGTCCTTATTGTGTTTTTATCCTAATCCCCTTTTGTGAAATGGACAAGTAATTTGAATTGTACTGAGTTTCACAGTTTTGCCTATCGTATGAATAATACTGGATTAAGCCATGAATAATTGCTTGTTTGTGTGAGACTTTATTAAAGGATATTTGCCTCATTACAAAGCATTATGGTATAGGGTGTAGCTCCGCAGGGATATCTGTTTAACGAACAGATCCAAATGAACATGCCACTGTGATCTGGGGCCGACGGAACTTAATACAGGGGGATCAGTGTCACTTAGATTAAAATCTGAAATTGTAACCAAATTCTTTCTTTTCATTTTAGTAAAGGCCTTGCTAATGAACCTACTTGCTCTATTATTTGGTATTGTTAATTTCAATTGGATGAAATACAGAATCTTTAAATTTTTAAATTGTGGCTATTATCAAAAAAGGTTGTGTCTAGTGATTTAAATTTTCAAATGAAGATGTCTGTATACATTTAATTGGGATTTTTAATGATTCACTTTTTAACAGAAAGGAGCAAAGATTACAATTTTCTGATCTGAACAAGCACTGCCTGTATAATGTACATGTATATAAATATTTAGCCATGTCAAATTTGATTTCTTCTTAATATTTAGAAATAAGTTAATATATTTAAATTTCTGAATAATAAGTAATGATATTAGATAAAAAGGGCACTGCAATTTAGATCTGTGGTAAATAGAGTAAAATTTTATTGTTTATCTTAATCTTCAGTTATGTGCAATGGAATATAATCTGACAGTCTGAAATCACGATTTATAGCAGAAGATAGTAATTCTGTCCTTAGAGACAATCTTAGTTTGTCTCCTAGTTATATATTCAGCCAGCAGACGATTAGATTACAAGTCACTGAATATTGAGTCATATTTAATATTCAGGTGTATTAGGTAGATAATGGATGGAAAATATTGATTCTTGTGAAAAATAAAGGAAAACTTGTCATTTTGATGTATTGGACATTATATAATTATATTGTATTCTGGAAAACTGATGGTTGTTGAGAATCTCATTGTACTTCAATCATTCCATTCTATTGTATTTGATATGGCGACAATGGGTTGAGTAATTGTAGTTTGATGGGATATCAGTTCCTCAGTTTATTTTACAATGAAATATAGCAATTCTTATTTATAGCAAATTAACAGTTTCCTTACAAATACTACATCCAATTATATTTAATAAGAATTGTAACACAAACCAATCAGGCGTTAACCAACTTTCTTGTGACTTCATTTCATTGACATATTTTGTCACTATTGTATATGTTTAATTTGTTCTAAAGGTGACAATAAAGTAGTTTGTATATGTCGAAATGCATTCTTACAAAAATTAAATTAATCAGAAATACAGTATATATGCCATTGATGTTTTTACCATTTTTCTTGCCATAATCAGTTCAAATTAGATTTTAGAAAGAGCTATAAGATGTCATCATTTTTTGTTATGCCCTCGCCGTAGCAGAGGGGGCATAAAGTTTTACCCATGTCCGTCTGTATGTACGTACGTACATCCTTCCATACGTCCCAAAATTAGTTTCCGTTCTCTAACTTGAGTTTGCCTCAACCAAATGTTATGAAACTTATACACAATGCTTATTACCACAAAACACAGATCAAGTTTGAATTTTGGTGGCGTCACTCAAACCGTTCTAGAGTAATGCCCCTTTATAAATGGAAAAATTGCTAAATTTTTAGTTTCCGTTCTCTAACTTAAGTTTGCCTCAACCAAATGTTATGAGACTTACACACAATGCTTATTACCACAAAACTCAGATCAAGTTCAAATTTGGGTAGCGTCACTTTTACCATTCTTCAGTTATGTCCCTTTATAACTATATGATATGCAAGCGGGGGCATCATCTGTGTCCACATGTGGACACAATCCACATTCATTAATAGAAGGACTGCCGTCTAATTGATGTTTACACCTCATCTCCTTTTATTCCTATGTTATAATGTATTAGGTAATGATATCATAGTTGCTCAAATGAAACAGCTTCATTCTGTAATGTTTACTACAGTTGATTAACACATGTCTTGCTATGCATTAATCAAATCAAGTTTTGAGAGTGCTGAGATTTTAAAGCCACAGAAACTTGAAATTTGTGTGTTTAAATCATCCAACTGGTTGATAAACCAGGACTTAAGAAGGAGTGTGCATTCATTTTAAATCATCCAACTGGTTGATAAACCAGGACTTAAGAAGGAGTGTGCATTCATTTTAAATCATCCAACTGGTTGATAAACCAGGACTTAAGAAGGAGTATAAACCAGGACTTGTGCATTCATTTTAATCATCCAACTGGTTGATAAACCAGGACTTAAGAAGGAGTATAAACCAGGACTTTGTGCATTCATTTTAAATCATCCAACTGGTTGATAAACCAGGACTTAAGAAGGAGTATAAACCAGGACTTAAGAAGGAGTGTGCATTCATTTTATTTTCCCAAAAGAAAAATCCCAAATCAACAATTTCTTTATTTTGTTTGTAGAGACCTCAATCTGTAGCAGACATAAGCCATGATGAGAGCCGAGACAAAATTGGGGGATATTCGAGACCAATTTCTCCAAACAGTGACGTGAGACAATCAGAACTTACACGCCTTGCTTCCATCAGATTACATCAACAGTTTGCACAATCACATGACAAACCGTGGACCAATCAGCATCCAGAGGTAAAATTTTACCTTTTTCAAAATAAAATTATTTTAGGAGCAGTACTTGGGTATATGGACCATACATGTGTATGAAAGTCCCCAATCTGTGCTTCTGCTCAGATGCAATTGAGAATTGAGTTTGTGACAATATCCTTCAAACAACAATTTAAAAAATGTTTCCTCCGTTTGAGAAAAAAAAAATCCTGTAATTTCTAAGTAGTAATTGTAACTGCTCTACAAGACACTTCAAATTCAATGTAAAAAGATGTTAATATCAATCTAGGTAAAACTTGAAGGGCAGTGGTAGTGATGTTTTTTATATCTTTTATGAAACCAAAGAATTTTAATAAGTTTATATCAGTTATACCTTGACTTTCAGTATTTATTTCCATTTAGAATTATTTGCACTTTCAATATTTTAAACTGTTCAGTATTTACGAAAGATTTTATTGAAAAGAAAATCAAATAACTATTATTTTCAAATGCCCTCAGCTTAACCTTACTTCGTTTCGATCACAATACATTCTAACAGATCAATTTTTCCATGAAATGAATTTTTTGGGCGGATAAATACATGATAATGTGCTATCAGAGGCAATCTTTCGATCCAAATTTCTTTTGAAATATGAATTTACCTATATATTTTGAATAAAAGGAAGATTAGTTTATTTGGATTTATATTAAATTTTTTAGACATATATCATGCGAAGACATTTATTTAGAAATTTTGTGATCAAATGGATATGCAGAGTATCCATTGTACTCAGAGACATCCAGACTAGATATTGAATTTCCATCCCTATGTTGAAAAAATTAGTTAAGATACATTGAAGCATGAAAATGGGTATTGCCAGTAGGGTTCATATCAATTTTAGGTCATACTTTCTTGTTCTTTTCTGAAGCATTATTTAAATTTTAAAATAGTCTGCAAAAATATTTCAGGAAAAATTCAATTATTTTGGTATTGTCAATGATTTAAAAATAGAATATGAAATGTTTCTGAAAAAGTGAATATCTTTTGAATGATTTAGATAAACAAAAAATAACACATTATCTGTGTGTTATTACAGAAAACAATTTTTTTTCTTGATAATAATACTTATAATTCAATTAGTTTTAATTTTTTCTTTGTGCAGGAAAAATATAGGAGCTATAGGCAAAGATTAGATGAATAAATTTGTGATAATGTAATGACCTGATTTTATAAGGTCATTGGAAAGTTATGTTTATAAGTATAATGCTTGATTTATCAATTCAAATATAGAATATTATTATTTTAAGATTAAATTATCCAAGTTTAAGCAGGTGTGAGTAAAATGAGTTTTCTTTCAAACAGAAATAAAGCCTTCATTTTGAAACTGTTACAGATTTTATGTAACTAAAATCCATTTGATAATGTATCAACAAAGACAAACAAAAAGTATAATAAAGATTTAAATTTGATTCAGAAACAAAAGATCTTCATGAATTAATTTCATGCCGTGTGATTTTGTTAAGTGGCAAATACGGGCATGAATAAACAGTTTTACACTTGTCTAAGAGGTAAAGAAATTGGATTGTTTGATTTTGGAAACAACTTTAAATAATTTTTGAACTGGAAAAACGGATAAATACTGATTGTTTGAATCCATTGCCAATTAAAACAGCACACAATGACAAGTTAAGGATTATCAGTACTAATCAAAACTTTGATCAAACTGTTTACGAAAGATTGTAGAACGAGTTATGGACGGTCACTTCCTAGAACCTAAAAGATTTTTTATCTATGGAAATATTTTGGATTTAACTTTATAAACAGTTAACAAAAGGGCTATGTTTACAATGATACTATATGGTGTGGAAAAAATTGATAAATCTTATTTATAGGGAAGATAATATCGAAAGTAGTGGTCTAAAATGAAAGAAAATTGAATATTAGTGGAATATAAAAAGTCTAATATCCATTAAACAGTGAGAAATTTGACAGGTTGAAAAATATTTTTTCGCCATATCTCAAAGATTGACAATTAATTGTGAATAAATTGATGTACATCTGGGTGAATTTATTCTTGGGCACAACATATATTTTACATTTTCTCATAAATTACACATTAATAATTTTATGTGGTCAGTTTTATAAAAATTAATTCATATATTCATGCAAGCATCAACAAATAAAATATTTATGGATTTTTCATAACCAGCAGCTCATGACTGGTTTCATGAAATGGTCATTTGTCTGTGAAATCTGAAATACTTTAAAAAAAAAAAAACTACTGGTAAAGGTTATTTTGTTATTAAATCTTTTCATATGGTGTAAAAAATTTCAGCAATTCAAAGATCTGAGCTTTTGTCTGACTTTTGATTTGGGGTCTCTTATTACAATTTTTCCAGAGTTGTTATATTTTATACTGCACAATATACAGTTAAAACCAATTTCAGATTTCTTTGCAAATTTGTCAACAAGATTGAAGTTTTGTCAATATCAGGCTGTCAGCTAGTTTATAAAAATATTTTCCTTTCTATTTCAGCATCCAGTCAGGAGACCTGGAGATAACCATAGTGACACATCAGGGGAGACAATTCCTAGTGATAGTGGTCGGGGGAGCCTAGATGATGACCATCATATATCTAAATCACACCAGTCAGGTAAATAATGAAGTGTTTTTAAAAGAAGCTTTTTATTAAAATTAACAGTGATAGAATTTTTAATACAAAGATAAAACAATGTGGCTAATAGTGTGACAGTTGTCTCCCTTAAAACATTAGCAATCAAATCTTACTGTTCCACTTTCATGATGTCATTGCTAATCTGTTTTTTACGACCGCAAAAATTTTTGGGATCATATAATGGTATGATGTCGTCATCGTCCAAGACACATTGGTTTCGGAGACAATAACTTTAGTTTAGACGAATGGATCTCTATGAAATTTTGTAAGACGGTTCAATACCACAAAAGAAAGGTTGGGATTGATTTTGGGATGATGGTCCCAACTGCTTAGGGATTAGGGGCCCAAAACAAGCATTTTCTAGTTTCAGGATAATAACTTGTGTATAAGTATTTCGATTGCTCTGAAATTGTACTACAATATTTAATACCACAAGTAGAAGGTTGAGAATGATTTTAGGGTTATGGGCCAACAGATTAGGAATTAAGGGCCAAAAGGGCCAAAACAAGCATTTTCTAGTTTCAGACAGTAACTGTGTGTAAGTGTATGGATCTCTGACATTGTACCACAAGGTTCCATATAACAAAGGGAAGGCTGGGATTGAGTTTAGTTAATTGCCCCAAACATGTAGGAATTAGGGGCAAAAGGGCCAAACACAAGCATTTTTCTAGTTACCAGACAATAACTTGTGTAAGTGTATAGATCTCTGAAATTGTACTACAAGGTTCCATACTACAAAAGAAAGGCTGAGATTGAGTTTTGGGGTTATTGCTCCAAGGGGTTTCAAAAGTTGGGGGAATTTTTACCAATTTTTTAAGGATTCATATTTTTTTCAAAATTTTAAAATTTCAAATTTTGAAAAGTTTCAAGAAGAAGTATTCAATTGCACAGTATTGCACAATGGATTTATAAGATCTTTGACCACATTTATTTTTGTATCAGAAACCTATATTATGTCAAAATTTTATCACAATCCAAATTCAGACAGTATCAAGCTTGAATATTGTGTCCAAATTTACCCAAACTGTTCACTGTTCGACCTCTGTGGTTGTATCAGGCTGCACTCAGCGAAGCATTTTATTATCCACTTAAGACACATTTAATGTGTTATTCATACTTAATGGAAAAATTACAACAGTGAAAAAAGAAGAAAAATCACAACAATGAAAAAGGAAGAAAATTACAACAATGAAAAGAGGAAGAAATTACAACAACGAAAAGAGGAAGAAAAAATACAACAACGTGAAATAGGAAATACAAAGCAAGTGAAAAATTAGATTTAACAAAATCTTTATTGTATGATTAATATTTTTAGAGTAAAAGTTGTCAATTAGTGTTTTCAACTTCAGACTTATAAATGTTCATGTTATATTTTCTTTATTTTCCAGAAGACTTCAGAAAATATTTACTACACCCAACAGGCCAGCAAGGCAGAAGAGGAACTCCACCTCACAAACAAAATATATCAAATCCATCTCATATTTCATACACTGTAAATAAACTGGGGCCATCGACCCCACATAAACAGACAAACATCAGTAGTCCACGAGATCCACCAAATCATCCATTTTATGAAAACATTAATCCACATCATCAAAATCGTCATATTCCATACACAGGAAGAGATCACATTTCATATGGACATTTTCAGAAGGGATTGCATCAGCGACCATATTTAGATGAAACAATGGACAGTGTAAACACGGGTTATGATGACGATGATAATACAACCACATCTGGAAGCTACACAATTGACGCTGACGACTTTCCTACGGAAGTGAAGTTTGATAAAATCCAAGATGTGATTGTTTAGTCAATGATTTTGATTGGACATTGTGGTGCTCCTCTAGTCATTTTTATACTCATTTTGCAAATTGACTTAACTGTTCAAAAATGATTTTATAAAGTGCTGTTATTTTATATGAGATGATTGAAGTATTATATATATTAATTGCTATGAAGTTATAGTAATTTCATATATTATTTTGTTATGTATCAAGTTATCATTTTATTGAAAGAAATGGTATTTGGCTTAAACTTGAGCTTCCTGAAAAGCTGATTCCTCATGTCTGGAAAATAGAATATAAAAAATTGTTGGAAAGTTAGACCTAATAATTTGGGTAGTTTTTTCAAAACAATCTTTTATAAAAAAAAGTACAAAAAAGACTATATTTAATTGCTATTAAGTCTACAAATAATGTATTATTTTGTCGGTATACATGTATTGCATGACGATCATTGCAACCAAGAAAGATTTTGACCATTTTGCGTCCAATACTCATGTTCAAACAAGGTAGATAATCAAATAAATGTTGCATTCAAAGGTCATTTTTATTTTCCTTTTTTGGGGATGGGTGGTTGTAACATAGCCCCATCCTTTACAGGACAATGAGGCATTATAGATATATCTATAAATATATTTAACATGAATTTGTTTATGCACTTTTATGATTTTAGATTAAATTCTTATGAATATTCAAGTGCATCTCAGATTGTTTTGATTATCTCCCTTTAAAACAAGACCTGTGTAACACTTCTTTTTTTATATATATCTATAAAACCTATTTCTAATTACCTTAAAAATGACTGCTACTCTTTTGTTTTTCTAATTGATCTCAAAATAAAGAATATGACCAATCTATGGACAATAAATGAGGATATTTTCATCAAAGTGAGACAATACATACAGCATGTACAGACATCTTGTACTGTCAAGTTGTACTAAGCTTAAAGTTGTTATTATTTTTGATACCTTGCTTTTACTGTTGCTTTTGAAAAGAATGTTATTGATATTGTTAATGAATAAATATTTTATATACCCTATAGAATTTGATTTTTTTACAAATGCTTGTCAATGAGTTATTGGTCATGAAGAAAATGGCATTCAGTTTCATACAACGTTCAAGAATTTTGATAATATATGTTCCTGTTCCTACATTTTGCATTTGATCAAATTTGAATAAAAGTAAATGTGGGTAAACATCAATGAGACAGCAACCCAGTGACACAAATAAGCAAAAGACATCTAGATGGTCAATTTCACAAAATTTATATAATTAAATGATGTTTTTTCAACATGTGTGAACTGATGAAAGTGACCATGATAAGGAAAAACTAGACTAAAGTATGTCCCTCACACAGCACTTGGATACAGGACTGTAAAAAATACAATAGATTTTTTTTAGTTATACATAATAACTTTTATGACTGTTAGACACATATAATGCCCATGTATAAGAAAAGATATATGATGATATAGTGTGTATTCATTCTTAAAAACCATATACCTGTAATGGAAAATTGTCCCGATATTGGGGGATAATTCATAAAAAATGTTTACTACTATTCTACAAAAAAAAACCCAAAGGTTTGAGATTGAAAACTATGAGGAGTAAAATGGACAAACAATGGACTTTATCAAAATAGCACAAACAAATTTTAAAAGTTCAACAACTAATAAAATAAACTGTTGACAGAGTTATAGCTCACCTTTTGTTATTTTGATAGTATGATACAAATGTGATCAAATGTTGAAATAAAATGGCAATAGTTAAACATTTAAACTATGCAAAATGTTCAAAGCCAAAGAGCAATGACTGAAGATGCAGGGCTTAATAACCTCCATGGAAATGAGAAATGCCAATGATTGTAAAACTGCAACCAAATATAATTGACCTTCCACTAGTGGTTCCCTTCAACAGACCTATATATATTCACAAACTAATACATGTAAAATAAGCAAAAGTTTCAGAGTCAATAGACCATGACTGAGGGTGTAGGGCCAAATAATCTACATGGAAATGAAATCTGCCAATGCAAATACAACTGCATAGTAAATATCATTGAGCTACCCTGGTGATTCTCAATAAACTGACCTAATCACAAACTAATACATTGTTGACACTGCCCAGCCTGAAACAACATCCGAAGTCTTGCCTTTTCAACTTCATGAAGGCAAGACAAAAATTGTGAAAAATAAGGAAATTCAAAATCCTTGATTTGGAAGATGTCTGTATGGGGTTTACAGAATACAGAATAATGGAAATAAAGGGCAAAAAATAGACAAAGAATAGGGAAAACAAGCCCCCAAAAAGAATATAGAATAATGGGGTACTAAACTATAAAGAATAGAGAACAATGGGCAAAATTTACAAAGTATAGAGAATAAAAATTAAAGAATACAGAATTGAAGGACTTCCTGATGGCATCCAGACCATCACCATTTATGCGAAATTTCAGAGAAAAAAATGACAAAGGTCAACAGTTGCATGGTAATTTTGTGCAAAATCTAAAAATCCTTGTCACATTCACATCTTATATGACCCTGCCGATCATTGAAATAATTTTTTGAAAATGTATGGTACAATTTATTCATTAGGATTTTAAAGATTTGACGTGAATAGGTTATCATTTCCATCTTCGTGATATATGATAAGGACGAGAAATTAGGATGAAATATATGACAAGGTTGCTGATTGATTTAAAAGTATCTGAAACTTATCAGATGTCGATTTCTTTTCACAGACGCAATTGAATCGCATAAGATATTTGTCAAATTTATATTTTTAATCTTTCCATGAAAATGCGTAAGCATGATAGCTGTATAGGTATATAAAAAAATATGAAAGGGTATGTATTTTTGTTATTCAAACTATATGAAGAGGGTGGGGTACTCAATATCTCAGCTGTTCACCTCTACCACAAAAAGATACATTGTAGATCTTCGAGGTGACATAATGTTTTATCATAATGTCTATTTCACAAATAAGAACAGGAGCGGATGAAAATTTTTTTGAGGTAAAATTTTAGAAATATTCTTCTAGAGTCTCTTCAGATACTTTATTAAGCTGAGGACAACCCATGCTTTGCAAATTTTAGGTGGGGGGGGCACGCCCGCCACGCCCCCGCCTGAATCCGCCCCTGAAGAAAGAAGTCTCAACTGAAATACTGCCCAGACAAGGTTAAGAGGAAAATTTTACACGTTCTACGGTCGTCATCACAAATAGGTTAAAAGCCAGTTACATTGCATGCTTAGTACCTCAGCTTCAGTATGTTATATAATTACCAAAGTGTGATTAAGATGCTTTGATGTGTCTTTTTCAAACAAATAATATGTTTTCTTATGTTCTTGTAATGACTATTCCAGCAAAAGTTTAACATATCCAACGGACATTAGATTATCTTTATAACAACTTTTCACTGGTTAATTTTCTTCTTGTTTTTCGCGTTTCGTCTGAATTTAAAGCACTACGAACTTCCAAAGAAACGAACATGCATAAAACCAGACTAACAATTTCAAACAACGGTATATTGCTGGGTCTTCCAAGTGCTCCACGAAACCTCTTTCTAAATTATTAACATCTATTTTATCAGCAATCAAAGCCGGGCTCCAAAGTTATTGTGAAACTGCCTATTCTAGAGGTGGCGTGAATCAGATGTGGATACTAAAAATTCCAAAGATCTTTTAGAGTACATACAATCTAAGATTCTCTCATCTTGCAATAGTATTAAAACATTTGACTTTTCTACACTTTACACAAGTATTCCCATTCCAAACTAAAAGACAAATTGAAAGAGTTGGTATTACTTTGTTTCATTAAAAGAATGGCGAACGTAGATACAAGTATCTTGTCTTGGGAGGATAAATCCTACTTTGTAAAGAATCACTCTGATTCAAACAAAAATTCTCTGAAACTGACATTATCAAGATGCTTCATTTCTTGATTGACAACATATTTGTTACGTTTGCGTGTTTTCAACAGACTGTCGGAATTCCAATGGGAACCAATTGTGCCCTCTTCTTGCCGACTTGTTTCTTTATTATTATGAGGCTGACTTCATACAGGAACTTCTTAGGAAGAAAGATAAGAAGTTAGCAATATCCTTTAACTCTACGTTCCGCTATATAGATGATGTTCTCTCACTAAATAATACAAAATTTGGTGACTATGTTGAACGAATCTATCCCATCGAACTAGAGATAAAGGATACTACAGATACAGTTAAGTCTGCCTCATATCTTGACTTACATCTAGAAATTGACAATGAGGGTCGGTTGAAAACAAAACTTTATGACAAAGAGATGATTTCAGCTTCCCAATTGTGAACTTTCCATTTCTATGTAGCAACATTCCAGCAGCGCCTACATACGGAGTATATATCTCCCAATTGATACGATATTCCCGGGCTTGTGTTTCCTATCATGATTTCCTTGATAGAGGATTGCTGCTCACAAGGAAGCTATTGAACCAAGAGTTCCAAATGGTGAAGTTGAAGTCATCCTTCGTAAATTTTACGGACGCCATCACGAGTTGGTTGACCGTTATGGAATAACCGTTTCACAGATGATATCGGATATGTTCCTTATGTCTAACTACAATACACTCCCTTTTCACGAATGCGACTTACCGAATTAGACTATTTACCGGATTTGTAATAACATAAGCAACACGACGGGTGCCACATGTGGAGCAGGATCTGCTTACCCTTCCGGAGCACCTGAGATCACCCCCCAGTTTTTGGTGGGGTTCGTGTTGCTTAGTCTTTGGTTTTCTGTGTTGTGTCATCTGTAATATTATTTGTCTGTTTGTCTTTTTATTTTTGGCCATGGCGTTGTCAGTTTGTTTTCGATCTATGAGTTTGACTGTCCCTCTGGTATCTTTTGTCCCTCTTTTTCAACAGTCAAGGTTAATATTCATAAGGTTAAGTTATGTCCTAATCACCGGGATATGACTGCCCATTTTATCATTCTGGACATTATCTCTCAAAATTACATGTATTTAAATTTCACTTTAACCATTAAATATTGATTAATACCATAATTATTGAAAAATGCCGGATAAATATTACAAAAAAAATGTAAATATAAGAGCAAAGACACTTACATTAGAGAGAAATTGATATTGACAGAGCAAAGACACTAACATTAGAGAGAAATTGATATTGACGGAGCATGACACCACATGAGGAGATAGACTTAAATATTCATCATCTAAAGATTTGCCGTTGTCATATTTTGGCCTTTGAAATTTGATCTGGTCGCCATTCTTCAGCACGAGGACCAAACATTTTTCATACTGTACCGAAGAGAATGTTTAAATCAAAAGATGATAACCCTTTAAAGTTCTCTACTTTAGAATGCTTAGTAAATAATTGTTTTTATAAATGTCGATTTGTTTTCAGTTAAAAATCGTACGATATAGTGTGTTATTTTGAAATCACCCCCCCCCCCTTTTTCCCCTTCCCTCCCATAGAATTTCCGTATTGGAGGATAACTATAATTATACATAGCACTGCAACCTGAAGGGACATTTACATTTATAGTGTAACTTTATTTGTACGTATACCTTCAAATATCTATATAGACCTACAGACGCATACATTACAATTTCTAATCACTCTCTTTAGGGGTTGTGGATATTACAAACGAAAAATAAAAATCCACAAGCATACTAAGTTAAATACTACAGAATAAGCATCTAAATAATCTGTTAGATTTATATTTTCTTTTGATTCAAATACACAAACAAACAAGTAATATTACAATGTAAATAATCTCACTCTGGTCTTATTGTCCAAAATTTGCCATACAAGTTCAAGTCCTCTAAAACGTGACTGGGTTTTCTGATATTGTACAGTGGAATCAAAATTCCAAAGTTAGTAGTAACACACAATAAACGAGAATTCTAGGAATATTATTGTAAGTTCTGTTCCGATACATTTAGATATATCCAATATATTAACTTTTGGAAGGTATTTACATCTATTTTAATAAATGTGAATAAAAGGTATAGGTAAATGAGACAGCAACCAAACGATACAAATCACTTAAAGCCATGGATCTACTAAATATACGTGAACATTCGTTGTTCTACCTTATATATGTACTGGTCAGCATGTTTCATTAATATGAGGGTCGCACTAAGTGCATGTGTACCCAGAATATGCTTATGCCAGTATGTGATAAATAACATCACTTGATATCATTACTAAGTTTCAAAATATTCCTCAAAATGTTTTTACCAAAATTCAGGTGGGACAACTAATTATCGTAGCAACCGATCGTATATAAACGAAACCAACTGACTCTAAGCTAGAAAACCGAACGACAAGCGCCATATAGGTTTAATTGAGAAAACAGATATTTATCTGGATGTGAGTGTACATATGCAATGTTGAATATTATTTTCAGAACTGTTACTACAGTAACTTTAAATGTGTATATAAAAGGAGAGTTTGCAATTTCAATTTTATAAATAAAAGAATATAAACCTATTTATAAATTCCAAGTGTTGATCTGACGTAAGTTGCTAGTGTTAACTAAGCGTCCACAATGGCAAATAAAAGACACCAAAAAACAAAACTAGAAAATGTCATATTTTATCCAATTATCTATGTTGATATTTTCAGGTTTTATTCTATTCATTGATTTGAAATTCAATTTGGGTCAGATTAAATCATGCGATATTCGGACTAAAAGTAAAAATCCCTACTTAAGAAAAAGATTTGTAAGCGTTTCCCCATGGAGTCAAGATTATACCGCCTTGGCTTTCACTAATTGGTGTGTTGGTCATTGTTTAAACTTTGTTCTGGGTTAAGAGCCTTTCGATACTAAATATTAATCCGTGTTTTCGATTTTAAATCTTAAGTAATAATTTTATTTCAATTTTGTTTGCGTGTAACACAAACTTGGCCCATGTTTATCAAAAGATCATTATAGGAATATACGGTAATAGATACTTAATTGAAAAAGATAGCTGACTTGAATGTGATTTATACGCACACTAATCAAATTCCAATCCAAAACGGCTACAATAAAAAACAAATCATAGAAACGGTTGCTCATAAGCCCTTTGCAAGCCCAACTTAAAACAAAACATTGATAAGATAAAAAGCATATGGAGACTGTAACGAAATACTGACCAAGGAGTATAGGAAGTCGACACCAGAAACACACCATTCATTTCACCGAACCTGCAAAACAGCATGTTTTCACACAGTCAAACATCTTTACAGCATATCTTACAGGCATATACAGAAAGTATAACTCGTATGAAAATAACAACATAGCAACAAAAATACAGGACTGCATATATAATAAAAAAAAATGGTTTACATGCTTAAGCCATGCATAACTTAATGAAAAAAAAACTCAAATCAGTGCGTATCAAGCCACAATTTTCTTCTTATAAGGGCTATATTATACCAGAGACATATTATATATCTCTGATAATACTGAGTGCATAACTTTTTTCTTTTTCTTTATACAATAAATATTTGCAAATTATCAGAAGCAGTGCATATACAAAAAGGGAAAGAAGAAACAAAAAGGAGGCAATCAAAAATCATAAGTCCAATAAAACAGACAACACAGAGACATATAATACAAGAGATTGGCAACTCAGCGAAATCCCGTAAAACACGCGGCCACTAGTTAAACCTCGCGAGATCTCCTTGGGTAATAAAGTCATTAATAAAATTATTAAAAGTACTGAAGTAAGGAAGAAGGTAAACTGTTTCAGTGTTAAATTTATCATAATTATTTAAATAATTTGAGTTCATATATAATTATTTATTTTAATGTAATTTTGATTTTGGATTTGTATTATTGAAAAAGAGACCTAATGTATTAAAAAAAAATGATATTAAATAATTAACACTTGATAAATTGTGTCAGAGTTCATTTTATTTGATAGTTTCATAATGTAATGGGTTTCTATTGAATATACACCTGTCTCGGAGACATAATTTCACAGTGTGACATGTATATTAGGTTTGAATTATTCGATGACCAGGTAAATCACGAACATGTTATAAATAATGAGTTTTAATTGACACCTTGTAAATAAGAAGTTGTTACACCACAGGTGTCCACACTCTTTCCAAAAATACAATTCACAAAATGTAAAATTAATTAATGTGGAAAAAAACTGAATTTATTTGTTAATTAATTGTTAATAATGATAGGCTTTGTTTTTTATTCTTGATATTTATAAATTATTAAAATTTTATTTATTTTTATATTCATCATTAATTGGGCTTGCATTGAGTTTTTCTGTAGGATCGTCGGTAAATGTTTGATTTCTAAGTGTTGTTTGACAGTTTCATCATAGGCTTGCATTGAGTTGTTTTTTAAATGACTGTCGGTAAATTTACGGTTTCTTCATGTTCGAAGTGTGTATTGAGAATTAATATTTAAGAAAATTACAATTAATTTCTCATTTGAATAAAGCTTCATTCATGTGCACGCAATATGGAAAATTCCGATTTTATTTCGTGGGATGACAATCTTAATAGTTACGACTTAGATTTGATTTACTACTAGTTGAATAAACTGATAACGAACTCTTTGTTGATAGTGAAAGTGACGAAGACATAAGCGAGAGACCCACCAGCAAAACAATTGACAATACTGCATACATAGATGGGTATGTGTGTCCTCGAAGCAACAAAAATCTATAAAAAAACACAACATTGAAATGGGAGCCGAGGTCATACATCAAAGCAACATGGAAGACACTATTTAAAAAGTATTTTATAACCTTATTTACACGAGACAATCATTTGTAGTGGTTTTGTCTTTTAATCATTTGTAGTGGTTTGTCTTTTATTCTGGGGTAAAGAGATGGCAGTTTAAAAGTAAGATTGTTTATGTGTATACATATACAAATCCTAGGTGTAAATAAAATCTTTTATTATCAAAATATATATATATATATATCTTTTGCAGTCACCATTGAAACGTCCTCAATACGATTTTAATTTAAAATGAATTAGGTTCATGTTTTGAATGAGAAGCGTAGTCTGAAATGACAACATATGCATGAAGCTCATTCATAATATTACGACCAGCAGAAGGTTTCCTTTTCTAGGAAAATTTTACTCCTTTTGTAAATTTACTGCATTCGTTCATCTTTGGCACCCTAAAAAGAAGAAAAAAAAAACAATGACTTCAGAATAGGAGAAAATAAGCAACTTTGCCATAAACAGAATGAAAAATGAATAAATTGCCTAACAAAATGCAGGCTATAAATTTCATAGTGCACAAAAATGAAGGACTGATTTAAGGAAATTTGTCCATGAACAATTTCAATATTTAGCCAGTTTAATAAAAAAAAAAAAAAAAAAGAAAAGAAAAAAAAATGGGAGTAGTATATATCCCCATAATATGACATATTTATTTGTAAATTTCTAGTTTTGACGAAACAGATTGATAAAATTAGCATAGCTGGCTTTGTGTATCAATAACAAAATAATAGTCAACTTTGTTGACATTTTTAGAAATAACTGTTGGATCAAATTTTACGAAACTGGTCTTATTTTCACGACATAACATCTGAGGGTCATATAGCCCCATACAATTGAATATTTATTCGTACATTTCCAAGTTTTACGAGATAATGATAGTACCAGCACAGCTGGCTTCGGGTATCAATAAAAAAAATCGCCACATTTGTTGATAATTTTGAAAAAAAACACTATTGGATCAAATTTTACGAAAATAGTCTTATTTTCACGAAACAACATTTGGGAGTATTATTGCCCCATAAAATTATATATTTATTAGCATATTTCCAAGTTTTAAGAAAAAAATTGGGAGATCAAATGGTTTCTACGGCAATAGGTGAAGTAAAATGGGCCGAGTTTTAACTTTGTTTGTATTTGATTAATCTCATCATTAGAACACATTTTATCAATAACAAATTATTAGAATTAGTTTTTTGTAACTTTTAAATATACTTGCATGCTTTAGCTGTGAAAGGTATCGGCATTATCCATTAGAAAAATCGTGAGGCGTAGAACCTTTTTACAACAATACGGTTTTACCCATAAATCCATCGGAATAATCGGCTTTCCGGTGGCCACGTCATTTCATTGGCTGTTGTATAGACTCTTCTAGAGTTGCCAATCTCTTGTATTATATGTCTCTGGACAACACCATCGCCAAAAGGAAAAACGACAGAAAAGAAAACCAAAACAAACGACAATAAGAAGACACGACACAGAAAGTTACACAAATCCCTACAAAAGTGTTGGAGAACTCAGCTGCTCCGGATGGGAGGCAGATCCTGCTCCACTTGTGACCATGCCAAGAAATCCTCGCTAAAAGTCCGGTCGACCTCCTACGGCACTCATTAGTAGTTAAAGATTTGATTTCATTCAACAAATTAATTTATGACCTGCATATACGTGTCGCTTAGAACACAGCCATATACCAAATGATCAATATTAATCATCCGTGTAATTTGCTCTATGGGATGTTTGCAAAATTTCAACGGAGGCAGTTTCTTGGCATGGGAGAAAGGAAGAAAGACCATTCACAATTTGTTTAACATTTTTTCTCTTTAATTAAATTTAAAAAGAAAATAAACCTTTCAAATGTAGAGCTCATAAATAAAATTATCCCCCCCCTTTTTTTTTGGCGTTCTGCATTTTGAACCCTCGATTAAAGCTCACCAATCTAATTAAAATTAAAACCTTGCTTTCTAACCGATCTATTCATGTACCGGACCGGCAACTCTCTTTATTTAATAAGAAAATCTACAGTTCCATTATACACATGCATGTTGTCTGCTTGGAGTCCCCGCCTGAAAGAAGGAAATAGCCTAATTCCAAGATAATATATTCCTGCATCACGTGTTTTTTTACCACGTGGAGCTTACATTAGAATAAATACAGAATATGGAAAATGAAACTACAATTCAAAACATAAAGTCCGAAGGCACAAAGAAGAAAAAGTTCGTTTTTTTTTGCAAAGGTGCCTGGGTAATCCTCTGTGTTCAAACTATATATGAAATATTTGCCACTGCCCCTTGTCTGTTCTATGAATTCTAACCCTGAGTTTTTCTATCTGTTACATGCCAAGAAATCCTCGCTAAAAAGTCCGGTCGACCTCCTACGGCACTCATTAGTAGTTAAAGATTTGATTTCATTCAACAAATTAATTTATGACCTGCATATACGTGTCGCTTAGAACACAGCCATATACCAAATGGTCAATATTAACCATCCGTGTAATTTGCTCTATGGGATGTTTGCAAAATTTCAACGGAGGCAATTTCTTGGCATGGGAGAAAGAAAGAAAGACCATTCACAATTTGTTTAACATTTTTTTCTCTCTTTTAATTAAATTTAAAAAGAAAATAAACCTTTCAAATGTAGAGCTCATAAATAAAATTATTCCCTGTGAACCCCCCATAAATAAAATTATTCCTTTTTTTGGCGTTCTGCATTTTGAACCCTCGATTAAAGCTCACCAATCTAATTAAAATTAAAACCTTGCTTTCTAACCGATCTATTCATGTACCGGACCGGCAACTCTCTTTATTTAATAAGAAAATCTACAGTTCCGTTATACACATGCATGTTGTCTGCTTGGAGTCCCCGCCTGAAAGAAGGAAATAGCCTAATTCCAAGATAATATATTCCTGCATCACGTGTTTTTTTACCACGTGGAGCTTACATTAGAATAAATACCGAATATGGAAAGTGAAACTACAATTCAAAACATAAAGTCCGAAGGCACAAAAAGAAAAAGTTCGTTTTTTTCTTTTTGCAAAGGGTGCCTGGGTAATCCTCTCTGTGTTCAAACTATATATGAAATATTTGCCACTGCCCTTGTCTGTTCTATGAATTCTAACCCTGAGTTTTTCTATCTGTTACATGCCAAGAAATCCTCGCTAAAAGTCCGGTCGACCTCCTACGGCACTCATTAGTAGTTAAAGATTTGATTTCATTCAACAAATTAATTTATGACCTGCATATACGTGTCGCTTAGAACACAGCCATATACCAAATGGTCAATATTAATCATCCGTGTAATTTGCTCTATGGGATGTTTGCAAAATTTCAACGGAGGCAATTTCTTGGCATGGGAGAAAGGAAGAAAGACCATTCACAATTTGTTTAACATTTTTTCTCTTTTAATTAAATTTAAAAGAAAATAAACCTTTCAAATGTAGAGCTCATAAATAAAATTATTCCTGTGAAACCCCCTTTTTTGGCGTTCTGCATTTTGAACCCTCGATTAAAGCTCACCAATCTAATTAAAATTAAAACCTTGCTTTCTAACCGATCTATTCATGTACCGGACCGGCAACTCTCTTTATTTAATAAGAAAATCTACAGTTCCGTTATACACATGCATGTTGTCTGCTTGGAGTCCCCGCCTGAAAGAAGGAAATAGCCTAATTCCAAGATAATATATTCCTGCATCACGTGTTTTTACCACGTGGAGCTTACATTAGAATAAATACCGAATATGGAAAGTGAAACTACAATTCAAAACATAAAGTCCGAAGGCACAAAGAAGAAAAGTTCGTTTTTTTTTTTGCAAAGGTGCCTGGGTAATCTCTCTGTGTTCAAACTATATATGAAATATTTGCCACTGCCCTTGTCTGTTCTATGAATTCTAACCCTGAGTTTTTCTATCTGTTACATGCCAAGAAATCCTCGCTAAAAGTCCGGTCGACCTCCTACGGCACTCATTAGTAGTTAAAGATTTGATTTCATTCAACAAATTAATTTATGACCTGCATATACGTGTCGCTTAGAACACAGCCATATACCAAATGGTCAATATTAACCATCCGTGTAATTTGCTCTATGGGATGTTTGCAAAATTTCAACGGAGGCAATTTCTTGGCATGAACTACATTGATCACATTGTTGAATAAAAGAAACCCTTTCAGTTCAAGGTTTTGACTAAACTCTGCTCATTCATGCTAGAAGTGAAAAGATCAACACTTGCAATTATTAACTGGGGAAAATGTTCATCAGTATGACTTTAAGGAAATGTGAGGTATTATGCGAATTAGACAGGAACCCAACAACAAATAAAAACTTAAAGTTATATAATGGATAGAATACGGTCATATAATAATGGGTAGGTGTTCACATAATATGTCAAGCTCTAAATGTTCTAGAGTCTAGAAAAGTCGTGAATAAATTTAACAGAGACTATAAACGATCTTTCATCACAAAGAGACAAAAAACATTAAGATATATAAAGATAAAAAAGAAACTCTGAAAATGTTCCTGATTCGTGACTGTCAAATGAACGTATAAAACACAATCATTGAAGTGCTAAAAGTCGCATAGCACATAGGAGAAAGCTGAAAAAAATATCTTCAGTTCAGAAAAAACACTGCACTCTATTATACTAGTATTGGGACGATTAATAGTTTGGCATTTTGTATACGGAAACCTGTCTGAATCAGCAATGAACCTTGTATAATGTAATAATTGCAACTGTCCGTTGAAGTGTAAAGTTGGTACTGAAGCTATAGTTTATTGATTAAACGAATTGATTTTTGAATCTATTGATTATTATGACCATGTTATCCAGTATGGTGCATGGGAGGTAACTCTAAATTATTTTGTAGCTCTGAACTCGCCTGTAATTCAGTGGTTGTCGTTTGTTGCTGTGTATCATATTTGTTTTTTGTTCATTATTGTGTACTTAAACTAGGCCGTTCGTTTTCTCGTTTGAATTGTTTTACATTCGTCATTTCGGGGCCTTTTATAGCTGCAATGACTATGCGGTATGGGTTTTGCTCATTATTGAAGGCCGTATGGTGAACTATAGTTGTTAATTTCTGTGTCATTTGGTCTCTTGTGGAGAGTTGTCTCATTGGCAATCATACCACATCTTCTCATTTCTATACTCTTTGCTTTGGTAGTAAAATCTGTCTTCTTTCTGAGATTAGTAATACCCGGGCTTCTTTGGTGAAAGTTATTTGTTGATAAAAATAATTTCATCTTACATCAATCAACAACAAAAAAAGAGATAAATTCGCATATATTTATAACCGAAAAGAAAAACAATCTGTATTGATGTTTGTTTTAACCTTAAGCATACACAAATTGTCTTTTATAAATAAACAAAGTCTAAGTGATATTTTAGCATTGAAACGCTACTAAAACTGCTTTGAGAAAAGACAAAAAAATATGTGAATAAAACCGCCTCTAATGATATTCAAACCAACAACAAAAAAACTGATATTTTCAAGGTAAACATGTTAAATTAAAAGAGCCTTTTTATGGAAAACTAACCATTGACTGGAAATAAATCACTAGGACCAAAGCAATATATACGATGGATTAAAATGTCTACATGATATTATCACTCAGTTGGCCTTAACTTTTCGTGGCTTTTATCAAATATTTAATTACTATTCAAAAATAGAAAAGTTGTGTATGGATAAAGTGCGATAATCGCAATAAATATATGCAGTTGTGACGTCGGCTCTTGCAAGTTTTCTGTTTTCCTCACAATTAAGTGTAAAATGTGCAATTTTGTCATATTTGGTAGAAAAATTGGAATTTTGCTATTTTTCGACCCTTAAATCTCCACGAATATTCCTATAATTCAAAGATTTCACAGTTGAAACTTTGCACATCTTTATCAATTAAATTTACAACAAAACCAGCAGATTTTATAATCATGACTTCAATTTTTCTAGTTCAAATTTGGCCCTTAGCGCACCTTCTCCTTTAAAAGACTTTTTCGAAGATTTTCCGTCCGTACAAAATTCCACAAGAGACAAAAAATCATTAACATATAAATTTGAAAGGCAACTACAGAGCCCCAAGTCAGGAGCCTGTAGTTCAGTGGTTGTCGCTGGTTTATGTCTGTCATATTTGTTTTTCGTAATTTGTTTTGTTATAAATCAGGCCGTTGGTTTTCTCAATTGAACTGTTTCATATTTTACATATCGGGCCTTTTATAGCCGACTATAGGGTATACGGGTTTTTCTCATTGTTGAAGGCCGTAAGGTTGCCTATAATTGCTTACATCCACTTCATTTTAACTTTGGTGCATAGTTGTTTTATTAGCAATCAAACCGGCCACATCTCATTATTTTTATACTGAGGAGGTTTCATATTTGGGACAGCAACATGAATATGTAGTTGTAAAACAAAAGTCCCCATTTAACCTCGATCAGGAGAATAGCATTTCAAAAAGCACTGTACCTTATAATATCGGCATCGGAACGATTTAGAGCTATCATCGACATTGTGTATACACACATGTCTGAATCCGTAACACAATACTTATAAAAATAATGTGATGTGGTAAATGATTGCCAATGAGACTATTATCCACCAGATGTTAGCGGCCTTCAACAATGAGAAAAACACATACCGTATAGTCTTCTATAAAAGGCCTTGACATGAAAAAATGTGAATCAATTCAAACTAAAACTTGAACAACCGAGCAGATTAATGCTAAAAAGCTATGAACAAATATGTAAGACATCAACCAACACCAACCACTGCATTACTTTCACCTGACCTGGGACAGCTAGGCACATAAATAACGTGGCGGAGTTAAACATCAGTTTGTGAGCGCCCTCCTTACCTAGTGGTGTAACAGCACAACATGAGAAGAAACTATAAAATCCGTTGAAAGGGCTTGACTCATCAGCTCGGCACGAATAAAAAAAAACTAACAAAAAGACAAAAGACAAAAAAGAACCGATCTAAGAGTACTCGCAGTTATGCTGACAACTAATTTATATTAATAGGAAAACAAGTTTGACCGAGCTCTTTTACAAAAAAAAAAAAAAAAAAACAAATTTCATAACTATAAAATATAAAGGCATACACAACAATAACGGGGACAAATCCTACTACACCAAAACAGGACGAGCAGCAAACAATTTAGAATATGAGTAAGGAGAAAAGGATGATAACCTGCATGATGTATGTATTTGAAACCGTTGCTTATCATGTATTCTAGACTCTAATAGCGGCAGCTGCATATGGAGTGCCAAGTTAGATCTAAAAATGAAATGTATTATTAAATAGAATATACAAATTTTGACAGGTATGATATCATTTGTGAGATTATAGGAGGTGGGATTATAATGGAAGCTGAATCTTTGAAAATATTATTGGCTTGAGAATGATCTGATCTTCACCAAGTATAGTGTATGGGAGATAACTCTCACACATTACGGCATATTCATGAAGGCCTCGTTGAATTCAGTACTTTAAAGTAGGTCGCACATTCGGCCTTCAAGTTTGAAGGAAGGAATTTGCTGATAACGATAATCTCGTATTAGGCATCCATCAGATAAAATTCTTTTAATCGCCTTTTTTTTAAGAGAAATGAAAACTGATGTATCGACATTCTTAAAAATACAGAGTGACACATATTTTCTTTCCTACACATAAAGTCTACGTACTATTATATGATATAGTTTAAATTGTTACTTTTAAAATACCCATCGCTATACAGTCGATCAAATAATTTAGACATACGTAAATGCACGTTTGTCGTTTTCTTGTTAATAATTTTTCAAATTCTTTTTGTCATCTCTATATTCATTCGTATATGCAATGTCGAATACTTTATAGATCTTTATACGTATGAATTCAACACCATCAACAGGAATAAAACCTTAGACTTCACATGATAGGCTTTCCTGGCATAAATGCAAGAAAGAGTTCTTGTAGTGGGTAAAGTTAGTTGGTCTCTGGTGCAATGCTGTCTTAATGGCAACAAAACCACATCTTCGTATTTTCTTATTAAGAAATACATTTGTTGTAGGTGAAGAAAGATTAAGGTATTTAATATAATGTTAAGTGCTTGACGTGATATATACCTCTAAAGAAGGTTTGCATGGATTGATTTGTAGTGTTCTGAGGTTTCGCTATATTTCAACATTTTCGTTTTTCTAATGTTTTTTTTAAGTAGAGATCCGACTGTATTACTTTGAAACTGTATTATATCTCCGGAAATTAGCAAGTCAAGGAGCCTTAACAGTAGCGTTCAAACCATCTATGGCCAACCTCGACTGAGGAAGTTACACCCTTAACTTTAGCATGCACAGTTACATAATTTGATGGCTTAGTAATATATATCATGCAGAATCACTCACTCATTGACGTTCTACTAACATCCCCTTTCTAGCATCAATCTGTTGTTGTTAGTACCTTGCACTCAATGGCATATAACACATATCTCCTTTTATGGTATCAATAAGCTAGTTTCTCAATCTTTCCTATTTTTCATCTCGATGTATAATTATGATATATATAAGAAGTAAAATAACAAAAGTATCGAACTCCAAGGGAAAATCATAACGGAAAGTCCTTTATGAAATTGCAAAATCAAAAGCTCAAACACATCAAACGAAATAAAACAACTGTCATGTTCCTGACTTGGTACAGGCATTTCCTTATGTAGAAAATGGTGGATTAAACCTGGTTTTATAGCTAGCTAAACCTCTCACTTGTATGACAGTCGCATAGAATTCCATTATATTGACAACAATGTGTAAACAAAACAAACAGACTTAATAGGTGAAAATGTCAAAAATTGGGGTACAGCAGTCAACATCGTAATATAATCTTAATCACTATAAAAACAAATAACTATTTCAACAAAGAAAAACAAAATGGCATATAGACAAAGTATATAAGCAAAAATGAAAGATAAGAATACAAAATTAACCATAGCACGATAACACTGCAATAGCGGGAAGTATAAGTATCGAGCCACGCCAAAGTATATTACAAACAATGGACTAAACAGTAAAGGTTAAAAATGTACAAGGGCATATAAAAAAAGGGGGACACTATAACACGTATAATTTAAAAGATGATAAACAAGGTCAGTACCTAGAATCTATACTTCAAGACCATCATGTATCATTTGTGAAGTTGATACGGAATATTCATCAACAAGGTCTTGGTATCTTCCAATAAACTTTTTAGAAAAAGGATGTGACGTTCTTTACATAACCTTGGCTCATCAACTTTCTGCTCAGGCACTGGTGACGTTTTATAAAGTTTGAGTAGCAGCTGCAAGTTCTTGAATACCGAATGAGTTGGGAAATGCATATCCTATATGCAGGTGAAGTTGGTATATTGCTTCTAAGGTTGGGGAAATTTATAATTTCAAAAGTAAAATCGTCTCGTTTGTAATAGATTCTGGTACTGAGATGACCGCTTATGTCAAATTCTAGGCATAAGTTTAAAAATGAGGCAGAGGAATGCACTAATTGAATAACAACAGTATAATAATACAACTTTTACAAGAAGGACTATTGAGGCAAAAAGAAAGATCAATAGAACTATTCTTAAACTTCTAGTGTAATGATTAATATAATGAATAATATTATCTTAAAAAAAAAAGTGTGAAATGTTTTATGTACAGATAAATTAATGCAATTGGGTTCATACTCTAACAACAAAAACTTTACTTAAAGTGCTGATTTTTATTTGATTTTTTGTTTAGGAGAGGAGTATTATCATTATAATCATTTCGGCACTCTAACTATACCTGATTAAAGAATTCAGTAGAAATTCTCAGTTAACTCTTCTGCGATTAATTTCTTATATAATTTTGAAAGCGATACTTATGCATTAAATTCAACTTGCGTTTATCCGAAAATAAAGATAAAGGTTAATCTACTTTGTTTAAACCTGATTATAATTTTCATTTCCAAGGAGATAAATATAGGAAGACTTTTGTGGTTTTTCTCTTGAAGATTGAATTAAAGCAACAAAAAAAAAACGTTCTACACAGAATAAAGAGTCAAGAAAACAAAGTTAACATGCAACAAAAAACAAAAAACAGAAAACACCATGAAATAAAGGTAAGCAAAATACTAAAATCCCAAAGCACAAAAAGATATTGAAAAAAAAAAAAAAATCCTCAGAACTGTTTACCTGAATAAAATCAAATGAACTGAACAACAATACACGAGGACAGAGAATAATTTGCTTTCTTGTGAACAATTTGGTGAGAACTTTGTCAATATTTTTAAACTGCATGTTATCTTTTCTAATCGTTTTTGTTACCATTTCAATTTCTCATATCTTTTTAATGCATCCCTTTACGATGATTTGTTGAAAGAAGTAATATTGCAAGGGAGATAAATCAATTCAGAAACAACACACTTCTTAAAATTTTTCAACAAAATACATTGAGTTGTTTCCCTTCTATCGTCTATGTTTCACCAGTGTGCTCTTTTGAATGTACAAAAATATATAACGCTCGTCTACATTCATGACACTAACTATAAAAAGAATTGATACTTTTTTTTATATTCAACAATTTATCTTTTCCAATTTTACACAGGCAGGGACAAACATGCTGAGCAAACCTGCAAATTTGACCTGTTGATAGTACAACGAGCGACATAGTTCATAGTGTTATTACTTGACAGCAATAACATGCACATCACAGAAATTCCATTATATCCACATGCAGTTATATTTTGAAAAAGAGATAAAGCAATGAATTTTAATACTACGCTTGCATTCT
Organism: Mytilus coruscus; assembly: GCA_017311375.1. Lineage (NCBI taxonomy): Eukaryota > Metazoa > Mollusca > Bivalvia > Mytilida > Mytilidae > Mytilus > Mytilus coruscus. The sequence goes on along the minus strand of CM029597.1, from coordinate 30,575,076 downwards.
CACTTTTATAAATATATGCTAACCAGGTATTAACACAAATAAAACACAACACATCGTCACTAAAAATGTATAATTATAGGAAAGAATTTAATTTACTGCACCATGGAACGAGATAAATACACACAACTGCAGCTTGTTCCCTTATTATGGATATAAAATTCTGGAATTAAGTTACTTTTTTCTCAAGGTGAAACTATTGCACATTGAAGTATTGACCTTCTTGTGTTTAAATTATAGTTTGATATGCAATTACAATTTTTCGAGACATTAATTTGTGTTGAACAAGAAACAGTATCTCCAGTCTACCTGTGAAATGACAGTAAAAGATGTTCATAAGGTGATATTAAAGTATTGTATGCATTTAATGAAACACTAAAAACGTGAAAAGGAAATGAAACGTTCCTTACTCTATTGTTGACATGAGACGTTAGTATTACCATTGCAGATGGTCATCTGATCAGATGGACACTTTTAAATTATTCCAAAATTACATGTCCTTTTTATATATATACCAGTAGCACACGATTATAAATCATTATGAAGCAATTAAACAAACCAACGGTACTCCACTTTTTTATTACAATATATGTGAATAAAATGAGATGTGAATATATATTTAGATATGTACATGTGTATTTTGAAATACAGCTTAGCCACAACTACTGCCGTAACAGGAGCGAAAATACACACATGCGTATACAAAGTAATATAAATTGACACATTTGCACAAATTGGTTATATTTAACATATTCACAGTTTGTATGACAATGATACAGCAACCCAACGACACAGAAACTATAGTAATCAAAAAGACACCTAGAGGTCTTCAATAATGGACGGGTGTGTCAAGCTCCAAAATGTCCCGTGTTTATACTGATGAGTATGATGTAGACGAAACGCGCGTCTTTTCACAAAACAAAAGATTACGATAAAAATTAATCGTAACTTTTATACAAAACTCAATGTTCATGACTTGAGAGCATTTTTTTTCTTGATTGTTTTTGTGTGAAATTGTTCGCTGGTATTTTTGATGAGTTTATAGATGTATGAATATAAACCTTTATTACATTTGATATCCCCATCTACAAATCATTCAAATGAAAAACTGATCATCAGACCACACTGGTGAAACTATGCAAACAGCATAAAACATGCTGTTGAGGAGGTGTTTTCACGGAACCCTTTCATGAAGGTATAAATGTCCTATTCTAACAAAAAAGAGACCATTTTTTCAGTATAGAATATTCGAATTTGAACAAGTCTGACAGGAATTTAAACTAGCAATTAGCAAATGCTAGCAGTCCTATAGTACAACACTTTTATATGTATATAATGTTGTCCCGCGTACCGATCTAACGACACAGCCCCATGTTACGTGAAGGGCTGAGGGCTCGTGAACACGTTTGAATCCATGCCCTACCTCATATCTATTTGTCATTCTTAAGTATGTTTACCGGGTATATTCTGCCTCGTATTAAATGTTATTTATTTAAACTGAGTCTCATATCATGGTATTTTGTATACTATAGGGGATCACACTGTATACAATATAGGGATTCACACTGTATACTATAAGGGGATCACACTGTATCATATAGGGAATCACACTGTATACTAGGGGATCACACTGTATACTATACGGGATCACATTGTATACTAGAGGGGATCACACTGTATACTATAGGGGATCACGCAGTCGTAATTTAGTCTCTGCTGGATAAGTCTGGCAATGACGATCATACCAACATTTCTTTATTTTCATAAAATCTATACACTGAATTATGGATTATTTTCAATGTATTCTTTAAATTCAACTCACAAAATGACTCCTTTGGGCCAAGCAGCTTTGTGTAAAAGACTGTTTATGTGTGTATTCTCAACCATCGAACCAACATTCATCTGGCCGTTTGTCTAATAAAACATTGAATTTGATTTCAGTTGTGTGGAAACGTCAATGCAGTTTCATGCTGTGTATTATTTATTTATTAAAATTCCAAACATTGAATTTAAAAGATTTATAGAGGCGTGAATGAACACAGAAAGGGTCAGATGATCAAGAAACTAATTTTCAACATCAAAAATCAATTTTCATGAAATGTTTTTTGTTGTCATTTGATCATTCAGTAAATAAATTAAGTGTTTAATGAGGTTTTAAGCAATGGAGTATTTGTCTTTTAAAAGTTTTATCAGGAGAATGATGTAGTGTTAACTGCTCGGTGCCCGCTTCCATTATAATGACTTCATAAATAAAATCTTCAGATTCCTCAAATTTCAACCCTTGTGAAATGTGAGCTTTACAATAAATCAGATCACATTTGAATTAATACTGGACAGTTAAATTAGCATTTGCTTTATTATAAATCTTAATTTTGATCTCCTGAATATAGGTTCAGCTGAACAGCTAGAAAAACAAGAGGCTCTCAAGAGCCTGAATCGCTCGCCTGTAATTGTTTGCTTAAATCTTTCATCAATGATTATTTTTGCTTTTTAATATATATTAATGAGTGGCTTAAAAATTCCATTGAAATGTTCTTTGTATCTGTCATATTTTCTTCAAAAGCAAAGAAATACATTTTACCCCTATGTTCCATTTTAGCCATAGTGGCTATGTTTCTTGACGTACAAGGAAATAAAATACAAAATTTATACTAGATACTCTGAAACTCATTCAGTCCAAGTTTGGCTGAAATTGATTCAGCAGTTTCAAAGGAGAAGATTTTTTAAAGTAAGCAAACTAGATGAACAAATTGTGAAAAATTGTCTTTAAAGGGCAATAACTCCTTAAGGACACATTTGACAATTTGGGTCATATTAACTTATTTGTAGATCTTACTTTGCTGAACGTTTTTGCTGTTCACAGTTTATCTTTATCATTAAAAATATTTAAGATAATAACCAAAAACTGCAAAATTCCTTAAAATTACCAATTTAGTGGCAGCAACCCAACAATGGACTGTTAGATTCATCTGAAAATTTCATGGCTGATAGAACTTGGCCTAATGAACATTTAACCCCTCATCAGATTTGCTCTAATTGCTTAAGTGTTTGAGATATAAGCCAAAAACTGCATTTTACCCCTATGTTCTAATTTTAGCCATGGCGGCCATGTTTTTTGACAAAACAGAAAATAAAACACAATCTTTATTCTAGATACCCTAAGGATCATTCAGCTTAAGTTTGGTTGGAATTGATTCAGTAGTTTCAGAGGAGAAGATTTTTTAAAGTTAGAAAACATGACAAACAAATTGTGTAAAATTGTCCTCAAAGGGCAATACTCCTTAAGGGGTCAATTGACAATTTTGGTCATATAAACATATTTGTAGATCTTACTTTGCTGAACATATTTGCTGTTTACAGTTTATCTTTATCATTAATACTATTCAAGATAATAACCAAAAACTGCAAAATTTCCTTAAAATTACCAATTTAGTGGCAGCAACCCAACAATGGGTTATCAGATTCATCTGAAAATTTCAGGGCTGATAGAACTTCACCTAATGAACACTTTTACCCTATGTCAGATTTGTTCTAACTCCTTTGGTTTTTTTAGATATAAGCCAAAAACTGCATTTTACCCTATGTTCTAATTTTAGCCATGGCGGCCATGTTTTTGACAAAACAGAAAATAAAACACAATCTTTATTCTAGATGCCCTAAGGATCATTCAGCTTAAGTTTGGTTGGAATTGATTCAGTAGTTTCAGAGGAAAAGATTTTTAAAGTTAGAAAACATGACAAACAAATTGTGTAAAATTGTCCTCAAAGGGCAATACTCCTTAAGGGTCAATTGACAGTTTTGGTCATATAAACATATTTGTAGATCTTACTTTGCTGAACATATTTGCTGTTTACAGTTTATCTTTATCATTAATACTATTCAAGATAATAACCAAAACTGCAAAATTTCCTTAAAATTACCAATTTAGTGACAGCAACCCAACAATGGGTTATCAGATTCATCTGAAAATTTCATGGCTGATAGAACTTCACCTAATGAACACTTTTACCTTGTCAGATTTGTTCTAACTCCTTTGGTTTTTAGATATAAGCCAAAACTGCATTTTACCCTATGTTCTATTTTTAGCCATGGTGGGCATGTTTTTGACGAAACAGAAAATAAACACACACTTTATTCTAGATACCCGAAGGATCATTCAGCTTAAGTTTGGTTGGAATTGATTCAGTAGTTTCGGAGGAGAAGATTTTTAAAGTTAGAAAACATGATAAACAAATTGTGTAAAATTGTCCTTAAAGGGCAATAACTCTTTAAGGGTCAATTGACAATTTTGGTCATATAAACTTATTTGTAGATCTAAATAAAACACAAAATTTATTCTAGATACCCTAAGGATCATTCAGCTTAAGATTGGTTGGAATTGGTTCAGTAGTTTCAGAGGAGAAGATGTTTGAAATAGTTTACACCAGACGGACGACGACGACGGACGACGACGGGCGCAAAAGTGATGGCTAAAGCTCACATTTCCTTCGGAACGGTGAGCTAAAAAAGAAATATCCATCATTCCCCTTTATTGATTGTTCCCTTATCTATAATATTCAAAAGGGCAATAACACATAGATGATGATAACGGTATGCATGTGTAAAATGTATAACTGATTTGAAAAAGGATAGCAATACTGATTAAAGATTATGTCATCCATTCTTTCGTATACACCCAAGGCTACATTGGTTGTGCATTTCAAAGGAAAATAGTGAAATTGAATAAGTCAGTATGTAATTTGTGTTTAACAAATCCCTGAGAAGCAGAAAGCATTGTCACCCGACTGTGCCTGTTAATGGTATTGATCTTGCAATAAGAAATGATCAGAGTCTTGGTCGAGGATAATTTACATTGCACTAGTAGGCGCGTTTACCACCATATATATACATTGTTTTTTTCTGTCTTAAATATGTTGAGTGTAATGGACAATAATATACATGTATATTGATCTTTATAGTATTTTGTTTAATGCGGCGTGATTGCAATTCTACAGACCTTTATAGACCTTTTTTAAACAGCTTTTTTATTCGAAGTTCGTGGGTATACTCGAAATGTCGGTCGCATCACTAACTCTTGTATGCATACAATCATTGTGTAATAGAATAAATGTGATGTTCCCTGAATGTATAAGTGCAAATGTCTAGTGTTCTCTTCCAAGCGACTCTGATGCAAACATTCCGTAACTCTGTATTGCAATTTTTACAGCAGACATGAAATGTACAATTGATCCAGGTGAGTTCACGTGTCTATCAGCGCCTCACAGAAACTTTCATTCTTAAATACAAAACAACGCATGTAAAAACTATTACGATTATGAGATATTTGTCTAATTAGTTTTACATAGGTTAGAATAAGAAAAAGATTTTCACGGTGTGTGCTCTGATGACAGATTCAAATGCATTCATATTAGTCGCTGCACAAGCGTTTCATGGACAAAGGCTTTTTGGAATCCAGAAATAAAGTGTGTGAAAAATGTTCACGGCAGTTTAAACCAGATTTTTTGGACATTTGAGCTAGTAATCAGAAATATGGTACCCTACCGACACGAAGCAATCAGACGTCTCCTTAAAATGTCAGGAGACATGCTAGAATAATAAGTTCTGAAAAGAATCTGATCGGTTTCAGCAGTGATGACCAAACCAATAACCAGTGCCCATTAAAAAGGCATAGGAAACCAGAAACTGATATTGAAAATGACAGTACCATGCAGAATCCACCATAATTAACAATGGAAAACAATTTTCTCGTTGGTCGTAAAGTGTAAATAAATAGCTGTACGGGTCAGTTATTGTTTTCCCTGCACACCTTATTGACCATATGTCAAAATATGCATTTGAAACTAATTTGAAAATGCATGTGTTGATCATCAAAAATGTCAATTAAAATTCTCAGTCGGGTGTTAATTGGTGGCTATCCATTTCCAGAAATGCAAGTGTATAGCAATATAAGTTAAAACAATTCTTTGATAGCGCTAGAGTAGTTTGTGTCAAAATTTAAGATATTCTACATCTATCTAGTATATGGTAGGTCCCAGGAAGCTAGGCGGCAATTTCGAAAGTAGAGAGAAGGAAGGGGGACAAAACAATGTTTTTTTTTTATTGTCGTTTCAGAAGCCCCCACCCCCGCACACTTTTTTTCAGTCCACTCTTACGCCACTGATAACTTAATAAATTTAACTTGAGCATTTTCAACCTAGTTAAAAGATTTTATTTTATAAACAGTGGTATGCATATAGAAATAAAGGTGTTAAACACATTTTCATTCAAATAATCCAAAACTGTCAAGATATCGTATAAACCGTAGCATTCTTTCTTATACGGATTATAATATCAAGTTGTCACAGTACATTAATGGTCACATTTATTGACAACAACGGACAACTTTAATGCAATATTTCAATCATAAATCGAGGATCAAAAACTTGGACTGAACATATCGATTGACAAGAAAGGCGATGGACCCCAAACAACGCGTGAATTCACATAGAATTTTAACCTACACTGGCCTATACTCCATGTGAAGATTTACTGAATAAAGAGAAAGAAAGCAGCATTAGCGTTGATTTTCTGTACAAATATACATGATACAATATTTGTTGGTATACATGTCAACTATTCATCAATTTAAAAATGTTTTAGTTACATTTTGCCAAAATACTCAATGACTTGCTCCACGAGCAATAACATAAATAAGAAATACTACAATTCAATTGATACGTGTCATCTGCGATATCGACTATGGTAACCTAGAAAATCTAATGTTGATGTAAGATTATGTTTGTCTTTTGGAATTAATTTGTGTAATATGACTTTAAAATTTTTTAGGGTCCAAACTCCCAATTGCAAAGTCGACATTAAATATGGGTTTGGCTCCCTTGTCCCCACAAAATATAAGGAGACTTGTAACCTGCACTTGTGACCGTGGGTGGCAAACATGACCCGTGATATTGCGAGAATGAAACCCGTTTACATGCAAAGCCTTTTGTATATTAATATACGTCTATAGCTTTCAATGTGTTCTCTAATCCTGTATTACACAGTAATATTTTCTTTGTTGTTCAATGACTTATGCATATAATAATGTTAACATTATACTTGACATACACTTTTTATTACATATTATACTGTTAACGCATAAACTGTTGTTTTTGTTCTATTCCTATAACTTGGTGCCTTAGCGGAAGGTCTTCATGATTTCCACATGTCCTCAGTCTTCATCCAACAATTTATTTATTTCTATATACGGCAAAGGGCCAAAAAGGGGGTGGTAAATGGCCATTATGGTAGATACATGACCGAGCGTAGCGAGGCAAAATTATTTTTGACGATTTTATTAGATTAATTGGTGTTTAACGCCACTTTCAGCAAATTTGACATTCAAAACAAAAACAAAATACGATTGAAAATGAAGTTGTCTGTTGTATTTTGGATCCGAATTAATTCTTTTTGGTTCCAGACGTGGTTCCAGACGTCTTTTGATGCAAAATTGGCAATGTTGTGTCAAAATTGTCTTTAACAATATAGCGTCGTTTTAAAATCTATTTTGTACATATAGACTCTTCAAGTTTCACTTTCCGGTAGGGTTTAAAGGCTTCTGATTTTGATTACAGTGATTTTTGACCCTGTGAATAAACAGATCTAGAGGGAAAATGACCCAAACTGCTTGCTCAGCTTTCTAAAACCTTCTAAAATCAACGTTTTCCTGAGGGAGTTGGAACTCTAGTTAATGTAACACTATCATATCTTAGTGTTAATAATCTTCCGTGTAATCCTAGACAATGTTACCCTGTCATAACTTAGTGTAAACTATCTTTCATGTACATATATACTTCAAGTGTTAAAGCTTATATCGTCATGTGTTAACTGCCTTCTATGTGAAAATGACTTAAATAAGTTGTCACTGAAAGTTAGTTGTGTTTTCTGTTTTTAACAGTACTCTTGGTTGTCATGTATTCTCTCTTAAATACCACTAAAGTGTTAATTCTTTTACTGTAATATCTTTGTATGGAAACGACTTGTGGATGTTTTTTTGTTTTGTTTTGAACTGATGTTCTCCAAGTTCATAAGTTTTCCATTTTCCCAAGACGTCCACAAATTTTCAGGCAAATGGTATTCAGATTTTATAATTAAATGTTGACAAAATTTAAGATGAAAGCTTTCGTTTGATGTGTTTGAGCTTTTGATTTTGCCATTTGATTAGGGACTTTCCTTTTTAGCTCACCTGGCCTAAAAGGCCAAGTGAGCTTTTCTCATCACTTGGCGTCCGGCGTCGTCGTCGTCGTCCGTCGTCGTTAACTTTTAGAAAAATCTTCTCCTCCAAAACTACTAGGCCAAATTTAACCAAACTTGGCCACAACCATCACTGGGGTATCTAATTTAAAAAATGTGTCCGCTGACCCGGCCAACCAACCAAGATGGGTGCCATGGCTAAAAATAGAACATAGGGGTAAAATGCAGTTTTTGGCTTATAACTCAAAAACCAAAGCATTTAGTGCAAATCTGACTTGGGTAAAATTGTTGATCAAGTCAAGATCTATCTGCCCTGAAAATTTCAGATGAATTGGACAACTGGTTGTTGGGTTGCTGCCCCTGAATTGGTAATTTTTAAGGAAATTTTGCCGTTTTTGGTTATTATCTTGAAAATTATTACAGATAGAGATAAACTGTAAACAACAATAATGTTCAGCAAAGTAAGATCTTCAAATAAGTCAACATGACCAAAATGGTCAGTTGACCCCTTAAGGAGTTATTGCCCTTTATAGTCAATTTCTAACAATTTTCATTAATTTGGTAAATTTTGGTAAGTTTTACAAAATGTTTTCGTTTTGTAATCTTCTTTTCTGAAACTGCAGTAGAAAATCAATATAGAAAACAATCTACTAATGAACTGGCAATAAAAATAATTGATAATTCTATAACATGAAAAAAACCACATTAATACCTGATGATGGTGTTTCTTTCTTTACATTGAAAATGATGTCACAACTATAATCCCGACAACAGGTCGAATGTCAGATATGTTTCAGTACTTTGGCTTCATTTTCTACAGATTCCAAGTGCAAATGATGCTTGAATTCCTACACTAATTTATATAGACTTCATCCCCTTTCACAGGTTATGCCTGCCTCATATTATATTTAAAACTTTAATAGAATATCAGAAATTTTGAGAGAAAATTAATCAACCATGCAAGATCTAAAACTTAATTAATATTGTTCAAATTATCAATTAACTATTAAAAAAAATTCTCATTAAAAAATATAGTTCTTCATTTTATATTTTATCAGAAATTTAGGGAAAAAATTGAATTCAATTGTGTCCCTTGTTCTCATTTCCTGGGATAAATCCAATACAAATTAAAGTATTGGTATTGAATTAATATTTAAGAAATATTTCAAACCTTACCATTTTCTTCACAAGAATGAAGACCATATTTTCAGTGTCATGAGTATCAGTCATCATATTTGTTGTACTTTGTTGTTTAAAAGTTGAATACAAAAAGATCAACAAAGCAATTCAAAACCACTTGAATTTTGCAACAACAAATGAGAGTTTTAACGACCTCAGCTGGCTATACAACCCTTGCACAATCAACTGAATTTTGCAGAAATCATTAATAGGAAAGATTGCCCTTAAATGATAATTTTTATTACCTTTTGGTTTTTTTTTTGGGGGTTGCGCAACAACAAAACTTCACAACAAACTTTCTCATCACTGCATTTCTCATTAGATAAATTTTACAAAATTCTCCCTGAAACTACTGTCAAATTAAACCAAACTTGGTTTAAATCACCACTAGGATATCCAGGGACCACTGTGTATGATGACCCTGCCTGCCAACATAGCACACATGGCTGAAATAAAACATAGGTTTCAAACGCACTTTTTAGTCTTATATCTCTGAAACTAAACGACAGTACAACAGTTGCATTTATCATGCATCAATTGTAAATAAAAATATCAGGTGAGCGACACAGGGTCCTTGGAGCCTCTAGTTGAATTTTCCTCGGAGTTCAGTATTTTTTGTGATTTTACTTTTTTTTTCAGGGTAGTTAACAACAAAAAAGGTATACTGTATGCATAGCTCATGAACTTGCACTCCTTACTTGCCCTTCAAGCCTGGATGTACAGCTCATTATATCCCTTGTTGGCCCTTTGAACTTTAGATCAGGACCAAACTGACAACACTTTGTCAGTACTTTCTAAGGAACATTTCTGCATGGTATGTTTTCATTGACATTAACACAAAAGTAACAACATTTATAAAGGTTCTTCAAAGGAATGTATCTGTTAAGTTTGGTTTAGTTTAACTGTTCCTGAAAAGTTTTCTATGGTTCAACCATTCCAGATTTTTCTTACATTCAACAGTTCCTGAGCTTTCTTATGTTCAACTGTTTCTGAGATTTCTTAAGTTCAGCCAACCATACAGTAAAAAATACCATTGTGGTCATGTTCATTGACAGGTCACTGTAACAACAGTTGGAAAGGATTTTGTAAGAGACATCTCTGTAAAAAGTGTTTAATTATGTTCTTAAGTTCTCAAGAGGAATATAAAAATGTAAAAAGTCAACAGACAGATGATGGACACTTAGTGGTGACAAAATCTTGCATGGATTTCTGCCATGTGAGCTTAAAAGGATTATGTGGACATAATGGAAAAAAGATATCTCCCCTTTCTATAAGGGGTGGTGTTAGTGATGTGTGGGCCACTGTGGGTGGGGGTCATATATTTTTTTATAAGAGTGCCTTTTATACAAACAAAAACCATGATAATATACTCATAAAACCATTGCAACTGCAGAAAAGAAAAGAAATCATAATCCTTCAACCAGATCTTAATATCATGATTCACTACTACTGTGCAATATGCCATTGAAATAGAATGTCAGCAGTAAAAAATGATGATCGACTGTTGGTTAACGTTCAGTGGCAAATATTTCATGCATGTTCAGGACAACTCTCAGTCCTTTGAAACAAACAAGAAATCATATTTTTCATTTCTTTGTAAAGCTTCAATTTAATGATTCAAGTCATGTAGGTGTTGTGCAGACAAGGACAACATTAGCCCTACCAGTTTTCAGGGGGATATAATGTAACCCATAACATTCATCTTTAGGCTACCATATGACAAGGTTTCCAATAACTACATCTTCACAGTAAAATATTCATTCATTCAATCATCGTTGAGAAAACAAGGAAAGAATGTATATGGCCATTCAAATTTGCAGTCATGAAATTATGAAGACAAGAAATCATTTCAGTTTTTCAAATCTTTTTTTATATCTGTTATTATGCATTTTGATTCCTTTTTGATAAAAAAAATATACAAACATAACTGGACATATGCATAATTTGTGTCAAAATACAAAACAATTTTTAAAATTTACAAAGTACAAAAATATCAACAAATTTTTCAACTCCATAGATGTACTTTAACATCTAACTGCAATCTGATTGTGAAATAAAGGCAGGAAAAATTCCTATATACCTAAAAACCATTTTGTTATCAAACACTGTTCAAAAATAACAAATAATTTTGACTCACAACTTTCTGATTGAAATTTAATAGCTGTATGCTGAGAAATATCTGTCAAAATATTTAGAAAAGTTAACCTCAAAGTTGATACAAACTTTTTCATAAACATTATGCAAGAGTATAAACCCCCTAAAGCTTCCTCAAACATCTTCTTTCTAAACTCTAGATGAAAGGAAATATTATAAATCTGTTATAACCTACTGTGAAACAGAGATTTTTATTCAATTAGCTGCTTATTTTCTAGATATAACTAGTTTATATAAACATGGGATTTATAGAATTAACTTTTAATACTCATAAGGGATTATTATCTCCTAAAATAAATGAAAAATGTGAATTTCTCAAACCAATACATGCAGTGCATTAGTACAATGTAGACTTACATTCCATAAGATCAAAATATCTTAACATATTCAATCGTAGTGACAAAGAAGAAAAATGAACTGACTTAATTTCTATAAATTTCCAAAAGTCATTATTTCTCTAATTTTATTTACTGGAAGTATTTTCTGAACAAAATTTGCTAAGCATAAACAATCAAGATCATCATTGCAGATTTTCAAAATTTTTCATTATTCTTTTATTGGGTTGTTGCCATGTCTATTTTAAATTTAGATCATGCCAGTTCTATTCAAAATCGTTTTAAATTAAAATAAATGTCATAGTTATCTGGTTTTAATCTTTAATATGACTTTCATTATTGCACAACTCTACTATTAATACAGATGCATGATAAAACCTTTAATAAAACATTGCAAAAACTATCTATTATTGAGAGAAACAAATATTTTGAAGAGGAATTTACAGTTAATTTAAGCCCAATATATTTAATTTGATAAGTCTATTGGTTTAAAATTACCCTATTAATACCATGCAGATTTGAGCAAGTTTACATCTTAACAAAAAAAACATTGCCATTTACTCTTCATGTACATTTTTATATATGCTGAAACTGCATTATTGGAATCAAAGACCTAAAGCACTGTTAGACAAGAACAAGAGTGTCCATGTGCCATAACTACATTCCATCATACACATAGAAAATCATTATACCTCTAATAAAAGTTTTGAGAGACAACATTTTCATGTATCTTCTACTTCCAAATAAATAAATTAAATCTCTGACATAATGTTAAACAAGTGTCTTGCATATTCTCATCATTCAAACATCATTTAAACCAAATTCAAGTCAGTTCTCCATAATTATTTGATCTGTGTATAAAACAGCTGTTTGGGACAGTCACACTTCACACTACACACTAATATGTGTACAGCTCCTCATACAGGTCATACCACAAAAAACACATGTTCCATTTCTGAAAAAGAAAATGCTCAAGATGTTTGATTTTTAGGAGAAAACTGAATATTTATATATTTTCGAGTCTTTCAATTTTATAGCAGTAGAGTTTGAAGTTTTTAGTGATTGTATAGTCTGTACACAAATGAAACTGAAGTAATAATAGTAGGCTTTAACATCAAATAACATATATATTCTTTTGTCCTTACAATTTAGAGTTTCTTTCTTACTTTCGTCAATTGGCAAAAGGGTTTGCGGAGGAATATATATCTAGCTATAAGGTGTACATTCCTTTGGAGAATATAAAAAAAATATATGATTATTTCCCCTTGTCAAGGTAAGTTTGATATGAGTCTATGACTATTTGATGCAAGCAGCCCCGTCCCTTGAAGAAAGTAATTTTCAAACATTATAGGTAGGGTATACAGAATTTTGGTTACATCCGATATAATCTGATAAATAAGTGATATGTTGCTGTGATATATCTAATATATGACATGTATTTCTAAGATTTATATAACATTCCTATTCAGCACAAATAAGATGAAACTTTTTTATGCATGAAATCAACTAGACTTATCATTTACCTGATCAAAGGTGTCTATTGAAAATGTTATATAATCCTGCCTTCAGTTGGTCTATATCAGCTCTTCTTTACAGATTGAGGTGCTAAAATTTTCATCAACCAATTCCACGAGTTTCATCCAACTTGAGAACATCATTTTTTTTATTGATTGTTTAAATCAATATTTCATACTTGTATACAGAATACACAATGGAAGATTTTTGGATTATCAGATTTTACTCGTCTAGAGCAGATGCAGAATGTATGCGGTATCACAATTCCATATCAAAATGTTTTGTAGAAATGGCAATATTTGGTAGAATCTAAACAGCACTCAAATAATACAACATTCAAAGTTTCATAAATATTGTTTTGAACACATTTTAAAGTTTATCACAGACAACAATATGGCGGTAAAGTCACGACTGGTTTCCAATTGGTCAGACAACACAGTCAATCACTGGTCCATTTTCTTGCTGGTCGAAATGAAAGATATTTCTCGGATTGTCTGTATGAAACTTTAATGGTCTAGAACCATGCTGTTCATTCATTTTTGAAGGACTGTACAGAAGTGGTTGGGAATGTGAGATTTTTCTTGGTGAGAACATTGTGTCAGAGTTTCCAGAATGCTTTCCTTGTCTTACTTTATGTTGGGTTCTGTTACCTAAAGAGATAAAACAAAGCATATAATAGTGTTTTTCATTTCAGTCATGTTCATATCAACAAAAATGGGCAACACATGATTTTTAACAGCAAATTTAGAAAGCAACAATTAAATGTTTAAAAGTAAGTTTCTATCAACAGTATCTAGTAAGTGTTAAGTGTCATATGAGCGAACGACAGATATTTGTTGTATTATGAATTGCCTGTTATTTCAACCAATAATTCTTATCCTCTCCTTTAAATCACTTAAATATTTCACTAAATTACACTTTTTCAAGAACCTAAAGCTTCCATCTCCTAGACCATTAGTGTATAAACCTATGCCCAGACTTTTTGTATTTTTTAATATAAACACCTTGTTTATAGCTTGTAGTTATTTTATTATTATTTTTTGTTCATGTATAACTGTCATCTCTTACACAAGGAAAACATTCAAAATTTTAAAAGAAAATTTGTTGAATTAATTTCCTTGAAATATGTACACAATGTTTTTGATTAAAAAACTACCAATAAATATTAACTTGATATTGGTACATGTATTGATATTACAAATTGATTTTTAAGGCATAAATTACACAAATCACAGTTTTCAATAAAGTATCAACATGATCAAAACAATTATAGAAATTTATAAGCCATCAAATCTAAAATCACCACCTCAAACATTTATTTACACTTGTTTTGAACAGGTGCTGCCAATTACTGAATTTGGACACTATGGGCAGATGGACATGATACTTAGTATCAATAAAAATTCTCTAATTGAATTGCTTGAATATTTTTCCTGATGTCAAAACATTTCCTCTTGTTTATTTTTTATATTCCTGATAAAACATTCAGCTGCAGGTCAATTATAATTTTTTATTCACTGTCTCTGATTACCTACTGTCAGAATTTTTTTTCTCAAATCTACTGATTTACTTAATTATTTTCCATGAGAAGGCAGATGTGTTTTCATGTGTTTCTATGCATAATATCATTGATGATATAATTGATGGATTAAATCATAAATACATCGACAGCTTTCACTATTCTTTCAATGAGAATTTTTAAGATTTATCAAATTTTTATTTTTTTGTCCAGCAGAAAATAATTTGTCATTTAAAAAAAATTTTAATGGTCTTTATTAAGGGCGGATTCAGGGGCAGGGTGAGAAAACATACCCCTTTAATTGGAAAATATATCTTTTTTAGCATGAAATTGGCAATCCCCCCCTTTAAAAAATCATTGTACTGCATCTGTTTATTTAGTTTGACGGAGGTCATAACATATTGACACTACAACATTCTGTACTGTTGTAAAATCAATTTTATTTTGTCCAGCAATGAGATAAGAGATTTATATATTATGAAGTAGAAACACAAAAAGCTACAGAATTGTTTATATTGAAGAATCTCATTTCTATTGACTTTATTGATTTATATTATAGAAATAACTACATGGAACAGCTAATTACAGAAATCTGGGAGATCACTTTCAAAGAATCTTTAATGAAGAGGAATCTGGGCATACAAAACCTTTAGTGTGTTTATTTTCTTCATTCTATATCAGATGATAAAGGTTCTTCAACACTGAGGTTTGGATTGATAATTCTGTTTTCTTAACACTTTAATTTGGGAAGTATTGGTCATTCCTGGCTCTCTAAACTTTAATGTTTATAATTTTTATATCTTGTCTATTTGCATTGAAAACATTACGTAAAACAAAGATGTTTAACCATTGATTTCAGTTGGATGAACTTAGTTCTTATCATGACTTTGTACTTCTGAGCTATATAATAATGTTCAAATATCTATCTCTGTGTAAACAAACTAGCTTTGAACACTTTTAGAATTTTTTAAAAATAGCATCTAACAAGTAAAATTGAGAATGGAAATTGGGAATGTGTCAAAGAGACAACCCGACCAAAGAGCAGAAAACAGCCGAAGTCCACCAATGGGTCTTCAACACAGCGAGAAAATCCCGCAACCGAAGGCGGGCTTCAGCTGGCCCCTAAACAAAAATGTGTACTAGTTCAGTGAAAATGGACATCATACTAAACTCCAAAACATATAAATGACCTAAAATTAAAAATCATACAAGACTAACAAAGGCCAGAGGCTCTGGACTTAGGACAGGTGCAAAAAAACAACCCTCCCCCTATACCTCTAGCCAATGCAGAAAAAACAAACACACAGCAATACGCACAGTAAAACTCAGTTGAAAAGGTTTGGTTAGAATAACTTAAGTCCCAAAATATTAACTTGCATCCATAATCATGACAATGCTACTTTCCCTAATCCCAACAAATTGACTGCCCCCTACTAGTACTACCCCTACTTCTCTAAATTTTATTGTTTTTAAAATCTTTGCAATTATTACACATCTGTCCAAATTATTGTAGTATTTCCCATTTTTTTTACCAAAAATAATATTCAAACTGGATAGTTTTGGATGGTTTACCTGTAGAATGTGGTGATCGACTGGTCTCGTCATCACTGTTGCCACGCCCACTATCACTGGTTGATCCTATACTGTGACTATCATCTCCTTGTCTTTTATCCTTATCCTGAAAAATAAAAGAAGGTTGGTGAGGATCTAGCTATGTTAATTGTAAATTTCACTGAAACCATTGAACATTGTTTAATCTTTTATCAAGTGAACAGTTTTTGCTTAATGTCCAGTGGCAAATATTTTTCATTCATAGAGGGATTCATTCAAGGAAGTGTTTCTTCTATAATAAATAAAATTTCCTGATTCTCTTTAAATGTACTAGAAATTCAATCCATCAAGCTTTTAGTCACAACAGTAGTATTATATTTTAATTAAAAAATAGAAAAAACACATAAACTGACAACATATGTCAAGGTCCATAACTCTTGCCCTTAGGTCTTATAAAATTACAGGAAATAAGTAGAGCTATGTAACTAGCACATTGTGATAAAGATCTTATCAACATTTCCCTAACCTAAGGTCGCAAATGAGTTATATAGAATGATAGGATGTAGATATGGTTAGCTGTGGGTGGACAAACTCATAAGTCAGAGTTCAAGGACAATTTCTTCTTGAATATAATAAGGTTCTTTTTAGTGAAAATACTAAAATGTTGAATAAAAATTCTGTTCAATACTGTATTTCTTAAAAATCGATGTCAGTTAGCAAAGATTTTATCTAAATACAACAATTCTTTTAATTTCACTGTTCAATGGATAAATACCATACAATCTTCTATCTGTTTTAAATAAATTACTTACAAATTTTATTATATTTTTTCTTTTAAAGTTTGTTTTTCAACCAAAACCATTTTTTAGTCAGTTCCTTTCAAGTGGGCTGGACCTCTGACCCCAACTGGGCATAGCGCTTAGGTCAGAACCAGTACAACTTCAAACATTAAGAAGCTAATTATGTACCATGCATATAAAATAAACAGTGTGACTTTTTAATTAAAAAGTCAGGTACTTTTCATTATAATGTAGGAAAACCATTGTACACATGGATGAGTTATCAATAACAATGCTAGTGACTTTTTTTTTATCATCATAATAAAAAGCTTTACAAACTATATTGAATAAGTTATGAAAAGTTAGTGGTTTTTTATTATCATAAATAAAAGCATTATAATTTAGATAAGTTATCTTGCTGTTTTGTATTAGACAGGCTTATTGTTTGCACTTTTTTCAATGGGTGTTATCGTGAAAGAGAAAATCAATTTCCATGGTTAAAGTTTGTCATTTCTAAATCATCTCTGATCATTATCGCCATATTAAAAATGAAATCTTTGTCAAAGTGCTGACACTTTTTATAAAAGGTGAATTAAGTAGCTGAAGTTCCGCACATTATAGGCTTAGCTCACAAAATAAAACTTCACAATGTTTGCATTATTCTCAGTTTATTTATCAATTTTGTAAATTACGGGGTGGAAACCCTAGATAACAAGTGTGGTTTTCTGTTAAATATTTTTAGAAAATATTTTCTGACTTTCTATGACACCTATGATGAATCAATTAAGCCAATTTTTGTCCATAATACCAACCTTTGTCCCGTCATTGATTGGGTGAGAAATGAGCTATCAAAATTTTATAATTTTGTGAATTAAGAAAGGACAAATTCTATAAATCTTGGGACTGAACAGGCAGATCAATACACAGTAAAAGATTGTAAAATTGACTAATTAGTACATTAAATGGGAAGACATGTTATAAATATTTAATTAACTTCCCTTAACATTATAATTCACAACTTTGAACCATAGAGCATTATCAATCAATTGAAGAAAGAGAAGAAACAAGTGAAACTGCGAGCTACTGCTCACTGATGATACCCCCGCCCAAATCATGGATAATTTTAATAGTGTAAAAATATGCAAGTGTTCGGTAAACAGGAAGTTGAGTGATGAATCTGAAAACGCATCACACGGTATAGCTGACTTATATAAACCCTGAAACCAAATTTCATAAATCATTATGATGTAGTTCCTGAGAAAGATGCGACGAAAAATATTCATGGGATGGATGGACAGACTGATGGATGGATAGACGGACGGACGGACAGACAGAGGTAAAACAGTATACCCCCACTTTTTTAAAGCGGGGGTATAAAAAACCCATGTCATACTATTATATCCCTACCAAAATTTAAAAAAGTTTCACATATATGTTTATCTGTGCCTTAAAATGGTGTACAACCTAAATAATTTATTACAGGTACATGTAATCTCTATACCATCTCTAACCATTGAACTGTATTTTACGTTGGAAGTATAGAGTAGTTAGTGGAAACTAAATTTCTGCCACTTTCTTTCTGGTAGTCAAGTGAAACTGGTCAAACATTCATTAGTATGTATACTGGCTGATATTACTATCTTTAGTTACCCTAGTTTCCACAAGATATACACCCTGCTTTCCTAACATCTTCTTTTTTCAAAAACAATTATCTGCCTACTTTTTATCTTTAAAACATACCATTCTATAATTCAAACATAACAACCCCAATAATTTCTATGCAAAACTATAAAATTTACTGTAATTCTCATATTTTACTAATTCTGTCAATTTTCATCCTAATGAAAAGCTATGTAACCCTATACAAAGAATTGGATGTCTCAAATTAACATTTTTTTACTTTTTTATTGTTATTTTCAGAACACACAAGAATTCCATTCATGAATCACTTACTAACAACACCTCTGCTAATAACTATTATATTAAAACCAACTTCTAAATAATTAACATCATACAGGGTCTGAAAATCAACCTTTACAAAATTAGCATGCCATGTTGACTGAATTTTTTCAATTATAACACAAAGCGAAACAGAATCGGCTTTAATGTTCTAAATACACTTGCTTAAAAGTAATTACGTTTTCACATTGATCATTTCAAAAACTAAAGATGAACTGAGGTGTTGTGAATTAGGTTTATACAATTCTCATGTTGGTGTCAATTAACAAAAATAAAACATGCTGTGTTTTTTCATTAGATATTAGAAGATAAGATATAACTGCACTCAGCAATGCAAAAAGAAGCTCCTTGTGCAGAAAAAGTGTAAGTTTAACACTTATGATTTTTAAGTAGACAAAAACATTAAAACTCACATTTTATTGATAACTAAACATGAAATATCACATCAGTTTGTCAGTACTTTATCTATTTCTAAACCTGATTACATCAAATCTGAAAGCTTCTCCCCGTTTATTATCTGCCACCCACTGGGTTTTGACAAATTTTGACAATCTTACATCCTAAAATTTAGAAATGTTCACTGAACAGCTTCCATTGCCAATCATCGAAATCATTCCTTAAGTTTCGATAAAATTTAGTAGAAAATTCAATTAACATAAATGGTTTTCTTGTGTTCATTTAAAAAATGTGGTCATTGAACACTTGATCGACTTGATTTAGGTTTGAATTCAAAATCCTTTTTTCACAAGTAGACACCATCATAGAACTTGGCAAGCTTGAAATATTTCCAAATGAACTTGTAACAATTATATGTTCAAACGCTTGGATGATCTGGCTTTTGTGGGTTTATCTGCATCTTTGGGCTTGATTAATTTTAAATTCAGATCTTTAATTGGTGATGAAAATCTTGGATGACATCTTTCATGCCTGGAAGGTTCTTGTCAGTATGTTTTTTGGTTTGTAATTTTCATACTATAATTTTAAGTCCTGTATAATTTTAGATATGACTGTATTACTAAATCAGCAAAGTCACTTAAGTTTGAAGTTTTTGGCTAATTTCTATAATTTAGTTTTGAAAAATAGTTTAACTTCATGTTAATCAGGAAACTATTAATCATACAAAATTTCTTGCATAAAAATCTTGTAAATTTTTTCTAATAATATTAAATGATGCCAATTTCACTGCACCAGATGCACATTTCAACAATATATTTCAAAAGTGTTCTTGCTATTTTAAGCATGTTTAAACTTAATTTAACAAACAATCTGCTGACATGTGACATATAGCAGTGAAAAAATAAAATCTATAGTATACCAACTGGAAATAACTGAGCTTATGATTTAGTTCTTTCATACAAAATATAGAGTAAAAGAAAACTTTAATTTATTGTAAGTGAAAGCTATTTCCTATAAATAAATTGACCAATGATAATGATGCTGCAGTTTGAAGCATCAAATTTGTCATCTCCCTTAAATTAACTGCAGTTTTTTTGTGTATTTAACCTTCTGACAGAGGTAAAACAGGTAAAACAACATCATCAATAATATTTGAACTAGGATTTATGAGTTTTAAGGTGAGAATGGTATTCCCTGACATTCCAAACGATGATTTCAGTGCTAATTTACCATTCCCTGAACATGATTGATGGTACCCTTAATTACTGTTAAACTTGATAAACTATGGAATTATCTCCCTGCTTCATTACTTTACCAGATTGAAGACTCCTAAAATGGAGAAGCAACTGTCAAAATTGAAAATCAAAAACCCCTCCAAGATGTAGACAGTAAAAAACATTCTGGATTGTTCAAGTGTGAGTACTTCAATTTTATGATCTTCTGTTTTCAAGCAGTGCCACAAATTAGTCTTTCAATCATAGACTACAATGTATTTGTATGGCTGACCGGGTACAAGGGTAAAGGCCAGATGTAGTAAAACATGCACACTTTATGCATTAGCATTTCTTATCACTGCAGACAAACTGACATTGCAGACTATGATTGCCTGTAGTTTAAACCAATTGAAAAACTTTGAAACATCAGGCCACTTTCATATCTTCTAATTGACCTTTAGAAGGTTTGGCTGTTCTTTAAAGGTGCATTCGGTTTTCATGCTCTCAATCATTTTCTTTTTTTGACTTTCAAAAACTTCAGTCTCTAGCCTATCTGATAAATGTTTTTTTTAAGAACAACAGTGAGAGCTTGGAAAGTCATATCAGTATCAATATCAAACATGAAATTAGAAGCGGAAATAATTTTTCTTCTCTTACACATTAAAAACATGTTTTCCATCATCAAGAGAATTACAACTGAGAGCCAAACTATGCTAATTACAACAAGTAACATTTTTAGATAGAAACAAATGCACTATTAATTGCATGTTTTATTTCAAATCTGCCTGTCTTGACATTGAAAATGTTATGGTTGGTTTGTCTGGAGCAATACAACTGAAGTGAACCGCCTAATCAAGTACACCTTTTAGGACATCCTATCTCTCTAATAGTTTATCTTTAGACCTGATGTCTGGATTGATAATTATCATAATCAGAAAAGTATCTTCATTTTTTAACTCTTATGTCAGAATGTCATTCACAAAGGTGAGACATCTTTGAGTTTTTGCTATTACACACTGGTGTACTCATTAGCATTCTACAAGATCTGTACAAAAAAGAGTGATTCAAAATTTGTTCTTGTGTAAGGGTCAAATTTGTTTTTCTTGTATAAGGGTCATGTCTATAGGAGATGTACAATTCTTGGGCTAGACATGCTGTAAATAAGTTAATGGATTGTTGACCCATTGGTCTTTGCTAATTTATATCCTCTATTTTGTAAGCCCATATAAATAATGCTCAGGTATTTGTCTTTTGTTGAAGATTGCATATGGACCTCTAGATATTTCTTGGTCTTTTGTGTTGTAAGGTTGCTGTCTCATTGATGAATACAATATCTCAATATCTTATTTTATTGATAGCATTTTACATGTCTTGATGTCTGTCCCTTGGAGTCATTTTTAATACATCACCTTTTTGATCAACAGGGATTTATATATCTATAACTGTATTGTACAAAAATGTGCAAAGTAAAATCTATTTTTGCATGTGTTTCTAAAAATATACATTTCAGTTCATTAAATCAATTATTTATTAGCTAAAAATACTGATTGGAGTTAACAGAAGTTCACAAACTATTTGCTCCTAGTAATAAAAACCTAGTTTAAGAGCACCTTAAACTCATAAAATCCGTGATTTTGTTGTAATCTTGTTTACAAAATATTTATATTCCTACAGATCTGTCAGACTTACTGATGTCAGTAGCAGTCAAGAGCTTATCAATGAGATAGCCACCTAATAGGCAAAGTTTTTTTTTATAATATCTTATCTTGGTATCTTGTAAAACAAGTAACTGCCCTTTAGATTCAGGTGGAGATAAACTCTAAGCTAAATAAATGCAGTCAGTCAGTTGTCTGCCTGAAAGAAGTCAGAGTCCGATCTATGGACCCAGCTCTCATTTTCACTTTTGCCACAATTTTTTTTGCAGCATTAACTGCTTGAGGAATGTACATAAAACTTATTATGACATTAGGGTATTAAAAAAATAAAGTTCAGAATTAAAGATATTTTAATGAGGCTGGAAAATGACAGGGTTAACACTTAATAATTTAGATCTGACCAGATTTCATTTCTGTGTACCACTGTTTATGTTGACAATATAATTATCACCTGTCCCCAGAGTTTACAAATTCAATACCAGTGGAGGGATGTTTAGGTAGTACTTAAAATGGGATTTTTTTCACCTGTCCAGTTTAGTAAATCAAATATAATCCTGTGCAAATAAGTCATTGAGAAACAATTTGACCATCAATTTATTGAGATTCAAACTTGGGTATATGGTCTCGTTTTCTCATGAAAGAAAAACACAGGTCTTGAAATGTTTCAAAAAGAGTTCAAGACAAATAAGACTTAAAGGGAAATTGTTCAAACTTACTGAAAACAAGAAGATTCCCAACCTTTTACAATGTATTCTAACTGAAAAAAATCTTATTTGTCTTTTAACCTCACAAACAATTCAAAGCATTCTCCATACAAAACAGCCATATCTATATTTTTTAAATGAGCTTTAGGAAAGTGATAAAAAAATAGTATTTTGCTTTTTAAATTTTAGTTTATGCGAACCTTTTGTTATGAGAAGGTGAATTTCATAGAAGTTAGATACATGATTTAACTTTTATATACCTCCTCGTTATCATTAATGAAAATAATTGGTGAAAGACAAAATGCTATTATCTTATCAGTAATCGGCTAACGTTATCATGGTGCACTGACCTAACACTTGAAGTTATCTGCTACTTTAACTTGTTTTTTCCTCAAATGAAAGATAAGCGGAAATTTTTAAAGACTTTCAGAAGCCAGTGGTTAATTAGGCACTATGTTGAAACTGACAACCAACATGCAGCTTCTTATGTTTTACAAAGAGTCCTTGATTGTTGTTTTATTGTCGGTAAAGAAAAGTTATCAGTATTTTAAATGTTTTGGGTGTTTGTGTAACAGGCTACTTAGCTTGTTAATAAACTTAAAGTGATATATTTGTACAACAATTAATTGAATTTATTCACTCATGTTAATTTGGTACACTATTCAAAAGTAAAATTGGCGAAAAACAAAACAATTTGAAAATTCAAACTTTTTAAAACTTCACAAATTTCATAAACTGATATTGATCTAGTGTTCAATCTTTATATTCTGAAGAGGATATTTATTGCAATGTTTTTACAGATAAACCATAACCCTTTTCATGCTATAATAGCTGTTTAATGGTGTTTTATAGATTTATATCAAACCCCTTTAACATATATTTATTATAGAAATATATCAAATATAATTTATTTTTAACTCCTACTATCTGTTTTAATGTAAAAACAATTTGGAATGGCAAAAAACTGATTTTAAAAACCATTTATTTACCTCATCTCCAGGGAATGAAAACACCTGGCAAAAAAATATCAATACTTCTGTCAGGTAGAAGGTATTTTCATTTCTGAGATTTACCTTGGGCATACATTTGCTCACGGAATTCAGATTAGAAGGAATGTGTTCTAGTTAAAAAGCTCTTTCAAATAAATGAAGAAAAAAAATTTATAGAAACTTCAGCATTCTCCAAACAAGAGATGATTTTAAAACAACTCTTAAAATAAAAGAACATGAAAACTGTTCAAATGAAGAGGGAACTGGCCCTTATAATATAAACAGATTTTGAAAAGAATGAAAGACTTATATAAATTTTATGGTTTTTGAAATATTATTCTCTTAATTTCCATTTGTGTTAGGGACATATTGGTCAAAGACAAGGGTTTACTTCAGCCTATCATTTGCTTGTTGAGGGTTCTAGGTTTCTTTAATCTAAAAGACTACCACCATAGTGGCATGAAGCAAATGGTTATAGACACCAGAAACAGTTCATCTTATAATGAGACTATAACATAAGGACTTACCACAAACATTTTATCAAATGGATGGTCTGTCTTTGTAGGAAGCTGTAAAGAACCAATGTGATCCTGATCATCATCAATGGAGAAACTGACTTCCTTCTTTTTCTTCTTGTCGCTACAGAGAATTGAATCATCGGGAAGTGAGAAAACTGTCACACTTGGATCAATCACAGTACCACCA
The DNA here is from genome assembly GCA_017311375.1 of Mytilus coruscus. Taxonomy (NCBI): domain Eukaryota; kingdom Metazoa; phylum Mollusca; class Bivalvia; order Mytilida; family Mytilidae; genus Mytilus; species Mytilus coruscus. Next base: position 30,550,196 of record CM029597.1, on the reverse strand, counting down.
GAATAATAATCTGACTTTGTTTTTGATGCTTTGGCATTTCTATCAACTCTCCTTAAGAAAATAATAACGGCAATGATAATGGTCGATGCTACAATTGTCAATGATACAAGAACAATCACAATAACCATGTTTGTAGTGTTCGATGCAGCAGTTTGTTCTCCTGTTCCTACCACAACAGTCAATGTCAAAAAACTTTTCTGGGGATAAACACCCTCGTCAGATACCTCTATTTCTAAACTGAATGATGTCCCTGGCTTCACGTCAATGTCTTTTTCTAAAAATATAGCCCCACTTTTAGGATCTATGGAGAAATATGTAGCAGTATTTAAAATGGAAAATACCAAATCACTATTTTTATCCTTGTCTTTATCATATGCTACAACCGTGGTAATGATACGACCAGCTTTAGATGACTGACTGATAGAGAAAGTGTTGTTGGCATAGTTAGGACCTTTGATTTCTGGACGGTGGTCATTCATGTCCTTCACTGTGACTACAACACTTGCAGTACTAGTTCTTGGTGGATACCCTAAATCATAGGCTATGACGTAAAATCCATATGATGGCTGAGTTTCTCTATCAAGAACCTTGTTTGTTGTTATCTGACCGTGTGGTAGTACTAGAAACGGCAAGTCAATGGGTGTACCTGTTGGTAGATTGAACACTATTTCTGCATTGTCACCTTCATCCAAATCTTGTGCAAAAAGCTGTCCTATTTCAATTCCTGACTCTTTATTTTCAAAAACTTCCATTTGAAATACTTCTTTCTTGAACTTTGGTGAATTGTCATTCAGATCTAAAATCTTAACTTTAATTTCTGCAGTGCCAGTCAGTGCAGATTTTCCCTGATCAATAGCAAAGATCTTGGTTGTAATCGTGGGTGTCTGTTCTCTATCCAACTCAATAGCAGCTCTTACTACTCCTGTCGTTGAATCTACAGAGAATATTAAACTTGCCTCATTGTCGAGGAAATAGTAAATTTCTGCATTTTTACCTTGGTCACTGTCTATAGCAAACACCTGTACAATCACGTCTCCCTTCTTGTTCCCTTCAAATATTGTCTCGGTATATTGAATAGATGAAAATTTTGGCGGACTATCATTTTCATCATCAATTTCAATGTTAAACTCAGAGGATACATTAAAAGGTGGCTTTCCGTTATCCTGACATGAAATAGTCACCTGGTGGTTTGGTATAGTCTCACGGTCAAGCTTTTGCTTCACAACAACATTATATTCCTTATTTCCAAGTAACATCAATTCAAAATAGTCAGACTTCATCGTACAATAGACATTACCATTATCCCCAGTGTCATCGTCGTGGACAGCAATGTGAGCAACTGCAGTTCCTTTATTTGCGTACTCTGAGATATGAGCTACATTAGAGCCAGATAAAAGGTTTACAACAATGACAGGTGCACTATTTCCAACATCTTCAACAACTACAATAACACGCGTTTGTGAGGTGAGTGGCTGATCAGCAGTGTCACTTGCCTCTATAATTATTTGATATTTTTTTCCTGGTACATATGAAAGTTTTTTAGATACTCGTAACTGCCGGTTAAATGATCTATTGAAAAGAGGTTAAGAATTGTGTCAGACTGATGAGATGAAAGCCTGTAAGTCACCTTACCATTATCACCTTCATCGAGATCTACTGCTTTAATGGTGCCAATAACAGAGCTAATGTTTATATCCTCCTTCACGGTGATATCATATTGAGTTTTCTCAAAGTTTGGCGGGTTGTCATTGACATCAGTAATGATGATGTTAGCGAAAAGGGTACCAGATTGTGGAGGTGAACCACCATCTTTGGCAACAATTTCAAGTTGATAAGAACTCTGTGTCTCACGGTCCAAAGCTTTTTCAACTTTCAATCGGACAATTGAAGTTCCATCCAATTTTTTCTCAAATTCTATCGAAAACGGTGTGTTAGCAGGATAAACCTCATAGCTCGGAGGAATAAGCATCACTAGTGTCTCTGTCTCTAGCACCATCTATCGTAACCTTAGTGCCCACTAAGGATGCTTCTGATAAAGACAAAGTTATGTTTGGTTTATCAAAAACGGGAGCATTGTCATTCAAGTCATTTACGTATATTGTTACTGGAATTTTTAAGAAGAAACTGGTCCTCGTAGACTGAACAGCTATGTCTAAGCTCAGTGAACAAATTTTAGTAAACTCACAAACTGATTCCCTGTCTAATATGCCTTTTGTTTCCAATCTGCTTGTTCTCTCATCTATCTTAAATAGGGATAAAATCTGGCTATCTGTTCCAAGAAAAGTATACTTAAGATTTCCAAAGTCATCCTTACCAGCTAAATCCTTTAAGTTAGTACTATTAGATATAGTTCCTATATATGTTGCAGGGATATCTGTTTCATCAACATTGTAAACCACAGAATTTCCTTCAATTATAGAATAAAAGTTCAAAAGAAGGATACACTGAAAAACATAAATTGCTGCCATTTTCAGTATTTAACTATCAACATATCCTGGAAATGTTAGTCAATAAGAAGTATGTCTGATTTAAGTACTTTTTATATGGTCCTGTTTTCAAATTTTAATTAATATGTGGTCCAGTCCTTTTAATAATGATGACACTGTTTCAAATGGGAATAATTCTTTCATTAAAAATCCAATATCTTAATAAGAAGTACTGTTTAACAAGTTCTTCACAAGTCCACTAAGATTCACAACATCAGAGACAGGGACAGTCAACTAATCCTCTCTGTTGAAGCAGGAATCACGGCTCATCAGACCACCACTTCTAACAAATCTGTAAATGTAATATTGGAATAAATATTTACATTTGGTTTTATACACAAAAGCACAACAATGGAACTTTGAGCTAATTGTTTACAATTATAATAAGTAAACATAACCATTCCTCTATAGACATGAAAAAGTTAAATCCGTTTTCTTTTGAGAAAATTTGTTGAATGTTTGTAAAACTAATACAGAAAATTCCTCGATTGTTGAAAAGTACAATTTATACATCCCCCTATTGAAACCAACTATACCTGCCTACAAATCGTGAAATCAATCAACAAGTTTACAAAGTGACTGAGAAATGTTTTCAAACTTGTAATTAACTCAGCTGGCTTCTGTGTGATCTACTGTCAATAACAGCACTTAGCTCCTCCTTCTTACACACCTCTAATCCAATGAAAGGCTGAGGAAACGTACAATTTTTATTTCTTTCTGATTGACAATTTATTACTATTATTACCATGCAAGGTGCCCCACATGCTTTTAATCATAAAGTATGAAACATTGATGAAGGCCATAATTGTTTTATTTAAATATAAGGTGGCTACTGTGTAAGTTTATAGATTTTAATAGAAATTTGAGTATCTGTTAGAATTTCTATAATAATCACTCAATATCTTTTTTGGAAATACAACTTGAGATAACCACACCTTCAACCAACTAACTTATGTAAAAATTCATTTTAAACTACAACAGTAAAAATACTGTTTCCAATGTTTGAATTTTATCAATTAAATCATAATTTATATCTATTTGTAAACAACGATAAGAGTGTTTACCTTTTTAAGTCAAAATTTTTACTTTTCTTCTTCTATATCAAATTCTCTGATCATCCATTTCTTATCACCTTTAAGTTTTGACATTTTTCAGTAGAAAGTTCAATTATTGGTCTAATCAAAATTAGTGCAATCAAATTCATCAAGAAACTGACATCTTATTTTGAGATTGATTATCTATTATTATGTTATGTAACATACAAAATATACATTGATCGAGAATTAGGCATTTTAAAAACATTGTCACATTTCATCCATCAATCAAAATCTGGCACAGATAATTCATTTATTGATATTAACTCAGGTTTATGATCAAAAATATAAAAAATATTAATAATATTCAGCTTAAATATCCTGAATACATGGACTGAATAAATTATTTACTTACAAGAAAAAAAAAATCCAATATAAAGTGTATGTCCTTCATTAGGAATTCAAAAACACATAAACAACCAGTATTTTTCCATAAAATGTCAATTTGTATATATATTTCTTTACTAATTTGTAGGACAATACATACATCACCTTTTTTTAGTATGTAAAAAAATATAATTTTCTCAGGTATTTAACCAAAATAAAATAAAGTGGTAGAGAGGACATATATAAAGTAAAATAATACATGTAAGGCTGAAGAACAGCAATACAAGTACTGTTCATTTGGTATTGTTTCTTATGTGTGAAGGGACTTGCATCTTGGTTTAATACACTAGCACAGCAAACTAAACATATAATATCAGTGGGACTGCAACCCATCAACACCAACGAAATCTGGAGACTGCATATAATGTAAACATGAAAGTTTGTTTTTTTTTATTGCATCAAATAAAAACAATAATTTTGCAATGCATGGTCTTTATAAGCAATACAAATGAAAAACTCAAATGTCAGCAAAAAAGTCCCCAAAATTGAAGTGAAGGTTATACTCCAACATAAAACTCACTACCTTGTGTTTTGAAGTCGTCATATCAAATTTATCCATACTTTCAAACTTCAAATACAAGTTTATTTTTTTTCAAGGAAAGTAAATGTCATTTTAACCAAATACAGTGCAAGTTTCTCACCTTTATTTTAGATTAATGGTTTAGTAACCAGGTGTGCTTGTTTCAGAGGATTACTGACATCTTTTAAACAACCTCAGTATAATCCTCATCCCTATCAACAGATAACTAATAATAACCTCAATGTTACTGTTGCTAAAATAATTCTAACAAATATTTCCTTGTACTTTACAGTTTCATCTATAAGGCAACTGACCTAACATGAAAAGTGAAATTGTAAACCATTCATTATTGGATGTTTTTTTACCACTCTGTGGTGGATATATATCAGAAATGTTCAAACTACAAACTGGGATTATTTTAAACTTGCACTTGTATGCTTATACAACCTTACATACTTTTTTCATCTCTATAGATTTTTTTGGGGGGAATATTATTAATATGTCAGTCAGTCATCCCTTCCAACAACATCCCTTGCGTTGTTCTTTTTTTCAACTTCATGTTATAAATAGTTCAATCTGTTCATAAACTGATAATGCATTGTACATAAAAAGGATTGCAGGAATTACCAAAAATAACAGTACATTAACAAAGATTAATCCCAAAGAACCAACTCCTCTAATAGACAAACATCAATGAACCTTTATTCTACTGCATTTTAAAAATTAATGCTGATTTTTTTTCATGATAATATCTATAAATGCCTACAGCCTATTACATTGCTCTTCAGCAATCATTTGCATAATGACATTAAATTAACAGATTCATATATGACATAAAGGTACCAGATGCTCTTAATTTTGACCAAAATCCATACAACATTGTGTAATTTCAGTAACATGTGCATGATGGCAGGACTGTTTCTAAATTGGAATGTTTGCATGTATCCCCCACCCCCATTATTTTTAAAAACATTTTCCAGTTTCTTTACTGTAAAATATACTGACCAATGAAATTTGTGAATTTTGATTTTAAATAGCTAATATTGTATAATAAGTGTAATCTGTAAAAAAAGGTACTTTACCTTACTGTAGGTTATGGTCCCAAATTTAACCAAAAAAACAGGACAAGAAACTTAATGATCCTTCATAACCCAAATCTCACAAATGACTAAAAATGTGTCATGTTACAATCCTAAATAAATAAAATTTACCCCCAAAAACTTGTAGATTAATATTTTGATAAAATTGAACAATGACTAATAAGCAAAAAGTACCAACAGCACTGAGCTGGTCTCTACATAGTAGGAAAACCAGATGCCAGATTACTGCTAGGCCCTCAAGGTACCTTCGGGACCTACACAGGTGATTATCAGCTGATTAAGATCAAACATGAGGACCAAATGTCATCTGGAGGGAACTCAAAACTAGTATTGAGGATTTGTTAAGAAGTTTGTGAAATAAAATAATGTTTTGACACTTTGTGTGTGAAAAACAGAACCTGTTTTTGAATTTGTCTGATACAAAGCAGGATTATCAAATTAAATTGGTGTCAAGGGTTGTAACTGACAACTTAACAAGATTATGTTTAAGTCACTTTTCTGTAATCTTAAATCATTGATCATTATTTTAAACTACAGAAATTTTCATAAAAATTAAGATGTGATATAAAACTTCTTTTCAAAAATCAAACACAGTTTTGTTTAGTACAAGTCAATTATTCATCATGCTTATATGAACTATTGCAATAAGCGGAAGATTTGGGAAACAGCAATAACAAGTAGATAGGAATTAATGTCAATGAAAAAGCAAGCCAATCCTGCAAAAACAAAACAATATACAAAATTAAGAATCTAATATTTTGTTTAAATTTTAAGAAAGTACCCTTTGAAAACCTCAGAAGTAAGATAAAAATTAGTCTCATCATAACTTTTAACACTCAAATTCTCTTTAGTCATAACAAACACTTATTTAACAACAGGTAAACATTTCATGGATCATTTCAGAACGTAGCTCACACAATGGAGGATATCATTCTTTCTGATCAGGACCATGGAGGATTGTCTTTCTCTGGGGGCAGACATTATATAGCATGTGTTCACACGATTTAGATTCAATATCCAAGATACAATCTTGTTACAAAAGACATAAGTTACTAAGTTTATATTTTGGCAGGTTTATAACAATTGTAACATGGAAGTATTTATATTATTCTTTCCATTCAAATTTAATATGCAAATTATATCACTAAATAAAAAATAAAACAAAAATTTGAGGATCAAGATTTCACTTTTAGAAGCATACAGAAAAAATCTATGTTTTAATGTAAAGTGTTTAAATTGGATGTTTTGTATTGTATTTGACATGTTCACCTGTTATTCCTAAAACATCTGGAAGGTAAAAAAAAAACCAGCATCCAGGAGTTGTCAGTTTTTCTCACATACTTTGAAAAAGTGCCAAAAAAGCCTTAATTCCAATCAGTTTTACTATCTGTGCAAACTGGCCAGCCTTAAATCAACTACTGACTAACCTAACTAAATATGACAGCTTTTGATTAACATTTTCACATTAAGTATAGTTTTTTACACTATAGTTTCGACCATGAAATAATTTGATGATCATACCTTTGTCAAGGTAAAATTTATCTGATGCACTTATAACTATGAGGTTGCATTTTTATCAATCTGTCAGGTATATTTCATTTTGTTTTTAATGAACTTATGCCATAATATGATACATGTACAACAATTAGGGTTTTGTTAAAACCTTTACATCACTAAATGAATCTTTTCAAAAGAAGACATTTCAATTTTTCAACTGGGACTATTATGTAAGATAATAGTCCTACTTTACAAGATGATATATCTGTTTCAGAATAACAGAAGTCATTATATTTGTAAATAAAGAGAGAATGTTTTAATCCAAAGGATTAATTTCATCTGCCAAAACTTGATACACTATTAGAAATTTTATATAAAATATGATAAAATTTTATTCAAAATAGTTTTTAAACAAAATCCCATTATAGAAACTTGTCAGATTAACTGATGATGAATTCAACTTATTTGACATATGCCCAAATTAGCCTACTTTATTTGTTCTGTAAAAATTAATACCTACATTTAGGAAATGATCTTCGATGTTGTACCAAACTCAGGTTAACCCTTCTAGATTTCGGGACACAACCTTAGTTTTACCACAACTTTTTAAATGAATTACTGTGAAAACCTACAAGCAGATTTTATTCTGTTTGTTTTAAAAAAATGGATATAGATAATACATATTTATAATCTGCCAATATTTTCTTCTCCTCTTCTTTGAAGGGCTTCTTAAGTCATTTTTAGCCATAACAATTAGCTGTTTACCTGCTAATTACAGGTAGGAAACATGAAAGGAATATAAATACAACAAAGTGTTGAAGGTAATGGGATCTGTTTATTTAACTTTTGTTGGATTAAACACAGCTTTTTGATGTTATTGAATGTCTTGTATGTTTATATAAATAAATTAAGTATTAACTTTTAATTGTCCATGAAAATATGCTTATCCTTAACCTATACAAAGGTCAAAGTGTAAAGGAATTTGTAAATGTTCAAAATCCAATAAAACTGCTTAGACAAAGCCTGTTACAAGGGATATGTAATAGTTATTCTAATATGTTAAATTCTCATGAAATACACTTTAATTTTCCTGCATATTCTATTAGTAATGAAAATATTTTTGTCTGGAATTAATCTATAGTTTGAAAATTAGCATTTCCTTTCCCACAAATCTACATAAATTCCTATTATTTATCTACATAGTTTGTAGAAACTTACACTCTCAATGCCTGAAGTTAAACTTTTTATTTCAAGGATTAGTATTCATCAAATTCACTTCATCTTTAACAGATATATTTGTAAAAGTACACTTTCTTCCACAGACCCTGGTTTGTTCATTCAAAATATTCATTGAATCTATGCGGAGAAGTCAAACACACTTTTTAAACATATTTGAAAGCAGTCAAAATTTTGCCAATAGTTTCTCCAAAACACCAGCTTATTGCTGAAACAATTTTATTTGAAATAATTTGCAAATTGGGAAAAGGCCCTGTCACAAAATCCGGTTTTCAGTCAGAAAGTTAAATTGACTGGAACATTTTACATCAGTTTCTGTGCAGTAAATAGGAAGTACAACAAAACTGATTCATTTGTCCTATTTATAGATTTGATGACATGCTGAATCCTAGTTCTAAATCATTTATATTCCAAATTTCCAATAATACTATAGACTTCTATTATCAAGGAAATCATCTACCATACAGATTGAGATATCAAATTTATTGTCCCATCAATGTTTTATTCTATTTAATAAAGCCAGATAATTCTTCCCTACCTAACACTACATTATTTACATGGTTCGGGTCATCTTGATCAGCTAGCCAACAGTCTATCAGGCTTTTGGTAAACCACAATAGCTATGAATTCATCAATAGATTGCTTCAATAATACCACTGACTAACTTTACCAAGGGACAATAAGACCGATCGACAAACAATTGTCAAATCAACACTTTGAATCTTTTTTATATCTAAATCTGTAACAGTGTTAGTCACTTCAAAGATATTCTTTTATTTTCAATCAGAAATCGTTAAATCTGTAAAAATCTTCATTAACTGGTCTTTGCAGATAACATTCAAAAGCTGTCCTCCTTGGATTAATGTTTTAATTAATGTATAGTTTAACGGTGTGAGAACTTGAGATGTCAACAGTTACAAATCTTAAGAAAGATTTTAAGATAAAATTTAACTATAGGTATGATATATAAAGGGTAGTGAGTAATTAGTTGGGTGTTAAATCAATTTGAATTAAAGGATACAATGGACAAATTTTACACACACAAAAAAAAACAACGTAAATTCCACACATTTTCCCCATTTTGAGAGATACTGTCATTGAGAAAAACTAATCAGAACTGCCTGAAAGTCGGCATACTGTAAAACATGGTATGGTACGATGGTATGGTATGTGTTATGGTATGGTGGTATGGTACGAATACCACCATACCATGGTATGATTTGCTGACATTATGTATCTGGTTTATTTTTGAAAAGAAAATATTACTAAAAAAACAAAGTGGATGTAGACAAAACAGATCACTTACATAAAGTTGTGAACAGAAAACAAGAGAACACTCAATTTATACATCTCAGATATTAACCATACAGTTAAGATTATTAAGATAAATATTATGTCCCGGTCTGACACATTGACAATTTCTGTCAATTAATCCTTGAAATTTTGGTAAGTGCTGCATATATTATGATTATAATCTAGATAATGTAGTTAAAATTTTATTGCTTAACCTTCTGTCAATGACCAACTTTTATTTTGTTTTGAAAATGACACTTTCAACAGTTGGATATTCTGTCTACATGTATGCCCAATAAATCACATTTAAAAAATGTGAATAAAAAGTGAATGCATCTCTGCATCAATAAGAAAACACCATACTTTCATATTAAAACTGTCACTCATATAATGCTATGTTTACTTAGTTGATAGATACCACATGTTTTATAATGAAAATTGTTGCATGAAGGAATAGTTAATACACAATATCAATTAAGGAATGTGTCTTCTTTTATCATGTGCTATTTTTTTAAACACTTTATTTCAATTTTTTAATTAATTGCAAAACTGGAATATTTTGTATACTATATGTAATAATAATTAAATGTCTGAATAATAGTCAATGATAAATCTTACGAGGCGATGGATCATATAAATATGATACAGTATACTACGAAATATAATATATAATAAGCAAGTCTAAAAGGGTACAACATCACCAAATCAAAGAGCTTAAAAGCTCGGAGGGAAAAGACGGCAAATGTTTCTATTTTTTTTGTGTGTATCTTTTGATAGTCTTCATACAAAGAATGAGCAAAAACATGTAGAAAGATTGATAATATTGAAATTAATTGTTGGTTAATAATGTAATTTCATTTCCTTAGCCAAGAATTCATCATAGAATCAATTTGGACCAATAAAGAGATTGGCACCTTCTAATTCAAAACATTTCATTAAAGTTGAAAGTTAATTATCTAAAATTCAATTGAATTCTATCATTTAATAACTACAACAATAAATATTTTTTTTTATTGTATACCACTGAACTGCAAGCTTGGGCATTTCTCCATTTTTTGTGACAGGGCTCTAAGATTTAAAATTTTTTCTCGATAAAGTGAGGGCTGAAAAGTCTATTCAGTTTTAAATTTCCAATTAAATATGTTTAAACTACAAAAAGCCATTTGAAAATTTTATATATTTTTTTTACCATTACAATGATTATGTTGGTACATAAAATTTTGTTTAAATGGAAAACTACTTATCATATAGTAATTATCACATTTTAAGTGTTCAGACACAGAAACTTTTCTTTAGGTGGATAATTACGCATCAATTTGAGGTGCTCCTGTATTGGAGGAGAGATTCTCAATACAGTTACAGAAATGAATGAAAACTGACGTTTCTCTCCCCAATCCCATGTATCCCCATTGTTTACCGAGAAAGTTGACCTACAAATTGCATGTTTGAATCATCTACAGCAAACATAATGTTTTTAAATAAACAAATACCGATTTCTAAATCATACACGATTTCTGTGAATGATTTTAATAATGAGGAAAGGATATCCCTGCTTCTACCTAGTGTGGAATTCCAACCATGACGTCACTAGGTTGGATATATTTAGAATATTTCATAATACTGATTTTTCCGGATTGTAAAAGAAACGTAAATAATGTTAAGGAGAGCTCAAGATACGATAATTTCATGAGATACAGAAGGCAAATGTGTTAAAAAGTGTTTAAAGTCAATCTGTTCATTTGTGTATCTCCTTCTCATCAATTCAGTATGAAATTTTGAGGTGTTTTCCCCAACTATAAAAACAAAATGAGTGACGTGAGGGGCTTGGAAGTCTGGCCAGCCACATAGGGAATTGACGGCTTGAAGCCGTCTTTCCCAAAAAATAGTAAAATCATGAACAAATATTAAATAAATAAACTAATATCCTTCATCAGTAAGATGTCAAATGATTCTTATTTTGACATATGGTAGTCGAATTGAAATAATAATCTTGAACGTTATACAAATTACCACTAAAAAATACACTGGTAAATTTTTTCAATATTGATGTTTGGGAGGAGGAAAAAAATCCTTAAAACTGTGAGAGTCCTGTATTGAAGCCTGAGTTACAGAAAACAAGTGATGGTAGGAACTCATTTTATGTTTTTTCATTAATGCCCTCTGGGGAAACTGTCCTTAACTTACTTATCCAAAAGCTTTCCCAAGCAAGTCTGTCGGCCCTTGACCAACCCTTGTTGTGGTCCATATATAATAAATTGGTGTAATAATAATTAGATATCAAATTATATCTTGCAACTCAGGATAAACAACAACAAAGAATATTGTCAAAAAAAAAAAAAAAAAATCAAACAAAAAATAAAAGGGAGTCCATTACACATGTGTCTGTGAATTTTCTACGACTCTTAAAGTTTAAAATTTTTTTGTTTTAGTAATCTGTTTGATAAGTAATAATATCTGTCATCTTATCAGCATGGTAAGCTCTTCTTAAACATTTTTTTTTGAGAGAAGATATGTAATTTCCACTCTAAATGTTGTTTCTTGGGCAAAGATGTAGGACTGTAGAAATGATTGTTTGCAAATAAACTATAGTGGAGGTATGCTGTTTTATAAAACAAAATTCATTTTGTCTTGCCATGTAACTTTGGTCATAGTGATCCTAATATTGTAGTGGCTAGAGCATTCTCTGTTACTACATGCCAGAGCTATATTGCATTCAACTTGTCTGTATGTCAGTCTATTCGTCCATGTTTCCCCCAAACGTTTCTCATATGCTTCTAAACTGAATAACTTATATTTGGTGAGCAACTTATCAATCTATTTATTGGTTCTATTAATTTTGATAATTGTGTAATGAGATTGTAACCTACAAGATCATACAATCAAAATTTCAGACAATATTGAGAAAAGATGTTTTTATACGACCGCAAAATTGTTTCCGTTCATATTATGTTATGGCGATGTCTGCGTCTGAAGACATTTTGGTTCGCAGACAATAACTTGAGTATAAGTGTATATACTTTTTTTTTGGATCACTAAAGGATGGTTGGGATTATTTTTGAGGGTATTGTCCTAGCGGTTTTGTAATTAGGGGCAAAAAAAAGGTCAGTTTTACTGGTTCGTAGAAAATAAATTGGTTCACAGACAATAACTTGAGTATAAGTGTATGGATCTCTATTAAATTTTAGCACAAGGTTTCATACCACAATAGCAAGGTTGGGATTTATTCTGGGGGTTATTGTCGTAGCTGTTTAGTAATAAGGGGCCAAAAAGGGCCCAAAACAATTATTTTTCATGTTTCCGGACAATAATTTGTGTATAAGAGTATAGATTTCTATGAAATTTTACTACAAGGTTCCATACTTCAAAGGGAGAGTTCGGATTGATTTTTGGGGGGTCATGGCCCAAACCGTTTAATAATTAGGGGTCGAAAAGGGGTCAAAAACAACTATTTTTCTGGTTTGCAGGCAATAACTTGAGTATAAGTGTATGGATCTCTATTAAATTTTAGCACAAGGTTCCATACCACAATAGGAAGGCTGGGGGTTATTAATTGTAAAGGGGCATACAAGGGGGCAACAAAAACAATTATTTTTCTGGTTCACAGACAATATGAGAAAGTTTTTGGGAAACATGGACGAATAGACTGACATACAGACAATTTGAATGCAATATAGCCCTGACATGTAGTAATAGAGAATGCTCAAGCCACTACAATATTAGGATCACTATGACTAACGTTACATGGCAAGACAAAAATGAATTTCGTTTTTATAAAACAGCATACCTCCACTATAGTATATTTGATGTTATAGTTCCATAAGCAAACAATCATTTCTACAGTCCTACATCTTTGCCCAAGAAACAACATTTAGAGTGGAAATTACATATCTTCTCTCATTATAAAATATGTAAGAAGAGCTTACCATGCTAATAAGATGACAGATATTATTGCTTATCAAACAGATTACTAAAACAAAAAAAAATGTTGAACTTTAAGAGTCGTAGAAAATTCACAGACATATGTGTAATGGACATCCTTTTATTTTTGTGTTTGATTTTTTTTTGGACTATATTCTTTGTTGTTGTTTATCCTGAGTTTCAATATATAATTGAATATCTATTACTATTGTAACATATAGTATACAAAATATTCCAGTTTTGCAATTAATTAAAAAAATGAAATAAAGTGTTTGAAAAAATAGCACATAATAAAAGAAGACACATTCCTTGATTGATATTGTGTATTAACTATTCCCCAAGCAACAATTTTCACATATAAAACATGTGGTATCTATCAACTTACATAGTATTATATGAGTGACAGTTTAATATGAAAGTATGGTGTTTTCTAATTGATGCAGAGATGTATTCACCTTTTATTCACATTTTTTAAATGTGATTTCTTGGGCATACATGTAGACAGAATATACAACTGTTGAAAGACTTAGTGTCATATTTCAAAACAAAATAAAAGTTGGGTCATTGACAGAAGGTTAAGCAATAAAACTTTAACTACATTATCTAGATTATTATCTAGACCCATTGGTGGCCTTTGGCTGTTGTCTGCTCTTTGGTCGGGTTGTTGTCCCTTTGACATATTCCCCATTTCCATTCTCAATTTTATATAATCATAAGATATGCAGCACTTACCAAAATTTCAAAGAATAATTGTCAGAAATTTTCAATGTGTCAGACCAGGACATAATATTTAACTTTATGGTTATCTGAGATGTTTAAATTGAGTTTTCTCTTGTTTTCTGTTCACAACTTTATTTAAGAGATCTGTTTTGTCTACATCCACTTCCTTTTTTTAGTAATATTTTCTTTTCAAAAAAAAAATCAGATACAGAATGTCAGCAAATTAAAAAAAAATCATGTTTCAAATTATCTTAATTAATTTTCAAAACTTCCTACTTCAAAAAACCATACCATGCTTCATACCATCAAATTATACCATGGTATAGTAATTTGTACCATACCATCATACCATACCATGGTACCATTCGTGCATACCATGGTATGGTGGTATTCGTACCATACCACCATACCATAACACATACCATACCATGTTTTACAGTATGCCCTGAAAGTCTTCAGAAAGTGTTTACTGGTAAAACTATGGATTATTTACAGAAACAGTAATGATGATTTTTTTTAATGTTCCAATTTCATGGTTAATAGTTACACAAAACTGGAAACCAGAACAAAAAGTCACAAACCTTAATGAGTAACATCCATCATATAACACTCAGTGTTGGTACTTTATTTTATATGGCAGTCCAATTGCCTATGCCTAGAACAACTTGATATTTGAGTTAGTCATTAAATTTTGCAGAAAACTTTTAATGTCCTCAAAAATGTGTAGTTATGAATATGTAGACTATTGTAAAGGGTCACCCACCAATAGAGCAACTTGCCACTTATTCAAAGCCTAAATTCAACTTTTATCTCTAAAAACTAAATAAAATTGCACTATGGACTAAAAGATCTTTAAAGAAAACCACTTGACCATTGAGTTACCCCTTATACATCAAAATAGTGAAAAGAATGGTTCAAGCCTGTGTATATCTGGTAACACAAACCATTGGACCATATTTCTGATAAAAACTGCATTGCAGGCTTTATTTTCCCCCTGTTTAATTTATTCTAGTAAATCTCAACAGCAAAATGATCTAAATAGATAGAAACACAAGATGATAATACCTTAATGGCTAATCTTATTTTTTTTTTGTTCAATACTAAAAAATTCCTTCAGAAAAATTAATAAATTGACAAATAAATTTTAAATATGAAAATTTAACTTACAAGTTTTGAACCTTTTTCAATGCTGAGAAAAGCACTACTGAATACATTTCTATCTTCAAAGATTTAAACACATCACATAAATTAATTAAAATTTACAATATTATCTGGCCAAGAAACATAGTGACAGAGGTCTAAGTCAATGTCTGAACTCAGAATGAATACAACTGGTCATCTTATCTCAGACCTACTTCATATGCTCCAAGTATCAAAAAGTGTATGGACCAAGATATTAAAACTCTACAGACAAATGTCGATTTCCTTTTGTGTGTCTGTCAGGAATGGATTAGACAAATGTCATCTTGAATTGCAATAAATTTACACTGTATTTGATAGTCATTTTACATACTTGAAATTTTAAATTTCCTGTAATTTTTGTATGTAATTGGATTCTAATGTTACATAATGATTAACTGATAAATTTCTAGTCTAAATATGTAATTTACTCAACTGTAAATAACAGGTTTAAGTTTTGATAAACTGTATCAAACATCCGCAAAAATTGTCTGTTAAACAACAATTCACCGTATTAATTTAGGTGCAACTTCTTCATTTCAGTTTAAAACTTCAGTTGCATGCAGGCATGTTTAATTTTTTGGGGTGACCACTGTTAACTTAAATCATAGTCTTACCTTTAACATACAACTATTTCTTTTTCCTTTCTTGAACGAAAATGTATATGAAACTGTAAAATAAAAACAGTTTCTGATTATCGTAATTATAAATGAATGACAGAGCAGTGAAAATGTTAGAAATTTGTCAACAGGGCATGCAATGGATTATTTGTTTAAAAGAAAGAATCTAAAAATCTGAATTGTATGATGCTTACCAATCAAATACGTTGATGATGAAAATTTGAAAATTGGATGGGAATACCAAGCACTTCAACCACCAATCATCCCCTGATGTCTTTATTTATGTCCGACTACATTCAACCTTTTCCTAACATCTGAATACTTTTAACAAAACATAACAGGACAGACATATAAATTTTTAATCTGGTCAATAGATTCCTTCTAAAGGACAGTTCTAAACATAATCAGGGAGAGAGTTAATTAAGTGGCTAACCACTGAGATAATCGTAATAATAATAGTACTCTAAATACTTATATTCAATGAAGGGTCTTCTTATCTTTTCTAAGTAGGGATGATATGATTTGGAGATATAGCGGGTTTTGTATTGTTGGTCATATCCAGTCTTTTCAAATTGTAAGATTTAAAATGATCTAGCCTTTAATTAGTAGCGAAGCCGCTTGGCCTGCAGACCAGAACTGCTTGCTGTTTTCCAGCCAAAACATTACAGGACGTAAGCCAAAAATTAAAACTTAAATTTAGTGGTTAGATTTTGAGAGAAGGAAGTCGCAAGACTAGACATGGAAAAGAGGGTTGGACTATATATGTTTTGTTGCTTTATTACCTCAAGGTTTCCTAAATTTGGAATTAGAAGATAAAGCTTTGATTTCAAGGTTTTGGAAAACCAGATTATTATAAAGTCACAAAAATCTGATTTGTAAGATGTTTTTTTTCTTGTGTGGGAGGTGGCTTAAAATACATATCTTTTTCTTGTTAACCTGTGATCAGTTTCAAAAATCTTATGACTAAAGTTGATCATAAGTCATGAACAATTCAATATACTTACAATCAATTCTAGTCGTAAGATTTTTTGTGAAACTGATCACTGATCATTGAAAAAACACAAGGAAATTGCTAGAAGTTACAAAATTTGAATTAAAAAAAAATGAAACTCCCTGCAACTGTTTGGATTTAATGAACAATCTACAGCTTGTATAAAACCCCAAAATATGTCAAATTAAATATAATGATTGTATTCAATATTTCAATATTAATATAAATAAATTTCAGGAGTCTGGACTATTTACTGGAATTGAATGATTGTATATATTGTGTACTTATTTGTCCTTGTCACAAAAATTTTCGGTTTAAAGTTTATATGACAATAAACATTCAAATTTAACTTTTCAATTACAAAATGGGTCATCAAATAAATGCATACCAAAAATATAAAAAAACTTTTTTTCTCATTGCAAAAAATATGATCATATATTAATCAAAATTTAATAATAACCTTGTCTTTGTTTTGCCAAGGATATTTCCTATTGAAGATGACATTTGTAAATTTGTTATTCAGTAAAAATAAAGATCAATCAAAGTAAACTAGCACATGTCTATCAAAATTTGTACAGATTTATGAACCTAAATCTGACCATGCCAGTCCAGAAATATCATATAGAATATTTCTAATATAAACTCTAGGAGTAATATGTCAATCACACAGCAATCCAACAATATGGTAAAACAAGAACATTATATCAAGAGGTTAACATAGGGTCGTTAACAACAGTCAAGTCTCATAACAATATAACAAGCATAAAATCATCTGAAGTCTTGGCAACTTGCGAAAAATGAAACTGACTTCAAAAGACCTGTCACTAACACCTTTAACTTTTTAAGTTCAATATTAAAAATAAGACAATTTTAATAATTTGCCAATAAGATTCTTACTGAAAACTGAATAAAAATTTCTTATAGTAAGAACAGCTCCACTATTTCCTGACTAGATTCTTTACCAACAGTTTTGTACTGTTGAAAAATTAGTCATTTTCTGTAAATCAGATCCAAACTTTGCATAAGGTAATTTTTTACTTTCTACAACACTCTTTCACTCCATTACATCTTAACCAAATACTGTAAAATTGCTATTAGCTACTACTTGCATAGGTTAGATAGCATTGAAGAGTAAAAGTCAGAATAATTCAAATTTAGGTAAGTTTTTCCATAAACCTCAATGTTATAAATTCAGGCTTAGAACGTCTGAGTAGAAGAAAACAAGGTTCATATTCATATCATATTAAATGGTTCTGATTTGTTTCAAGACAACCATCTAGATATTGAACGCCAGGATATATATTCTAACATAGGTATCTCTAATTTGGATGATTTATTTCCCCATGGGGTAAATTGAAGTTAGCAACTTGTGGGAAAAATATGACCCACATAGTCCATATACAAAGTCATAGTCATAAAACAAATTTTTCTGTAATGTGCCCTGTCCTCTTCAAGAGAAAATTCAGCTAGTGGATAAACTATTTTTTACTTCCAACATTTTTTTTAACATAGGAGTAATAAGCATTTAAGCTATAACAATATTATAATTTACAGATGTACATACCTATACAGCATGGAGCCAGTACTTCAAACTCATCCCAATTCTGATGGGAGAAACAATTTCTATTTTCTTTTATTTATATGAATCACAAAAGATTTCTTATTTTAACATCTAACCTATTAATTACAAATTAATTATCCAAACCCTTTTGTTTTTATATTTTTCTATGTAGCATATTGTCAGTCAGCATGCAAAAATTACCAAATTCCTTCATAACCTTTTGATCACCTATTAATTAAGCATAGCCTCATCAATTTCATGTACAGAAACCATTTTTTCTTACGTTTTTCACAAAACAGAAATCCACCGCCTCATTTTCTTTAGACTTAGAAAAAGTAACCTTCAATCTTTGGTCTGCTAGCAATTAGCCAAATCTTACATTAATCATTGTTTCACACCAACTCTGTTGTTTATTTTCATAACATATAAATAACATCTACAACATGTATAAGTTAATATACAGATTTTCCATACTTTCTGTTATTCCAGCATTTATACAGATGTAAAAACTTTAGAAATTGCCCCTACAAGTTTTTAAGTAGAACCATACATTTTGAAATTGAACAACATTTTTCCTGTTCTGGTTTAAATATTGCATAAAATGTTTATCCATTAACCAGATTTATTGTTATTATGACATATGTTTGGAAAATACAGACTGATTTCTGGGGTAAACATTACACAATATGTTTAGACAAAACTGATTTTTTTTGAAAAAAAAGAAGATTTTTTCCCCATATATCACTTTCCATACTTTAATTGCACATACTGGATTTGGAGGGTCCATTGTCTTTTTTTAAATAAATAGAACAGTACTGTGGTATCATTTATCATCATGCATGCAAAGATTTGAATATTGTTATTGTATGGTGCAAATTTTGGGGACTGAGAAATTTTTTTTTTGGAAATACCAATTTCATGGCAATAACAAATTTAACATTCAGGCCTACATGGAACATTTGATGGTTTGCTGAACACTTAAATTCATTCAACCTTGTCCCATATCCTAGATATAAAGTCCCTATGAATAATCATTATTAAACACCAGTAGTTGAGAGCTCAGAAACAATATTCTTATGACTCAACTTTATTTGAATTTCAAGCTAGAGTAAAAAAGGTATGAAACCACCATTAATATATACAGTTCTGGTGACCTCTAAATAACTTTTTTTTTAAATTTGTATTGTTAGGTTGCTTTCTAATATTAAGTATACCCCACTTCTCATTTTATTCATATCCTCCTCCACCCCCCACCCCCTTATATTTGCATTGGTATTATTTGGGTCTCAAATCGAAAGAAAAGAAATCTGGATCTGCTTAAACGGATAGTAGCTACGATTTTCATTAAAATAATTTTTAATCTGTATGCCGGATTTTGTACACAAAGATAATTAAGTATAAATAAAACCATCACTGATTACTTTCCATTTAGCATTTAGAAGCTTTTAAACTTTTAACACCTGAATTTAATTATTGTCTATAGACAAAATTGATGTTAAGCCAACCCTTATTCATATGACCTATGTTGACCTTAACTCGGCAGCTCTCAATGCGCAATCGCACGTTGTCCCACGAAGGAAATTATCGAACAGAGGAATGATATCGCGGAATGGAACATGAATTTACAGTTTATGCGGAAAAGGGATCAGAAAAGAGGTGTAGACAAATTACAGTAAATTGAAAATAAATAACGGCGATGAGATTGGTCATTAGAATCACTTAAAAACCTGTCACGCAGGCAAAGTCACACTGAAGTAGCCGACAATACGACGGTTTGCGAATGTTTACATTTCTAAACTATTCCAGATCACGTGAAAAATAATTGCGACGTGTTCAAATCATTTTGTCCAAAATATATTACAAATTTACGAGCAGTGATCTCTCAACTTAGCAGAAATTAAAATCAACTTCTTACAATTTAATATTATTCTTCCGTGTATCCTTCATGATGGCCCCAATATTCACAAACACGTGTATACATTATCGGCATTGTTTTGTCATACAAATGTAAAACAAGTGTATATAATGCCATTGTTTGAGAACCTTTGGTTCGAATAAGATGCAGGCTTTTGTTATATTTTGTTGTTTAAATAATTTGATAAATGGTGTCAAATATGTACGTTTAATTTAAAGAAATTATGAAATACGTAAGAAAACAAAAGCACATGTCCATATCTATTTATATCTGGGTCGTTTCACTCGCTGTGTCGGCAAAGTTCGAAGTAAACCCGATGCATAATTAATAAGATAAATAGGCACGCAACACGATATTAATTATGAATTATTAACACTTCTGTAGTTTATGTAAACATTCCAGCGATCTTATTGTTCATTTGAAGTACATATCTTTGATTTAAGCAGCTTTAAAACGTGGTCATAATTTTGTCAAAATCGTAGCTACTATCCCTTTAAATTTTGGTAAATGACCTTTATGACCAATTGAAGTCTTATATGAAAAGTAAAATGGGTGTTATGGGGCAAAATATTTTACCCTGTATCGTAGGAAAAAAACCAAGGAGTCCGAACATCTGACACAAATTCCTAAACCTCACCTAAGTACATCCTTAAAGAGTAAAATTTTCAACTAATTTTAAAACAAAAAATCAATCATAAAAATGTTTGAGGTTTTGTTATCAACCATTAACTTGTGTTCAAATTTCATAAAAATCAGTCAAAGTAAATTTATTAAACAAAATATGAACAGATGAACAGATAGACAGACAGCTGTATATCATAAAATGTACCATGGAAAACTGGCAAATCCTAATCACCCACCAGACTTATTTCTGATAGTGTAAAATTTAAAGGGAAAGGTATGCCTGTTTGCAAGGTATGTGAATATCTTAAGTAATAATATTCATGTATAACATGCTGTTAATGATCAGCAGTGAGCCAAAATCAGATTGTGGAACAAGATATTATGAATTTAAAGGAATCTTTCTTGCATCAAATATGAAAAAGGTGCAAAAATATTAACGCAACATAATGCCAATGCAATTATTTACCAAACAAAATATTTCCTGTGCAATTATGAAAATATTTAATGATTTACCAAAATGTGTACTTTCCATACTTCATTAAACTTTTCCATTTTCTGGGATAAAAAACTTGATAATTAAAAGCTCGTCTATTTACTTACTGCAAATAATTACCAAAAAGATCAAAAAGCACAACTAATCCTCCACAAAAAAATCACAAGTACAAATGGCAGTAAGATTGCTATTATAGTCAACTATAAAGGACTCAGAATCCATTGAGCTAAAGCCTGAGTTAAAGTACTTAGTGATTCTAATAAAGTGCCAGACAAGTCCTAATTAACTCAGGTTTAATTAGCTGGTTCTATCAGACACTTCAACATGTAGATAATTATCAGCATTTATTGCTTATTAATGAATGGCAAGTGAAAAGGAATGAGATGCAAAAATTTGAAATGTATGAAAGATTTATAAAACATTTAACTTTATGAATAAAACAAAAAAGTAATTTGTTTTTGATTATGTATACTTGAGATGAATTTCTTCACCTTGATGAAGCAAAACAAATGTCAATAATTCTTCAATTAATTTAACAATAAGTAAAATCGCAATACATGTATACTGAACCTGCAAGTAACATTCATGTTGATAATTATGATATAAATCAAATTATAGCATAGCTTTTCTAATATATATGTATTCTTATCCATTTTATTAATGGGCTGATAAGTACCTTATCTATATTATAAGTAGTTTTTATAAGGTTCTGGTGATATAAAGGACACTGATATAATACATTTTGTAAGATGAATCAATGTGATTCATGAAAATGAAAAAAAGAGAATGCATGCATTTAGATCATTCAGCATATAGGTAATTGCCTAAAAATTGAGTAGTATTGATTTTGGTTTCAGTTTTTATGGAATACCACTTGCTTTAAACCTGTCGGTACATGTTCATTTTATCAAAACCAATTTGAAAATTTCAAATGAATGAGAATGAAAAAAAAATTGAATTGGAAATATAATAAAAACTTTGAAAAATTCCATCGTCTAACTTGTTTCAAGCTGCAATGGACTAGAAGTTGTAACAAAATATAGTTTTAAGTAGACCACCACTCGTTCTTAGAAATTGACCAAAAAATTTCTACTTATTGATGATGACATTAATTCAAAGAATCCTCAAATAGTAAGTGACCACCTGGTAGATCTGAAAGTGTCTTGCACAGTACACAACATCATAAAGTTCCTTTTCAAATATCTAAAGCTAAGAATGCATTTCTTTCTAACTAAAGTTTTGTAAACGTTGTGTGCCGTATGTCAGTGTTTGCTAAATGCTACAAAAGTAGAAAAAAATACATCGCTTAATCTTTATTAGTTACCTCCTCTTTTTTGTTGTCAGAATCCATCTTTGATTCAGCTGGGGAAAAAAAACCATGTGTAGATAATCAATTCAAGATTAAAGGTTAATGGTCAAACAGCATTTGTGCTAACAAACTATAAACGGACAAAATGTAGACTCATTTTTAGCAAGTGCATAGTTTGTCAAAGTTTATGCAAACTTTGCAAACATGTTAAAACAAATGATCTAAGAAAGAAATGCACTCTAGGTAATATGTAATAAGTTACAGACAGGCGAACAGATGGACAATTGTCATGAAGGCACAAGTTAACAGCTGGACAGACAGCAACATAGACATTGTAGTATACCTCCAACTTTGTGATTGTTGGTAGAATAATTATTGATTTTTTGGAGTAAACATGGTTATTTGGAATTTTGTTTTACTACCATGAAGGTTCACTACCTAAGCTGCCACAGGGGTGTTTAACAATCGTGACTACCTAAGCTGCCACAGGGGTGTTTAACAATCGTGACTACCTAAGCTGCCACAGGGGTGTTTAACAATCGTGACTACCTAAGCTGCCACAGGGGTGTTTAACAATCGTGACTACCTAAGCTGCCACAGGGGTGTTTAACAATCTTGACTACCTAAGCTGCCACAGGGGTGTTTAACAATCGTGACTACCTAAGCTGCCACAGGGGTGTTTAACAATCGTGACTACCTAAGCTGCCACAGGGGTGTTTAACAATCGTGACTACCTAAGAGAGTCTTACATGGTTGTAACTGCCTATATAATACTGCCAAAACATTTCTACTTTTGGGACTGCATTTTTGAAAATTGAAAAATCATAGAAAAGCAGCATTCTTTCACATGATGTAGGTAATGGATACACTATATGCGTAATATTTTACTTGAAAAAGGCAGGAAGAAAGAGTTTTTTCAATCAAACTATAATCTCCAATCAGTGGGCGTAACTCCAGAAAATTTGCTCGAAGATGATCATGTTTATGTTGGAAATATGAGCACACTCACAAGACAATTTTCACATAACTAACATTTCCAAGGGCCATGATATCCATTTAAGTTTTCAATTAGCATTAATTTTTAAACTTAATATTAACTTTGAATATCTTTTTTATGGAAATCTGTCAAAACTTAAAAAGCTGAGAGTGGTTATAAGTCAATTTTTCATACAATTTTTATTTTCAAGGTATGTTCTGCCCATTATTTTTTTTTAAATAGCACTGGCTTTTGAACTCAATTGAGATATTGTTGATATATTTCTTTTGATATAAATTTAATTGAAATCTGCAAGGAATCCCTAACATGAGAGGACTAACATAGAAGTTTTTATAAATAATTCATATTTCAAAGAAGGACAACTCCCATAAAGGTTTAAGACTGGCTTTGGTTTTCAGACTTAATTGACATCATGTAAAAATAATAAAATTCCACCAAGAACTGTGAACTTTAAGGAAGAGTCCTTAAAATGTCAGATGGAGGGATGCCAAGCATTTTATGTCCTTGATTTCTATGATTATGGCAATTCAGTGGAACATTCCATACTCAAAACTAAAGAAAAATCCCCTTCCCTTTATCTCATTATAACAGATTTGAGAAGGCAACAGGAATTTCTAGAAAAAACAGATACAACACCCTAGAGAAAACAAATCAAAAGTAGCAATCCAAACACTTTGTCTTCATTGCTTAACACACCTCCCTAATAATAACGGACACAGCAGGCACGTATAAGCTTCCGTTTCATCTTAATCTTAATTATGATTAGTGATAAAACTTGTAATTAAACGGTTGATAATTCATTAGTTTATCTAACAGTGAGTAATTAACTGTCGTTCTTATGTCAGAAATAACAACACTGCCTGCTAATTTACCATGTAAAATATTATAAAAAGACAAATTGGGAGAACATTTTTATGATTAAGGAGAATAATTATATGGAAAATTGATGCCTTAGTCATTCATAGATTATTTATATTAAGTTTGATTATTTTTTATATTAAATTGTTTATAAAGGAGTTGTGTAGTGCATAAGTGTTTAAAAAGTGATAAACGGAAGACAAAAATAAATTTGTGCAATATTTTCCCTTCAAACTTCATGTCAGTGGTATTTAGCTCTGGTCTCAGTGTGCGATCTGAAAAGCACAAGCTAAATGAAAAAGAAATTGAATTGAAAAATTTTAAAAATCTGATCCTTAATTAATTTAGGGTTTATACCAAGGATTTTTACTATACAAATCCTTGTTTATACTAAAAGTGAACCCAAAAACCATTTACCATCTCACTGAAGTACAGAAATGTATACCCACAAATTTCTATCAGTTTTCAGTATTTGTTCGTAATGTGGAAAAAGCACTTCAGCAATTTTTCAGATCCTAAAATTTGGTCCCAGCATGTATTCAGCTAGGGTCCAGAACCTATTCAGCAAAGTTCAACAAAAGTTCAGAAATTCAGTTTCATGAGGATCATATTATCTTTTACTTTATAGTTGATAGAAATGGTTGCTCTAGTTTCATGCTGGTACATCTTACAAAAAGCCTGCATTTGACTATTTTGAAACCTTTATGAATAAATGGAATTACTTTAAACAAAGGGATTGCAAAATTGCAGCCCAGCCCCCTTTTCCTGACAACTGAAAACTTACAGTGAAGAACAAACTATCCAATTATTGCTGGCCAGACTGAACCAGATCAAAGTATTATAATATTGACAAGATAGGTCTGCTATATTGTATTGAATGAAATAAGCATGTCCACGTTTTGTTACCAATCTATCAAATCTTGGTCATTTATAAGGTATTTTATGACATTTTTATGTAAATCACCATAAATCGGGATATGTTCTACAATAAAAACCATCACCTGCCTTAGTTTAAAGTGATTTTGATTGTTTTCTGGGACAATGCTGTGTTGTTAATTGTAAAAATATTGATTCTGATTATTTGGGAAAATGATTTTGTATATGAAACAGATTTTAAAAATTTGCTTGAAAAAAGAAAAGTAAATGATAACTGGCTATACAATATTTAACCACAGATCATAGTCAAATGAATTTTTGAATTCATCTTTTTTTCAACTGTGAACTATAAATTAGTATTTTGGCTCACACAAACTTTTTCCTAAGTCACAAACAAATATGCTGATAACTCTTGATGACTATACAGAAATTCTAGTATATTTTCATCTAAATTGTTAATTTTTTATTTGCATGCATTAAAAGAGGGAGAGGGGTAAGTGAAACAGAAAATGAAATATTAGAATTTTAAAATTTTGTTTCAGTAACATAAAGTCATTGTTAAAACTGCTGAAGTAATAAAATTTTGCTTTTAACAAAGAAATTCAATTAATCCCTCTTATTCTCAAAATCAAAATGAATCTTTTTTGACATAATTTAAAAAAATATCTTCAACAAATGTCAAGACCACTTGATTTGAGGTACTTTAATGCAGCACAAAAAGACAAGTTTTCATAAAGTGTACATTTGAAAGTAATTTATTAATAATAAATTTTATGTTTTTTACTTATTAAAAGAAACATTAAAATTAAGACAAGATATTTTGACACTACACTATAATAAAGTGCAAAAAAAACACAACAAAAAAACTATCCTACCTGTTTTGTTAAATAATTTGGTTGTATTCAAAAAAAAAACCAACTTGTATGACATTGTAATTGCTTAATTTTCAATTTTCACTATGCAATACATAAATACCTTTTTACAGTGTCT
Source organism: Mytilus coruscus (assembly GCA_017311375.1). NCBI lineage: Eukaryota > Metazoa > Mollusca > Bivalvia > Mytilida > Mytilidae > Mytilus > Mytilus coruscus. Next base: position 30,523,532 of record CM029597.1, on the reverse strand, counting down.
ATTTTTTATCTACAGACATCTTACCTACCTGATTTAATTTTGTATAATTATTGTAATTTCCTGATGTTAATTAAATTAAACGACTGCCTGACACGACTTAAAGAAGTGATCAACGTCTTGATAATTTTTGTCAATATAACACAACACAAGTAATTTTCTTAACATGAGTCATTCTTATCACTTTCAGTTAAATGAGAGTATTTTTTTTTTGTAAAAGCTCTGAATTCATCTTTTAACCATTGCCTACCTGTATTTTACCTGTCAATAATTAAGTTACCTGGAGTATTCTTCAAGACAGGAGAGGATCAGGCATTGATCAGCAAATCGTTCAATTAAAGATTACATCACTAAATACCTTTTATAACATACAAAAGAACAAGGACTAAATACTATATCACGACTAAGTGTAAATGGTAAAAATAAAATCTGTTTAATTAACTCCTTCAAAAGTCCATTGTATTAGTTAATTCAATCTTAAGCTAATATTTCCTCTCAAAACACCAGAATTGTTGTTAAAACTTTATTACCAAGTGTCTGTGGTTTTGATTGGAGGACAATGAAACTTGACTATAATGGGGAACCTTATATAACTTGAAATAAAAACAATGTCTGCTTTTTTGTTACTTCATCATTTAGACTTTCTCTCTATATTCACACATTTATGGCATCGTAATGTGAATAGACAAATATTTTGTCTGAGGTGAAACTTTTATAACATTCTGAGTGAAACTGACCACTTAGTTCATAAAAAGGTCAATAAACTGAAATTTAATGGTTTTTGCATAACATGTTTCCTTACTGTATTAATGACCATTATAATGGCATAGCATATTTTCTTATTTTGAAACAGGATAAAATAGGTAAAAGCATCTGAAAATGTCACATAGGAGCCAATACAGTTTTAAACTGGATTGACATTTCTGCTTTTTGAGATAATTATAATGTTGGGTGAAGTGAGAGCTTTGGAAAACCACAGTAAAAAATTTGTTTTAAAGAAAATAAAGTTCAAAATTGATAATTTTCTTCAGTTATGATAACTTTTCTTTAATTCTTAATGTCAAATCAAAAGCCATTTTGAGTTTTGTGTATAACTTTAATTCTGATAATTGGGCATTTGCGAAAAAATATCAGCAAATGAGCAATAAAGGTCCTTTTCAAAGTTTCATTGGATATTCTCATATTATGCCAAAAAATGGTAACTGCAAACCTGGAGTCAACACTTTCACAAGGTTCTTGTGTAATTTTTTCATTTTATTTTTGTTTGGAGTCAGCTTCCATAGCATGTTTTGAAATAAATAAATAAATAAAAGGGTTTGTACTTGTGCATATTCTAAACAAAACTATAAATGTTTCTCCCAAATTGTTGCCTCATGTTTTTCTGGAAAATTACTTTGTTTCAAACAAGACAACTCTCTTTTCCATAAAAAAAATTCTGAAATGCAGTTCACATGGAGGCAACAACTCTGATAAAGACAAAATAAAAATACTTGTCTTCTGTTTCTTAAACAACATTATTTTGTAACAAATTTATTGAGCAATTTTTCAAATTTTTAGTCTTGTGATTAGATTCCTTATTTAAACATCAAAAACAAAGCTGGTAACAACACTTTATAAATCTTATTATAATCATTATTGTGTCACCCCGGAAACTATATCAACTCCCCTTAATTACCTATTGTATAAGGCCTGAAACTTTTAGATATATGACATATTGTTACTAGCATCACCTAATGTTGCCTGATCATTATTGACTGGACTAAAGCAATGTCAACTGGACAGGCCTAGAACAATGTGGACTGAACAGGACGAGATCATTGGCTACTGGAAAAGACTTGTAAAATCAAAAGCAAGGGGGCAGAGAACTTATCAATGGCAACTGGGCAGGACTAAATCAATGGCAACACACCATTGGCATGACCAGACCAAGTAGGATCTTGAACAATGACAAAAGAAAAGGACAAGACCAATAAACACTGGACAGGCTTGTGAAAAATGGCTGCACTAATTTGAATCACTTTGTCCTTAAAGAATTTCCTTGCAAACCTACATCTTAGAAATTTGTCTATTTAAAACAGATGACTACCAAACCCTGCTAAAACAATTGTGCATGTTTTTACAGACTGAAACATATTTTTTGAAAAATAAATGAGAATTTTTTCTTGTTTTGACAACTTCACATTTAACACATGACACTGTTGAAATGCTTTCTTCTCACTAAACAGCTAAGTTGTTTCTTACATTAATATATCATCACAGCAAAACATGCAAGCATCATTCTATAATGAACTAAAGTCATGCATGCAAAAAACAACAACCTTTCTGCCATAAAATAAAAGATTTGCAAAATGATATGCTTATTCTGCTTTCTGTAGATAATTTAGGTTGGAAATTTATATAATATGTCTACAATACATGATTGCAGCAGAAATCTGTATAGGAGCTACCACAAAGACCTAAATGATAACTCAACAAATTTCCTTCAAGCATAAATTGAATGTTGTGATGCCTCAATAAATCTAGAACGCTAATTAGTAGAATATCATTGATCAATGAGCAATTAAAATATATAGATCTTAAATGTAAACAGGACCAAATTCCACCAAAAAACAGTGAATATTTCAAAAATGAATATAAAGTGATGCTGGGTATACCGATAAATCGATGGCATTTTACTGCCTTTTCTTTTCACCTCAAAATACAATCAAATTTACACAGTGAATGTTTCACCAGAAAATTACTTCCCTTTTGGCTAAATCACAATGAAAAGAATTTATGTCCGAGAAAAAGATTTTGAAATAGTATCTTAATATCTTGATACAGATACCAATTGCAGGCAGCATTGTTTATCAACAAAATGCAGCTTTTAAAGTCTTACATGCATTAGGCAAAACAAAATGAAATCTGATCTTTTTTACCTATGTAAGTATTTGTGGGACAAAAGTTGCTCTCACTGATCTTTTTTACCTATGTAAGTATTTGTGGGACAAAAGTTGCTCACACTGATCTTTTTTACCTATGTAAATATTTGTGGGACAAAAGTTGCTCTCACTGATCTTTTTTACCTGAGTAAATATTTGTGGGACAAAAGTTGCTCTCACTGAAATATTTGACAACACAATCTTCTACTGTGTAAATTTGGGGTGACAAAAAAATCTCATGGGGAAATAGTCCAAATACACAACTTCTTTAACTCCAAAGGTTCATTCAACAGTAATATATTTTCATTGAATTCGTTAGACTTGTCTTTATACAGAAACTGATGTCCATAAAAAGTATTAGTAGTTAGTTCTTTAGACAAATAAATAGAACCTTGCAAAAAAGTAACTACACTTTGAATTCAGAAATTTCAGATAGTGGGAAATTATTTGATGGGTCACCACAACCTTTATCAATATATTACTTATTAAATGGTTACCATACATCAAAGACTGGTCTAAATGCTTCTTATGGGAAACAAGAACCATTTTGTGTATAAATATTGACTTAACTTTAATCTCCAAATGTCCACTTCAAATCACCTCTGAGCATGCATAGTTTTCAATAATTTTTATTTTTGATCCTTAATTTGACTCAGATTTCATCATAAAGTGGTGAATTACCCATCTAAGTGTTGTATTTATTCAATATAATTAGATTTGGGGGATATAGGAAACTTCAGAGGTGTCAAGTTCACTATAATGTACATCTATGATAACTTATAATTCTTCAATACATTAGTAAGGTCACATTGTAAATATTTACAGGGATATCTTGTCTTTTGATATATAAGAGTAGTATTTAAAAAAATCTTAGTGTAAAGTACAGAAAGATGAAATATAATGCTAATGCAAAATTATAATGTTTAACTGATAAAATATTTTATAAATGTGAAGCATTGAAACCTCTAATGGCTTATTAGCTAGGTTACATAAATGATGATAGAAATTCTCAGTAATTGTTTTATATAATAGATTTTCTTTGAGATCTGTTTAAAGTATATTTTAATGTTTTCAGATGCTTGTTTATTCATTTCATTTTTCCTGGATCCATTTCAGATAAAGCACTCAAAATAAAGTTTATGTACAATATTCTTGTTCAATATATAAGTTATGTAATGAAATTGTTTTAGATAAAGTTCAAAATGTTAGCAACCACACAAATATTTCTGTCAGTTACAATATTCTGTTTTAGCTTACTATTAAAATCACTTAAACTCATTTTATATTAAACTTTCACTGAAAAAATTTAAAAGTCCCTGGTCCCAAGATATTTTAATTTTTTGTCCCGCAGATCATTGGGCAAGTAATTTAGATTTGACAACTGTATCTTAGACCCTGTTTACACTTATACGAAATTGAACCGATCTATTTGAATCGATCTTAAAAAAGACCAGTTCGCTTTTACATTTGCACAAGCAAGATCGATTGAGATTGATCTTATTGTCTAGTGCGTTTACACTGCAACATAAAAAGAACTGGTCTGACCAGATTACATTTCGTAAACAAATAATTGTAAAAATAGAATAGTATGATAATGTGTGCATCTCGCACGGACAATCACACACTGCAAAATCATGGAAAACATATTTTGATCATTGGAATTTCGTATGCAGTTATTAATTATCTTTTTGGTTCGCATGTCATTTATTCATTAAACAAAGAAATAAGAGAAGACTATCACTTAAAATGAAAGATCAATGTATCTGAAGATTAGGATTTGCAGCAAATAAATAGAATTTATCGATTCAGAAGAATGATCCAAAAACGGCAGAATCTATATTTATTGTTCTTATCCCATCCATCGTTTTTAAACATGTGTGTTTTTGCCGCCGAACATGCGTAGATTTATTTTCATATCTAAATATAACATTCACTTGAAGAAAGATCAATTCAGATAAGATCCATCTTTTTAAAACCACCTCTGGAGGTGGACTTTTTAAGTCCGATTGAAGGTCGATCTTTCCTGTTTACATTAGACTAAAGATCGATCTCAGGAAAGATCGATCTTTTTTACAAGTGTAAACAGGGTCTTTTTTAAGTTTTAAGACCAAAAGGCTCAAAATAAAATTTTCAGACAAATCGCTTCCCCAAAAAATGATAATTCTAAATAGGTCTTTCATATGAGCCACTAGCAAATAGATTAAATAATGTATGCTACATAGTATTTTCCAGCTTAAAGCAGTGTAACAAGAACATATGGTAGAAATGAACTGCATTTATCCTAAAGCAAAGGTTATTAAAGACCAAAGGTTTTATAGTTTGCAGATTGCAAGCAATTTAAAGACATAATTGATTTTTAGTGACAAATCCTTCTTGAAAGAATACAGTGCTGTGAGCACAGCATAGGCAAGAATAAATATTTCATTAGAACTTGCTCTAGTGTAATCTTCTATCATTGCTTGATGCTAATACCTGCCTACAAATAAAATGATCTTTTAAAATGCCACTTCAAAAAAAAATTCTATTAAAAAAACACTTCAAAATTTTTAGACGCCAATTTCTAACAGTTGAAGTCAATAGTAACATACAATTCCCATTTTGCTTAATCCTTTAATAATTTCAATTTTGTGCATTTTGACCTTACAAATTGATTTTCATGGTTGATTTCACAAGGACATATCAAATAAGTCAAATCCACTTCATCCTATAAATTAAATTTTAATATTTGGGGTATCTGTCAGCTGTTTTGTTCACATATGATTAATTTATAAATCACTTACCTGAAACAGATCTTTGTGGTAATGCCTACTCTTCAAAACTCTTTATGGAAGTTTTAGGAAATCATTCAGCATCCCTTTTAAGTTTAATAATACAAATCTTCTTATGTATCCTATAATCATATTCAACAAAATACATAAAATCTTCCTTGAAGGTCTATTAGCATTTTAGTTTGGCTACTGAATAGAATGTGTAGTCCATTAAAAAATTATGTGTTTGTAAATATGACTAGACAATTTAACCTAACATTTCATTATCACCCAGTCTTTATAAGTATGAATAAAAAGTGATTCAGTCATTGAGGTTTTAATAACAGTATCCATAAAATTCAAATATCCAAGAAAAAAGTGTAATATCTTATTTGGAATTTTGATCAACGTTTTTCCTCAAAAGCTATAAAAATTAAAAGCCTCTAATTCTAAATTTTTGTATTTTAAGAAACAACACTTGGGCAGATCCAGAATTTGTTAAAAGGGGGAGGAGTGCTATTCCATGAAAGCGTATATATACTGAAATTTGTTTTGGACAATTTTATGCTAAGAAATGATATATTTTCCAATCAAAGGAGGGGGTGTACGTCCTCCCCCTTTTCTAGCATGGTACATATAAATTTGGATAACAGAACTGGATACAATCCTAAAGAAATCTTGTAAACAAAATTTCAAACATCACAATTTTCTCGAAGAATAAAAAAAACATTTCTTGTCATATTTCAAGCTTTTTTATATTTTTTCTGGTTTTAATTTAGGTCTACATCTGTGTTGAAATAGGAGCTAAATATTTTTTATCATGTAATTGTTGAATATCTTTTACAAAATCAAAGAGTTGAAATAAAGTTAAAATTTTGTCTTTTGAAGGAGATTCAATCGGTTGAAACTTAAATCCACTTCATAACCTAGTGCTTTCGTTTTACCCTATTATAGTTGACAAACAATTTATAGGGGTAATTATTAAAGGTTAAGATTGCTCTAAAGATAAAAAGACAAAACTACTGTTAAACAAGAAGGTAACAAATTAACAAATACAACTGCATCAAAACAACAAGTGTAAAATTCTTCAAGTTTTTTTCACTTATTTGTCAAAATTTCAGAAATACTAAACTTAATTCAATTGACAAACTGAAATTTGATTTAAAAGTTATTAAAAGGTATTATCTAACTATCGAGGTTGACCTAAAAATCTATTTTCAAACTAAAATTGAAAAAAAAAGTATCATAGTGTTATAATCTTTACTTGTCATCTTAACCTATTAGCAGACAAAAACATATTCTTCATGACTTTTCATTTGAATGTGGACGTAATTATGTGAGGCGACAGGTTCAATCTGTATAATTTGGTTTCATTAAAAATACAGAAATTAAAAAGATAATATTTCTTATTATTCACTGCTTGTAGTAGCTCTGATTTCATCAGATAATATTACACATTTTGCATATAATTTTAAATCACCACAGTTGTCCCTATGATAGCAACTATGAGCTTTGATTCTATCTTTTACTCATAAATTATGGAAAATGTTCTAAACTTAAAGAAAAGTGTTTTTCTGCTTTAGGTCAGAAATCTTGAGTTTTTGTTTTGCTGATAACAGTAATTTTGCAAGAAGAATGACAAAAACAAATACTCTTTGCTCGTCACTGTCAGTAAAATAATTCAATTCTTTACCATTGCATACATATAATTCTTTTAATTGACAATTTATTTAAAATATTATTATTCTATTTTTAATTTATAACATTTGCAAATCATAAATAAACTTCTTTCTACCATATATTTCTTTTTTTGCTGTATTTTACTAAATTTATGAGTAAGTTTTCAAAAATAACTGACAATGACTTGGCACTTCTTCAATTATTTTTTCTCTCATTGTTATAAGACTGAAACTACAAACATGAAAAGTAAGGGAGGAGGAATCGATCAAAAATAAATTTAACTTACATATTTATATCCATGTACAGAATTTGTGCGATTTTATGAAACCATTAGCCAGATTATAGGTATAACTTAGTACTCCAATGAAAAAAATTAAATTCTGTACTTAAGATTTTAAAGATGAGTATTTTCTGTCCTAGGAATACTTTCAAGTGGTCACAGGTGATGTACAGGTGTTAAAATTTACCTTTTTTTCTTTTGCAAGATCAAAGGCTGGACACTCCTCTTACTGTCCAATAACCAAAATTCAACTGATAATGACTATTCTTAGCTAGCTTACAATTTTTTTTCAGAAACCTTTTTGGCGGCTCGTTCGTCAACCTGTTAGGTGAAAACAAGGGTACAAATTAGAACAAATCATTAGAAAAATTGAAAGGACAGGAAATCAGTGACAATCATAAAGACAGGTGAGTTAACGGGTGATGTAATTACTAAAGACCAATGGTCAGTTTTTGACATTTGTTACAAGTAACTACTTTTCAATTAAATCTGGACAATGGATAGTTGATTTGTACAATTAATCACAAGATCGTAAAACAGCTACTGTACATTGGGTGATATCTCAGAAATATAGTATTTGATTATAAAAGTTTATATCAGGACAATTGAAAAGAATGTGGTGTCACTCTTCTTCTGTTTTTCAACAGTTGAAACAATGATTTAATTAAATGTCTCATTAGAGGTTATCCCATTTAAAGTGTTTCTAAAGCTCCCATGAACAAAATCCTTTACATTGAAGAAAACAATCACTTAAAATTAATTAGTGTGTGATTTAGAAATGAAGCTCTATTTTGTTTATATAAATAAATTTAAAACATCATTGGTCAATAGCAACAACTAAATATCTTTTTTTTTATTTCTGCTCAAAGCTGAAAAAACAAAGAAGTACATACTATGAAAATTATACCAAATATGGTTTTGAAAAAATGCTTCTATAAAACCAAAACTAATCAGAAAACTTCACATTCTTAATAGGGATGCTATATAAACTATGCAACAGCATACCTAACCACATATAAATGGCGTATAATCAATTATATGAAGGGCACTAATATCTGTAGAAAAATTGTGATACATTTCCAGACACTGAAGCAACTCTAGTCTCGGTTGACAATGCTGTCAGACACTGGATAATTTACATTTGTTGCTTGTGAGACAAAACATGAAAGTTGACATAATTAAACTAAATCCTCAATTGATTACATATTACTATTTCTGTCAGATACACAGGCTATTTATTAACCCATACAGAAGAGGAATGCATCATGAAATGCTTATCTGAATCTGAAACAAGAACTCCTCCACAAAAAAAATAATTGCTAAGAGTAAGAGAACATGAGACAATTCAACACTGTAATTAGATCTTTGAATATTGTTTTTACAGGTGTAAATACTGATTTTGTTATCACTAAATTAAAACCTACTAAAACACTTATGCACATTCACTGTACTACAATCTGTTGGTACCTATATTTTGGCATTGCACACAGTCATATTTTTCTCTAACTGTTAATGATGGTCATTATACTAAATCAGTTGGATGTTGGATGTGTACTGATTGATAGTTTAGTCTTAGATACACAATTTTTTTATTAGTTGTTATTGGCTTTGAACTAGCTGTCAATAACTAAGAGTACTCTCAGATCTGTACTTTGTGTCTTTTTTGTTGTTAGGGATGTATAGATACCCTGCCACATCCAGTCTGTGTTTTTGTTAGATGTTTTTCTACTTTGTATCAATCTGATGAGTTAACCCCTTTTCAACTGATTTTTTATAGTTTCTTGTTCTTATGTTTTGCTGTAACACCACTGTCCCAGGTAAGGGGAGGGTTGAGCCCTAACAACCATGTTTAACCCCACCACATTCTTTATGTGCCTGTCCCAAGTCAGGAGCCTGCAGTTCAGGGATTGTCTTTAGTTCATGTCTGTCGTAATTGTAATTAATAAATTGTTTTTTTTTTATAAATTAGGCCATTAGTTTTCTCAATTAAATTGTTTCATATTTTTTATGAGGGGGCCTTTTATAGCCTTCTACACGGTATGGATTTTTTCTCATTGTTGAAGGCCATCGGGTGGCCTATAATTGCTTACATCCATTTCATTTGAACTTTGGTGGATAATTGTCTTATTGGCAATCATACCACATCTCCTTATTTATATATATGTGAAGGCAAACCAAATATTTGTCTTCCTAAAGCACTTCCAAGCTTTCAAAAATGTTGTTACAAACCAAAATGTATTTTCAATTTAGTGTCATCACAATTTATTCTCACTGAATATGCAATTTTTATTCATGTCTTGAATCAATCTTGTCCATCAGCTCTTATTTACAGATTTCATAATTACAACACATAATGTCTTTTTTTCATGTATCAGGCTTGAACATTGGGGTGGGACAAGGTTTACCAAGCCCCTCACCAGTTTTGTTTGAAATACAATAAAATAAATGTTCTGACAATTTTCATACTGTAGCTAACAATGCTTACAATAATAGCCATTAAAATTTCAACACAAAAATATTTTCTACCATCCCTAAATGAATCCCTGACTGTGGACATGAAAATGACAATGTCTGAAATATGAGTTTGTAAGGAAATAAGACAACAGAAAGTTTTCCAGCTGCAGTATAAAATCAATTCTGGGCAGTATGTGCAGTCTTGAATTGATTTGGATTTATTATGCAAATTTGTGATTGTTTGGAAACTGTGAATAACAATTAACCATTAAAGATTTCCTAAATGCAATATAATTTGCAAACAATTTTATCAATTTATTGAAAAGGCTAAGGATTCAAGCACTAAGGCTGCAACTATAAAAATCTTTGGTAAGACTATTTACTTTAACCAGCCTCAGCCAGGTACCTTAGAATCTAGAGTATCATCAGTTATCTCCACATTATATTTCTGAAAAGCTGCAAAATTACCTTTTTTTCAAATTTTCTATTATTGATTTTAACAATTTTTCAATCATTAAAGTGGATATGTGGCATTTAAATTCCTCCTCGCCCCTTTTCCATTTTGTAATGAATCTATAAAAAAAAAATAGCTGCAATTTGAAAAGATTTCGGATATTTTTGTTTAAACTTAAGTTTCAATACTAAAAGATGATTGTCAGAATAAGATAAATATAAACATAATAAAAAAGGGGTATTATTTTACCTGACATCATTTTTTCAAAATTCAATGCCCAGAAAATGTGATGGAGTGTAATAAGGGAGTTAACTCAATATAAAATTTGCAAAATGTAATCCGTTTGGTATAGTGACACACAAAATCAGACAATTTGAACGGAAATAATTTTGGGAGGTGTAGTATATCGTTTACAGTTGGAAAAGTTTAATAGTCCCAACTTATAACCAGTCCAAATTTAATTGCCTCGATGAACAGATTACGTTCTCTTTATCAGTATAAAATGCATTTAAGTTTTCGTTGAGTTACTCATGGAAGTATTATTTCATTTTACTTCCATGGTATAGTTTATCTAAGAAACTGAACACAAATGACTAGGTAACCGTGAGGTACAGCTGAGTACAAATCAATTTCACAGCTTCTCTGCTGGTTGCATGGTCGCTTAAGGGAGATAACTCCAAATAACTGCAATAGGTTCTCCCGCGGTTTTTTTATTGTCCGGTAAAAGGGGAGTAAGTCAAAGACAATCTACAACCAAAATCGACCACGAGTGAAGTCCATTGTTCAAAATGACCAATAAGATTGCCATTAATCAAAGAAGCTATAATAGAAATGTAATAATCCTAACATATTTGAAGTGGGTTTTGAGAAGTGTCAAATTGAATTTCAATATTTAGTAACCGAAAGATATCATGCGTTAACTACATGCTTACCAACTACAAAATATCTGAGAGTTTAAAATAAGAGTTATATTCTTTATAGACTTTGCGCTAGCATACTACCAAATAATCCTAGCTGGAGTAAAATCTTGGAATCATTGTGTGGAATTTTAAAATCCATTAACTATAAACACAATTCGTCTAATTCAAAAGAGAACCATTCAAGAAAGTATTGCATTATGCATTAGTATGTAGACCATCATTCTTTGATACGACAAACACGAAAAATAAATAAAAATGATGTAACCCAGACACCTGAGAGTTCCGCGAGATTATTGTATTTATCTTAATATCATAAAATCATGCTGAAACTAGTATTTTGGTTTGCAAGTTTTATTTCAAATATAACCGAAAAATTTCACTAAGAACGTGTTTGCGTTTTTTGTCTAAAAGAAATGCACTATGAATTTAATGTATTCTCGGGCCACCACGATCTGATAAAACATAAAATAAAATGGGTTCGAACAAAGACCACTGAATTTAGAACATGTTGACTGACGAACATTCATTTTTTTTTAACATAATGAATGGATTGGATAACAGCCACGGTGCCGATATCAATCCTCTTCAATAACAAGATGAACAATTTAATTTAGACATTTATACAAAATACAGAATATCGCCATGGTTCTATGTATATCAACGAGGAACTATTAGTATAATAATCCCAGTATTAACCTTCATCGAATCTTGGGTAATGTAAATTCAACTTCACACTGAAACTCTATGTATACATGAATTCAAATGGATACACAGTAGGTTATGTTTTACCAGAGACATATATATATTTATTAATTTCTAGACTTGTCTTCTTTTGACATAAACTGAAATTACTAAACAAAAATGGTGTAACAAGTAAAATGAAATCATATAAATACTTATAAAAATTCACACACAAAAATATATTAAAAGTACAGAAAAAATCTAAACAAACAAAAATAAAAACAGTTCCCCTAAATAATTATATACTCACTTCTTACTCTGACCTGAGACTATTATACTAACGTCAATATATTATGTCCTAGCTCTGACAGCCCTACACAGAAAACTATCATATATTATTGTTTAAAACTATATAACATTTTTCCAGTACAATTTTCTTGTTTCCAATCAAAGATGCAATGAATTTATAAACTTAAATAACTTAAGATTTTCCTTTTGAAAGAGACGGAATCAAAACGGGTGCATTTTGAAATTGCCGGTAGCCAGATATAAATTACAAAATTGTCATTAAAAAGTTTTACAAAGGGAACTATCAAGGTAACGACCAGGATTAACAAGATTTCAAAGTCTTCTCATTTGAATGTAAAACCCGTTTTAACAAGAAAGGGGAAATAAAACCAGAGATCAAATAGCCAAAACCATATTGTCCGTTCTAATTGACCTGCGGCAGTGGTCGAAACCTTGTAACACCAGTATTGAGCTTTCAACACGGAACGTGCTATAATGTTTTTAATTGCTCGGTAATTGTTATCGGAGCTTTTATCAGGCAATAAAAATAAAAACGATGAATGAAACACGAAAAATTAAAGTTGTAAATGTTTTTAGTATGTGTGAATTTATTTGTCATGATGACACCATGTGTGTGATGAGGTTCAATAATAATCATTAAACTTAGTCCTACTAGTGAGAAATGTAGTTTACCATAATGGCTTGTCAAATTGCTTTGTTGTTATTTTGGATTTCTTTTAAAAACTATAAAACTGTTAGAGCGATCAAGTAGTAATTTTATGTTTTTGTTTCTTTTTCTTAAATTAATTGAAGGCAAATGAAATACAGATTTATGATTTTTTTCTTTCTGTAAATGAATTCTTGGCTTATGGAGACATAATGATATGCTCATATGTATTTTCAACGGTAAACGGACGAAGAGTTGCTTGCACAGTCAGAACAAGTACTCCATTCGTGAGATCCTGGGTTACAGGTTAATGCTTTCGTTTTTCCCTCATCTTTTAATCTAAAGTTATGAAACTGTAAGAATGATGTGGAAAGTTGAAGAAAATCTACCTTTACCTACTATAAAGAGAATTTTTTCTAAAAACAAAATAAAAAATGACATAAATACCATAAAAGAGTATGTGAGTGTAATTGAGGTTAGCTTAATATATTCAAATGCTGTCATCGAAGAAACACTTCTCACGATTTTCAGTGAGTTTCGTCAGATATCTAGGGTTTTATTGATGCTGTGGTTCATGCATGGTATGACAGGAATATACACCATGGAAGGTCTTTCTTCGATATTTCTAACGTTTAATTTTATATGTCTTCTCTGATTTTATAGTCACGGTTGTTGGATAGCTGTCTCATTGACGTAACTCCTGTCACTAACACTTAAAGACAGGTTAACATTATTTCAACTTCAATACATCAAAAGATAATAACCAGTGTTAAAGATATATTGTTTATAAGGGATAATTTCACCCTAGATAAACAAAGTTTCATCTGAAACTGACACACTGCTTGTTTTGTCAACACTTTTTTTTTTGTTTAGTAGTCGCAATTTTCAACAGACTTTCTACATTGTTATAGGATGTAACTGCACTCCTTTTCCTAAACTTGATACATTATTCAATGAAAGTTTTTATCTAAGGGATTAAAAATAACACAAAATAGATTAAACGTGTGTTTACTTTTTTTGGATTTTTTAGAAAGAGTGTTCCTGCTTACTGGGAGCTACTGACAAGATTGCTGTGTAAAAATTAGATTAACTGTCGCAATCATGATTGTATTGAAAGTTATGAATGCATGTAGGCTGTACAGATGACAAAGGACATGTTTCATTGGTCGTAGTCACAATCCCGCCCTTCTTTCCACATCCATGGCATATTACCGGGCTTTAACATGACATCAGCATCTGGACAGGTGTCTCTAGCTGAGCAATGATTGCTTACTGTTCCGGAACACAAAAAATAAAACAACACTAAGATATAGAAATTAATTACCGTTTAATTGCCAATAAAAAAAGCCGCCAACCAAAGGGAAAGGTGTTTGAATCATCTAGCACGACGCCTTTGCCGTTATTTAGCAAGATTAGACAAAGAATATACTAGTAAGCCAATCTAATTGACAAAATGTTTAGCACCGTTATCCATCGTTTACTGGACGTATCGGGAAATTTATCTCTCAAATTTGCATAATCTTGGCCCATTACATTTTGAAAAATTAAGTAATATTTTCGTTGAGGCAGATCCAAAACTAAAATAAGAAAAAAGAGATGTATATATCGTACTCCTCTCAAGTTCCAGACGCCTACACTGGAATAAAAATGATATTCATGTTTTCAGTATAATACTTTTGTAACATCAAATCATATTCCATATCTGCGTGATGATATCTCACGTCTATAGAATTAAATAAAAACATAAATCAGAGCTTTAGTGAAATAATTACTGACTTCAAAGAGTGACATTAATTCATCACTGGCACATCAAGGTTACAGGATAATTCTATAACCAGTATATAATGAGACACAGCGTATTTCAAAAGCATACATATTTTTGAAAGCCAATATATTATTTTTCTATATGAAAAGGGAAAAAACAACACACACACTCACGTGCATTAATAGCAAAGGAGAATAAAAAGGTGAAATATTTAATAATAATAAAAAAAAAAACCAACAACAACGCAAAAACGCAATTTTTTCAATCATTTTACACATTTCTTTATCATCAAAATGTCGGTCAGGGATCTTCGGTGCTCGACAAATTGTTTGTTACAGTTCTGGTTAGTCATGTAATTTTCAATTGATTTTTATAGTTTGTGCTTGTGTTGTGTCTGTTTCCGCACTTTCCAAGATTGTGGAGGGTTGAGCGCTCCTTAGCATGTATAACCCCGCCAAATTTTGCTTGTGCATGTCACAGGTCAGAACTGTAATTAAATTTTTGTCATTGGTCGATGCCTATCAAATTTGTTTTTCGCTTATTGTTTTGCAATTAATATTAAAATAAGAAGATGTGGTATAATTTCCAATGAGACAACTCTCCACAAGAGACCAAATGACATAATAGTTTACAACTATAGGTCATCGTACTACCTTCAACAATGAGCAAAAACCATACCGCATAGTCAGCTATAAGAGGCCCGAAATGACAAATTTAAAACAATTCAAACGAGAAAAGTAATGGGCTAATTTATGTTCAAAACAATGAACGAAAAACAAATATGATATACATACAACAACAAACGACAACACTGAATTTTCTGTTTTCTCGTTCGAATCGTTTTACATTTTGTCATGTCGGGGCCTTTGATTGCTTATACTATATATGGTATCGACTTTGCTCAGTGTTGAAGGCCGTATATACAGTGAGCTCTAGCTGCTTACATCCACGTCATTTATTCTCTGATGGATAGTTGTCTTATTGGCAATCTTACCACATATTCTTTTTTTAATTGATACAATATAGCAAATTTCATTATGTTTTTGATAAAAGATCATTTTTAAACAAAACAAATTAATTTGTTGCTAAAAGACAATACATTGTTTTCCTCCGATTGAAATGAATGACTTTTTCTTTTATTTTTATATCAAAATCTAATAAATTTATTTTCAGTAACAAAAAATTGGGCTAATTTTCGATATATATAATTTAATTCCATGTTCAGAAGTATACCGTATATAGTTTTTAGGAACTCGAGGTTTTTACAAACCAACAAACACCGAAATGGTCATTACTGACAACCGACACGGGAGATCTCTCGTGGTTCACTAATAATTTTACATAATATTTGATTCAGTAAGCTTGCATGGTCAGGTTTGGGGAAATCCAAGAGAAAGAAAGGTAGAAAGGATATTAAAATGAACGGAGAAAGATGAGAATAGAAGAGGGAGACACGAGAATAGTTAAAACAGAAGGGTTCTTAGAAACATATAGAAAAGAGGAAGTGCAAAGAGACATGATAGAGTGGTGAAGGGTAGCGCGGAAGGAGAAAGCTTACTTTCTGTCGCTCTTGTTGAATTGAAAGTTAACTGAACAGTATTAAGAGTTTTGCGCACAAGCTTCAGTAAGCTGGATATTTGATCTTATATTTTCCTTTGGCCCTAAAGAGATCTCTAAGAGTGAGTATAAGTAGGAAGAGTAGTAGTGCAAGATGATCTGCATGTGTAGTGAGCATTTGTAAAAACTGTGCATGGTGAAGCCAGTAACAAGCGCAGTCGCGTCAATTGTTCAAGTTGAATGCATACGTATTGGTTGTGTTGACTGATACTTTTGCAAAATATAATTAACACTTCTTTGTTTTTAATTATACACAATAAAGTGCAGCTAATTTTCATTTTCATACTTATTTTAGTTTCAAATCGAGCAAGTATATCTTTTCTCGTAACAAATAGATGTCTTTCAATTCCAGTCTTTCATTTCTGTACATAAATGCCTTTCAATATACTTCTTTGTTTTTACAAAAATGCTATGTTATAAAGCATCTTTCATCGCAATCAAATCAAAGATCTTTTTGTCAAACATAAAACATAATTTTTACAGTCGTATAGAAGTGTTAATTGTATTTTCAGAACTGTACTTGATGGTATTGATAATGACCCCAAAATGCAATTATTACAACACCCCCTTACCTAATTCTTGTTTCTTTGTTATGAAAGGCAAAAGAGTTGGAAAATCTGCATCTAACAGTATTTTTTCTATTTTCGTTACATCTAGAAAAAAAGCCTTATTTTAGATGGTAGCATTTCAACCCATTGATAAATACGTATCAAAAAGAATGATTGTAAACATAAAAGACACATAATCACAGTCAAATCACCAAAGAAAATTGTGGTTCAGTGCGTACACATTACATAATTACAAATTAAGAATTTTGTTTCGCTGTCACAGAATCACAAGATATATTGGTGTGGTTTCCAGTCTTCCCGTCCGTCCGTTCTTCTTTTCGTCTGTCACGTACTATGTTAAAGTTTAGGTTTAATATAGTTAACCATGCGTTCAGTCATTTTCACATCAACTTGAAACTTAGTACACACTATAGAAAACAAAGGATATGGGGTATCCATCCATGACACAAAATCAGTACATGCACAGAAAAAAAAACATACAAAAAGCAAAGAAACAGCTCTTTTATTGCTGTTCTTCATCTCAAAATCACAGTGAGATCTTTATTTTCGGTTCCCGGAAGATGGAAATCGAATGTCCTCTCATCTGTAAGAGCACTGTCGTGGTGATAGAATTGAGGTAGTCGCGATGGTTGCATGGTGTCATGCTCTTGATTAGTAAGAAGTGAAAAGAACAGATTCACCAACCCAGTCGCATGGTCGTGAGGATTACGATCGTGACGATATGACTTTGTTCATTGCAATTTAAGACGTGTTTTCTTTTTTTGAATTTGGTTTTGAATTACATATGGATATGTTGACTTTTAATCTTCTGAACAAATTCTCATTTGGTGGATTTTTTGGAAGTTTTCGATGCTGCTATTTTCTGTTAAAGCCGTTTGTTATTTGATTGCACATCAGCCTCCTTCTGAGATATGTTTTATGGTTATCGGATTTCTTTTATTTGTCATGCCGGCCGATTTAGTATAGATCTCTTCACTTTTTGCTCCCCAAAAAAGCCATGGATAGTATCTCAAACTAATTTGAAGTGGATAACTTGTGCGGAAATATGATCAGCAGAATCGATATAGATTTTACAAATTATTATACGATTATGATAGGATTTTTTTACGTGTTACGGTTAACTTTTCAAGTGTAAAATGAGAGTAGCAGTAGGTCGTAGGCGGAAAAAAAGTTTAAAAAAAACTTCTTCTATTTACTTTTATTATAGTCTCATGGCTGCCAGTTTTGTTGAAAGAAAGCGTAGTACTTATATGTTCAATGACATGAACGTTATCAAGTTATCACGGAATAAATCGTGACGCTCTAGTTTAGCATTTATCCTATGTCAGAGCGCACAGTGACCTGTAGTTGTTTACATCCTTGTCCTTTGGATGATAGTTGTCTCATTGTCAGTCATACAATATCTCATTATTTTTATACTCATTGAAATAGAATGAATCCTATATGCACTTATAACAAATCCCAAAGCAAAGGAAAGCGTACGATGGCTGTTATTCGCAGTAAGGCATTTAATGCAAAAAAGGATATGCGAGGTATATATAAAACATTAACATTACACATATCTCATTTTCAATGCGGGACCTTCAACGGTTGGGTATACTAATAATGCACAATAAGATAGATTTATACAAATAAAGTTATACATCACCTGTCTTAAGACGAATATAGCCAAAATACAATCGACACGCCAACGGACTTCATCGGTAGACAGGTGTCTATACAAAATGGGGTGACCTAACTGCTATGTAATTTGGTGTCTGGTGGAAAGTTGTCTCATTGGCAATACTATCTCATCTTTTTATTTTTCATATCAAGCTCTAAAACGCCACAAAAAACGTAAATAAATTGAACAGAGACTATCAGAGATCTGTCACTAACACCATATTTTCGAAATAATAATGAATTTAAAGAATTGATATCAGACGCTAAACATTTGTGTAATCGCAATCATTAGACTATCAAAATGTACATAATAGAACATACAATACAAAATTTGCTTCGATTGATTTTTTGAAATTCTTCCAGTTACATTTTGGAGGGAAAAAAAACACGTTATAAGCTTATGGACAGACATTTCAAATTGCGATTGATGTGTTTGCATTTTTGTACCATTTATGCAGTTGCTTCATGTACACGTATCTGCAATCTACTTTATTAAGTATAATGATCCTTATCATGTGTACAGCAATGAAATTTCAATTAAAATCAAACCCGGAACAAACCCGTATCAAGTTTACAGCACTGCAGTGAAATCAAGTGACTCGGAATGACTATTTCCTGTTATGTTACAAAACATTTGAAAGCTATGCAGCTATGAAAAACGCCAACGTTGAAGAAACACTCCATCTCAATCAACAAATTAGTATACTAATTACTGGGATTTTCTTTGAACTGTGCATAATTATGAAGCGCAGTGAAAACTTGCATCAACCTTTTGATATTCTAATGAGCAGAACAGTACCAATTATATAAAAAAGGATATCATTGCATATGACAAAACCATTTATATACCTTCGTGTTCCATAAACTTAGGAGTAAAGCTTAAACAAAGTTGTAAGGGAGATAACTCTAATCTCACTGAAAAGAGAGATTTATCAGTTTTATTTCAGAGAAAGGCTCTGCTTTTTTTTCCAATTAACTGATCCTTTTCTAATACAAAATAAACTTTTCATCAAAATATAATACACGGGATTTTATAAACATCATTTCGTAGTCTTATAGCTGATAATTTGTTCTTGGTGTTCAAATTGAACGTGAAGAATTTTGCACGTTGCCCCCACATTTAATTAAAATCTGTGTGGTGGTATACTTAAATAATTAGAAAAATCGCTCTATCTAATCAAGAAGAAATTATATAGTGGAAGATTTTATACCATAGACGCCATGGGGATTTTCATAGTAATGTTTTACAAGAACATTTAAGAGGCAACAAAGTTTACAAATCATGTCTTTATTATTTTATTAATATCTCATTATTTTGTTACATATATATATTGCACAGCCCTTGGCAAGTATTTAGTGTTGGCTGAGTTTATATTAATGTTAAATTTGACATGAAAAAAATGTTAGAATATAATTTAAGAAAACGATGTGAAACAACACAAAACATACAAAAGTACGAAACAATATCAACGTCTCTTTATATATTTGCTTTACTTCAAAACTTGTCATACTTTCTAACAACAAAAATGACGGAGTCAGTATGGCGATCTTCCTTTTGTTTTTATAAGAGAAGGCTTTAATTTACACTTAAAATGTTAGGTACTATCGACACTCATCTGTAAATCATTTTTTAGTTGAACGTAGAAGGCTGAACGCAGAAAAGAGTATCCGTCAGATGAGTGCAACTCATCTCAGATATGCCTGAAAAATATCACCCGAGACTAATAATATAATGTAAAAAATATGTTGTTCTCTTGGAAATCGTTTTAACATCTAAAACAACAACTTCATTAATTTCCCTTTACGAAAATAAAAAAAAAAAAAAAAAAAAACACCAAAAATATCGAAATGGGCTTTATATACCGACCAGGAGACCTATACCAATACGTTATATCCCGCGTTTTTTAATTGTCTAAACTCGGTATAGATTTAAGCAAGAAATTTCTATCGAAACAATTATAACGAGGTTATTTGTTTTTTTTTATTCAAAACAAAGACCCATCCAATATCTCATAACGATGTTATTTCTGATGTAGGTGAGCAACAGATGATATCATCCAGATAATGCTATCCGATGATCTTCACACAAAGATAGGGAAACCGATACAAAAAGACAAGATTGTTCCAATCTTTACTTTGACTCATCTTTGTTGCTTCCAGTTTTTTTTTATCGCCGTTTTAAGAACGAAGGGTCAGCAATGTAAACTCGACATGACTAATAGCTGTGAATCAATAGAGAAGTACAGGAAAATTAAATCTGTCCTATTCCGGTGGCGATTAATATTGTGTCCAAAGAAACTCGGGAAGATTGATGAAGTCTTTCCATTTGTGTATGATTAATACAGTGTCGGTTTTTGCTTTATCAATTGCTGTCCTCTGGCAATTAAAGAGTCCCAGGATAATTAATATCACTTGATGCAAAAGAAAAACTTATTTGAACTGTAAAATACAAACATTACCCTGTGACTTAATACCTCACAAAACTGTCAATTTATTGAACGTACTTTTTGAAGCCAATAAAAGATCGACTGTCTGAAACAAAGGCAATATACTGCTAATTTTGATAATTTTGAAGTTTAAGAGCGGTGTAAATGAATGTCATCACGAAACTGTGATTCGTGGTCTACTTCAAGTTGATTGAAATACAAACCCTGCATCCACACTTCGGTTATAAAGATCCCCTGTAAGAGAAGTGTGTACACATGATCTGTATCTTAATCAGATTGTAGTCCACTTAAGTTTTCTAGTATAACATGTTCTGAGTAATACTGCAAGGCACTGACGTAGCTTGTTGTGCACTATGTATCACCACTAGCGGTGATTTTCAGAATGGTCATATATTTCAAGTAGATACTTGGTGATGAACAAGGACATCATTTGTCGATAACTGAAAAACAATTATAACAATTACGGTATTAGAACATATGATGAAAATGACATATGAATTTAATGACATGGACGGAATATAAAAGATGAAACACAAAATTGAACACTAAAACAATGGTTTGGATTACGAAGGTGTTTAAACATTGTCAACTTTTGCATAGATTGTATTAATACTTATGTATGAGAGGGAAGACCAGTTAAAGGAGTATTTAATTTAGGTATGTAGAGGTAGTTTCTGTACTGAATACACTCAGCCAAGGATTTAATTACTAAGTTCAACATATATCATATTAAAAAACACCAGTCTTGGGTTTTAACCATAAAGAAAAAAACAGGGTGCTTCTTAGTAAATCTAGTTTCCAACATGATCTTGACAGGGTTGTGACTACAACAGACACATATCTACTTCCATAAAATGTAGCATCATCACATTATACGGTATGAACACATTCGATGTCTTTGGTGTCTTTAGTGTCTGGGTATCATCTAGTTAATGTTCAACATCAGAATTTCTGTACATCAAACTTTAAAACTGCAATGAAAAGGAAAAGTCTTTAATATATATATGTGTATTTAGACCCCTCTACCAAGAAATTTGTTTTACATGCACACGTATAAAAATTGCGGTTTATATATATATAAACAAGTCTAAATTGAAAACAACGTTCAACCCTATGATTGCGTTGGATAAAAACTCAATTTTTATACGTGTGCATGCAAAACAAATTTCTTGGTAGAGGGGTCTAAATACAGCACAAACAACATTTTCCAAAAGACCAAAACAAGTGAAAAAGTATATTTAAACAAAACGCATTTGACTAGCAGGTCGAACAACGGATGTTCTTAAACCCTGCTGACTGCCATTGGCGATTGCCAAATAAACGGCTCACCAGATGTAACAAAATGGATCTTAACTATTAATTTAATACCAAACAGAAAACAATAAACTTGCGGAAAAGATGGTATACCGCAAACAAAAGGTGCAAAAATTAGTACACCATATCCGGATTTCGACAATTAATGTCTCTTCAGTGATGTTAGGAATCGAAACGGTATTTGGAAGGCCATATTATTTACCTCAATTTAGGATAGACTCTTGAATTTGGAAGAGTCGAAATAGGATGAACGGATCATATAAACCCGAAGGCAAATATAATACAAGCCCAAACGAAAAAATATAAACAAGTCTAAATTGAAAACAACGTTCAAACCTATGATTGCGTTGGATAAAAACATATATATATATATAATAAGTTGCACTGTAATGACATGTAAAATATATAAAAAGACAGCACATAGTTGTAGATGAAAAAATTAATAATAGACAGTCAATGTTACTTAAAAAAATAAGTGATATCAAAATTCGATGAATCTTGGTAAACAGTAGTTATGCACCAGCAGTATGTTATCAACAAAAACGTATACACCACACATCTTTTATTCAGTAAAAGTGTTCATTGCGTAAGAAGTTGTGTAAAATATGGTATTATGAATATACATGTATATATCATATTTGTTTTTTTTTTCATTTGTGTCGATTGGTATTGCTGTTTCTCCCATCTGTTTTGCTTTCTCTATTAATGTAAAGGTATAAGATTGTACAATGAATTGTAACTAATTCAGTTTTCTAGGAGACACACAGTATGGAACTATACGTCTCTGGTTTTCTGGTTTTCTATAATAGTTTTTTTAGGGGTCATCCGACAGAAAGATGAATAACAATTTTCAATCGCTTGATGTATGTTAACACAATTGTACTTCTGAATTTGCTTAATTAAATTAATACCTTGTATATCTACTTCTTTTTTTCTGACAGCTGTTTGGTCTTTTAATCGTGCACTTGATTTGTGATTTGCACGATTCCTCTACATATTACGGACGCTCTTTGTCGCAAGTTGCTGTGGAAATCGGTTAACCTCATAAAACTATGACGAAAGCAAATGAAACTATGTGTGTTTGTTACTGTTAGTTAAATTAATGAAATAGTTATGAATAAATTTATATATCACAGATACATTTTGGAATTATTTTGATTATCTATCAGACGACATTATTCGCGAAATGAACACTATTGACATCTTCATCAATTGTGTGTATACCGGAAGTAGATCCACTATCCTCTTCAAACGACGGTGATTTTGGATGATAGTAAAATGTATTTCCTATGATTTCCATCTCCTTATTTGGACTTGGAGTTGCATTTTGATCGAATGAAAATTTTAGTCGTTTTGGATGATCTATTGGCGATATAGGTACTCGACCATCATGAAAAAACGGATGTGACGTCTTTAAGTTAGGATGCAGATGGATGTTGTTTGTTTGTCTACGCCGATCCTTCCCTGAAAATATTATAATACGAAATATATAGTTATAGATGTTTTCATTGTGTAAGAATCTTACAATCAACAAATTATTCATACTTTTCCCAGTCGAGTCATTTGCATGCTCGCTCAAATGTCATTAACTTTCAAAACGAAGGTTCAACGCACCAAATACTGTATTCGAAATGTTTTTTTAATATAGTTTTGTTCATCATGAACACAGAACTACATTTGACAATCATAAATAGTCCAATGTTACTTATATTGATGGAGTTGGAAAATACTAAAAATATTGTAGGGTCCTTTAGAGGTTGCCAAAACATTGATGTTCGTCAAATCGTTACCAGTGTCGACAGACTGACGACTGGAAGACTGATACTTCAACTTCCCAAGGACTAACAGTCTACCAGCTTTGGTATGTCGTAGTAGAAACTAAAGTGCTATCATTACAAGCAAAACTGTCGGAAAAAGAATCTCTAATTAATGTAAAATTCGATCCCTTCCTAAAAAGGGGGGAATAATCGTTTTTCTGTAAACAGCCATAGTTGTTATGGTTACTGAACCATAACGACTGTACAAATCATCGACACCAGGTCAGCTTAAATAGAACTTTCTTTCAATATCTTATTCATGTTTATTTTTTCAATCGAAGTCACTTTAAATAATAGCAAATCTGGAAGTATAAATAGATCACAAAACTACTTCATCATTTTTTTCACTTTTTTAATCAGTGTCTTTGTATCTTCTCTGCTTGATATTGCTTATCAAATTAAAAGATCAACAGTAAATCTGGCAGGAATGTTTGTTTAGTACAATACTATTGATTGCATTGCTGGTTTACTGAGGTGTGACTTTTGGAAGACGTTGATAAAATCGTCTTTAAGTAAGCATAGCTCAATATGACACTTATTTAGAAATGACAAAACCTTGAAATACTGATGTCATTTATAATATCTTTTTAAAATACTAGTTTCAAGCTATGATGCATTCCTCATCTTGCTGTTCACACATGTTTCGCCTTGTCGTATATAAGTTCCATCATAAAAGTTATTCTCAGAACAATACACATGGTTTGATTTTAAATTCAAATACCAAGATTTGTAAAATTTATGCAGTGCATTAAATTCATTTTCAAAGAAAATCAAATTGATAAACGGTGACCTATAGTTCTACGTTATTTGGTCTCTGGTGGATAGTTGTCTCATTGGCAATGAAAACGTTACGCGTGTCGTATCTTCTTAGTTTTATATTATTGATATTTGTGAAGTAAAAAATGATATATGGAGGTTAACAGTAAGTGTTATGGAATAAAAAACTAGCTATTTATAGTTCAGAACAAACCTTTTTGTAAATTGATTTCATCGTCACTTAGTCCCCTGCCACTGTCACTTGTGTTTGTTTCTCCTGATGTCTCGCTATTATTGTCTTCTTGATGTCTTAATATTTTTTGGTTAAGGGTGTCCTGAAATTAGAAAATTCATATTATACTACACAAATCCCAACTTATGAATTATATTTATGTATTCATTAATATAAGCAGTTGACGCTCATTATTTCAAACCCTTTTATCGCAAAATTTCCGTTAAATCAAAGTAAAATGTCGTTCCCAATTGATAGCTTTACTTTCTATTTACTCTTGATATTTAAACAGTTGTTCATAAGTAAAAAAAAAAAAAAAAACATAAATAAATAAATTTAAAAAAACCACGAACCTCAAATTCAACATCATTTTTCCGTTTTGCCCGAAATAAAAGTTTTGGTACCATTAACCTCTATGAAATGTGTATCTTTCGTTAGTGAAAATAAATAGAAAGGCGGCAAAATGAGGCCACAGTTGTAGTACGAACTAAGAATTATATATATATATACAGGCTGGTTTTATAAATCGTCCTTTCTTTGTCTTCTGTTCGTTCAAAGACTATTATTTGGTCCTTGTTTTAAAGAAATTTGGTTTCATGCATTTAAATTCTATGGTTAATGCTCAAAATATTTTTCAAGGATACAACAAAAAAAGATTGTATCAGAAGAAATTGGTGGTTCAAACCAAGACACATGGAAAATTTTGTATGATGTGTATTGTTTTCCCGCCATATCTAACTATCTAACCTAAATCAGAACGAAGCCTTTTAATAACAAGTCTTCCGGGCAACAATCTGGTTTTAAGTACATGAAATATTGCCGATATTTGGATAAGAGAACTTTAGATCCAGGACTTTACCCTCAGGTTCAATGTAACTGTCAAAATAGTTATGTGCGCATGATTAATTTATTTTCTACCCGGAACCTTATTACGTTTCATTCAGACCACAATCGTGTTTTAAGGAGTTCGAAAATAAAAATAAGTGAGATCTGATATTTGTGGAATTAAGTTTCGAGAATCATTTGAAATATAATATATTGATCAAACTTGAAACTTACAAGAAATAAACTTGTTATAATTTGCAAGTGAACTTAAAGTATCAAGAAACTCAGAATGATTTATAAAAGACAAAAAAAAAAAAAACGTGACAACATTGGCGAAATCTTCAATCTCAGATGCATAAAATGAATATAATTACTTAAAATTCCAAGTAATTCCTACTTCTCAGCCCATTATAGCCCATTAAATTTAAAAGTAGATATTATACTTTATTGTGCCTTGTCTTACGACCAGGTGAATGGTTGTGGCTTTTCTTACCAGAATATTTTATATTTTATTTGAATTCTTGTGAAGTTTATGACGATTTTTTGTGTGATGCAAGATTTTTATTCTTTTATATCCATCATATTTCCTGATATTAAGGTTTCCACATGAAATAGCCTTGTCTTATGTATGTGTTAAAATGTTCCAAACTTTGTATTGAGCATTTTAGGAATTCAAAGTCCTTCAAACTCCTGGTCGTCTTAATCCCACCTACACTGTTTGAAAACGAATTTGAATATCATCTACAAGCGATGAATAAAACAGTCCAAAATATTTTTGTAGATCATGTAACAGATACGGATTTCACAGGATTAAATTTACAACTCAGAAAGCCATAAGTCATCTTTTATCATTTGTATATATTATAATGTTAAGTAGGTGTCTTGTCATCGTTTAACTTCTAACTCCCTAACGGCCAAGTTAATAAGCATATCAAATACGGATCAGCATGCCACATTTTACGGAGATCAAGAGGGCAACTCAGATTTATCTATGTAATGGTCACGTAAAAGTTTTATCTAAATTAATCGGTTTAAAAACGAAAACACAAAGAAATAATTTGAGTGTGAAAAATATGTACATATTTGTCTAATTTAGCTTGGTTTAATGCGTTTTAAAAGTTTAATATTTTGTCAATGTCTTATTTATATATCCATTTTGAGGAAAGGATTATTTAACATTGAAAATTCCAATATCGTTATTCAGAATCAAAATGCATTCAAAATATACTTTCGAACACATTTTTCGACTTTTCACATGTTAAATTGTGGGAAATTTAAACCAACTGATCAAAAATTCCAATACACACATAAACTTTAAATCCTTTGTGGCAAACTAGGACCGTAATCCAAAATTTAAGATGATGTTGTCTTTGTCTGAAGAATTTGTTTAGCGTAAATACTAATCAACCCTTCAGCATCTCCTTTTAAGGCTTTTTCCAAAGTTTTGCAATGTTCATTGTTTATTTCAAGATATTTTTGCAAATAAAAACGTGTGCAATTTGTATGTATGCAGATATAGAATGTTGTACTCTAATTTTGGTTAGCTTTTTGTCAAAGCAACGGAGAATTTTATTATAAATTGAAAGAAATATTAAAATTTTAAAGAGATCTTATGGACGAATGTTGTTAAATCTTTACAGTCCAGGCGCGAAATTATATTTTCCAAATTGAGAAGTATTACGCCATCAAAAATAAACCTTTGCCCCTGGGTCCAAGATAACATAGAATAATTTCAAAGCTTTGAATAGGCAGTATATAAAAGTACAAATGTGGTTTATTCAAATCAATTTGTTGACAATTTTAGTAAGTTTCTGACAAATTTAAATCACATTTATGTCCAATACTTTTGTTGACAATAATGATTTTCTTGCTTTTTTCATTGTGTATCTATAAATTAATATCAGGGTTAACACTTTTATTCGTAATTGTTCAGTACGTTTAAATTGCTGTTGAAATACAATTTATCTGTTTGTATAATAACAAAAGTGTAGATACTCATGAATTATTAGTTTGTTTTATATAAAAATGAATTTTAATATATCAAAATTTTAAGTTTTAAGAAATATAAAGTATAGTATACAAATCGTTAATTGAATTCATGAGACCGTCGATTGCAATGTTATATCTGAAGTTTGAAACTGAAAGAATATAGCCTCCTCTGATTCATATTCATATTTGTAGATCCTTTTTGTTTCTATTTTAGAAATACTACACATTCTTTTGCGAATGAAATAGGCGGGATCAGTTTATAATTTGGACAGACATGTGGGGCAAATCTAAACTGGAATACTTAATCATGCAAATTTGAGAACAAATGGTCCAAAACAAAGAAGACGTTATAACATATTTTGAGAAATTTTTGGCATTAAACTGGAATAAGACGAATTGTTCTGTCTTCCTGTGTCGGTGAAATTATAAACACGCTTTTGGAATCTTTTGTAGTTCGGCAGAAAATACATTTTGATAGATCTTTATCCTACATTTCAATGATAGAGAAAAGATAGTTCTGAGATAAGCAAAAACATTATTTAGAAAAGCACGTATTTAAGAATCATACTAGATTAAGTTTTATCAGTTTTGATAACTTTAAGGTTCAAAACAGTCTGTATAGACAGGACTTTTCATCAAACCTGCATTTTATTACGGAAGTTCGGTCAAAATTGTAAAAATGCACGCATCTATCAAATTCAATTATCTTGTTCCCGGTTTGATATGAAATGTTTGATTAGACCCAGTTCAAATTGCGCTGAATTGATGTTCATCATATGTGTCTGATAATAGTTTATTTATCAAAAATACTAAAATTTTGATTGATCAAATAGGTGATCTATTCCAACCATCTTCCGAATCAAAGATAACAAAATAAATACTTAATTTTCAGTGCATAAAACACGACCGAAATGAAAACAATTTCTTCATTATAGAATTAATTCCACGTGGTGAGAGATTTCTACTGATTGGACGTCCCGTCGAGAAAACTGGTATTTTCACTTGTAAAATTAGCTGTTACTTTTCTGGTCAATGATCGATGCATAAAAAATATCTGGTATAGTAGTATACACCAAATCATAATCTGGAAAATCGATTTCACACATGAGAATGACAAACGTGTCAAACATCTTTCAGAAATATGAAATGCTTGTTAATGCAGATGGCAACTGACGATAAAATGACGGACGAAGCGATATGAAGTGGTCTGTTTACTATCTGACTTTCAGACCTTGCCTGATAAAACGTAAAACTATGACACAGAGCTGTCCAAAGGGTCAAAAATAAACTAACGTATATTTACAATACCGATCAGACGAAATATAGATATTGCCACCATATAGATACATTTTAAACACCTTTAATATGTTTGCTTATATTTGCTTATTTTGAGAATACTTTAACTTTGAAATTGATTATAAGTACTGACATTTTATATCGGGTGTGTGTGGGGACGTAGGTGTTTTCTTCACTTGTATTATATGAAAGATCCAATTCCAAATTTAACTCCAATTACTTGATATAAAAAGAAGTTAAGTTTTTGCATATGCATGTATAGATTATTTTACTCAATATGAAGTCCAATCCGCCCCCAAATCAATAATAAAATTGAGTGAGTTATGTTTTACTTGACGCCCCAGTTGAACATTTGACTGTCATATATAGAAAACAAGCATTGTTTGGGCAAAATTATAGGTGCTACACTGCTGTGTGACATTTCTTGCTTTAGCTGATCCTCTTTTGATGAATGAAGAAGGACTATGAGGTGGGTGTTTCTTGGAGTGTTTTTTTTTTATAACGTAACGTAATTTGTATGGTTGTGTATGTCTTAAAAGGATCCATTCAGAAATGAAGATATGAATTCGAAGATCATACAATTTTAACCGAAAATTAACTTGAGCCTGAATACTTAAAACAATACTCACCCCATAAGTTCCAACAGGGCCATTGATGTTGGTTCTTGTTTCAAATCTCATCTGATTTTGAGGGTTATCAATAACATGAAAAGCAAAAGTAACTTCCTTCTTTTTTCGTTCATTTTCTGAATTCTGATCGTCTGTAGCACCATTGTCATTTATCAACACATTGTTTGAATTTGTAGAATTGCTAACCTGAGCAATTTGTTTATTTTTGGAATTTCTTCTATGAAAATCAAGTCTTCGAACGATACAAATGGCGACAACTATACAAGCTGACGTTATTACTGTAGCACCGACAAGAGCAACAACAATCACGATGTTAGTCTGCAGACCGGAAGTGTCTTCCCTCCCGATTATAATTTCTAGATTGCCATAACTAGACATTTTCGGAATACCTCGGTCAGAAATGATCAAACTCAAGATAAATTTCTTGCCAGATAGATGTCCCACACTCTTCTGGAGAACTATATCTCCTAATTGTGGGTATATTAGGAAAACACCGGAATCATTTCTACTATCAATTAAGTATTCAAGTGATCCGTTCATGCCTTCGTCGGGATCGACCGCACGTATCCTTGAAACAACAGTACCTGGTAAAGCAGTCTTTGGGATTCTAACTGTCTTATTATTTGTCGTTGGAAATAAGAGAATAGGTGAATTATCATTTTGGTCAGCGATGAAAATGTTAATACGTGCTGTACTACTGCGTGCTGGACTTCCTAGATCCGATGCTGTTACTGTAAAGTTATACGATTTAGTTACTTCCCTATCTATAGGTTTCGCTGTTTTAATTTTACCATCAGAGTAGAGTACAAACGGTGAAGATATTGTATCACTTCCGGAGGAAAATACTACTTTCCCATTATCACCTTCATCACGATCAAATGCAGTTAGGCTCCCAATCCTTGAGCCTAACTTAACGTTTTCTTCAACAATGAATATAAATAAATTCTCTGCGAATTCCGGTGTATGGTCATTGACATCATTTATTTTAACCGAAACAGTCGCAGTTCCGTAGAGCGCAGGACTGCCACCATCGAAGGCGATTACACTAAACGTAAATCCATTTGGCATAAGTTCCCTGTCGAATACAACGTTAGTTCGAACAAGACCTGTCTCTGATTCGATTTGAACCAGAGAACTGTTGATTTGCGGTATCATGTACCGAACATGTGCATTTTTATCAATATCAGCGTCATTTGCGAGAACCTGAATTATGGAGTCCCCGACAGCATTATTTTCTGCTATGGAAGCAGAATAAACATTCATACTAAAAATAGGGGGATTGTCATTTACATCCAAAATTTCAACTAAAAATGCTCGACTGAAGCTGAGCGGTGGATACCCCGCATCACGACAAGTCACTGTGATTAAGTGTGAGGGAGATGTTTCTCTGTCGAGCGGCTCTACTACGATAACTTTAAACTCATTTATGTCCAGTCCTTGTAAATTGAAATATTTGGTATTCAGTAAACATGCTACAATTCCATTATTTCCAGAATCATGATCTTCCACGACGATATGCGCCACTGCTTGTCCCATGGTGGCACCCTCTGATATACTGGCCACATCACCAGCGCTCAGGAGATTTACATGAATTTTTGGAGGATTGTTTCCGGTATCTTCGATCGTTACAAAAACATGCGTTTGTGTCGTTAGAGGCTGTTGACCCATGTCACTAACTTCTACAATAATTTTGTATGTACCGTGAGACAAAGGACTAAGTACATAAAGTTCACCTGATGTTGCATTGACAGAAAACAAACTTTTGATAGTGTCAGACTGAACAGGGCTTAAAACGTAACGAACTTCAGCATTTCGCCCTAAATCAAGATCATAAGCCTGTAACTTCAATACAACATAGCCGGGACTTACTCCTTCCTTCACTGTAACGTTATAAATTGAATTGCTAAGCATTGGTGCATTGTCGTTTTCATCAAGAATCGACACATTCACATGTAATTCAGCACTTCGAATTGGAAGACCACCGTCTTGGGCAATAATTTTGAGTTGATATGAATTGCGAATTTCTCGATCTAACGGCCCTCCAACTATTAATCTTACAACGGAAGTTCCATCTAAATTTTTGATTGATGTTAGAGAAAATGGAAGATTATCTGGTTCCAGTATGTGTTTTTGTAGGGAGTAACTTGGACTGGTATCTAGGTCTTTTGCTCCGTTAATGTTAAATGCTGTACCAACGAGAACAGACTCACTTATTTCAAGGTCGATTTTGGGGGAATCAAAACGAGGTGAATGATCGTTAATATCATCTATGAAAATGTTGACTGTTATTTTCTTGAAGAAACTTTTAATTGTAGATTGCGCTGCCGTTTGAAAAGAAAATAAGCATGATTCTAAATATTGACAAACTGTTTCCCTGTCGATTTTATCTGTTGTGTACAAATTCCCAGTTGACTGATTAAGTGTGAACATCGAACGCACCTGACTGTCGCCAGTCAAAAAACTATATCTCAACGTCCGAAAATCCTCATCACTCATATTAACATTTAAGCTTGAATCGAATGCAATATTTCCTATGAAAATTCCTGCACTCTGTTCTTCCGGAACATGATATACAACATCTGATGTACTTAAAGATAAATTTATTAACAACATCCATACTGTCCAAAAGTGCTTCATACTTTGTTCTTCATCCAATCATTTTCAAATCCAATCTGAATAATTCACGAAATACAATTTTCATGTGACTATTTGTAACTCTTTCTAAAATCCGTCATTTTTTTATGATTCCAATTAATGATTGTGTAATATTAGACACTGATCAGTATAACACCTTGAGGCAATGGCTGTGTGTGCTAAAACACTGTTTTTGTCGGTGGTTGGTCAGACCGTCATACCACACATCCCTGCAAATGTAATATTAGATCAATATTTATACAGAAAAATGGCATTAAGTATTAAATGGCACATGTAATCTGATTGCTAAGTAAATAAAGTTAACGGATTGTTTGTAAACTTTTGTTAAAAAACTTGTCAAATGAATGAAATATAATTACCGATATAGGTATTAAAGCTAACCATTCGGCATTTAAAGTGGCAAAATAATTATTTTACGCGAAAACAGTATCTGTCTGCAACACCTATTATTTTCTCTCTCCGCCTAGTCTTGTAATCTACTCAAGAAGATCCCACCTATCTCCCACTTTCAATTAAATAGCAGGTGTATGAAACATACATTTATTGTACAAATTTCTTTTAATATTGGTGAAAATGGCTATAAATATTTTATGCGTATTTCAACAGATTTTACGCGAAATTCGTGTATTTGAAATGGATCTGTAATTTGTATGGAATTATTAAATAATAACTAATAATCATGTAAAGATTTATCTGATAAATTAAAGATTATCTATCAATGTTTAATAGATGCAATACGGTTAAGTGCGGAGTTCATTTCCATTTAATGTAGACTAATATTTATCTTGTTGAAATTGCACTGATAAGTGTAATATTCAGAGTTGTATATTGCTCTATACCATTTTTTAAAAGACTTTTTAATTCACCGTAACTTAATTGAATTGATGAATTTGATCTTGTTTGCTTTACGTCCAGCGCCAAATATTTCATGCAGAGAATAATGATACGGACAAGAACTAATCAAACATAGGACAAACAAGTTCGTCGATAAGGATGAACACAAGACATTTAGTGTGCTTCATGAAAAGAGAGTTTTTCTAATATTTAGGGCTCAAATTTTCCCTCCCAACTGGTCAACTACGGACTCTACCATGCAGAGTTTGTTTTAGCATGCAGAGGCACACTGTCCGAACACATGACATAAGAATTTACGTGGGGTAACCATAATTTTATACCCCAGTCACTCCTATGGAATAAGTAAACTAAAATCAACAAAACTAAAATATATTCTTTTATTTTTGTTTTTCGGTAATCAGATTGATTTATAAGTGTAGAAATAAAACTGAGAGTAAACGGCGAGTAGAAAAATCATCTCATGCTTTTATGATAAAAAAAAACAAACCACAGGGTAATCATTTGTTATATACACTCGAAAAAATCATAGTTCGTGTGGATCCGACAAACATAAACTTTACACGAACCGATATCTCATTTGAGCCGCGATTTAATTTTTTTTACTTTGTTTTGCTTAATAAATACCAGTCTTCAGATTTCTTTTTTGTTTGTTTTAAGATCTACCATATGTAAATTTGGTAAAAGGTACATCCTAAGGTCTTAACTACTTTGTCACAGAATATGAAGTCGTACTATAAATCAGTTATACGATATATCGATCACCTTTGCCCTACAGCGACTACCATACATTATAACAATATTAATGCATTAAATTTATAATACGGAACAAATGCATTATGCAACTGTCAACATGTGGTAATTCAAAGTCTTCATTGATTCCAATACTACTAATCAGGCATAGTGAAAAGTCGTGTAGGACCAATCGAGTACACGCTTATAGTATCTTGCTGATGAAAAATATTAAGAAATTGTTAGATTATTGATAAACTAACATTATTCATCGATTTGGTTTGTCATGATGCCCGAGGAATTATTATGGAAGTTGGAAACTGTTTTAGTTCGTATTTATAAACAAAAATAAAAAATATATACTGCAGGGATATCTAGAACTACAAAAACCCAAAAAGTTGAATTTAAATGAAATTAATCACTAAACCAAAATAAAGTTAAAAGCATCAATGAACTCTATTTGAATGTAGTACAAAACCATCCTCTTGGAATTATGCTGATGCAAAATTAAACGTTGCACTGTTCATGTCGAAAACCATTTCGGCCAAATTAGATCAGCGACGTATATTTCGACAAGTGACTGACAATAAAGCAAAATAAAATCAAATAATATGAAACATCATAGAGACCAAACCCAAATAATACAGTTATAGAAATTACAAACGTGTATTTAATCTACGATAACCAGATGTAACTGACGGATTAATTTACAAGTAATGTCAAAACATGCCTTGCTGAAGGGAACATTTGGTTGTAAACACTAACCATGCACAATATGTGCAAATCCAATTATTGAAGATGCAGACACGTAATTTAATCAACTGTACAAAGAAAATAAAGATATTATAGTTTTCCATATGACGTGGAATTGACGAATGTAAAGATAAAAATCTAAATGTAAAGGAAATACATCAATAACAGATATTTTTTTCGCAAACCTAACATCGAACATTTGAAATATCAAAAGACCAATCAAAGAGTAGCATGAAAGAGCACGCTGTACACACTCAGTAAATCAGTGTTTCTAGTTGTGATAGGACTAACGACAAACATAAAAAAGAGACTAGTTTTTTGGTTTGCACTCGAGCAATGTAACATTTATTAAAAATATAAAGTAATATCTCATTCGGCGTTGGTCTTTGATTAAAAAAAATCACAAAAAAATAATTATTTGAAAAGTATCTAAATTCAATCAGAAACACAGATTAAACCCATCAGAATGCAAGTAATGTAATTCATATTGATTTCAAAATGGAAAATATAAAAACTAACTTACATCAAAGTTCATTGATTTTCCACACCTAAAATCTAAAATCCTATGGAATTTATTTTCCTATTTGACGATTTTATACATAATAACTACTCGCTAAATCAAAGCTACAATCACAGAACACACACAGCACTATAATGTAAGACGGAAATTTAAAGAGTTCTTCAAATATTGACAGCGATAACTTCTGATTATTTTACAGAAATTTTCAATTTACTTTCAATTATTATCATATTTAATTTCAATTATCGTAAATACACTGCGAACACAATCCTCGACAAAGGGCACGCATCGTTTCATAAACAAGTTTGAAAAATTTGAAAATTTAGAAGCTTGACACAATGCGGACTGACTAATCTCAATGGTCAGGTGTTTAAATGGTCAGTTTAAATGTGATCTTGAACAATTTTGTAAAATTGAAGAAAAAAAAAAAGAATTGAATATGAAGAATTATCTTGAACACGGTGTGTCACTCAACATGTTCAATAATCATTCAGATCAGTTTGTAGCAACAAAATTGGTTAAAATACCTACATTTAGTATTATTTTATTTTCTATACAGATAAAAATTGACAACACTTTTTTTTCAATTTAAATCAATTCGAGCAGATGAGAAGATACAGAAAAATAAGATGACTGTACGATACGAGAAATATACCTCCATGTTATTTTTCAATTCAAAATTAAACAATTATGTAAAAAAATGTAAACTTACTACTTTATGAACTATCTCTTAGTCTGTAATCTTTATCAACAAAATCAGAGTCATATCCAATCGTATCAATAAAAAGAATCTAACCCTATTCAGACGGATTTTCGTAATATTTTCAAACAAACTTTAATTTTGACATAACGGTAAATGAGGAAATTTTACATTAATTGGTTGTTTTCACCAAAGGCGATCGTCTTTTTTCATTGTGGGCCGTGACGAATTCTTTTAACTGTCCCTCATCACACTTAAAATCGCTTGTTAAACAATTTAAAAACATTCCCGACAAAAAAATAGTTTAAATTTAACCGTGGGTGTTCTCTATTGTTACCGATGCTCACATCAAGTTTGTCCAGTTTGTGTATTGTATTAGCTCAAACAGATGAAATCGGACTATAACACTTTCATCCGATTATGGTGCGAACAATTGGGCTTTAGGTTTTGTGCTCCCGTTTGATCTGATGGTAACGACTGAGTTCAGTGGTTGGTCCCCTTTTTAGAAGATTATACAAGATTTGTTTCTTGAACTGGACGAACCCTTTGTCAAAGGATGTAATTAACACAGAGAAAGAGATTAAGCATTGTTTGAGAGGATATACAGACACTATTTATCTTATTACTAATGATGGAATGATTCGAAAAAAGTTTCAAAGATAGCTTGAAGAAGATATTATTTTCTGATTATATGCTTGCTGGGAATACTGTAAAATTATTGTTTTTCTCATTAAACAAAATTACGTAATCCGTGTTGTTAGAACTTTTTCCCTAAACCGAAGTAAAAACAATGTTAAGGAACAAAAGGGCGGACTAATGCAAAATTCTAAACCATAAATTTCATCTTATATTTAATTTTAATACATGTTAATGATGCCGATCCCAAAATCGGCTTATAATTTGTTTTTGAAGAAAGCTGCACAATTGCAGTTCAAAATGACTTTTAACGCACCTGCGACTCTAAAGTTAAGACAAAACTATTTCTCTTTACCGTTTTTGCAGAAGTTTCTTGGTCAACTTCTTATCAAATGTAATCTTTTCCGACGCTGGAAGCTGACAACATAATTACTGAACATAATGAGTAAACGTCATCAAAAGATTTGTAGAACTAAAAAGCACCAAAGGGCTTAAGAAAATGATTCACTTAGGTATTATAAATGCTTAGTAAAGACATCTATAATTTCCTTGTCGACTTTGATATTAAAGTGTTTGTGCATTTTGACTAAAGCTCGATCTGCATGACTTCAAATCTTGTAACCCATCAATGAAAATGTTTCAACTTTGAATTTTGTTTGAACTTTTAAATTCAAATGCATGTAATTTTCATCCGGTCATGTTTTTACCGACTTGTAGTCTGCATGTTACCAAACTAATCAAGGATGACAGGGGTCATAACGTTGGACACGGTTCAAAGACAAGGTGTTATAAGACATTGCAACATATTGCAATATGGTTCAAAAGAACCGAAAAACTAAAACGATCGCGATATCGAACAAATAGCATGCACTGGAACGTGTAAAGGAAGTGTGTGTTTACCGTCTATACACAAGTACAAGCTGTGGTTTAAATCTGTTTGAAGACATTGCATTTAGATATACCAAACTATGGGAAGTCATGGAATGCACCAATAAGTTCATTGTAGGAAACCAAATGTTTCAGTCGACTTAAAATATTTGCAATTAACTTTTATTTTTTTAAATTTTCCTTTTTGCAACTTTAATGAAAAACGTGACAGGAATATTCAATTTATCACAAGTCAATGATCCTTATCTCGGAATATGTCTTTAAAGGAAATGTTATGCAAAGTTTAACAAAATTTATAGTATAAAGTAAAATAACAAAAATATTGAACTATAAGGAAAATTCAAAACGGAAAGTCCTTTGTCAAATGGCAAAATCAAAAGCTCAAACACATCAAACGAATGGAAAACAACTGTCATATTCCTGACTTGGTACAGGCATTTCCTTATGTAGAAAAGTGGATTAAACCTGGTTTTATAGCTAGCTAAACCTCTCACTTGTTTGACAGTCGCGTAGAATTCTATTATACTGACAACAATGTGTGAGCAAAACAAACAGACATAATAGGTAAAAAAGTATGTTGTATATGAAATTCAACTTTGAGCGGCTAGTTATTAGATATAAAGAGAAGGTTGTTTCTTTTCTATTACAGTGTCTTTTACAAAGTAACCCAGACCATGATATTTTTAATAACTTTAAACTTCGGGCTTAATTTGCAGCACATGAACCCTAATAGGAAGAGGATAAAAGACACATGCAGCCAGGACTGCCTAAATAGTAGTATATATCAACTCACTTCAATTATGATATGAGTTTGAACTTAAATCGATTTAATTTACTTAAATTCGATTAAGATTATTTCTGGGACAAAATGAAGATTAAAGACCATATAAACGACCTTCATACGAATAAAACCGTCAGTCTAGAAGTCAGTAAATCTTGAGTTTATGTATCAGAAATCCCCTATAATTGATAACCTCCAATTATTAGCCGTTTTATTATTTTCTTTATCAGAAGAAGATCTTTCCGTCATCCAAGTAATAGACAAATTTTGATTAAGGACGATCTCTACGCTAAATTGTTTGGAAGATTTTACTTAAAGATGGGTTTTGTCGGTTATCATCTAAATGGTTATGTTTTCGGGACAGAATAAACAGAAAGTGACGAATAAATGACTTACTTAAAGTCTACGTTTGACTTTGTCAGTTTTTGACTCCTCCTTTTTTGACCGTGGAGTTTTTTTGTTATTCTTTTTTGC
Organism: Mytilus coruscus; assembly: GCA_017311375.1. Taxonomy (NCBI): domain Eukaryota; kingdom Metazoa; phylum Mollusca; class Bivalvia; order Mytilida; family Mytilidae; genus Mytilus; species Mytilus coruscus. The sequence continues at coordinate 30,484,534 of CM029597.1, read as the reverse complement.
AGGGATTACTATCAAATAGAATCAAATTGTCGGTTAATGTCACGTATTTCTTCGTTTGGCCATTGTTTATATAACCTGCATATTAAGAAGACGACTGAAAAATTAAGCAATACAAATGGTACTAAAGTCTCATCAACAAGATAACTCGTTCTATTGTTTTATTCGCTCCTGTAAGATTTTATTGTGTTTTTCCCGAAAGTTAAATATATATATGTCTATATATGTTTTAGTAGGATAAATAAAAAGACTGAACAAGATATCCAATTGTGAATAAAACATACTGAAATAGTTCCCAATTGTACCTTTTCTAGAATAGTAAGTTAATATTTTGAAATTAGACGAATACTGCTATATAAAAAAATAATTAACAAAAAAGACCAAAACAAACAAAATGAAAACCCAATACATGTAATAATCTAAAATTACTTACAGAAATCAACAAACGTCGAAGCTATTGGTAGTTCAATAGTTAAAATGTGCATAAGTTGTTGAAAGGTACACAACATACATTATCCTCACACTAGGGGAATCTTACTCTGGATTAAACTGAATATAAATCAAATCTGTATACGAAATTAAAGACTCTTTCCTGTGGAGAATTTATTTTTCAAGCCTCAACAACTTTATAAATGAAAGTCTTATACATCTTTTAAGACTCTTCACATTTTATTAAAGTTTTAAAACACCTATTGTCATACAATAACTCTATGTATACGGTGAGTAGGTTTGTAAAGTATCCAGCTTCCTAATAATTGAACAGCAAAAGGTACATTTTTGTTAGAAATATAAAATACCTAATTCAAAATTAAAACCACTATCTCAGAGATTATGTTTCTCATACTTTGTAGTCAATCATTTGTGAAAATTTTGTAAAAGTTTAATAATCAATTTTTCGTACGCGAACTTTAGAATACAAAAATTGAGGAAATTTGACACGTGACCTGTGTAATTTGAGGTAATTATTTGTAATTGAAAAATTAAATTGTGTGGTGTTACCTTTTTTCGAAGATATTTCCCATATAGAATAACACCATGAACACACTTCCATCTTTGTTGTAGTAATTTGACTCCCTGAATATAGCCGGTGGCTGATTGGTGACTTTTACTTTGTTGTATTGGTCATTTAATTGGTAAGCAAACAAAAAGTCTTTCAACACAGGATTATAAGAAATGTACAACATTTACCCCCTGCCTCCTCATAATTGACACGTCTTGTTTCGAAGCCTGCCACTGAACGCAGTCCATCAAAAGTTGGTCAGCGGAAGCGAGACACTTAGTGCTAATACAATACCCAATTAGCGCTATGGAATACCTAAAATTCATAATCATTATATGACCAAGTTGACCAAGGACGACACAAAGCATACATAATATGAAAAGTCTTACACAAAAAAAACATCCCTTAAGTGGTTTAAGTTCTTTGCATTTGATGAGAGGTGTAATAAAACATTACCTCAATCTTTTTTAACGAGATTAGGTTGGCCATACAGTATAATTTTCTCCGTAACCATGCTCTCAAAATACCAGAAGAAACTATCATTTGTTAACATTGGTAAATATCGGTTTAAGCAGTTTATCGTAATTTTATTCGCGTCTACTATAAACATAGTTGCATATCATCGTGGTCAACGAATCATTTGATCAAAGTCGTCATGTTTATTTCTCCGAAACGTACATTCGGAACCTTTTCAGTACATCAGGAAGCTTTGTAATTTGTCATCACTCCCTTACATGTTTGTTGTTTTTCTCTGACTTTCTTTAATCCTAGAAAAACAGGTAATAAACATATCTACACCCGGAATACAAGACAACCCCAAATATGTCAATTCTAGTATCTGACGTGTACAGATAACTAGTGACAAGCTCATCAAAGTGAGAAAACGTATGTAAATATGTCAGTCGTATATAAATATCTCTAGGTTGACAATTATTTGCAAAAAGATAAGATAGAACATATTATATAATATTGACTGGTATTGTTTTTTTATACGTGTTAATGGAGGATATCTCAAAACTGATTATTTAGATTATTTTTCTGATTAAAAATCCTTATTCAAATCAAATAAAAATATTGAATATAGAGCTGATTTGATGTATATAGATGCAACGAGGTTGGTCCGTCAAAGTCTGAATAAATGTATGTTTTCATTTTAAAACTTGATTTTAGAGGGATGGGCTCATTCTTTTAGCCGTTTATATAGAAATTCCTGGTATTCTGACTGTTGACGGTTGATGCATTGAAAATTGAGTTACAACTAGACTCCCAGCAGCCAGAATTTCTTACCACTAATGTAATGTTGTGGGCCAGCACCAAAAGGTATCATTTATATAGGTACTATGTTATATGTCTCTGATCACAGGCACTTATCTCTGAAAAAAAAAAAAAATAGAGGACATTTTTTTTCAGAGACAAGTGCCTGTGTCTCTGATATATGGTAGAGGAGATCATCATCAATTTGAAAGCTAAATCAGCTGAATTTAGAAAACTCTTTGTATAGATACAGAAGGCAGTTTGATTGTTCTAAAAAGACTTATTCCATCATACATGGTAAACATATTAGCAGCATACCTCAGTACAAAATGTAAACTTAAGCTTAATTATTACCCGGGATCAGCTTTCTGTTCAACTAGAATTCATTTACAAATACAGTCTAATCCGTTTCAATGGTAAACGAAAAAGGTGGAGATACATCATATATATTTGTAAAATTTGATATAACGTTTTTAGTTACTTATTCTAAATTTCTTGTACAAAATGAAACCAGTACATATCTAAATTCATATTTATATGTATTCAAAGTCTCACACAAGTATATAAGCAAAGGACAAAGAGCATATAAATGAGACAAAAACTTTTCATACCCTTTTCACCACTTTTTCGGGGAATGGTAAAATTGTCAGAAAAAAAGTGTGGTCTTATCTGGTTGTAATCTTAACACTTTTATTTCTGCACTAACAACAAGTATCTGTTTATATAATCTACCAATTTTCTGTTGCATGTGCTTGTTATAATGTTTGGCATTTTTAGCTTCTTTCAACTGACATCTTAAAACAAGCCTTTTGATTTTAATGTAGATTCTGATAGCAAGAATCTGGATAACAAAGATGAATGACAAGTCTTGACACATGATTATCAGTTGAAATGTTAAGTTCTTGAAATTTTTTCTCACTTTTAGATTCAAACGCTTTCACTACGAAGATAAGATACTTTATATTAAATTCTTGAAATATTAAAAAAACACTTATATTTGTCCCTTAGTTTATAAACATTACAAGCAGACATACTGATATTTTTGTGACGGCATTATAAGAAGGAAATTTGAAATATATATGTCAAGAAAAGATTTATCCTAAGTCTCACATTTATTGTATATTTGTATGAATAATTTAATAATAATTACCTACAGGTTATATCAATACAACTTATCTAGGTAAGCTTGTTTATGTAGTAAGTATATAAAATATGGACTATTTATACTTTACTTCAAATGATGCGGAAGAGATAAAACACTAATTCTTAACATGTGGCCATAATTGAATACAAAACCATCTGTACAGGCTTCTTGTATTTCAAAATTGACAGTCAGACATCAAAGAATTTTTTTGATCCGTGACTCGCTTCAATTTTTTTGGAACATATAATCTTATTACTCGAAGTAAAATAGATATATTAGAATATGATCCATAAATTTGTTTCACGTTCAAATCTCAACACGTAGTGTAAACAATTTTATATTTTTTTCGAAGAGTTAGCCACAGTTTGCAAATACTTTTTTCTTCATCTATTCTCTCTTTTTTTGTGTTTTGCCTTTAAAAAAATACAAAATCATTATAGGTACAAAAGAACGCTCTAAATTACCTGAATATAAGTGAAATTTTCCATATTTTTCATCCTCGTAGCATTATTGAAGAGGTCAGGGCAGATCAGACATAAAATCACATAAACACATCAAAACTACGACCACAACAATCAAATTCCAGGGTCAAACATACATAAAAAATGTCCGTCTAACACATAAATCTCTATTTGTGTACAAAAATCATTAAACTGACTGGCGATGATTAAAACGGCTGTCCTTTACCAGTATTCATCAGTGAAAATTAAGCCATCTACTAGATTTGACATATCACTAGTTTGATCTTGACCCCCGGGCTGGTCATTCTTCGAAGTGACCATTGTCCATCCTCTGATTTAATGAAGTTTTTAAGTCAGGACAATATTTTATGACTTTAGTATTTCTATAAACATTGGCAGATTTATTTTTGTTTATAATTGATCGATTATGATCAGAAAGCAACAGAATTTGATACTTGGAAAATTAGATTTTAAACTGATTTTTAATTGTTGAAAGGTTAATTAGTGCAAAAATGACATGTAACTTGATGACCAGTTGTATTGTCCGTGTTTCATCAGATTAAACTGATGCACAAATACATAGGAGTTTGATTTGGTATTTGAGAATAATTTTACGTACATTTAACATTTTCAAACTGAAAAATATAACAGGGAATTGGAGTTACTGTTATAAATCTAATCAATTTCATAAACCAAAAAAAAAACAAAAACAAAAAAATGGACAAGGAATATATATAGCACCGTAAGAAAACTTAATAGAAACTTTAAAAAATAATTTCAAATAAAAGATTAAAAGATTTACCTGTTTGCGCTGTTTTCTGTTAAATATAACAAGATTAGAGTGTTTTATCATTCTTCCAACCGTATCATTAAATAAGATATCAAACAGTATATTTCTTCCTCGGGACAAAACCACTCGATATAATAGCTTTCAACAGTTCAAACTCCGTACTATTTATCTTGTACACACGTGACAAAATGAAATCAGCACTGTATCGGAGAAGCTATCATTATCCTACAGTACCAGCAACATTCAACATACGCAAGTGAGGTACACACGAAGAATATCTAACGATTGCTGTGTCACGGTTCAGTGACTCCTTCTCTTCACCCAAGGCTAGTGATTGGCAGGTTCGATTTGATGTTATGACGGAACTATCAATCAATCAGTAACTGTACATCGGTGGTTCGTTATATTATGGTGCAAGAATTATAATAATTGACAACAAAACATTTATTTTAATGATTTGGTGATTAGTAGCTGTCTGTCGTACTTGTAAAATAGCAAGAACATTTCAAAAGACTTGTTATATTTCACCGTAGCTCGTTTTTTTTCATGCTGTAGTATGTCAAAACGGTTCAAAATTGGGTAAAACACTTGTTATTGCATTGACTGTCAAAAGCAATAAGCATGAATAACAGTATGCGAGTAACAACGATCGCCATATGCATTATTGATTAGACACTCACTAGCCATAACCCACGTTTTAACCAATACTCCCTGTTGAGTAAGCTGGAACCAAACGTGGACACAAGTATTCCAATGTAAATCAGAATGTGGCTTGTTTTCTCAACATTAAATTTTGTTTTGTGTCTTAATTTCAATTGTTTGTCATCTAATTCACATGGCCATGGTCTTCTCGAAAAATAAATAAAGCACAAAGGAAAGATAATGTACTAAATATTTTCTTTGCAATTACATTTATATTTGGTGTTACGGTTCTAGTGAAATGGTCCAATGTTGGTTCCGGTTATCCCAGCCTATAAAGGTCCACCTATATTACGAAATGTTTTCATGACCACTGAGCGAGTTGTAATAAACCATGTCCAAATTTAGATTCAATGATCCTTCGCATGCATATCTACTTATATACCCTTTGTCCCCAACCCACCCAAAGATCAAACACTTTAATGAACATTTCTGTTTGTATACTACAGATTGCAGATTTTGTTTGATAGTTAGCGAAGTGTTCATTTGAGCTCCTTCTCAACAAATATGCAATCAAAGTCATATGAACTTATGATATTTGATATCTTCTCCGAAGTACAGCCACTGATATAAGAATGTAGACGGCAAGATTTCAGCAGGTTTCGTGTGGTATGCTTGTACTTCCTTTTGTTATCCTGTCACATATTAGTGTATAAGTTTTTTTCCTGTTCATATTTTTCTTTTGCGTTTGATATGTCATTGGTTATTTAACTTATCAAGTTTAAACAGGCGAGAGGTTGAAATCTTAAGAATATATATAGTTTACTTCAACCACATGTTCATTTGCCAGCCCTATATAAGAAGACAGTATTGAAGACAGATCTTTAATACTAGTATGTATATACATTGTAGTATTCTGTTGATTTGAATCTATTTAAACTCTTCTTGACTCGGGGCGATTACGAGTTGACATAATGCATATCTTTATATACACTTGTTAGAAAGACTGTATGTTAACTTTTGAATGCCTTTTGTGGTTTTCAGTCGTTGAGTTACTATCACTCAATTACGTACATACACATCTCCCTTTTTATAAACAGATAAGATAAGATAGATTTTATTTCCAATAGAGGACCCATGATTGGCAAAATGAGTAAATATCTGTTCTTGTGAATGTTATAGAGTGTGCTATATACACTTTTGTACCGTACATTTTAAACAAAATTAAGTATACGATCATGATAAAAACCGCATCCATGTTCCAGAGATAATCGACCAGTAACATTTCATTATATATCTTCGCTGAAACTATACTAGAATGCCAAACTCACAGGAAAGATCATTTATTTACTGATAAATTTAATTGGAAAATTCTTCACTTCCAAATTAACACGATTTTATTATCTGAGTGCATAGGTTTGTTCGTGGCGTTCACATTGAAAAAAATATATATATATATATATATAAATATTGAGTAAAATCATGTATAGTGCACTGTAAATCTGATATAATTATATATAAACAAATTGTTCACAAATAGAAATTATGGACTTCATGACTGTATACTGCACAAATCACATGTCAAAGAAAATCCCAAAGTTTCGACAAACTATGAATGAATGCTTGAACAGTGACCCATGGAAATCTAGTATAAACATTAAGTTACTAAACTGGAGACCAGTTATAAGCAATTAAACAGTTACTGGTCGTTAAAAAATAACGTTTAATGAGTGTCCGTTTTATTAATTTTATGAATTATTAGGATTGAATTTGACCAATTCCTTCAATTCAACTCCTAAAATGTTTTGCTTTTTTTGGCAAAATATTTTCCCAATATATAGAAACGCAAAGGCAAAATAAATTGTTTCAAATTATAACTACATTCAACCATATATTATTCTACATTGTATTGCTATCAAAAATGAATTAACCTTCTCCGAAAATGAAAGAACATACTTATACGGGGGGAATAAAAACTATAAGTCGTTGAAAAACAGACAAATATGGAGGTGTGCACGGAAAACTGGTTTAATCCACCAAACTCTGTATACCAAGTTAGGCTGTCTGGACAACTGTTTGTATGACATTTTTTTCAAATGAGTCCGGTGTTAGTGGTTTGTGTAGTATATTGTACGGATATAAATCCTCCAAGATCAGTCGTCTTTTCATGATAAAAAATATTAACATCTATGCGTAGGAACTATTGTTTTAAATATGTACTACTTTCCAGTATGTTCTTTTTTGACCGGGCCCAATTTGGTGGTGTTACATTTTAAAAAGTCTATCCGAATCATTTCGCAAAGAATTACGCTCAAACCGGTGCTAGGGGCCGTCTTAAACTTGCAGTGAGATTAAATTTTTTTGCTCTGTGTTGAAGCCTCACTGTGACTTTGAGATGAAGAACAGCAATAAAAGTGCTGTTCCTTTGCCTTTTGTGTGTTTTTTTACTGTGCATATACTGATTTTGTGTCATGGATGAATACCCCATATCCTTTGTTTTTCTATTAATGTAAGTAAAATATAGAAGAACGATCTGTGTACCAATAAAATTACTAGCTGGTACAAAAATACCACAAACGTAGAAATAACACAGTTATCAGTTTTTTTTTCTATGTTTTTACCTAACAAAATTAAACGAAAATACCTATTGTACTGTGTGGCATACTTTTAGCGATTGCCGTTATGCCTTTTTATGTATAATACTGCAGTGGGAAAGAAGACATAACTCAGATCTAGGAATTTATTTAATGTGGCAGAACCATGCATAAAATTTAATGTGCAGAAACAAAAATTGTCGAACTCTGCACGACTTACGCTGTGTCTGGTGACAATCTCGCTGTCTATATAATTTATAATAACATAAAATATAGGATAACTCTGAATAGAATTTGAAAAACAAATAAAAAATTATGCAATACATCACATTTCTGATTAATTCATCCTTAACTTCGATACTTTAATAATGATTAAACTTTTACATAGTCAAGGAGGGCCACAGTCACATATCATCACGAGTTTCTTAGTGTAACCTCTTCTAACATATACGACGGCCTCGGTAACCGAGTGGTCTAAGTATAGTCGAACTACAGTATACGTATCACTAGCCTGGGTTTGTGAATTCGAACCCCGCACCTGGCAGGTGCATTCGATTCCAATCTTAATTGACTAGGATTGTCAGTTTTCCTACCGAAGGTCGGTGGTTCTCTCCGGCACTCCGCATTCCTGCACCAATAAAAACTGATCGCCATGAAATAGAACAATAGTGCTGAAAGTGGCGTTAAACACGAATCAATCAAGCAATAAATGTAACATGTATGTTAGTTAGTAGGACTGTATTGCATGTAGTTTTAGAAAATATCCAACCGAAAAACGCACAAGTTTACTATAAGTCACATAACACAAATATTTTATAAAAATAATGATAAAAGCAGTTACAAAATTGTAAATGCAATGTTACTGTTTATATGAGTAAAGAGATTAACTTTCTGTATGTCTACGCTCAGACTTTATAACATAACTTACACCCCACTCCATCACAGCCTATTTCCCCCTGGCCGATTAGTGTGCAGAAATGGGAGAAGATTCATCGCTTGTTGAAAAACAATTAGAAATGTCTGGAATAATATCCACAACGAACAAGAGAAGAGGAGAAAGTATTTGTGATTAAAAAACATGACCAGTTCCCTGTCGAGACCTTTTTGGAAAAAGATAATGTGTTAATAGTCTTTAGCCAGATGCTGGCTGTAAAACTGTCATAATTTATAGTTGCTGATCATACTATTTAATACGGTTGACAAAATCTTGTCAAAAAAGATTATTTAACGACAGATACCATCAATATTCAGATTTATTCTGACAGTTATTCGTTTGAAGTTTGCAGGTAAACGTAAATATTTGATCGAAGAGGATAGAAAACTTCATTATAATTTTACGCATTTATTAAAATAGACTATAAAAAGTATTAAAGATTATGGACCACACGAATTTTTAAGAGGAATTAAAATTAAATGGTTCCCAGATTTGAACACATAAGAGTAATGATAATTCAAAATTTTCGGCTGATTATTTTTAATTGCAGAAATATGTCTTTACAGACGATGATTTAAATATGTGAAGCGAACATGTACTCATCGTCGAAAATAACAGTTTCCAGATTAGATACAGGAGTATATGTGTATTTATGATTCTTATAGATCTACAGAGTTTATATAGATGACTGCATGCATTTTATATCAAATTTGAGTTTCTTTTTAATGTCTTTTTAATCGTGATGTTCGACGAATTCGTGGTGCTAGTTCATATAAATTTATAGAAATACACATAATTATTTGCATATATGATTGCATATGAAAATTCCAAAACAGCCACAGCCAATTTTGCTATAAAATATGACGCTGGTTTACCCGAGTCGAGAAACAGACATGCATAGTTTCCAGAAGCAGTTCTTAGTTCTGCTTGTTCAATTAAAAAAAAAAACAAAATGCAATAAGAAGCGAAAATTACCAGTTTGTACCAAACATATAATGAGACAATATATGGGCTTTAGAATATACGAATGGTTGTTGCATGTCTGATGATAAACACTTGGGATGGAAAGTGGTTAATTCTGACACCGGACATCCTTTCTGCATGTAAAACAATGGCATAGCATATTGATGATATTTTTGAACATTTCTCATAACACATGCCATCCAATTTAATTAATCATGACGAAACGTTGTCTGTCATTGCTGCTTGCATCTGCTAAGTCCACATATAAAAGCCGTATTTCTTCATTATTCAATCTGTAAAGCAGATGGTTTCAGTTACAAATTAACGCACCTAAGATAACCTTACGTATGTAATGTGAGATCTTTCCTTCCTCTGTATTTCTCACAATTTATTTGCATACAAGACCTATAGTTCGCATCATTTGCAGTATTTGCATTCTTTTAGCACTAATGCATTTTCAGTTCGACAATGGTTTAAACATAAAAGTCAAACTTTCAATCACAAACAAGTGCTCAACTCTTTCTCTGTGGAAGAGATTACTTTACACTGTATGTATAAACATCTGTTCTCAGTAAGCAAAACATGATAATGCAAGTATCTTTTCGGGTTATTAATTTCATGAATTCTAATTAGAGAATTCCGCATAGCTTTGGACACCGACAAATATAAATCGTGTTGCAATATTGTGTCTTGGGTGAAAAAGTGCGTTTTGTATATTATTCGAAACTTTGCCGTTTATCTTTCCTAGACTTATCAGAGTCGGATTTAGGAAACATACTGAGAGCAGATCGGTAAAAAATATAATTTTTTCATATAGAATCATAATTTTTTCATCCTCGTCCATCTGACGGAGACACACAATTTGATTTGCTTTCTAACGCTGATAGCAATTTTTCATACAGTTCGTAGGTTGACAAAAAGTATTATTCCATCTCAGCTATACAAGCTCTATAGTCTGAACCATTCTATCTTGAATTGGAGGCTCTTAAGCCCATCTTAATTTGGGGTTTGTCGGTTCGTCATTGTTGTGTGTCTTTCTTCGAATTTAGGATTTTTATTGTCACTTGGTTTCTTCTCTCTTTTTTCATATTTGGACATTTCAATCCATTTAAAAGAGAACCCATGAAATCAAATCAAAATTTTATTTCGTCTTGAACATTTGACCTTTCTTTATTATAAATGCATTCAATATTCGCCGATTGCGGGTATGCATTTAATACAAAAATACGATACAGTAAATTAAACACAACTGTGAAATATGAAAATGTGATAAATGACCATTTATTAATCTGTTAATTCATCAACTGATTTCCCAGTTTACCAATTAATTTCAAATTAACTCGGCTTGTCTTTTCTGAAAATTATAAGAAGAAGTCGATTCCGGTCAAGTATTTCTGGTATTCTTATGTTCGAAATAAATTCCCAAGGGAATGCAAGACGAATTCTAAAAATGCTGGTCAATTTTCCTCGTCAGCTATTCCTGAAATTGGACATGGCATGTCAATTTTATCTGGACAATCAACTACTTTTTATTATCCAAGTACGTCTTAATTACAAAAATTACTGGATTAATTTACACATATGAATCACTATAAATTGATAAAAGTTAATCAGATGTCACTGAAATATTCAGTCTCATGGCAGTATTCAGTATAACCATAGGAAAACATTGCGGTGAGTGGGCATTCATACCGTAGCACCACACACCCCTTGCCAAAAGAAATATTTCGAACGAAGTTGGACAGCTTTGACACTCAAGCTAAAGTTCACAAAAAAGAAAAGACAAGTGTTTCTGACATTAGTTGGAAAAGAAGTGAAAAGGGAGATCATCAATGACAGACTTTATTTTGTTGGCCCGTTATTTTGTAACAATGTCCATTTAATTATTTATGATCCTCATCAGGACCCTCCAAAAGCCACTGCAAATATAGTAAAATGATAAGCTATTTGATCGTAAATATGTAAACAAATAATATTCATATACTTTCCATGTAACAAAATGGAAAAGAGAACATTTTGTAAACTTGTGAATGTGTATTTCCGGATTTGAATCGTCAATTGACTTTTTAATTTTATAATTTTCAGTAGTTCCGGTTTCATTTTCAATTTTGAAAGTCCACCGACAGTTTCTTATGAAAAACCTTTGTTCCCCTGAAATTTAATTAAACAAACGACACTAAATTTCACCCATATTACTTTCAAATCGTTAATTAAATGCTTAACTAATTCTTATCTCACTGTTTCCGCGACACAAAACTCGTGACAGCACATGACTGCAAACAGAAAGTAGACGTGACAAACATGACACTCTTCTCCGATTCTGCAACAGATGTTGCTACTGTTTCAAACTTTAGAGAGGTTGTTGTGACTCATTATCATCTTGATCTTGATGTGAATTTTGACCGAAAAGAAATTGCAGGAGCTGTGAAAGTCGACTTCAAGTGTTGCAAAGATTCAGGAGTTGGTAAGTATGCCCTAGTCCATATAATTATGACGTCTTCTTCTTCCGAATACGGGAGTAGACTCGTGTGCTATGTACACATGGACTTAATTAAATTTACTAAACAATAAAATAAATAGTCAATTGAATAGCAATATGATTTCGGAGGGCAAACATTTGAAATCGTTCATAATTGTGTCCAGTCGTAATTGTGTCCGGTGGGGCTATATACATTATGTACAGTGGCTTTGGTGGTTTAATAAGTTGGTGTGGGTCCTTCAAATGTTAGAGTGGATATACCACTTTTGAAGGAATCCAGGGTTTCAGACATATCTATCATTGTCTATTGCTTCATGTAGTGAATTCCAGTCAGAGATGGTGTTTGGATAAAAAGAATATTGATAGAAGTCTTTATTAGTAGCAATTTGCCGAAATTTATGTTTCCCTCTAGCATTGTCTAGTACGTCTATCAGATTTTGTTAAATTGTCCTTTGGAACTTCTACTAACCCCCAATTAATTTTATATAGCATTGTTAATCTAGCTTTTTTTCTTCTTTTATGTAAACTTTCCCATTGCAAAGAATTTATCATGTTGGAAACTGCACCCGGTGTTCTGTCTTTATAATCATTATAGACATATCTGGCTGCTTTACGCTGAATCTGCTCAACCTGCACTTTTGACCTGAGTGATGTGGTGCTTTTTGTACGAATCCCAAAATGGGGAAGCGTATTCGACGACTGGACTGACAAGTGATGTGTACGTATGGTTTTGTCGAGCCTTCGACTTTAGTCGAAAAAGCGAGACATAGCGATCCTACATTCCGTCGTGGCGCCCACAAATATTCACTCTGTGGTTAAAGTTTTTGAAATTTTAATAACTTTCTTAAACTATCCTGGATTTGTACCAAACTTGGACAGAAGCTTGTTTATGATCATAAGATAGTATCCAGAAGTAAATTTTGTAAAAATAAAATTCCTGTTTTTCCGTATTTTACTTGTAAATGGACTTAGTTTTTCTGCCAGGAAACATTACATTCACTCTGTGGTTAAAGTTTTTAAAATTTTAATAACTTTCTTAATCTATCCTGGATTTGTACCAAACTTGGACAGAAACTTGTTTATGATCATAAGATAGTATCCAGAAGTAAATTTGTTAAAAAAAAATTTCATTTTTTCCGTATTTTACTTATAAATGGACTTAGTTTTTCTGCCAGGAAACAATACATTCACTCTGTAGTTAAAGTTTTAAAATTCTAATAACTTTCTTAAACTATCCTGGATTTGTACCAAACTTGGACAGAAACTTGTTTATGATCAAAAGCTTGTATCTAGAAGGAAATTTTGTTAAAATTTTGTACCTGTTTATCGGTATTTTACTTATAAATGGACTTAGTTTTTCTTCCAGTTAACATTAAATACAGTCTGCAGTTAAAGCTTTTTAAACATTTATTAGATTCATAAACTATCCCGGATTTATACCAAATTTTGACAGAAGCTTCTTACAATCAAAAGATAGTATCTAAAGGATTATTTTTATTGATTTTTTTCCTCATTTTTGTTGAGCCTGCGATTAACAGCAAAAGTAGGCGAGACACTGGGTTCCATGGAACCCTTACGAATTTTTAACCTTACATGTGCAGTTTTTTAAATTTCTACAAATAAAGCCTAAGGTTTTATTTGCCTTACAGGTAATATTGTTTATATGTGTTCCCCAGTCAAGATCATGGCTTATAGTTACACCTAAATATTAAATGTCTTTAACAGATTTTAATACATGATTATGCAATGTATAAGACGTCTTGAGAGGATATTTAAAATTTTTGCTGTGACACCTCGTAGGAAGGCGTCACACTTGAAAAATTAAAATAGTCTTTCAAGACATCATCATTATTTGGATGTATACCCAAGCAATGACTAATGTAGATGTAGAATATAATCTCTCACCATTTGAATCTTCTGCATATGGATTTATTTTGTTGTTACCTTTTGAAATTTAATTAAATGAACAACTTTTTTGTGGGAACCAGCTGTGAAAAGTTGGACAATAAAATTTTAGTGTTGTTCTCAGAATTTTACATTTGCATCTTCAATCTTAAGGTCTGGTGGCACAACTTGTTTCATTGGTACAAGGCCTACTCACTTGTGCCTTATGCCTTCCATCTGTCACTTCATTTCAACTTATCAAAAGTAGTATAATTTAGCTCTTCAATGTACCCCTGGAATTCCAATTGGTGCCCTTGAATGTTGTGAATATTAACACAAATCTGACATTATCATGATTATCAATTAGACCAATTCAGAGATACAACTGAATATATAAATGTTGTTGTTGATGCTTATGAATGATACCCGGTAAGTGCATCATTTTAAAGGGGCTGAGGTTGAGCATAATGATCACAAAGTCATGAAAGTACATGTCTTATTTAGTTAAATTTTTGAATATTCTTGTCCTTCCATTATTCATATGATAAAATCAACATTGAGGTAACTTTCGATTGAATATTGAATTAAAGTAATTTTATTCATTACTTTCTTACAGTGCAACTTGACATCCATGAAACACTGACTGTGAAAACTGTACAGCTTTCTGATGGGGACAAGAAAACTGATTTGCAGTTTGAGAAGAAACCTTTTACAGGATACGGCTCAGAGTTACAAGTTAAGGTAAACCAATCGTTTAACAATAATAGTAGATACCTTGATGATGTACTTACAGTCAAATCCCAAGTTTATGAAACATGTTAAATATATAATATATAAACCTGAGACGAAGGTTTTATATATACTCCTATATATATACGAATATGTGAAAACTGTTGTTTCTTATTTGTGTTTGTAACTATGTATACTGTATTGTTTATTATATTTGTAAAATAATATTATAATGATATTATATTATGCTCTTTGTGAGCCCATTTGATGGAAATAAAGCATCTTCTTCTTCTTCTTCTATATATATATATAATATATATATATAGCTATCAAAAAGAAAGTTAGCTTAATAAAGCTAATAATAAAAGTCAATATTGTCCAATTTTAGACATAATTGTGTTTGTACAAAATGGAAAGATGGAAACCAAAAATATATACTACAAAAGAGATGATTCTAACTTTGCTATCACTATTTCTTTTCCTTTATTGGACTGCATCCTATGACATGTACATTTCACAATTTGTACGGTTTGCTAAAATATGTTCAAATAAAGCTGACTTAAATGAATATAACTTTGAATTTAACACAAAAGTTACTTTACTAGGTTACAAATACAAGTACCACATACTTTCAAAAACCTCAAAAAACTATTTTTAACTTTGAACTTGCTTTTTACACACCTGGAAGAGCCAAACCCAATGTTCATGTTATTTCTGTATTGAAAGCTTTTACTAGTACATTTTGTATATGCTTACTTGGTAGTTTTCTTCAGTAGAAGCAATTTCTTTTCATGACAAAAGTAGTTAATATAGAAATTATTCAGTAATAGATAGTATATATTTGGATCAGATTTATTTACATTTCATATATATGAATAATTTTGAATCAGAAATACGTTGTACTTAGTTATCAGTTTTTAATTATCTTATTTTTTGTCTGTATATGGTTTTTAACTCACCTTTCCAAAGGAAATGTGAGCTTTTGCCATCACTTGGCGTCCGTCGTCGTCCGTTGTCTCCGTCGTCATCGTCCCTCCGATGTAAACTATTTCAAACATCTTTTCCTCTGAAACTACTGAACCAATTCCAACCAAACTTAAGCTGAATGATCCTTAGGGTATTTAGAATAAAGTTTGTGTTTTATTTTCTGTTTCGTCAAAAACATGGCCGTCATGGCTAAAAATAGAACATAGGGTAAAATGCAGTTTTATACGACCGCAAAATTTTTGTGGTCGATATTGGTATGACGTTGGCGCGTCGTCGTCGTTGTCGTCGTCGTCCTCGTCCGAAGACACATTGGTTTTCGCACTCTAACTTTAGTTTAAGTGAATAGATCTCTATGAAATTTTACCATAAGGTTCAATATCACAAAAGGAAGGTTGGGATTGATTTTGGGGTTATGGTACCAACAGTTAAGGAATTAGGGGCCAAAAGGGGCCAAAATAAGCATTTTGTAACTTCCAGACATAACTTGTGTGTTAGTGTCTGACTTTGTACCACAAGGTTCCATATCACAAAGGGAATGCTGGGATTGATTTTTGGGGTAATTGCCTCAAAATTTTAGGAATTAGGAGCCAAAAAGGGCAAAACAAGCATTTTCTAGTTTCATGACAATAACTTGTGTGTAAGTGTATGGATCTTTCTGAAATTGTACTACAAGGTTCCATATCACAAAGGGAAAGCTGGAATTGAGTTTGGGGTAATTGCCTGAAACGTTTAGGAATTAGGGGCCAAAAGGGCCAAAATAAGCATTTTCTAGTTTCCAGACAATAACTTGTGTTCAAGTGTATGGATCTCTCTGAAATTGTACTGCAAGGTACCATACCTCAAAGGGAAGGCTAGGATTGAGTTTGGGGGTGATGAATCATAAGGGGGTTCAAAAATTTTTTGGGGGATTTTTTTTTTTCCTTTTTTTCCTTTTTTTTTTTTTTAGAATTTTCCATTTTAAGTTGGTTATTTCTGATTTATATTTAAAAGCAAATAATAATGATATGGCAGGAGATACACACCAAACAGGATGTGTAAATCATTATATAATAAGTATTGTGCAATAGCAAGAAATTTTCAATTGCACAGTATTGCGCAATAGCAAGAAATCTTCAATTGCACAGTATTGCACAATAGCAAGAAATATCCAATAGCACAATATTGCAATAGCAAGAAATTGTCAATTGTACAGTATTGCAATAGCAAGAAATATTCAATTGCACAGTATTGCGCAATTGCAAGAAATATTCAATTACACAGTATTGTGCAAAAGAAGATATTTTGTATAAATTGCTTATTTCTTGACCAATTTCAATGGGGTTTATTCTTGAACTCTTATTGTTCTTTAATATGCTGAATCTAACCGTGTATTAAGTTTTTGGATTTTGGGCCCCGTTTTAAATTGGTCATCATTGAGGTCCAAAGGGTCCAAAATTAAACTTTCTTTGATTTCATCAAAATTGAATTATTGGGGTTCTTTGATATGCGAATTTAACAGTGTATTTAGATTCTTAATTTTTGGTCCCGTTTTCAAATTGGTCTACATTAAGGTCCAAAGGGTCCAAAATTAAACTTAGTTTGATTTTAACAAAATTGAATTCTTAGGGTTCTTTGATATGCTGAATCTAAACATGTATTTAGATTTTTGATTATGGGCCCAGTTTTCAAGTTGGTCCAAATCGAGTCCAAAATTAAACTTTTTGTTTGATTTCAACAAAATTGAATATATGGGGTTCTTTGATATGCTGAATCTAACCATGTATTTAGATTTTTGATTTTGGACCCGTTATCAACTTTGTCCACATTGAGGTCAAAGGGTCCAAAATTAAACTTTGTTTGATTTCATCAAAATTGAAATATTGGGGTTCTTTGATATGCCAAATCTAACCGTGTATTTAGATTCTTAATTTTGGTCCCGTTTTCAAATTGGTCTACATTAAGGTCCAAAGGGTCAAAATTAAACTTATTTTGATTTTAACAAAATTGAATTCTTAGGGTTCTTTGATATGCTGAATCTAAACATGTATTTAGATTTTTGATTATGGGCCCAGTTTTCAAGTTGGTCCAAATCGGGTCCAAAATTAAACTTTGTTTGATCTCAACAAAATTGAATATATGGGGTTCTTTGATATGCTGAATCTAACCATGTATTTAGATTTTATATTTTTGGGCCCGTTATCAACTTTGTCCACATTGAGGTCAAAAGGGTCCAAAATTAAACTTTGTTTGATTTCATCAAAAATTGAATTATTGGGGTTCTTTGATATGCCGAATCTAACCGTTATTTAGATTCTTAATTTTTGGTCTAGTTTTCAAATTGGTCTACATTAAGGTCCAAAGGGTCCAAAATTAAACATAGTTTGATTTTAACAAAAATTGAATTCTTAGGGTTCTTTGATATACTGAATCTAAACATGTATTTAGATTTTTGATTATGGCCCCAGTTTTCAAGTTGGTCCAAATCGGGTCAAAATTCAACTTTGTTTGATTTCAACAAAAATTAAATATATGGGGTTCTTTGATATGCTGAATCTAACCATGTATTTAGATTTTTGATTTTGGACCCGTTATCAACTTTATCCACATTGAGGTCAAAAGGGTCCAAAATTAAACTTTGTTTGATTTCATCAAAATTGAACTCTTGCGGTTCTTTGATATGCTGAATCTAACCATGTATTTAGATTTTGGATATTGGACCATAATAGGTGAATGTCCAATTTAAAATTTTAAGTTCTTAGACCACATTCATTCTGTGTCAGAAACCTATGCTGTGTCAAATATTTAATCACAATCCAAATTAAGAGCTGTATCAAGCTTGAATGTTGTGTCCATACTTGCCCCAACTATTCAGGGTTCGACCTCTGCAGTCGTATCAAGCTGCACCCTCATGGAGCATTTTATTGGCTTATATCTCAAAAACTAAAGCATGAAGAGCAAATCTGACATGGGTTAAAAATGGTCATTATGTCATGGTCGACCTGCCCTGAAATTATCAGCCAAATCGGGTATCTGATTTTTAGGTTATTGCCCCTGAATTGATGATTTTAAGGAAATTTTGCAGTTTTCGGTTATTATCTTGAATATTATTATAGATAAAGATAAACTGTAAACAGCAAAAATGTTCAGAAAAGTAAGATCTACAAATAAGTTTTATATGACCAAAATTGTCAATTGACCCTTAAGGAGTTATTGTCCTTTAAAGACAATTTTTCACAATTTGTTCATCTAGTTTGCTTACTTTAAAAATCTTGTCCTTTGAAACTGTTGAATCAATTTCAGCCAAACTTGGGCTGAATGAGTTTCAGGGTATCTAGTATAAATTTTATATTTTATTTCCTTGTACGTCAAGAAACATAGCCACTATGGCTAAAATGGAACATAAGGGTAAAATGCATTTTTTGCTTTTGAAGAAAATATGACAGATACAAAGAACATTTAAATGGCATTTTTAAGCCACTCATTAATATATATTGAAAAGCAAAAATAATCATTGATGAAAGATTTAAGCAAATAATTACAGGTGAGCGTTTCAGGCTCTTGAGAGCCTCTTGTTGTGTATTATAATACACCCATTATCAAACTATTAATCCTGATGGTCCTGATCAGAAAAAAATATTTCAGGTCCTGCAATCAGGTACAGTGCCTAATGTAGTTATTGAATGTTTCCTATTTTATTTGTTACAGTTGAATACAACCATGAAGACAGGTGACACCTTTAGTCTAGTGATATCTTATGTAACAGGAGATGGACCAGGTGTTGTATGGCTGGACCCAGAACAGACTGCTGGTAAATTATCACATATTGAAGGTTCCTAAGAGTATACAGTCACAGGATATGTTTGTGATGACCTTGTGTCTTTAATTATTAAACGAAAATCCAGTTCATCATTTGATCTGTTAAATAATGCAATTGAAAATAAATAGAGAATAACTGGTTTATAGCTAGTATTCTATTGATTTTTGTGTCACTAATAAAATCATTTTATTTGTTAAAGTAAAAGAAAATTTACTATGTTTAGTATTTAAATAATTTTCAGAGTTCTCAAAATCTTTTTTTCCATGGTGGTCCTTGAAGAAAATCTGCTAGTCCTCACTATTATTTCTATTGCAAAATACAAAACTTTTGACGGTCATTTGTAAATTTTGGTGGTCAAATCCTTCGGACCACCATTTTTCAAGAACTCTAATTTTTAATCTAAACCTTTATTTATCCATATATAGGTTTCCCCTGAATTCTTGTTAGCCTAGATATAATGATTTGTGTTGTGTGATTTGCGGGATTATCGCACGATGCCAATACATCAGACACTATTAAAGTTTTAATTTGTCTAACAGTTCTAATGCAGTGAACCTTAGCTTGGAGGCTTTTTAAGAAACAAAATTTTTATTGTATATAAAATAGAAAGAAATGAAGGGTAAACATAATTGGAACAGCAACCAATCAACACTAACCAAAAATAGTGATAACTGAAACAGTAGTTTGTGTAGATATCTTTTATGGGAAAAAGTTATATGTGTTCAAGGGAATAATTAAAAAATATATAATTCATAAATGACTTTATAATTAACCTTTGATTTTCTTTCACAGAAATGATTCAGTAGGATATGCTGAATAGAAATTGAGAGTAATCCCTTTCAAAACCATTTCAGGAAAAATAAAACCCTTTATGTACACCCCAAGCTTTGCTGTCCTGAATCGTGCATTTTTCCCTTGTCAAGACACACCTGCAGTAAAGGCTACCCATGATGCAAATGTTAAGGTCAGTTTTTTTTCCATCATGTCCATGGGCTGCATGTAGTTTTGTTTTCCTCAATGTAATACCTTTTATTAAAGCATAAAGATATAGTGTATCAAATGTTACTGATAGCTTTTGACCTCACATTTTGTTTACTATATGAGCTGGGTCAGATAGAAATCGACCTTATGCAAATGAATATCAATACATCTGTTAACCTATTTCGGTTTGAAAAAATCTTTACGGAAAGTTTGTAACTGTTTGAAAATTGAGTTGTTATAAGAACCCTACAAAACAGACCAAAGTTTATCTTTTATATCATATTTGAATGTTCCAAAATCAATCAAAGTTTTATACATGTACATGAATACCTGCACTTGCATAAGGTCAATTTCTATCCGACGCAGCTCATATGTTGTCTTGTCTATCCAAGTCAACTGGCATTGTTATTTGGAGATCGAAATTTTGTTAAGTTTACAGATCAGGAATGTTTGTGTCCCACCTTTCCCAGTATTTTCCTATCAGTATTTTTTTTGCAAAGGGGAAATTATCAGAGTACGATTATCTTTATACAGTTCCTATATGTTATCTTGTCTATCCCAGTCAGCTCTAAATTTTGTTAAGTTTATTTGTTTCCCACCTTTCCCAATATTTTTCAATCTGGATTTTTTAACAGAAGTCCTTTTAATATTGTTGTTGTAATAGATCAAACAGGCAAAGCTTACAGATAATTTGCCTCTGATGTATAACTTTTTACCAGATACTAGATTTTTTTCTTTGTGTATGCTTTTTGACTTCAGATCAATAGGTTGTGTAAAGTATGAAGCATAACTAATTGGCTACAAAATGATATCTTTCACATTAACCATATTTATATATGATAAATCATGAAACATTAAGGTAGGATCTCATCCAAAAAATGATGGAGCAATTATGCCTCTTACCATGCACTATCCCTTGCCATCATCCACATAAATGACATAGTGTTCCTATATATTTTTTTTACTGATTTTCTATAGGATAGGAAATTTATTTTTAATGTTCAAAGTCAGTAACTATTCAGTGTATACGCTGACATAAAATCAACTTTATTGTATCATATATTCTTTCCTAAATTGATACATGATTAAAACCATTACAGTGCAGTCTGAAACTAGCTGTGAATTACAATTTCCCCCAACATATAAGGACCTCTTCTCTGAGTTTTATTGACTCCTAAGATATTAATATATTGTTAAAAAATTAATAGCCATGGCTGTTTTTAAAGGGTTGTTTTGTTCCAATGGTTGTTTTATAACTAGCTGCATGGTTTCTCATTTGTTTTTTTTATCAGTTCCAATATTCAAAAGGAGCTTTTTAGTTCCTTATTCCAGAAGATTTTTTACCAAAAACAGGTTAACTGGCTACAAATAAAGTTCGATCCAGAATCATCAAAAAATACTAACGTTATGGAGAATATTGATATCAAATGGTCACTATGGTAAATCTAATAATAAGATTGAATATGTGAAGCCCAAAATACTTTATAATTGCAGGAAAGAAAAAACCTTACTTTTACACACAAGGCCAGGCAGTTCTGAATAGATCTTTCTTTCCTTGTCAAGACACTCCTGCTATTAAATCAACTTATAGTGCCAATGTTAAGGTTAGCTCTCCATTTATCATTTACTGTATTTGTATCATTTTTAATTTTCATATGTCTGCTTCATGAATACAATGCAATTGTTAATTTCAAAACTTACTGAAAATAGATAGAAAAGTGTTAAAAAAGATATTTAAAAAAAAAAAATAAAATTGAGATGATGAAAAAAAATTATTATGAAAAATAAATGTGACAGATTTAGTACAATGCTAAAACTACTTTTTGTTTCAGGTACCAGATGGGTTTACAGCTGTAATGAGTACCAGTCAAAGAAAAGAGCCTGGTAATGTACCTAATATGTCTGGAGAAACAGATAATGTATACTTTAACTTGCCATTTGCCATTCCAGCTTACCTTGTAGCACTGGCAGTTGGAGATTTGCAGAGTGCTAAGATAGGACCTAGAAGTCGTGTATGGACAGAACCGTGCATACTTGTAAATATTAGTTGTATTATCATGATCACATAATATTTTCTATTTTATTACACATGAATCTCGATTTGTTTTAAAAATTCAAATATCCCAGTGCTTTTTTATTGTTTAGATTATTGTGAAATTTTCATAAATATGGTGACGAATATATACTTTAAACATACTCAGTTTATCAGTGAATAATGAACTGTCTCCCTTTGCCCAGTAACAGTTTACACTGGCAGTAGTAGCAAATTTAGATAGTGAAAAGCTGATTAATAAATCTAGTTATCTTCTGTAAAATTGGTCATCCTCTTTCAAGGGTGGGAAATTTTAACTGATAAAAAAGGGTATGTTGAATAGGAGCACTTACCTTTCCTTGCAATCAACCACATATGTACCACTCAAAGAGACACTCAGAATTTTTTTATGAATAAATGGTAATATAATTTCCTGTTTGGATTTTCATGGGTATTAAGGCTCCTTTGGTTACTTTACTTATTGAAAGTTATTAACTGTTATATTAAAGACATTTATGTATATCTTTCAAATTTACTTTAGGAAAAGCAAGAGCTGAATTTGATGGTGTTGTTGAAGATTTTATACAGACTGGAGAGAAGTTGTTTGGACCGTATGTATGGGAGACCTATGATATCTTGGTGATGCCACCTTCATTCCCATTTGGTGGCATGGAGAACCCATGTTTGACCTTTGTAACACCATGTTTACTGGTGGGTGACAAGTCACTGACAGATGTGGTGATTCATGAGATTGTAAGTCTACATTTTGTTTCCACTTATCTGATCAGTCATAAAATTTTCCACCTGTAAACCCTCATTCCAAAGGATGGTGGGGGTATACTGGTTTACATGTCTGTTCCTGTCTGTCTGTATGGTGTTCTGTCACACATTTTTGTCACATTTTCTCAACAAGTCAAAGCTTCTTGATATATGGCACTGATCCTCATCTAGTTATGTCTGCCAAACACTGTAGCAGGTTTTCAGTTTCTTCAATGTTCTATCTGTTTCTCAAATCTTGTATCTTTAAAATGTCCCGCACAATGAGAAATTTTCCTTCCATTTTATATTGAGTGAGAGTATGATAGGTAAGCTCAAAGTACAACAACATTTCTCCCTTTCCTGACTAGTCCTTATTTTCATTTTGAACAAGCTTTATAAAGTCTGATATTTACTCTTAGAACTAGTCGAATGATTTTTCCCTTCCTGCTAAATAACACTAGCAGAAATGCAGGTGCATGTATTTTATTTGCCTAATGAACAGTTAAAAGTTTGTCTTTGATGGTCTCCAAACTATTATCAGTACATGTAAATGTTTCATAGGTTAATTGGTGCATTACATTTGGGTGCATTAATTTTACAGGTAAACACAGGTAAGTTTTAGGAAAATATCATGATAAATTTTTAATATGATAGAATAACTTGTTATATAACAACTCACAAATTATTTACTTGTTCATTCCTGCTGAATATTTGAAATAAACAGCCTTCAGGAAATGACTATGATCACTTTCTTGTCCTGATATTTTCTGAACTGCTCCATCAAGTACTCAGTTTTCTCTTTCTCACATCTGTGTATAACTTCCTTTTTTTAGTTTGACATATGTTTTGGTTTGAAATTTCAAGATAGTGTCAAGCACTGAAATGGACAGCATTTTATTTTGTATTTTTACATCTGCTGTGCAGTCACTTCCTGTTTGCCAATAGTTTGAAAATTTATAACACTCATTGTACAAAGAAAATTCTCATCAAATGTTCTTGGCGTCAATGATTTTAGGGAATGATCAGTAATGCTTCAGTATACCTTAATCAGCTGCATGCAGCATCCAGGTCCAGACACGTTTTTGGTCTTGTTTCCATAAGGAAAAAGTACACTCCTGTTTAAGATTTACTGAAACACTTACTAGACACAATTTTCAGATCGGTGCAAGATTGATTTGTGACTTCAAATATAAAAATATTGAAAATTATTTTGTTTTTACCTGTGATACCTGTAGAAGAAATAAGTGCAATTAAAACCGTAAAAAAAAAGCTTTGGTGTCAAAAACACTGTTAATTAACACCAATTACCTTAGCCTAAGGTCAAAAATAATTTGTGTATTTCAAAGATGTTTGACAAAAAAGTCGTGTTACGTCCCCTTTTTTGTCACTTTTCACAGTATACTCCTTAAATTGATGTTTCTTAGTAAAAACATTAAAGCTTAGGCAAATTAAATGCAAAGATATATACTTAAATGATTTTTTTTTTCTTAGGACAACTAGAAAATTAATATTGTGAAAATTATTTTTTTCATCTCGACTTCCTTTAAATGCTTAAATGTTTTTTAATTTTAGTTCATTTATATGTTTTAGAGTTTAGTGTGACGTCCATTTTCACTGAACTAGTACACAATTTTATTTAGGGGCACGGCTGAGGACCACCTCCGGTTGGATTTATCGCAGTTTGAAGACCCATTGGTGGCCTTCAATAGGTTGTTAAAGCGTCTGCTCTGCTCTTTGGTCTGGTTGTTGTCTCTTTGACATATTCCCATTTCCATTCTCAATTTTATTAAATTTTAAATTACAACACCTCATATACACCATTCATAATGACAGATGATGAAAAGCTATAATGGGATGCAAAGCATGCACCATATGGCTTAAGGGTTGATTTAATATTAGTGAGAATGAAACAGTATTAGGGGTATGGCTTGAATTAATATAAAATTATAAATCAATCTTTCATTGTTTAATCAGTGCAACCAAAAAATTAATTTAAAGTTTTAAATTATTTTCAGTAAATATTTAACCATGTGAACATGTTTTGAGAAACTGTCCAATTAAAATATAAAAATTGTCCCATGGAGCATTGGCTAAATACTTTAATTCAGCTGAAAAAGTTCGTACATGCTAAGACCTGAGATAAAAATTTCCCTTAAATCTTCAATGCAGGTTATGACCTGCATTTTCATCTTCAGAGGATGACAGGTATGGCAAGTAAACGATATGACAGAGTATAATTGCAGTTTCATAAATTGCCATTTTATTTCTGAATTTTTGGTTTAACTGAACATTGAAATATAGAAAGCTTGGGCTAATGATTAGTTTTATGTCTAGCTTAAACAAACAATATAAGACAAATAATGTTCCAAGTTGTCCAATTTGGTGTTTGAAGTAGATATTGAGAAGGCAGAATGGCATTAACATACAAAAAAATACAGCAAAGATCTGTAGCACATACAACAGAGTAGGCAGAGAAAAAGTAGGAAATTGAGCAATGGGGATAAAAAGCCTCCCATCCCTCCAAATGAAAAGCTTAAAATAAACAAAAAATGAGTTTCCTTTGATATTCTTTATTCAATATATTGTCTTAGATTGGACATCAAGTATGAATGTTTGATTCTTTATGAATAATTTTTCTTTTTATTTCAGTCTCACAGTTGGTTTGGTAATCTTGTGACAAATGCTAATTGGAGTGAATTCTGGTTAAATGAGGTATGTTTGAGGTATTTTAAAAGACTTGGACAAAGGGAGCTTATTCAATGACATCATTTAATGAGATATAAAAATAATGTTTGGAAAGTTAAATAGTTTTTGTAGTTTCAGTCAATCTTAAGAATGGATAGAAATAGTACCTGTACTCAAATATTAACGAAAAGACTTGAGTATCAAGTTAATAAAACAACGCTTGGATACTTGACATTACAGTCTTTAAAGGAATGTTTTTATTTATTTAAAATGTTTCTTTGTAAACTGATGATTTAAAACTTAGGATTATTTGTTTATACAAAAACACTGTCAAATTAATCTGTAACCAATTGAACTATTTACCCTCATCAATCTTAGGGTTGAGACATTAGATTTTATATCATATTATTACATTGTTTGCAAGGAAATACCATGATTTTCCTGTCAAACAAAAATAGATAATTTCACATGTGACAAAATAAATCTTTTTATTTTACTCCTAGGACTTCATTCAACAAAATGTCTTGTCAAAATGTTTCCAAAATAAAAGAAAATGTCTGAGGATACGAAAGCCCCCACTCAAGCTTTGAAATTTTCCAAGTCAAAAAGGGGCATAACTCTAGAACGATAAATGACTCACTGGTGACTGCCCAAATTTAAACTCTGTATGCATATTGTGGTTTTTAGCATTGTGTATGAGTTTAATAAATTTTGATGAGATAAACTTAAGTTAGAGTGTGGAAACGAGTTTTTTTTTCAATTTTCCAAGTTATAAAGGGCATAACTCTAGAACAGTGAGTGACTCACTGCCCAAATTCGAACTCTGTCTGCTATTTGTGGATCTTAGCATTGTGTATGACTTTCATAAAATTTGGATGAGTAAAACTTAAGTAAGAGTGCGGAAACGAAATAATTTGCAATTTTCCAAGTTATAAAGGGGCATAAATCTAGTACAGTAAGTGACTCACTGCCTAAATTCGAACTGAAAAGTTTTGGTTTTTAGCATTTTGTATGAGTTTCATAAAGTTTGGATTAGGAAAACTTAAGGTAGAATGCAGAAATGAAAATGGGACAGACTTAAAGATGGAAGGACGGACAGAAAGACAGAAGGACAGACGGTCAAGGGTAACACTTAATGCCCCTATTGCCTATGGCGGGGGCAACGGGGGCATAAAAATTGCAATTAAAATGCCTAGAATAAGGTGTTTTATTTTTTATTACATTCTACCTTATTTTTAGTTAATGTAATATGAAGAATAACCAATTCAAGAGTTCAAATAAATAAAAAATTTTCAAATACATTTTTTAGTTGGGTAGAAGAAATTCTATGAGGTATTCTTCAAAATATTAGATAAACTTTATTTGATATGTTTGACATTGTTATAAGTAGCATGCTCTATGGTTGTTTTGCCCATTGAGTAAACCTCCCTCCTGAATGCACATGTTCGATGACTGATCATCTGCTCCGAAAATGGTATATACCACAATTCCCAAGTTGAAATTTGAGTCTTAAAAATAGCAATGGTGGTCAGTGTAAAAAAAATGTGATTCATTTTGCATTTATGTCAAGTTTAAGAAACTAATTCTGTTGTTGTAATGCTATTTCATTTTAGCAATCTCCCAACATAGTATAACAATCAAGTCATTTAGATAGGACATCAAGTATGGATGTTTAATTCTTCATCAATGATAAGGTCATTTACTAAATTTGTTATTTTATTCCTAAGTTACTAGATATATGAAAATAGTATGATAGATTTATAAACAAGATTATCACCATGATCTACTTTTTACAATTAGGTTACATGGAGAAAGTTATTCATTCAAGTTCATTTAAAAACAAAAACATCCTTGATGAAATACTTTGGATTCATTTATTCATTCATTTTTGTTGGTACCAATATTTGTGGCTTCAGGAACAATCGTACTTTTGTGGAAACTTGATTTCGCGGTTTTGCCAAAGTCTGCATACAAGCCTATAGAACATTTGTACTACCTTGAACATTTGAATTCGTTGTTCACCTTTACTAAAAAAATCCACAAAAATTGGTATCCAACCAATAATAATCCACAGTATCAATGATATTTCCTCACTATAATCATAAAGGAAATGTTTGGTAAACAGCAATAAGACAGCAACCCAAAAATACAGAAAAATTAAGACATGATATGATAGAGTTTAGTAACATATTATGGATCACCATTATCTTCTCTGCATAATGTCCAGTGGCAAATGTTTAATCTATAAGAGTAGTGACACCAGTTTTGCGTTCTTTGAAATACAACAGTGTGTTTTTTTTGCAGTTTTCATTTAATAGAAGGATAATCAGACCCAGAAGGTATACACTGTCATCTAATAAATAAATATACCACATATTATGCAAACACTTATAATCATTATAACGACACTAAGTTTGATAAGAAGTAGCTCTCAAACTTTTAGGGCTAATAACTATTTAAACTAGAAGGCTGGTTACATTTTTGACTTCAGTGTTTGAGGGGCAGGGTGAAGTTGCTTGTAAGATTTTTTGCAATACATTCTAATTACTAACTCTTCACCTGTTCTGTTTTTGTTTTGGCCAAACAGAAATTATGCTGCTTTTCAAAACACCAGTATTTTTAAATTGCCATTCTGAATTATGCCTTTGTTGCTATCTGAAAAAGCTTTGACAATAAGTTGTTATCATGGAATAAATTAGTGTAGTAAATATTAAATAAAAAGTACAGCAATGTCTACTGTAACTTCAGAAATTTTTGCAATTTTTTTATTATTGCAAAAATTGGAATGAGTTAAGTTTTGAAAAAATAAAAACTCATATTTTAAATTTTTATAGCAAGATCTGTTTTCAAATTTTCCTTATATAATAAGTGTTAATCTCACATTTGTGTCCATTGTTCAACAATAGTAGTAATAAATGCATGGACAAATTTCTGAACTTCAGTATTTTATATATAGGGTATTCAAAATATGAAGATAGTTGATTTATAATTCAGAAAAAAACCCTTTTTGTTGCTATAAAATAGGGTTAGACCACTGTAATTACAGAATTATGATAAAATATAGTCAAATCAATTATGTAAGTATCAAAAGTAAAAAAATATATATGTAGTAGTTCCCTGGCTCCTGAACTTATTAGCCCATGAGTGATATCAGTCCTCCAGCTAGAGCTGTCAGGCTGGAAATGTTAGCCTCTGGCTGATACTGGGGTTGATATGAAAATTTCATAGAATGATTTATCATGAATTGAATAATATGTCATGCAAGTATTATTGAAATATTTCTAGGGTTTTACCATGTTTGCACAAAGAAGAATAATGGACAAATTGTTTGGTACTGCATACACATGTTTAGAAGCTGAGACAGGATTAGCATTACTACGACAACACATGGATGATTCAGGGGAGGTAATTTTGCAACATTGATAAAATAATTCAGATATATTTTGCAATCCAAAATGACACAAAAAATCAAAAGACATCCAAATTGAAGGATTTTCAATTTGTTAAAATTTGCAAATTTTGGCAAAATATTTCCAAATGAATGTTTTTATGCATTGCACTATGACGGGGATATTTGTATTTAGTTTTTATGTGTACCTGTCATGAAACAAGATAGATATGTGTGGCAAGATACACATGTTCAATGTAATATTCTATATTTGAGACAATTCCATGTATATTCAAGTAATAATAGTGAATACAATATTTTAATGTTTTGTAGTTTTATTTTGAAACAAAAACTTATTGAATGATGTTTCAACAGAACTAGTTGTTTTAGTCGTAGGTTTTAGTTTTCTGTTATATAATTTTCTATTTTCCTCATTTGACATTAATAGGAGCATCCATTGAACAGATTACGAGTTATCATAGAACCAGGTGTTGACCCTGATGACACATACAATGAGACACCATATGAAAAAGGATATTGCTTTGTATCATATCTGCAGCATCTTGTGGGAGATGTGGATAAATTTGATAACTTTCTCAAATCTTATGTGAAGAAATTTCAATTTAAGGTATGTGTACAATGTGGATGAAGTTTAAGAATTTTTGCATATGAAACTATAAGTACATGTATTATTAAAATCATGACATAGGAGAGTTTTTTCTTGCACCTTGATGACATTGTTGTATGCAATATTCAGGTGATATTTGTAATAATTGTGTTTTCAACAGATTGAGTACACAATACTAGTTTAACCTAAGCAGAGTTCATGTTCCATTTCAAAAACCATGTCTGAAGTTATCACTGTCTTTGTTGTCCAATTGTGGAATATTTAGTCAACTTTAACATTTTAGCTCACCTGGAGGTAAGGCCAAGTGGTGTTTTCTCATCAATTGGCGTCCGTTGTCCGTTGTCCTTGTCATCGTCTGTTAAATTTTACAAAAATCTTCTCCTCTGAAACCACTGGGCCAAATTTAACCAAACTTGGCCACAATCACCATTGGGGTATCTAGTTTAATAATTGTGTCTGATGACCCTGCCAACAAGGATGGCAGACATGGCTTAAAATAGAACATAGGGGTAAAATGCAAGTTTTGCTTATTATTTTGAAAACTGCTATAAATAGAGAAATTCTGACAAAGCAAAAATGTTCAGAATGATGAGCTCTATCTATTGTCCATTTATGTCAAAACTGTCACGACTTCATATTGGAGTTATTGCCCTTAAATGATGAATTTTACCATTTTTAAAATGATTCCCCTATTATCTCGAAAATTATAATAGATACACAGAAAATTTTGAAAGCAAAAATGATCAGCAAGACAAGATCTACAAATAAGTCAACATAACCAAAGTCGTCAGACCACTCTTTGACCTTTGATGACAATTTTTACCAAATTTTTGTGTTTTTGCCTAATATCTTAAAAACAATAATAGACAGATAGAAACTTCAACAAGAGGCTCTCAAGAGCCTGAATCGCTCACCTGTAATTTTTTGCTTAAATCTTTCATCAATGATTGTTTTTGCTTTTCAATATGTATTAATGAGTGGCTTAAAAATGCCATTTAAATGTTCTTTGTATCTGTCATATTTTCTTCAAAATCAAAAAAATGCATTTTACCCTATGTTCCATTATAGCCATAGTGGCTATGTTTCTTGACGTACAAGGAAATAAAATACAAAATTTATACTAGATACTCTGAAACTCATGCAGCCAAAGTTTGGCTGAAAATGATTCAGCAGTTTCAAAGAAGAAGAGTTTTTGTCTTGCTTTGACTGGAGTGGTGGAAGCATAGTCAACAATGTATTAGTTTGTGATTAGGTCTAATTTTATGTGAACCACTAGTGGTTAGGTCAATGTTTAAGGTGAATCACTGTTGTATTAGCACTGGCGCATCTCATTCCTATGGAGATTATATGGCCCTGCCCCCTCAGTCATGGTCTATTGACTTTGAAACTTTTGCTTAGTTTACATGTATTAGTTTGTGATTAGGTCAGTTTATGGGGAACCTCTAGTGGTAAGTCAAAGATATTTGGCATGCAGTTGTATAAGCATTGGCACATCTCATTTCCATGGAGATTATTTGGCTCCGCCTCCTCAGTCATGGTCTATTGACTTTAAAACTTTTGCTTAGTTTACATATATTATATAGATATAAGAAGATGTGGTATGAGTGCCAATGAGACAACTCTCCATCCAAGTCAAAAGTTATAAATGTAAACCATTATAGGTCAAATACGGTCTTGAGCCTAGGCTCACACCGAACAGTAAGCTATAAAGGGCCCCAAAATTACTAGTGTAAAACCATTGGAAAACCAACGGTCTAATCTATATAAAACGAAACGAGAAACACTTATGAAACACATCAACAAACGACAACTACTGAACATCAGATTCCTGACTTAGGACAGGTGCAAACAAATGCAGCGGGTTTCGTTTTAATGGTACCAAATCTTCACCCTTTTTCTGAAACAATAGTGTAACATCACAACATAGAAAGACACACTATAAAATATCAACTGAAATAGCTTAACTCAATCAAAGGACATAGTAACACCTAGTTTGTAATAAGGTCAGTTCAAGGGGAACCACTAGTGGTAAGTCAATGATATTTGGTATGCAGTTGTATAAGCATTGGCATATCTCATTTCCATGGAGAATATTTGATCCCGCCCCCGCAGTCATGGTCTATTGACTTTGAAATTTTTGCTTAGTTTACATGCACTAGTTTGTGATTAGATCAGTTTAAGATGAACCACTAATGTTAAGTCAATGATATTTTGTATGCAAATTTATTGGCATTTGCAAGTCTCGTTTCCATGGAGATTATATAGCCCCATCCCCTCATCATGGTTCATTGACTTTGAAACTTTTACATAGTTTACAAGTCAATGTTTGTGTTTAGGTTTGTTGAAAGGGAATGACTTATGATAAGTCTATGGTATTTGGTTTGCAGTTGTATTAGCATTGGCACATCTCATTTCCATGGAGATTGTTTTGCCATGTACAAAAAATGTACCTTCAGTCATGGTTCATTGACTTTGAATATTTGCATAACTTATACATGTTAAAGTATTGCTATTTTAATTTCAACATTTCAACATTTGCATTATCAAAAGTACAAAAAGGTGAGACATATCTCTGTGTTAACAGTTTATTAAAGTAAGGCAAGCAAACTAGATGAACAAATTGTGAAAAATTGTCTTCAAAGGGCAATTACTCCTTAAGGGGTCAATTGAAAATTTTGGTCATATTGAGTTTTTGGTAGATCTTAGTTCGCTGAACATTTTTGCTGTTTACAGTTTATAATATCAATTTATCAATAATATTCAAGATAATAACCAAAAACTGCAAAATTTCCTTAAAATTACCAATTTAGTGGCAGCAATCCAACAACGGCTTGTTTGGTTTGTCTGAAAATTTCATAAGCTGATAGATCTTGACCTATAAAACAAATTACCCAAGTCAGATTAGCTCTAAATGCTTTAGTTTTTGAGATATAAGCCAAAAACTGCATTTGATCCCTATGTTCTATTTTTAGTCATGGCAGCCATATTTGTTGATGGATCAAAACTTCGGATACAATTTATAAACTAGATACCTTAAGGAACATTCAGTTAAAGTTTAGAAGTATTAGGCCCAGTAGTTTCAGAGGAGAAGATTTTTAAATGTTAGCAAACATGATGAACAAATTGTGTAAAATTGTCTGTAAAGGGCAATAACTCCTTAAGGGGTCAATTGACAATTTTGGTCATTTAAACTTTTTTGTAGATCTTACTTTGCTGAACATTATTGCTGTAAACAGTTTATCTTTATCTATAATAATATTCAAGATATTAACCAAAAACTGCAAAATTTCCTTAAAATAACCAATTTAGAGGCAGCGACCCAACAATGGGTTGTTCCGTTTGTCTGAAAATTTCAGGGCCGATAGATCTTGACCTATTGAACATTTTTACTCCATGTCAGATTTGCTCTTAATGCTTTAGTTTTTGAGATATAAGCCAAAAACTGCATTTGACCCCTATGTTCTATTTTTAGCCATGGCGGCCATGTTTGTTGATGGATCAAAACTTCGGATACAATTTATAAACTAGATACCCTAAGGAACATTCAGTTAAATTGAAGGTATTTGGCCCAGTTGTTTCAGAGGAGAAGATTCTTGAAATAGTTTACGGCGACGACGACTTCGATGACAGACGACGCCAAGTGATGGCATAAGCTCACATGGGGCCCTTCAGGCCTGGTGAGCTAAAAAGCAAAATTGATAAGCAAGATAAGATTTATAAATAAGTAAAAAATGACCAAAATTGTAAATTGACTCCTTATTGTAGTTATTGCCCTTTAATGACAATTTTCCCATTTTCCCCATTTTTGCCTTTTATCTTGAAAACTTTATTAGATAGATAGAAATTTTACATAGCATATATGATCAGCAAGACAAGATCTATAAATAAGTTAACTTAACCAAAATCGTCAGACGACTCCTTGTTAGAGTTATTGCCTTTTAATGATGATTTTTACCAAATATTTGCATTTTTACCTAATATCTTAAAAACTATAATAGATAAAAAGAAACTTTTATGCAAAAATGATCAGCAAGATAAGATCCACAAATAAGTCAACATGACCAAAATTGTAAGTCAACTCCTTATTGAAGTTATTGCCCTTTAATGACGATTTTTCACATTTTTTGCCTCTTATCTTGAAAACTGTAATAGATAGATAGAAACATTAAATAGCTCAAATGATCAGCAAGACAAAATCAACAAATAAGCCATTATGGTCGAAATCTTCAGCCGTTTTGTTCTTGGAGTTATTGCCCTTCAGTGATAATTTTTACATTTTTTTTGATAAAAAAAAGATAGATAAATAGAATCTTTAGAAAGGAAAAATTATCAGCATGACTGAAATTTTCAGTTAACTCTTAATAAAGTTGTTCCCCTTTAATGATGATTTTTACTAAAAAGTGGCCATTGTTGAAGATATAGGTGACCGTGAGCGACACAGGCTCTTTAGAGCCTCTACTTTAATTTCTTGGGTTGAGCTTGTGATATGGTGGGGAAGATTACCTAAAAAAGAAGGTAATCTTTCAGTGATTTTGTTTATTTTGAAATAGGATGTTGTAATATTGGATTGGATGAACATAAATTTACAAATGTACAATTGCTTATGGATAGAGTGGGATTTCTGAATGAACACTGGTTATGAAATATGATCGAAAATAACAATGCAAATGAAGTTTGTTTTTTTTAGTCTTCAAATTAGTTAGAAATTATTTAGAAATGTAAAAAAGTTTTTATTTTTTCTCAAGTTTTAAGTGGAATCTTGTGTTATGTTGTAGCAGAACAATTCTCAGATA
Source organism: Mytilus coruscus (assembly GCA_017311375.1). Lineage (NCBI taxonomy): Eukaryota > Metazoa > Mollusca > Bivalvia > Mytilida > Mytilidae > Mytilus > Mytilus coruscus. The sequence continues at coordinate 30,449,617 of CM029597.1, read as the reverse complement.
TGTGCAATAATTGCAAATTAATGTATTTTTTTAAATTTCAGAGCTTGGTTGCAGAAGATACCTTAGAATTCTTTTTTGAATCATTTCCAGAATTAAAAAATGAACAAGTAGATAAAAAGTAAGTATAGTTGAGGTCATTAATCACTGAACCATTAGCCAAATAAACACACAAGTTGGATTTGTTGTCCTTGAAATACATTTATTCTTAATTATAGTTACAAATTATTTTTGGGGTTCCCTACAATAAAGCATGGGTTTTTTCATTTCATTACACAAAGGTTCTGAAGTAAAGGGACTCCTTCTTTTCCCAGACCTGCCAACTATCCCAATTTTGGCGGTATAATCCCAGTTTTCATGCTTCAATCCAAATCCCAAAATCGGGATCGTAAAACAAGCCAAAATCCTGATTTTCACAAAATCTACCCGAAAATATTGTTGGTTACGGATTTTGAAGGTTTTCTGATCAATTTCTATAAATCTATGATATATTTATGACAAGTTTACGACCTCAAGCTTATCAACAGTCACAACAGGTGTCATAATTTGTTGTCACAGGTAATTTGCTTATCTGATGGGTCAAAATAATCCTCAAAATTAATTAATTTATAAATAGAATCAGACAGTCGGCATTTGTCAATTTTAATCAATTTATCATACGATCACAATTTACAACGTTTACCGTAGTTTCTTGACAAAATCGCAATTAACTGAAGAGAAAACTGTAACGAACTCATTAGAAACATCATTTATCTTGCAATCTGTATCAAACATGTTTTTGTCCAGTTCTGATTTAAAATCAATGCCATATTGTAACTGAAGGACATTTAGGTTTATGTCTTTTGAGTCATGGTGCAAAGATAAGAAGATCTTTGATGGGGAAAGGGGTCTTCATTTTGTATCTTTTAATATTTTTAGGCCATTTTTCTCTATTTTTAAGTTATTTTGCCAATTAATAAGTACAAAAATCATACAAATAAAAGAAATTAAGGCTTTTTAGCTCATCATAAGTATACCAAAAGAAAAAGAAGAGATATGAGACTATTTCAAGAGTAAAAAACAGTGCACACAAAAACACCACAAAAATGTAACCCTTAAAAATCTGGTCGCGCACTAAAAACCGAGATTTTCAAAAGTTGGCAGGTCTGATTTCCTGAAAAAAGTAATGTCACCAATCTTTTGCATTCTGCAGTATTTTAAGCCATTTTGCACATCATATTCATTTTTTCTATATTTTTTTGTTTTTCTTTGAATTGAAAAGGTCTTGTCATAATGTGTATGGTTAAACAAAGTATAAATTGTGAGCTCAACTCATAGTGTATATATACACAGGCGAATTTTGTTCACGGGAAATTAACGTGAAATTCATCTGAAATTAACGTGAATATCGCATGAGCAAAGTTTGACTGTGTATAGATCACTACAGCAAGTGTTATATGATATTTCTCTTTAATCATGTTAAGGCATTTAAATTTTCAAATTTAAATATTTAAAAAAATATCCTATTACACAAGACTTGTAGGTGAAATCTGTTTCTCTATTGATTTTTATATGATATTTATACCATCTTTATCTTTTGTTTTTAATGATCTGCAAAAAGATGTGCACTTTCTCTGTAATGTCATCAGACATGGTCGCCTTTTTTATGACATCACAATAACAAAATCAGAGGAAAATAAAAATATGATGTCATAAACAAATTTTGACCAATAAATAACGAAGCACATGTTGATTATAAAAAAGTAATCAACAGGTTGGGAACAGCATAAATCTGATAAGAATTAGAGAAATTTATTATACTTGTAAATTTTGTATGTTCACAGAGAAGGATTTGAGTTTGATAATTGGTTAAACACTCCTGGATGGCCACCATATGTTCCAGATTTATCTGCTGGTAAGGAATTGACAAAGCCTGCGGAAGAACTTGCCAACTACTGGGCTGGAGAAACAAAGGCAGGAGTAAGTAAGATGTACAACAAAACTACAAAATATGATTCTGTGATTCACTACACGAAAAGGCCAATTTACATTTATTTGCAAACATATGCAAATATTTGATAAAAATAACTCCTTTGCTGCCTCATATATTTACTTACTTATATGTAACATCGAAATACAGCTTGTATTTACATTTACACAGAATTTGCGCAAATATTTGGTGCATAGAACCCTTATCTTTGCATTAGTTTATAAGTATCGAAAATATATATAAAGATTATACATATATTTGCATATGTTTGCATAGGTTCTACTACATCAATAAATTTGAATGTGCGTAGGTTTTATTTACGGTGGTGTACGCAGTTTTAGAGACCGCAGTTTATCGCTGCTTTCCATAGGTATTTAATTGTCCTAAATATAACAGTTATATTTGTAGTCTTTTCTTTCATTAGGATAGATATGTAAAATTTTCCTTCTATTTACATTGTTTTACCGAGGTATGCACAGCACTGTAAAATATGTATTTGCACAATATATTTATTATGGTATGTGCAGTTTTAGAGACTATGGTTTATCGTTGCTTTCCATAGGTATTTAAGTGTTCTAAACATAACGGTTATATTTATAGTCTTTTCTTGCGTTTGGATATATATGTAAAATTTTCCACTTCTTTTCACAATGTTTTACCTAGGTATATATATCATATAAAAATGTATTTGCACTATATATTTTCTATAGTATGCATTTATGAGATACTGACGTTTACTATTTCTTTGCCTAGGTTTCAAAATTATTTAAAATATTGTGGTTATATTTCAACATTTTGATGTGTTTGTTTATATGTGTAAAGTTTACTTTTTAATTTCTGAACTTTTACAGGCGTATTCATTGTATTTAAAAGATTAATATTTGGGTTATATATTTGGTATGATATGCGTAGTATTCCAAAGCCAAAATAAGCATACCTTTGAAAGGGTAGACAAACTATCGTAAATGAAACATCTATTTTTGTACACTTTACATAGTTTATTTTATTTCATTGAAATGATATGTATATGCATTGTGTTTAAATTAGTTCGTTGGTTTTCAAGTTTGGAAGGTTTTGCACATTTTTGAAGACGATTTTCCTTATGGAAATTGACCATATATTCAACTATTTTTTTTATTTTCTTAAACATATCATTGTCTTTTGGTTTAATGATTACCAGATATACCCCATAACCCCTCCCCCCCCCCAAAAAAACAAAAATAAAAATAAAATAAAATTCCAAAACGTCAAGTAATTGAAATAGAATAAATTAAAATAGTTATTGTTACTTGCAATAGGTAGTGAAAACTAACATAAACGTTGTTTTGGATTTATCTGACACTTTTGAAAACTAATAAAATTTAGGCCGTGATATGTCTTAAGTCCATCTAAGATACTTTCAAAATTCATGGCCCATGTCTTTCAGATTGAGCCAATAAAATTATTCTCAGTATGTGTGATGTGCATATGCCTTACATTGTTGTAGCGTCAATGATTTATTTGAATCTTGACTGATTAAGACCCATGTTTTAGATTTTTAGATTTTGTGGTTAATCATACACTGCTTGGACATTGGGGTCTGTTAAGGAGCATTTCGGACACATGAAATTATTAAACGTGTTGTTTTCAATTTTTTATAGTGTCATTAACTTATGACCATTTTAGTAGGAATATTCCTTTAGACCGTCGGAGAATTAGTTAAGACGGTACAATTTTAATATGATAGTTTAAATACCAAGACTCAATAGAGCATTCCTGCATAATAATGTTATTAATTTTCAAAAGAAAATGATCTAGGGTAAACCTCTGAATGTCAAGAATATGTTTGTTTTGATTTCAATGAACATATTATTTAAAATATTCGTTTAATGTCTTTTCATTTAAACGACTTTTTAAAATATTGATACATGTAATAATTAAAACATGGATACTTCCATGATTAAAAGAATGACAAGTTTGTTCATAAACCAAAAATGCTACATAAATAAAAGCATTCATTGTAAAAAATAGAACAATGTTTATTATGATAACCAGACAAAACCATGCAGGAGTTCACACCACCATGGGGTACATCTTTGTCTTGGACAAAGATGTACCCCATGGTGGTATGAATTGCACTGATCTTTTTAGCATATTATTACCAGATGTGTGTACACAGAAATGATACAAATTATGTCAACATATATTGAGCTTTTTATCATCCATTTCCTTATTCTGAATTTTCTAATTTTTTTTTAAATTTGTAAGATAATTACTAAGTTTAATAAACAAGTTGTAGTATTAAGGGAAAATATGAAATATTCAACCTGATCCTATGATACAAAACATTAGCCCGTAGAAACGCCTATTAAATATTTTGTTTCCACTCCTTTGTAAGTCCAGCAAAGGTTGAAAAAAACGGCATGTTTACCTATTACCTTTAGTGAATGTCTGTGTATTGATTTAGATAATTGCCAGTGAATAGTGAAATCGTGAGCAAGACATTTTCGCGGTCAACTGCATATTTCAAAACTTTGCAAACGAGATTTCTTAAATCAAAACAAGTGGCTTGTATATATAAAAAAACATTTTAGACAGTTGTGGAATGTCAAATATATGGCATATGCAATTTGCTGATAAATGGGTATCAAAAAGTGTAGAACTCAAATTACAAGATCAATATAAACAGTTATGTCTGTCAAATATCTGTATATCCCCAAAGGGGTTATGTTATCAAATTTTAAGACAGAAGTTAAGTTTGAAAACTATCTTAATATTTTACCATTTAACCATTTATATACTCTGTGCAAATTTAGATGTGGTAGTCATCGGTTGCCAATTGAAACGGGAAGATGGCAAGGTATTACGAGAGACAATAGAGTATGCCATCTTATTGATTCTAATGATATTGGCAACGAATACCACTACGTTATGATATGTCATAGTATGAAAGCTGATAGAAAAATATCCAAATACATGTAAATTTATTCTGTTGTTCAATTGCACAAATGCTATACAACTAGAAAAGCTGTGCAAATTTATTAAAATCATTAATGTGAAAGTCAGTCCTCAGTTAAATTGTATATTTTGTAATTCACACATGCATGTTATAATATTTATGTATGTAAAATGTATAATTCTCTGTAACTTTGTATTTAGTTTATGAGAATAAAGTTCAGTTCAGTTCAGTAAATAACGGAACATTCAAAATAATTTTCAGTCAATGTGGTTATAGACATGTAGGTCATAGAAGTTATATGACTGTTTAGAAAAGTAAGAATATGAAGGAAAGACATCTATTCTATTAAATGTGTAGAATGAAATTTTTTAGTCGGTTTGTCTACGAGCCGACGATCGTCTGAAGTTATTATATAATTATAAACAGTAAGTGTATATAATATACTTTATAACTTTAATTGCTTTAATTATCGGTGTTGCTTAATCAAATAAACCAACAAATATTGTTCCGTAGCTGGTTCCCTCCTGTCTACATTTTCTAAATATGCGGAAATACAATTAATGAATTTGGCCTATGGCCAACTCGCACCACACACACTCGCACCAATTTTTATCAACTCACATTACTTTATCAAGCTCACACCACAAAAAAAAAGAAATATTACAATTTCGCACCTGTCTACTGAAAAAATGTTTTAATCATCAAAGAGTACGAGAAAGTCTTTTTTCTTCTACCAATTATTTCCTCCTTTTTCGGGGCACATGTATTGCACAGAGACAGAACTGCATGGCACCACTAAAAAAAGAAATACTACAAACTCGCACCACTGAAGAAATGTTTTAAATCATCAGTGTTCTAGGTTCTCTTCATCTCTTGATTTATTTCCTTCGTTTTGAGCACCGATGTGACACAGAAACAGAAGCTATCAAATGGACATTAAAACTTGAATGGAGAGTTGTCTCATTGGCACTCATACCCATAGTTGCCAACTGACATGATATTCGCGTGTAATACACGCTTTTCAACAGTTTACACGCGAGGATTTTGTCACATGGCGTGTACACGCGTTCGCCACTTTACACGCAATTACACGCTTTTCGTTGTTTTGATTTTTGGTCATTAGTGATATCGCGATTCTCGGGTTTTTCATTATAAGACAAAAATACCGAAAATTTCAAGTAATTGTATCGTCGCCATTGTTTATTTTTCTGTATGGACGAACAGCAAAAGCCCTTAAGGTAAGTAGTTTGTGATTAGTTTTTACGATTTTGTGACTTTCTTTCTTTCAAATTCACTAAGGGGAAATGTCGACAGAAATAGTTCGCTTTCAGGACCTGTACCGTCGTCTAAAGAGCCGATTGCTAAGCGAAAACGATTTGTACGTACCAAGATAAATTTCGAGATTTACAAATTATATTTGGGAGTTCAAGTTTAAATTATTGAGAGACGAGTAACGCATTGTGCACCCTATGTTGCAATCATAACAATACAGAACTACAATGTAGCGATTTGATTAAGCATTTAACGTGCTTAATGATAATCAAATAATAAAATACTTTTCTTTTTCAGTTTCAAATCTAGCCAACAGATTTCCACAGGCCAAAGGGGATGGAAATATCACGAAACTGTTGGATCAGTTCTCATAGTACCAGCTGTCTTCTGATGATCTACCCAGTTTTGACCAGACAAAAGCCTCAGAGACAATAGCAACATATATAGTTTGTTGGGAGCAATGGCAAAGATAATAGATGACATTTTAGATGGCAAAAAAACGTTATGACACTCTTTCAAAGCTTGATCAAGCTATTTAAGTTCAGCCAATTATCAATACTGACTGTGAGAGAACATTTTCAATTATAAAGAAATCTACACTGAATTCTGATCAGAACTCGACAATGATATATTGTGTGCCTTGTTATCAAGTAAATGTAATCAAACTTGCAGTTGTTTTGAATATGTGCCTAAGCCTAGGGTGTTGCTTTAAAAATAGCAAAACAGACCACTGTTGAATACAATAAAAGTTTACTCTAGAATATTGTTTTTATTATATATTAACATGATTAACAAATTTGTATAATCATGATAATGTGAAATTATGAACATTGTTCATATAAAAAAGTCCGCATCTTCGTCGCGCGTTTTCACACGCTTTTTGACATGTCATGTCATGTCATGACATGATTTCTCATTGTCAGAGGTTGGCAAGTATGCTCATACCACATCTTCTTATTCATATAAAATTCCTTATTAAAGAATAACAGTCAATGTAATGCAAACGATTAAAATCATGGATACAAACTAATAAATTTGATCAACATCATCGTCAGCACAAACAACAGTTTGAGAACTGACATGAACCCAACTGCACGATGTAGGGATGTGCTATATATAACCATAAACATTTCAAGTATCATTTAAACCGCGATCGCGGTATTCTTCTAGTATTCTTTAAGTCGGTCACCCATAAACTCTCACAAGCCGAGTCATATATTAAAGCAAATGTGCGAAAAATAAAAAGTGGAAAGCTTACAATCTCTCTTCACATAAATGATTCTATTTACGTTATCACTGTGGTGACCTACATGTATTTCCATTTTTAATTATCGTGCACGCCTGCATTAGAAAGTCGTCGCAACAATTTGAAAGTCATCTGCACCAGTCAGTTGGCAAGTCTTAAAAAACACTGTCAGACACAAGAGATATCAATACGGCTCGAACAAGTCTTAAAAGGGTTGTCAGACGTCAAAGCACTCAGACTACTACTTAAAATGCAAAAAAAAAAATAGGCCCAACTACGATAGTTTTCTGATGTTTGTCTGTCCGTTCGTCCGTTCGTCCTTCCGATCCGGATCCGGATAAAGATTTTGGACAAGGTAGTTTTTGATGAAGTACAACACCGAAACTTAGTACACATGTTCCTTGTGATGAGGTCTTTCATAGTTGTTTATGACCCCAATTTTACGTTTCACTTAATTTGAAAATATGATAGTGTAAAAACAGTACATTTTCAAGTTAAAGATTTTGGTCAAGGTAGTTTATGATGACGTTGTAGTCTCATGAACTTGAAACTAAGTACACACGTTTATATACTAGTAGATGTGATCTTTCTACTTTGTGTTCCAAATTTCACCAAATTTCATGGTTCATTGTACATGGAATATAATAGTGCAAGTGGTACATCTGTGTACTGTGGACACACGTGCTTCTTTCCACTTATTTAACAACATCATTTTCATAAAGATGAAATAGTTTCCCCTTCTTTATTATTATCATTCATATACTAGTTTCTAAATTTCTAGTGCAACGTTGTTAATAGCGTTATTTATTGGATATATGGAAAGATTTTTAACGTCCAGTGGCAAGTTAGATGCAGTTTCTAGACGAGAGCTTGATAATGAAAAATGTATACTAACTCTGCTGTATTATAATACACGCTAGGCAGAATTTATTACGTGCTAGCTCACTAGATAACTTTTCAGAGGAAGCCATGATAGCCTACCTGGACACAATAATTTGAATCTGGGTCGACCATTCGTTGCTCTTACTCCTTAATGTCATGTGCTTTGCGGGGAAGCAGCAAATAACAATTGCCCAGTTTTGACCCGGTCGAGGTTCGAACAAACGACTTTCCCACTCGAGGCTAGCGCGTTAACTGTTTACTTACCGTTTTTGATTTTATATTGAAAAACAATCTTTCACATTTCAATATAATTTAACTGATTTTACTTATTCAAATTGTTATAACTATTATCAGTGCGATTTGAAAATAACAGTTATTCATATATGTTGCTCCTCTCCTTATTGTTCATATTTTTAAGAAAAGATTTAAACTAAATACGAATTTCAAAATGGTTGATAATTTCAAATGAAATGTATCTTAAGGCAATGATTTGAAGTACAAATCATTAACATCAATAGTTATAGTACTCGAATATTCATACCAAGCAAGCAGGTTATATTACGATCAAAGTGTTGTTCTGCTATACTTGTTGCAACAACAAATATAATGAACACACACAGTTCTGAATTAAAGAATAATCGTTTGAATTGAGTTGTGCATTTATTTATTAAAGCGACTATTAAATCATACAAATCGTTTCAGTTTTGAAGAATTAATAATGAACGGTGATTTCGAGGTTGATAAATACATAAATTATGTTTTAATTTATGCTGTCTCTTGAATGTTAAACTGCTTGTTTAAAATGGTAGATAAGCATTTGTATTTAAGGCTTGTAGAAATATTGAGTCGGGACTATATTCGTAGACCACGAACATATTATGGAATGCCCATATGCCAATTTATTCATTCAATTTCCTTTTGTTTAAGTATAGTGTATTATTGTTAAAACGCATGTTAGATATTCCAATACTTCGCAACGATATTTATAGTAGCACATTAGTACATGTTATTAGAACAGTTATAATGCATAGTTTCCATATGGAATGTCCGATAGCATGTCCCGTTTTCAAGAAACTTACAGTATATCAAATGCACATTTCATCGCCTTCGCTCGTATTCTATAGTTATCTCTAAATTTTATTTAAAATATTCCTTTTACTTTTTGTTATTTCAGTTAACATTATTCTACACAACCAAAATATATTTTGAATGAATCGGACTGGTACAATGTTGATTTGAAAGCATTAACCCGTATATTCATAACTTTCATTTTTAAAAATTTTGTCAAAAGACGCGGACCTTGTAGAAGACACCTGTCATTAGGCTATAAATAGAACACCATAATTATTTGATTTTAACAGCAAAAGGTTATTAATTATAATAATCTATTAATCACCAACAACACTTAGTCGAACGCGACCTGATCTCATTTGCATATTATTGCAGGCTAGCCTCATGAATATTAACGCCGGCTAGAATCACACATTCATCGTATACTAGTATTACACATTTTAGAATAGAGTAGTGTCAAATGCATAAGGCGTCAGCAAATTTACGTGCAACACTTTCACAATATATATGTGCCTGTCCAAAGTCATTGCATGGTCTTATAACCCAGTTGTTATTGTTTGCATTGTATTTCATATCTGCCTTTCATTTATTTTTTGAAATAATCAGGCCGTTCATTTTCTTGTTTGAATTATCGCTTGTTATGTTCAAACCCACTGCATATATTAGTCAGGAACCTGTTGGTCAGTGGTTGTCGTTTGTTGGTATGTTTCATGGATGTTTCTCGTTTCTCGTTTTGTAATTAGATTAGACCGTTGGTTTTACAGTTTGAATTGTGTTACACTTGTCATTCTAAATTATATCAATTACCATAAGGTAAAAATTAAATTATTTAATGCCCAAAAAGGCGCAAGCCAGGGCCGGCCGTGCAAGGGCTGTATAGCCAGTCAAGGTCGTTAAAAACTTCCATTTGTTGTAATATTTATATGAAAAAGCTGAAGAACAGAACCATCATTTCAATATTCAAAGAAAACAAGATCGGTATGTATAATTACTGTTAGTTAGATATGTTTTTAGAATAAGGATTTAAGCTAAATTGACACGAGAAAGGGTCACTGATTAGCTAGGGAATTTCTTTCAAAACAAATGCATGACTTCAATGATGTAAGCAAGCTTTCTAAAGCGGGATATATATAGTGAAATTGGAGATGGGGGTTGGGTAGGTTAAAATTCGAAAAAAGGCAGATCATGAGTTTTTAGTAAAAAAAAGCAGGATGAATATTTCTGAAAAAAAAGAGTGAAGATAAACTAAACTAATAAGAAATTACAGTACCGAATAGAGTAAATAAAAAATTGAAAGGCAGGACAACATTTCCTCCCTCCAAAAAACAAGAACAAGAACGTATCAGCTGGTATAAGTGCAAAAAAATATAGTTTAAGGAAGGCACCTTCAATAGTACTGATTAAAAAAATGTAAAAAAAAAAGAATAAAGACTTCATTTCCACCACTAGATTATCTGCAGGTGATATATTTATTTTCTTATAATTTGATGTTATGGTAACTCGAATAATTCAAGCCCTTTCCGTGTCCGATTTTCTACCACAAGAAGAAAGGAAGGCGTTCAGGCGTTGATGTAGCCATCGTAGATCAGTTGAATATAACGACAGAATTATTCGGGTCAATGTTATGGAGACGCCTATATACTTATAATGCCTTTATAGATAAACTGCAAAACAAAATGACAGTTAAGAAGTGAAACAAATTTACATTGACAAAGACATCACAATAATAAAATACAATGGATTTCAATTGTTATTATACTCAACACTATAAAATGTACATCTTGAAGTTTTGTGTTGTGCATTATAAAATGAAGTACATTTTCGACGAATTTATACGAAAAACGAATAAAAACAGTGAAATCAATATTTGAAGTCCCAGTATTCATGTAATATTACGACAGAAAAAAAATACCTTTAAGAAAATTAATGAAATCTGGCAAAAAAGGAATGACAATATAAGTTCATTGTTATTTTTTTGAAATCAATATTTGAAGTCCGAGTATTCATGTAATATCACGGCAGAAAAAAAAATACCTTGAAGAAAATTTATGAAATCTGGCAAAAAAAGAATAAAAACAAATTTTTGTAATGGTTCTTAGTCAATTTCAGGGTCAATTTTTACTTGAAAAATGACAGGTCTAAATGAAAGTTAATTTCATTTTGAAAAAAAATTCAATTTCAAGATGCTTCAAATTATTATCACGGCAAAATGTGCAACTTTGATACGAATTATTATAATTCCAATTTAAAGATGTTCTGCTATGCTATTAACTCGAATAATTCAAGCCCTTTCCGTGTCAGATTTTCTCCTTGTAGCCTTCGTAGTCAGCGGAATATAACGGCTGAATAATTCGGGTTACTTTTCTATGCATTGACGGACTCTTTGTTATCTCTACAATTAACTGAAATTACCTCAAACCATCTATGTGGAGAAAGCTTGTATTTCATGAAACTTAACGTATGCGTTTCTAAGTTAATTAACTTAACATGATATAGGACATTAATCGATAATCATTATATTATCTGTATATAACAGCTATAAATGCTAATGATGCATATTCATTTATGCATTAGTTTCACTAACCCGAATAATTCAGTCGTTATATTCCGCTGATCTACGAAGGCTACACTCGTGTGGTAGAAAATCGGACACGGAAAGGGCTTGAATTATTCGAGTTATAGTTTCACAAAAAGCTTACTGTATATATAATGACGTTACGCGCGATGTTCGTACCGTGTACGTTTTTTGTATGTTTCATGAGTAAAACTGCGCTGCAGGTGCAGAAAAAAACGTATTTTAATTAAAACAAAGATATCAATGTGCTGGATATAAATGTCCTTGTTCATTTATCTCCATTAAAACAATATAAAACGCATTTGTTCGAGTTGATAAGCATTTGATTCTGGATTTTGGAAAAATAATGGGTTGTCCCGGGTAACATTTGACGATGAAAACTGAAGTATAAACCTTCTTTTCGCCTTCTTTTTTTGCCGATTTTCATTAATTTTTTTTTTTGCCGCGAATTGCCATTAAATGGCAACCCATTATGACGTATTTGTATGACGGCTAATGACGTCATATTCTGTTTCGCCAGGCAAATCGGCAAAGATTCATTGTGTCCGATCTCCATTTCCGAAACTACTTTAACGAATACAGTTCAAAAATAGGGATAAATGATGTCATCAGGTGAGAAAATGGTATAGCTAGTATAATGTTGTTTTTCTGTAATTAATTAATTTCAAAAGCAAAAGGATGAAAAATTTTGTCCTGCATTTTTTTTAGTCGTAATCTCTGTCCTGCCTTTTTATTTTTCACTCTATTCGGTCCTGCCTTTTTTTTTATTAGTTTATCCTGACTTTTTTACATAAATTGCCATCCAGCCTTTTTTTTTGCCAAGTTGCTATCCTGCCTTTTTTTTACTCAAAACTCCTGTCCTGCCTTTTTTCAAATTTCATCCTAGCCCCATAAAAATCAAATGGTAGCTCCTAAGTTTCATTTGCAGAAAATGTACCTTTAACATAATTATTAGTGTTGTATAACTAAACAGGTTTTGTTATTCAGCTTGTTGATATTGAATTAAATTACACTATGCTGTTTTTGTTATGCGATTCATGTTTACTGTCGAATAATGATACTAGACTTTCATTTCACTGTAGGGGCGATTCATTTCTATTGTACATGCGATGCATTTTCACGGAAGGAAATTAATTAATTTTCATCACATAACGTCTTAAGGGCATACAATACAGTTTTGATCCCGTATTTACATTTTGATAAAAATTTCCATATAGACTATTTTTTACCTGATTAAATCAAATATGTAATAAAAAATATACCTTCATGTGCTACTTTTTGAGTAAAATGAGGTCGAAATTTTGTATATTTGCTCAAAATTCGGATTTGTGGCCGTATTTTCCCTTTCGAAAGAAAGACATAACTTTTTTGTTTTAAAAGATAAACACAAATTGTTTTTTGTTAAATAATTTGTAATTTCTGTATTTTATAAGTATCCTAAAATTTTATACATTTTTTATTCAGAAATAACTCATATTTATCAAATGTTCATGAATGTAGAAAAAACATCATTTTTGCTGTATATTTATCTAATTTGAAAAAATGTACTATTTACGTTTTCATGAAAATTTGCACATTATCGTCTTACGTAATCAAACCAAATGGCATTTTAAAAAGAGGGTCCATGAACTCGTTTTCAAGTTAAATAAGTTTGAATGATAAATATCAGTCGAAAACTGAATGTTTTCCCGATAAGTCGTAGTTTGACGTCGCGAAAATAACAATTTACGTTATTAACGTCATTACCTCCCCTGTAACTGTATCGTATGCCCTTAATTCAGCCGACTCTCTAACAAAATTTATGAAGTCAGAAGGATTGATTATATGTGACCCGCCACGACATTTCCAGGCTTATGGAGGTAGAACATCATTGTGAGAAACACGCCGTTAACTATATGTGACTAGCTACTTCCAGGCTTATGAGGGTTGTCTAAAATTTGCTCTTTGTATATTTATCTAGAGACGTTACGCACGATATTGGTGTCACTTTTGGTAACGTCTTATGTTAACATCAAAGTCATGTACTATTGACGGGTTGTAATATTGCCTTCTAGTATAGTCTATAGACACATGGTTTTCTGTGAATAAAAAGAGATAAGGGTATACACCATGTTAATATGTTTTCCATGAATGAAAGAAAATGTGGAATATACAGAACAAGGATTCGTCACCTACAATTTGTTTCTATAAATTTCATATAAATCTTGGTTTTTTTCATAAAAAAAATATAAAGGGCCTATTTCTGGTATGAATTTAATCAACTTGGTACAATAGAAGAAGAGCTGTCATAGGCTTATTTGTTTATTTAGTAATAGATTTGTTGTGAAGCGTTAATTATCAATTTCTGATGATATAATTTTTGCAACGCAAATTTGTTTTGTCCGAAAAATTGCTATATATTCCAAACAAATTGAATTATAAAAAAAACGTATTCGCATCAGGAGAAACCAAAAATAACCGAAGAAAAAAATATAATCACATAAACAAATATATATATTTCAGACAATTCCGCGTCTTTCAACGCATGGGTTGTGAAAATCCAACTGTAAATGCCGTGAAAACGTAGTTTTACATAAAATACTTATGATTTTTATATTCACTGACCGATTGATTTGTGTTTGAGAAAGCCAGAACTAATCAAAATATAAGAGCATTCGAGAGCATGGATATAGAATAAAGGCAATTGGAACGTTCTTCTTGCATTGAATCAGAACACCAACAATTGTGGTACTATCAAATAGACATTGATAAACTGTACGTCACACCAAAATTCACGGTATCGCATTCAGAGTTAATTTACTTTTTTTATTCTTTTTTTATTTTTTTATATACTTTTTTTTTTAGAACTTTTTAAAGACGGAATAGAAGACTAGTATGAAGTTTTGAGCTCAAACTTTAACGAATCATATATTTTTAGGATTTCAGTTATGTTCTTTTCAATACAATTTTATTGGTTACTAAAGAACACATTAAGCGTCATGTGATTTTTTACCAATTAATCATTGCATAATTTTGCATGTAATAAGAAACACTTTACCAAGTTAAACAACTTATGTATTTCAACAAAAAATATCGAAAACAAACACATTGTACACAGTTCACTGTACGGAATAAGTAAACAGTCGAGTATAATTTAAATAATGGAGTGTGGAATAAGTAAAGAAGTATGTTTTTAAATAAGACTATGTTATGTAATGAAAGCAATGTATAACAAAATACTACTTAGTTTTTCTTGAAATTTAGCTTTGAAAACGTGAAAAAAGATCAACACAAAACTTTCATTGCTTTATTGGTTCCTTAAATAGAAAACGGATGTGTTAAATGATGAAAAAATCTCTTGTTAAACTAATAGATATTATTAATAGAAACAATATATAAGTATATTTATCTTCTGCTGTGACTCACGCTTAAACGAAATTCTTTGAAAATGAATTGATTGATTGTTGGTGTTTAACGCCACTTTCAGCACTCCTTGTTATAGAAGGAGAAGAAGATATTTTATCTCCATCAAACCATCAAATGGGCTCACAAAGAGCATATAACAATATAAGACATTATTTGAGACACCAACAAAAAAACCAAATGGCGTCCAATTTTGTTTTATTGGTGGAGGAAGCCGGTATGCATAGAGAAAGCAACGACCATCACCATGTAGATAACTGACTATGGCAATTCTAGAAAATAATGATCGTAGTCGAACGCCCTTGCTACGAGCGGGGTCTAATTCACAACCTCAATGTTGACATGATATAGTGATTACTGCATGCAGATAAACTCTTAGATCACTCGGCAAACGAGGTATAGGAATTTCTTTAAATAATAAAAATAATAAAAAGATGTGGTATGATTGAGACAAATCTCTACCAGAGACCAAATGACATAAAAGTTAACAATTATAGGTCACCGTACGGCCCTCAACAATGAGAAAAACACATACTGCACAGTAAGCTATAAAAGGCCCCGAAATGAAAAATGTAAAAACAATTCAAACGAGAACTTCACGGCCTGATTTATGTATTAAACAATAAACGGAATACACAACAAGAAAAGACAACCGCTTAATTATAAGCTCCTTACTTTGGACAGGCACATACAGAATGTGTCGAGGTTAAACATGTTTGCTGGCGCCAAACCCTCTCCCTACCCTGGAACAGTGTTTAAACAGAATAACACACACTCGCACA
This sequence comes from Mytilus coruscus, assembly GCA_017311375.1. NCBI lineage: Eukaryota > Metazoa > Mollusca > Bivalvia > Mytilida > Mytilidae > Mytilus > Mytilus coruscus. The sequence goes on along the minus strand of CM029597.1, from coordinate 30,433,483 downwards.
TTCCAAAATAGTATCATTTTCTTCTTCAGGTAAATTCAATTTGTCTCTTTTTAAGAAAACTTGTCAGATATTTTTCTTGTCAATAATTTAAGTCCCCTTTGTAGATTTTTAGGTCGATATGTCAGACAATCATCTGGCAAGTTGGGGGCAAAGTTTGGTGTTGTCTCACATAATTCTGTTATTCGTTTAACTCATAAAACATTGCTTCTTGATTTAAAATTATATAATGAGCAAAAGTATTTCCAAACGCATTTTACCGATGTTAACTGAGTATGTACTGTAAGTCTATTTGTATACTAATATCAATCAAGAAAGTCTAACGTTCAATAAAGAATATGGCAACGTATGAAATATATATTTTTATAACGATTTTTTTGTTGTAATTTAACTGTAACTAATTGCAATTCTCCCAATTTGATTTCTTGCAGTTGTGGCCAAGTTTGAGTTGATTTATCATAAGTCAATAATGATCAACATTCTAATTGAAATATACAATTATTATACATGTATGATGCAAGCAATATTTGAATTTCCACTTTGGTCTTCGGACGATTTGTGTAAATATGTATTTTTTGTTATTGTTGAGTTGCTGTTTGATTGAAATGTACTCAAATCAGGATTTATTACAAATAATGTTATATTGAAAAGAGGAATGCATTTCAACGAGGTCAAATAAAACAATTATTGTAAATTAATATTTTAGGTATTCCTTTAATAAAACAGGTACGTTTCAAAAACACAAAAACGCAAACATACGTTACCTATACACAGTGAACGTCAAAAACGTCAAATTAGCGATGGTGTGACATTTTGGTAGACCACATTGTGACCGCTTTAATTTGATGATTTGTACATTACTCTTTATCATATTCATATCGAAATGTTCGTCTTGCAAAGGAATTTGATATAAAAGTTATTTTTTTCGAACAACTGATGTTGTTTTCAGTCATTTTGATGATTTGTAACAACTTGTCCTTGATAATTCAAATAAAAAAAGAGGACGCTAACATTGTGACATTTTGGTAGACACCCTTTTAACGCTTCGATATTCGATACTAATCGATTAAAATATAATTGAAAGCATAGAATATTTTCTTTTATATTTGGAATTTATCATACTGGCTTAATTTCTCCGTTCAAAAATGTAAAACACATTATTTTTCAATGTTTTCTATAACCAACTCCGGAATTACTAACGTAAAACGTTGGTTTAAAGTTTTGTGACGGGAGACCTTTGGGGATTCATATACTTCGTATTTTTTTGTTTAATGCTATAAATGAGATTGAAGTCCGAATGAATGTCGTTCAAATGTTATAGATTATGACGCATGTTACATTTTCTGACTAGATGAAATGTTTTGCACAGTTTTACTCAATATTGATAATTTCTTTATAGAACAGTTTTTTTAAACGTTGTTGTGACAATGTACTTTGGGCTAGGTTTTCGGTAATGATGTCGAGGTTTTCATGGGAATCGCTCATTTACATTGGATTTCTTTGCTTTAAAAGAGTTTTCCAGACTTATTTTACAAAAGGATATGCGCTATAACCAATTTGAGAACATAATCCTCTCGCTATAAATGCATTCTGAACTGTTGTGCCGTAAGAGAGTGATATTTTTCCTTGGTGTCTACAACCAATAATGACTTCTTACAAGGCCTACTCGGTTCGAAAATTGCGTTATTTACGTCTTATACACATGTCCTCCTAAAGCCCTATCTTTTCTCTTTCAAATGGTATAGCATTGTTATACTTTATCTACTTTCAAGTACCCGAAAATAGGAGGAACACTCGAAGAACAACATCAGTATGTTACCCGTCTACACGAAAAATATAAGATTTTTCTTGTTAGTATTCGGAAAATTGATTGACAAAACTGAATGAAAACCGATAAGCCATCTATAACTTAATTTCTTACGATCTTTAAAGATTTTGTAAGCAAAATAACACTCGATCTTTCCTTTATTTTTCTAATTTAAAGCCGAATTTTGGTGTCAGGTACGTGAAATCAGAAAACGTCACCAACATTGTGCGTAACGTCAGAACATTCTGAAGCAAAAAAAACTCTGTCATGTTAATATAACCCGGAAGATTTGGACAAATGTGAATTAGAAATAAAGCAAACTCAGACAATATATTTTAAGTGCTAAAGTGACAATTTGTTAATCCGTTTATCTCACATTTTACCCTTCTTTGTGTTTAATTAATTCTATTGTTAAATATATATTTGTCGTAATGGAAATCACTTTGACGATGACAAGTTAATCCGTTGGACACTAATCCTTTTCTATAGATACTGTTTTTATATATACTTTTGTATGTTATTTTGTAGTCAGTTTAGGTCTTAGGTCTGGTACATGTACTGTCCGGACCTTGCTAATAAAGTTTAAAGTATTGGTATTCCGTCTTTGAGTTACTATAGACGGAAAACTCCCGGTTATATTATTATGACCTATTTTTTGTAATAACATTGAAACGAGTCATTTCGAATACCGATATGATAATGAGACTGTTCGATGACGAATTTTTCATTATCGAAGACACTAATTAGGCGCTTAGTAATCTTCAACAGCGTATTTGAATAAAAATTTCAAACGAATTGAATTTACAACATTACAAACAGTTCTTAGCTCTTTTTTTGAAAATGTAATTTAAACTTGTTAAAATGAAGTTAATATAAAATTTGTCAAAGAAAGCTTTTAGAATTCCTTTTTTTTTTAATTTGTCTTTTAACTTAGATTTATGATGCATGTCTCTATACATAGTATGCGACGCGTAGCAGTTTATTAGTAGTTGTTCTCATATATGCATTTGATACGGTGCATTTATTATGGATATATTTTAGACTCCATTTATGAAAATCTATAAATCAGAGAATTTTGATTTTTTGTATCAATTTAAAATGTAGATTCAAATATTTATATGTCGTTGATACAGACAAAAAGATCTATCATGTCAAAATCATGATACAACAGGAAATTTTCATATGCACGGTCTGAACACAAGAATTTACAGAATAAGCCTATTTCTTACTGAATAGAGAAAAATAGCCAAAAGAATTACAGAATACAGAAATGTAACCCCTTTTTCCCCTAATCCAGACCCTTACATATCATTGTGACGGATAGTTTTGGTTGTTCTATTTAACTGTTTTTATTTTCGAAAAGAATATTTGTACAAGGTGTTGTTAATGTAACGGACAATATATACCATGCCCTCTCAGCCGACGTCGTAATTTCATTTTTAATGAAAGAAAGTATTTAAAAGCTTCTCTCCCTGTGCAATATGATTTATTAAACTCATTAGGCAGTGCAATTTTTATGACTACTTGCATAATTGTTTAATCGTATTAAATTCTGTATCAAATTTATATTAATAATAAAAGTTTCAGATCTTTTAATATTGAAAACGGGTTAAAATTATTTACTTGCATTAATTTTGATATAAAAACATCCAGTTCGTTTTTTTTTTGTGTTTTTTTGTAGATCTAAGAAAAAAAGCAACTATGTTACACTAAAACAATTGACTAATTAAAATTGTCACATGGTGTCTTCTTATGTCGTCTGAATTACAATGTAAGTTATTGATCTGTAATTTATATATTCGCCATCCGTAATTATTATCTAAAATGTTTATTTGGCATGCCATACTCGATAGAAGTGCGGACGTGAAAGAAAGCACTCTTCACAAAAACGTGAACGGAGATTACATTCCACGGAGATTACATTTCGATGATTTCGTAAACCTGTAATTCCCGTTAACGGATAGAAGACCAAGCAAGACTTAATATTTAGCACAACATAGAGTGTGATAGGGCCTATGAGTTAAATTTGATTATAAGGTTACCATAAATAATTTTGTTTATAAGGTTACCATAAATAATTTTGTTAAATGGTCATTTATTCCAAATCATATCAGTCTTGAAAACTAAACAAAGTTGAAAACTGCAGAGATTTGTTAAGCATGTAATCTCCGTGGAATGGTATATTCTAAACAAACACCTTTTTTGAAAATAAATTCTACATCCAACAGATCGATATCGGTGTCAACATTCAATTTTAATACAACTTCTATCTTCAGATTCACGTATTATGTTTTATAAAACATTATGACGGCCGGTACGATCACTATCGTTGTGCAATATGTACTGAACTTTATAAAAATTAAAAATATAGATAATAAAGAAATATAAAAATCTCAGATATAAGTAAAACAAGCTACGGGTATATAACTCGAAGTCGTTAGTTTTGCTTTGTTACGGTGGGACAAATCAGCGTCATAAAATGGGCGCTTTACCGGAGAACCAGTGAGAAACGCAAAGCTAACAAAACCTGCGTTTCAGGAGTAAGTGCAAGGGACCTATTTGTATCATGTTTTATATCTGGTTCTATTGCCAATGTTATTTCATTGATACTGTGTCTATCCAGTCTGTATACGGATATAATATCCATTTCATTTTCAAAATGATCGAATGAAGAAAGTGTGGTTCTAATATTGAAGATTCTTCTTCCTCTTCTAACATTTGCGTCATCTTGATCGAGAATAAAGCCATCTTAGATATGGTTTAATTCATATTCGCGGAAAAACTACGATCGAGATACGACTGGGTATAGCTGTAGTAAGTTATGCCAGGATTTACGTATTATTTACGCTCATCTTAACTTACGATGGCTTTGTGAAACAGCTGTAAAACCTACGATTTATTTACGATGAACGTACGAAGACACGTTAGACTTACGACGGCTTTGTGAAACGGTACCCAGATCTTTGTTTTCAAAAACAATTGAGTTTAGAAAAAAATACACGATTCCGAACATTTTAGATTTCGAGCAAAACTTGTACCATGTTTATGAACACCTGACTGATATCGCCGTTGCTACTCTATGTGATAAGGAACAAGTTAATAATTCTTAGTCGAAGGCGTGTTTAGATCGTGAATGTAGTAAATGTGGACTTTCGTTATTAAAATTTACGGACGAAGAGTTGAATGTTTCGGATGATGCTCCCAATGTATCTTGGGAACGGTACGAACATATCACTGTGAATTCTAAGAAAAAACTTACGCTTGTCAGAAAATGCACTAAACCGGGTGATATGTTTAATTACTTTAGAGAACTTTTAGACAAATTCGCTGGACATCAGTTCCGTGCACAGTGGCAAAATGCACAACTTTAATGTTTGAAAGAAAACTTATTACCTAATCACTGTATTATAATTCATGACTATTCCGAAAACTACGGTTGCAAAGAAAAGTTTGAACTTCAACAAACTTATTTTCAGCGCACCGAGGTATCTATCCTGGTGTCCGTAATTTATCGACATGCAATTCTGGAGGTAGACGGAGTAGAAAGTTTGCCGGATATTCCATGTATTATCACTGAGCATTTCTTTGTAATAAACCCGGATGAGAAACATGACCAATTTCTTACCCAAAAATTTCAAACCCTTGTCAAGGAGAATTAGATTCGATTCGATATGATGTAAAAGTTATTCATGAGTTTACTGAAGGTTGTCCGGTTCAGTATAACTCACGAAATTGTTTTGGAATGTTAACCGACATTTGTTCCAAACACGGATATGAACTTTTCATTCGAAATTATTTCGAAACTTCTCACGCAAAAGGACCTCAGGACGCAGCCGGGGCTTTTAAAGAATCAAGTAGACATGGCTGTTTTCGCGGAACGAAATAATACAATCTGCGGCAGATTTTTTTAAATATTGCGGGAAACATTTGAAGGACACTAAGTCACTGTATTGTAAGCGCCGAAAATTTAGATATGTCGAGAGTATAGATCGTGACACAATATCTTTTAAACCCGTTCCTGGTATTAGAAGTCTCCATCAGGTTTTTTCTTCTTTGGACGATGCTAATTTGACACTTAGTTACCTGTCATGTTATTCTTGTGAAAACTGTTTGGTTGGTACTTACAAAGACTGCATAAATAATTCCATTGGAAGTAAGGCGACCATACCGATAGTTGTCGAGAACAACCGAACCCGCCATTCGGGTCCCGCAGAATCCACGGAAATTACGAAATGGAAGACCTCATTGCGCTTGGCACAATACTGGCAGTATACACTGATGAAGCAGATTCAAATTATGACCTTTTTAAAGCAGATGCTTGTCCCGAAACTCTTAAAAAGGACATCACCGATGATTGGGGCGTAACTTACGTAAAGGGATCCAAAGTTGTTCGTGGTTTATACTTTGACCAAACAAATGTCGTATAAACTATTGGATAAGAAACATTCCATCATTTCCATTGCATCTGTTATTTACATTTCACCAACTCTTCAATGTTCGACGCGTGGAACTCTTAGTCTTCTGGAAACTACACATCTTGACATTTTATCAGTATTGGATGAAATGGAAGGAGCACAATAAAGTTATTGTTTAAAACCTCTTTTTCAATAAAAACACATTGTTATATCCCCAGCAAAAAGGTTTGGGCTATATAGGAATCACCCTGTCCTTCTGTCTGTCCATTTTCCTTGTAAGCGGTAATCCTTATAAATTACTTGACGGATATTAATGAAACTTTACACAATGTCATGTAGTTGTAGTACACTAGCTAAAGATGTGCATGCAGGAAGATAGATCACTTCGTTAAATATTATAATATAGGGTAATATATAGTCTTGTTATGTAAGCGCAACTTATTCTAAAACGTTTATTGGATTTCAATGAAACTTTACATTAGTGTAGTATACTATGTGCATAGATGTGCATAAAAAATAATAATGTAGTCTGACAACTGTTACTTGAGATAATCTTAATTTGAGGGGAAAGGGGGGTGATCGTGATCACAGTTCTCGTTTTATCTGTATTAGAATTAGATTGAAATGAATCATTTTGAAAGAGGTCAAATGGTTTGCAAAAAGTGATCATATTTATTGTATTGGGAATACATATCATTATAGTACAATTGACGTTACTTATTCTAGAAGTATTTTTGTAGCTTCTGAACCATAAAAAAACGTCCGATTTAGCGATAACGTCTGTTACGCTTATAGGCACGAACATCGCGCGTAACGTCTATAAATGATCGATAATGTTCGAGACGTTCCGAGAATCTTCCTACCGAGGATATCGAATGGCCCATAGACATAGCCAAAACTCACCAATATATAAGCGTGAACCCCACAGGTGTTCAAGCAAAAAAAATTGACAAATAGATCGCAGAAGTGAAAACTATTTGGTACCTGAGTTGAAATAGATTAAGATTTAAAAAGACATCGCCTTTCTTGAGGCAAGAACTTGAAATTCATATACAAATGTGAAACAGTAACAAAACATAAAAGTAACAGTGGAAAAAAAGATGTTATAACATGTTGGTGACAAGCCACTTACAACCAAGGCTGTTTCTTATTAGGTACATTTTACTGCAATAAATCATTTTTTCAAAAATTTTATAATTATTTGCGTTAACTCTGTATTTTACTCATTTTCTTCGAACTCTTTGTATTAACGTCTTAATGAATGCCCAGTGGCAAATATTTCATACTATTTTGGGACGATATTCTCATAGTTCTTCTTTTTCTGCATGTACTCAATCAATTGACAAAGACATTTTTTAACTGAATGGTGACATTGCATGGTAATGGTTATATCTTGATTTAAATTTCGGTAAGAAAGGCTGAACGTTTATTTTAAGGAAAAAGAGCATTTATATATTACGGAAGAATATTCTAGTTTTTTTTTACTAAAAACGCGTAATTATAATGATTCAATACAAGACTCATAGAACAAAAAGACATTTACAAAACCGAAAAAATAAATAAGAAACAATACGAACTCCAAAAAAAAAAAACGGGAGTGAAAGCAGGTGCTCAGGAAGGGTAAGCATTTGCGAAAAGATTAATGTATCTGCTCTCTATTACACATCATATAATTTACTTTGGTTTTTTTTGTCGATTAAATATTACTGTCTGATTGGTTGATTCGTAGATTTACGAAAGTTCATTAAAACACTAAAAAAATATATTTAATTATTCCCTTGAAGGGCCGACTAGAAATGTTCAGACGTTGAAGATCAATAATCCTAGACAAAACACACAAAAAATAAGAAAAAAAGGAAGATATGTATTTTTTTTATCCACTTGCAAAGTCTGCAAGGGCTTTTGGTGAAATTTAAGGGGGTGCAAGTAAACGGTGTCTCCGACTTTTCTTTATAGTACATTTGCATGGGTAAAATGATTAACTATACTGTTGAAAAATGGATAAACTATTACCAACAAAAAAATACCAGTATGACAAAACATTAAAATTGGCTTATTTGAGGTAGATAAACGTCTTCATTTGTATCATTCGAACACACCTACCATGCCGTAATGACTCATTGCAAAAGTATGACATTTGACCCATATAATTTATTCTTTAATAAAGTGATTTTTAAAGCTTTTTTTATCAACAATTAGGCTTTATATATGAAAATAATGGAATCCGAAGCGTAATGATATGTCAATTCTTTTGTTTAGACAAAACAGTAAGCTCAAACACGCCTGAACTTAACAAGGTATACCCATGGAGGTACTATACTAACTTAGTAACAAGTAAGTATAGTACCTCCATGGTCTCTGACTTTTATTTGCGATAAAATGGTAATGGGGTTAATTTGGGACTTAACAATATGTTTTTTTTCAATCATTGTACAGGTCATAAAGTGTTGTCTTTGTTAGCTTGACTCTTTGGCAAGTAATTGGTTCCAGTACTTAATTTTCTGTAGGTTTGTTGCATATACATGTATACGGGATATAGAATAAAACGGTCATTATACATATTCAAGAACAATGATGGTTTTGAAAATTATTTGACTATTTTACATCCTTTTGAGCAAAGAAAATAAAGAATATCTGCACATAGACTACAAATTGAATTTGGTAGATACCGGGGTATTCTTCGACAAGACAGAATATGTCCCAGGTGCACTTCAGGTGAAGTTGAAGATGAAGTTCATTATCAAATAAAATGTGACACCCATTTACTTAAGAGAGAGGAATTAATTTAAAATATATTAAAATCATGTCCAAACTTTCAACATTTAGATGCTTATAACAAATTAGTTTGGATTATGAATACTGAAGACCCCTGTACATTAGCTGCATTTTTTAAGTATATAAAAGATACAGATAATTAGATCGTAATCTGCAGCAACTGATTTTAACTTGCTTCATTATTAAACACTATTATACTCTGGTAGGCCTGCACTGAGCATAAGAAGATTTAAATTCTGCGGCACCGTCCCTTGATGCTCATTGCTGGTTTATCATAGATTTCTTAATGCTGCTATAATTTATTATCTTTTAAAACTACTTTTCATGCGTTTTTGACTGATCTGCTTTGGGTACAAGTAGGGATTACCCCTTTCAGCATCGACTCTTGGTACCCATTGCAGATGAGCCAATATTTATAAATTAATGTAGTTGCATAGTTAGGTTTATTTTATTTTATTTTTAATGGTCACAGCAACTTCCTGATGCACTTGGGTCAAAGTTGATTTTAAAATGTCTATCTTTTATTTACACTACATGTACTGTTGTTCATATTATATAGTTTTGTCAAAATGTGTAATCATATTGTTGTATGTTATATGCCCTCCTGGGCCCTAATTTGGTGAATAAACTATTCTATTCTATTCTATTCTATTCTATTCATATGCGACACTGTAATATTGTGTGAAGATAATTAAAATGATGCACAACTTTTAATTATAATAAAGCTATCCTGTAAGGATGAAAATGAATCAGCTGAACTTTTAAAAAGCAGCTTTGAAAATAAATTAATAAACCCAGAAGAACCTTGACTTTCTGCAAATTATTAAATTTTTAAATGGGCATGACTTTTCACAAATATGGTAATTAAGTTAGAACCGTACATAAAGCTTCAAAGTATTTCCTTTTGATGCTATTTAAACAATGAAACATTTATGTCATAGACTTTACACAATAGCCATACTAATCCAACCACGGGTGTCCAAATTCAACCTCCTTCTTCTACTAAATTATTGCATAATTTGAAATGTGATAATTTTGTCATATTGCTGTAGATTGTGATTTGTTAATTGTGGATCAGTATGTCACTAATAACACATAGTTATATTATGATTGGCCAATTTATTGTTATCCTATTGTGCACTGCATGTGGTATAATAGATATTTGAAACGTTATCATTCATTCTGTACTGGACTATACTCTGTAAATGTAGTAAACTTGCATTCTTAAAGTTTTCAGTGGTGCGACTCGTGTAGTTAGAATTTAATCCAAACATTTGTGAACGATATTATTCAATGACATGCTTATTCTAGTTTGGATAAATATTTTTAATCAAACTTTTCGTACATTTCTAATTTTAGGAATTTCGCGCAAAAGAAATTGACTTTTGTTTTATAAAATTCATTTAATGCAATTGATGTTTATCTTTCAAATCAAATTAAATGAAAATTAAAAAAAAAAAAAAAATTAAAAAATTGTAAGTTTAACAATATCAATATAATATATAGTCATTTGAACTAATTTATTTCTATATTTTTTTTCGGAAAATTTTAATCTAACTAAAAAAATCCATGATAGACTCAGCTGCAGCATTTAAGATATACATTTCCACTAAGAACAAAACCTACCAGGTAATTTGTCTTAAAGGCAATTAGAAGGAGTATTTACAAAACGACAGAAAGAAAATGCGAGACAATACTGAAAAATATTAATAAATTAATATCCCCCATCTATTTATGCGTAGAGCCGGCATTTAAAGAAAAACAAATTATATATATAATATTTATTTATACATGCCCGAAGTATACAAAGCAATGCAGTGCAACAAATCATTGCATACCTGCGAAATATATTGCAAAATTGGATGTTTACAAAGCTGCACTATACCAGTAAATATTTGTAAACATGTGTCTTTATTGTGTATTCTTTATGGGGTATAACGTTTGCAAATAATAACCTCCACATCCATTTCATATCCATCGTTTAGCAATGTAAAATGATTGTTTATTATATATTTGTTGTCTCTTTATTCCACACAAAGATTAATGTTTGTTCTTGAATTGTTAAGGTTATAAAATTCCGTAAAATTTAAGAAATGACATGTCTTTCCATACGTGAAACGAAATGAATAAATATCTTTATTTCCAAATACATTTACACACTACGTAAAGATTTTGCATATTCTCTTTTCTTATGGTATTTGAATGTTATTCTCCACAAAACTTTACAACTATTTGCGACCATAACAAATATCAAAATTTATCTTGGTGTAAATACATGGCAAAGCTCAAGTTTTATGGACCCTTTAAATGTTGATATTTTCGGTTACTTTATATACGTATACAAAATATTGGAATTACTTCAATTTATTTATGTTTTGAATAGTTGTTTGCATGATATGTAAACCGCGGTCTCTAAAACTGCCCTGTAGTATGGAAACACTATTAAATGTTAACATTTACGATGTGTAAAGAAATGGCAAACACCTGTAAATAAATGTAAAGCATATGCAAAGCTTAACACCTAAATAGGTTTACCAAATATTTGCATAGGTACGTAAATCGAGGATTTCGTGCAGTGATTGTTGGTTAGACAGCTTAATTTTTAAAACAATATATAGTTAATAAAATTTGATTACAAGAGATAAGATTTTGCTAGCTGTTATATATGGGTTTATATACTGTAAATTCAGAATTTTGCACTTGCATTTATTACTTCAATTATTGAACAATAAAAACATGACATAATTAATTATGGTGATTTCAGGAATTGGTGCATAGGTAAAATGTAATCAAAATTTAAAATGCAAGTTTTTATTTTTTTTAATTATAAAATAATTGCAGAAAATTTCTGAATAAACAGTAGTGATTAAGGGCATATCCACTAGATTAAACTCAACATGAGATTTTTTTCACATAATGGGTAATTACTAATATAGTCCTGATTGATGAGACTGACTTTGTTTTCATGGAAATACAGGGTAAAATAGGGATGATTTTTTCAACTTGCCAACATATTATTTTAACACTGTAACTCCATACGATGTAGGGAGCAATAATTTGCTAGTTCTTAATACAGCGGAAAATGGATAATATGTCCTTCAATAGCAGTAACTTATTTAATGAAGAGGAATTCATTGAACCTAAAGCTCACTAGCTTTATTTATTTTATTTGAAAGATGTATTTTAGATTTTTAAACAATTTCTGATTGAATGGAGGTAACCCATTTGCATTTTTAAATGTGAACATTTATTTTAGGGTGACACAGATATAACTAAATGGAAGACATATCAAGTTCTTCATTTCTTGGACAAAGTCCTGGAGAAAGCAAGTGTACCTGACAGTTCTATTAAAAAGATGGTTGAACAATACCCAGCCATTTCACAGACACATAATGCTGAGGTTTGATAAGTTTAATTATGAATTTATAAATAAACAAATTACTATTTTTAATTCTTTATGAATTACAGTTTCTGTGATTAGGTCTATTTTACTTACAAACGAAATGTAGAGAGTTGTTTTCTATGCAAACTTCTCTTCTAAATACCAACAGGATCAAAGGATTGTTGTATATATAATATATTTGTTTTTTTATGCTAAAACATAATTTTCAGCAGTCATTTTACATATTAATTTTGCCTTTCAAAGGTTGTCATTTTCAGAAATAAATAATTTAAGCTTGATTTTTGACTCGTCTGCAATGAAAGTATGCTTATAATTTTTAAATATTTAGATGCCTTAATAGCAATGCAAGTTCCTTATCATCACTGGGCTTCCAAAATGTAGTAAATTACTAATTTTTCAACAAAAAAATATCTCACAAACAGGCTTTGAAAATTTGTTTGAAATGCATGCTTCCAAAATGTTGTATGTGAACTTGAACATTTTTGTAAATGCCAGTGAAATAAAAACTTTGACATTTCTGGATAACACAAAAACTTACATCATTTTCACAGAAATAAAGAAATGTACAATTATTTGATTCCCAAACCCATTATACAACAATTTTCAAGTTTACATACAACATTTTGGAAGCAAACTTTACAAACAATTGCCAAGACGATTTGTGTAAAAAAGAAGTTTTAGCCAATATGTCATATACGACAATTTGGAAGCCCAGCATTGTTGTGCATATCAGATTTCAGCAATTGTTAATGATTTGATAATATTTTGAATTTTTTAACCAGTAACTTTTTTTAATTAATTGAATGACCCGAGCCTCTATGTATTCTGAATCTGGGTGATTTGCTGATAAATGTCCATTCTTTTATTACAGGTACGTCTAAGATGGTCACAGATCAACATAAAGAACAACTACGCACAAGATATTCCAAACATTAGGGCCTTCTTGATCAGCCAAGGTAAGAATATAATCATGTGAATAATGGGGTCAGAATTTTAAGGAGGACAATGGTACAACATCAGAAATTATTTTGTTTATTCAAACATATTTGTTTTATATTTAGAAGGATGCAAAAGTCATGATTTTGAAGGACACCTGTAATAACTTTGCCTAAAACTAAGTTTGCATGATACACATAAATGATGTGAACGCAATAAATTGTTTAACTGACAATAGTCTCATTGCATTTTAGTAGTCCATCTTTCATCTGCTTACATCTACTTTCAAGAATTTTTGTGTTTTAATAATCATCTATGATTCATGAGCCTAATCTTTTGCTCTTTGGATGAGATTTGATTGGTTGATAGTTTGAATGAAACTCAAATATGCCTACACTTGTAACACTTGTATTAAGTATGAGCACACAATACTCAATACAGGATATTTGCAAGCATAAAAGTCAGCTTACTAGAATGATTTGATTTGATTTTGATTTTTTGTGTTTTAACGCCACTTTTAAGCACCGCTTTTGGGCTATTTTGTGGTGGCCAGTTTTTTATTGGTGGGGGAAGCCGGAGTGCCCGGAGAAAACCACTGACCTTCTATAGGACTTCTGTTGACTGGCTAGTGATTACAGTAGTAACTACTTAGACCACTTGGCCACCGAGGCCCCCTTTATAGAATGAAGACTCTTGATATCAGGTTAATAAGAAGTGTATATATTTTATAGTTGCCTGTATATATTTGAAGTAGTATGTTGACTACAGATGTTTTGGTTTGATATGTCATTTAGTTGCTGTTTTATTGGTGCATCTATAGTATTGTCCCTAAACTCTTTTCTGTAATCAGTAGTTTTACTCTAAAATTATAATTTGAAGCAGGTTATTCCCTTGTTGGGCAGTAGAACTGCATCACAATGGTCTTTTGTCTTCCATCATACTTGTAATCAAACTTGATTATAAAGCTGGAAACATTTATAAGTTAAAGTAACACATTGTATTCTATTTGCTTCACATTATTGTTCTGCACTGCAATGAACAAGCATTTATGCTAGTATATTTTTCCAACAAGAGAAATAATTTGTATTCAATTGTTATTTTAAAATCAGAATCAGGCTTTCAAAAGTGAGTTTCTACAGTCCAATATTCTACATATCTTTTTGTTCATTTTCATGCATATTATGAAGTGTCTGAATAATTGAGACCTAACTGAAGAAGGAAAATGTCAATTTTAATTGTAGGAAAACAGAAGTACACTTTACAGGTATATAAAGCCTCAAGGAAGAATTAATTATGTTATATGTCTTGTCTTTTTTTGCGATTTTCGATCTTTACCATGTCATTGTAAGGTTTTTTTTTACTTATGAGTTTGAATGTCTCTTTGGTATCTTTAACCTCTCTTATACGCTAATGTTTAATTGTAGGAAAACAGAAATACACATTACCTGTATATAAAGCTTTAATGAAGAGTTCTGATGAGATGAAGAAATTTGCCAAGGACGTCTATGAAGAGACAAAGAGTATGCTTCACGTTAATGTCAGAAACTATGTTGAGGAAATTCTGCAGAGATAGATATGTAATTGTACCTGTTTTGTTTCAAAACTGTATTAGGCAATATAATGCATTCAAAAAATAAACTTATTTTTGGACCAGTTATCTAAGACTATTCACAGTAATATTGTGACCAATGATAAACAAATATGAATAAATATTGGTATAGATATTGGTTTGTCTACAAAACTTAGTAATCTGAATTTGAACAGACAAGGTCTGAGTTATTCTTAATCAGTTTTCTATTAAAGATATATGTCAACTTTTGTTTAAGAAAAATAGAACAAAATTAGCAATTGCAGGCTTCATGGGCTAAATGTTTCTAAAATGGTTCTATGGACCACCGACCGACTATGAATGATGCTAATTTGTAGTCAAGGAGTAGTAAAATATCCCCATCAGTCAGTGAGAGTTCTGTGGGAGGCAATTTAAAGAGGTACATAATACTGGTCAGCTAAGATAATCATTGTAGGGATAAAGGAAACATGAATTTTGTATTACTCACCATGCATCCTTTATAATTACTGTTTTTAATATTTTTAATGATCTCACAAAGTTCTACAGGAGACTTAAAAATAATGTGTACCTTAATGATGTATTGTACTATTGAAAATTAGTAACAGGCAAAAGGCAGTTTATGTATGTGAGACAGCAACTCAAAAATGCAACCAAAATACATCTAGAGGTAAACTTCTGCCTTCAACATTAGACAAATGTGTATACAATTTGTCAAGTTCTAAATCGTCCCAAGTATAGACTAGGAGTAAAACAATGGAATCATGCACCTGCCATCAACACAAAATTTCCTTAAAGACAAAAGGATAGTCCACTTGTGATCTTACATTGAGGTATGTCAAAGACACCATTTTGTAGTCACAATATCGAAGATATTGACAATATGAAATAGATATTTATAGCTACCTTATCTTAATCTTAGCCAATTACAGAGAGTCCTGATAATGCTATTAAAAGTGGATTTAGATACCCATTTGATGTCATCAATATTATTGATATCTTGTTTAAATCAAGTCTTGGACATACCAATATCCACCTTTAAAATTTCTGTTATTCGATTCTCTCAGTTGACTCTGTTTTCATTTGTCTCTGGTGTCAACAACATCATTTTATTGCTGACAATTGCAGCTTCTTGTTCACCTGTTGAAGATTTTTTATATCAACAATATTTGAATATTGACATTCCAAATTGACCTTATGATTTGTTTCTCTAAACTAATGTACTATATATTCATTTACTGAATGGTGAGGTCTGTTATATAGGCATTTAAAATTTCCCTAATTAATTGAAATTAAAATGAACTAACTCTATATTTACTGCTACAGTTATCCACATCTTAATTTGATATTTTTTGATAAAGTCAGTTTCGTTATCTATTTAATATCGAATGGACATGCACATCATCTCATGATTGTCTGAAGTGATTATCGATGTTAATTCCTTATAATGTTCACATTGATGATATCACAATCTGGGTAAGTCTTGAACAGTGGATGTTGTTGGTTGCTGCTGCGGCGGAGGGGGCATTAAATTTTACCCTTGTCCATCTGTACTTCCGTTTGTACTACCCAAAATTAGTTTCCGTTCTTTAACTTTAGTGTACCTCAACCAAAAGTTATGAAACTTATACATAATGCTTATTACCACCAAACACAGATCAAGATATGAAGCAGACCTCTTAGTTTCGTTAGTATCTTTAATTTTAAGTTAACTAGGATAGAAGAAATGAAAGCACTCATTAAGATGAGGGTTTCTGGGTGACAGGCCATCATCAATATATCTGAAAGTGAAATAAGACAACTTTAAAGGTGTTTATTTTCTTTTTGTCTTGAAGAAGGTTTTGTAATAAATTTTAAAAATTCGATGTAAATCAACACTCCTACTGGAAACAGCTTTCATGCATTGATCTTATGGTGGTTAACTTTTGAAAATAGATTACAAACAGAACATCGAATGTAAATATAATACTCCAGAAAATTATTTGAATATTTGGAATTTAGAACTTATTGAAGGCAAGCCACAGACTGAAGCATATATAGTACTTTATTTATCTTTGCCAAAGGGAAGAAATGACAATAGTTATTATGGCTGTTTCTCTGATTTTGTATTTTATATTAGTAAAAACCACTGTAGATGAAAATCAAAGACGAGAATGATATGGGATGTCATTGAATATCCCATTATTGTGTTTTTGGCCATGAATGAATGAATGAATTCATTTATGAGTATTTAGAGATAAACTGTAAGATTTGCTAACTTGTTGTGAAAGGATTGTCTTTATGAATAAAAAACATATTGCCCTTCTCCAATCATCAATTGGGCCTCGTCGGATAGAAATCGACCTTATGCAAATCAATATCAATATATCTGTTAACCTTTTTTCAATTAAAAGAATCTCTATGAAAAGTTTTACTGTTTGAAAATTGAATTGTCTTAAAAACCTTACAAAAAATGAAAACAACACATTATTAGTTTCATGCGTCCTAAGTGCTTTTCTGGATTTACCTTCACCAGGAATGCTCAAAGCCGAATATTTGAAAGCTGAAGATGTATAAGAACCAAAACAGTTGCATAGTTATATGACCAAAAAGTACATAAAAATAGCCAAATTCATCTAAGGTCAACTTTGCCTAAGGGAGTTACAAAACAGACCAACATTCATCTTTTATTTCGTATTTGAATGTTCCAAAATCATACATGTAAAGGTATATGTGCGCTGCATTTTGTTTGTTGTTGTTGAAATAGTTGTGTGTTTTATAGTGAATAAGATTATACTGTAAATTCAGAAATTATTGCAATGTTTTTATTATTGCAAAAAATGCGACAGGGTTATAATCGCAATAATTTAAACTCGCATTTCGAAATTTTTTATATGAATTAAACAGGATTTTTCTCAATGTCGCAAAAATTAAAATCGTATTTTAGCCTAAAATGACAAAATCGCAATAATAAATGCACGCAATAATTTCTGAATTTACAGTAACACAATGTTGACTGATCTACCTCAATTTTTGACATTTTTACCTGTTATGTCTGTTTGTTTTGCTCACACATGGTTGACAATATAAGGGAATTCTGTGCAACTTTTATACAAGTGAGAGGTTTAGAGGTTTAGCTAGCTATAAAACCAGGTTAATTCACAATTTTCAACATAAGGAAATGCCTGTACAAAGTCAGAAATATGACGGTTGTTTCCCATTGTTTGATGTGCTTGAGCTTTTGATTTTGCCATTTGTTAAAGGACTTTCCGTTTTGAATTTTCTTTGGAGTTCGTTATTTTTGTAATTTTACTTTTTGCATAAGGTCAATTTCTATTCGACACAGCTCAATTGTTTTTACTTATCTATTACTCATGAAAATCACTACTGGAATACTTGTCAAATTGGCTAAAAAAAAGAGCCACCCACAGTTCATTTATTTATTTGTGTTTGGTAACATACACATGTGACCCGATTGAAACAAATAATTCAGTGTTAGATTACCGTGGGGATCCTCTTTAAGGATTGTTGAAGGTGTCAACAACCGCCATACACTCACTGTAGCAATTCAAATCCAGATGAACAATTCAGGCACCGGTGATCCCCTGTATTGAAGATTTATCTGTCTATGCTATTCACATATTTCATAACTTGGTTAGGGCATTCATCTGAAAAACATATCTGTTAAAAGTGCACTCCAAATAGTTATGTATAACACGTTCAAATGATAAAAATATGAAAAGTATATTTATAGATAAAAATAGACTAGGTTTTATCTTGCAATGAAGAAAAAGGAGAAGGAAGTTAGATAAGGATTTTTCAATCTTATCGTTCTTTTATCTCCGTAATACTTTATTATATTAGAACAAACAAAAAAAAAAAATAGAAACAATAATTCACATTCTGTAGTAATAACGTTAAACAGATTTACAAGAGGTAAGCATTTAAACATTTACTTTAATTTAATATACAAATCATCTCAGGCATACAATATAATTATAATTTCTGCGTTTACTTGCAAATGTTTAACATGTGTAAGACATTTGAAATAATTTCATTATCTGGACCGGCTGAAGTTTAGAAAACTAATGTAAACTATAAATTATTAATAGTAAAGTACGTAGTTAAACTAGCAAGAACAGCTCAGAGTGAAAGAGAGGCGAAAGATATCAAAGAGACATTCAAGCTCACAACGACATGGAAAATAGAAAAACACCAAAAGACAAACAGCAGTTTACAAAACACACATAGAAACCTTAAGACTAAAGAACGAGCAACACGAACCGCACCTAAAACCGGGTGTGATCTCAGGTGCTTCGGAAGGATAATCTGATCAGTTAGCATGGGTTACGAGTGATCATTTACAATTCTTTCTTTCAAATTATTTAGGAGGGAGAAGTATGTGTTACAAGTGATAATTTAGTGATCATTGACAATTCTTTATTTTAAATTATTTAGGAGAGAGAAATAGAGTCTTAAATTTCGAATTAATTCGAAAGGTCCTTAAATTTCGAATTAATTCAAAAGGCCATTGTCAAGAGTTATGCTTATCAGAGTTTACAACAAGAGTTTCCAGCGTGAATATGGACAGATAGTACGATCATTAGCAAAATTTAGTTTACATACTTAGTTTCAATTTAAACAACAATGATCCTTTTTCGAAACACTAAGGATTTTATACCCCAGAAATAGATTACCGTAGTCATATTTAGGAAAACATTTCGGAATTCTGGTTCTACAATGCTCTTCAACTTCGTACTTTATTTGGCCCTATCAACTTTTTGATTCGAGCGTCACTGATGAGTCTTTTGTAGACAAAACGCGCTTCTGGCCTACAAAATTTAAATCCTGGTATATGAATTTGTTTGAAACCAACCGAATGAGGCTTTAAAACTTGACACTGATTCTGAGTTCCTTCAAAATAGCTGAATTGCTACCTTACTTCGCTAGACGCAACAGCACCTGGTAAACTTTAACCGAAAAAATTATTTAAAAATTAGTTATTTGAGTACTTGAGAACTACTGTAAGAAAGGCAATATATACAATTCACAATTTATCATATAACTTTTCCACAACATTGTAGTTAAAATTCCACTCAATCAGTATCATGGACTCGAAGGTTAACATAATAACGATCCTCATTTACCTTTGAAGGAAGAAAAGTTAGTTTTCTATTGTTTTCGAGTTACCGTTTATAACTGCGATTATTTAGGTAGACCCTTGATAAAACAGTAGGAAGCGAATACCGCAAGATTGATCTTCCTCCTTCTAAAGAATAAATAGGTACTGGTTGAGTCAAATTTGGCATGCACGTTTCCAACTTTGGGAATATTTTCATAGCATTAGAGATAGTTCTTTCAAATAATGGTTTTATCTTTTCATTATTCATTAATTCTCATATTAAAAATATTTATGTGTTAAGCCGTTTTCAAGGAAGGGGAACAACGTGTCGGAACATCTCTGTATTGTATTTTTTAATCACGCCAAAATCGTAGAAAACTAGACTGGCCCCTTTTAAAGATAGCCAAAAAGCACACGAAAAAAGCATGAATAAAACTTACATAAATATCTGTTCACAGCAAGATATAATTAATTTTCTTTTCCCGTAAGAATAAAAAAAAAAAAAAAAAAAATAACGATTTTGGTTTTTATAAGGTTCGGTTATAAGTAAATGTTTTTCAAACTCATAAAATCGATTTGAGTAGTAATGAAAATTAATTATGATTAATTTCAAAATGTTCAGCTGTGCATATTCAACTGGAACTAATTGCTGTATTCAAAATTGAATTGAACTGTTTCTTGCATTCGAATTTGACATTTGAAACTTAAATTTAAGCGATCTTATATCGAAGGAGGAAGTTTTATTGGGATCGATGCACATAGTTTGATAAAACGAGAATTTCGACTTGAACAACAGTTTCTTTATTCTACGTTAATTTGTTAAAATGATTTAGATTTATTAATACTTTTACGAGGTAAGTGCAGTTTAGAATTACGAATTATAATTTTACCCTATTGAGCAAACCATAGCGATTCTATACTTTAGTTGGAAGTAGGTACCAATTCAACTTTGTACAACGAATATTTAAAAACATCTTTACAGCTGTCCAGCATGATTTCTTTAAAACAAATCTGAAATATTTTTATTTCTAACGCATTACACAGAACACTGGCATATCAACGTAAAAAAGAAGAAACAATTTGAGACCAGCAACATAGCGAAACTTAAACGATTTGCCTTCAATAATATTTTAGAGTGATTTGTCTATTTAATTCTTTCCTTCTGCGAAAATTATAATATTGAAATTTTAACAAGTATATCTTTTTCCAAGACCATTCCTTGTGAGTGTGTTAATTTTGACATGGTTAACTAAACCATTGTGTCGTCGAATTGCCTCTAAAGTAAATTGTTTGAAGGTACGAATGACATATAATTATTGATTTAGTTTTGGTTCAATTAAATGTGGCATTATTTAGCATTGTCCTTCTTGTATATGTAATTTTCTTTGTTGTCTTTGAAATACTGATACTGCTAATTTTATAGATGTTTTTTCATCCTCTTTTCATAAACCTTTAGGAATTCGCTATATTCCAGATCAGTTTTTCCATACTATCTAAGTTAAATTCATAATATCAAGAGGTCCAATTCACTTCCGTAATTGATACAAAGAACAGATTGGTTGCAATCATTATGGATACTTCTAACCATAAACTATTCAAACTAGTAACAACTACTTCCAAATAAGATAAAACAAAACTTAGTTTTCCATGTAGAATGGCTAATAAGGATTTGGATGTCACCCGAGTTAACCACATTTTCCAAAAATCTTTGGTGAAAACAATACCCAATTACTCCAAAGATAAAGCTACACCTATCATTTCATATACCTACACCAAACATATTGCTTCCAAGTTTTCAACCTCGAGAAAGTATTAGAAACATCTACGATAAACCCAGAAAAAGGCTTCCGACAATTTGAAATTTATTAAGTGTTGTTTAAGTAATAATTCTTTCATGCCATGTTTTATGCTCATTTTTACATGGTCAGACATTATATCTTTATACCGAGCGTTAGCAATTTCAATTGTGACGTCAATTACGTGCAGCCCATGTTTTATTAGATTTAGAACATGGGTTTAGTTCCAAAGCGAAAGATGATGATGATGATGGATGGCTGCTTAACGTCCAGCGGCAAATTAATATGCATATTCAGGACGAGAGCATGTTAATGTAATATGAAAATTAACCCTGCTTTGTGCTAGACCGACACGCTGAGCCGAATTGTTAACGTGCTAGACATGTCACCCTATCCAAACACATTATTCTGACTCCGAGTTGACCAGTCTTTGCTCTAACTCCTTAATGCCGCGTGCTTAGCGGAGAAGCAGCAAATACCAATTTTACAGTCTTTGGTTTGACCCGGCCGGGCTTCGAACCCACGACCTCCCGCACTCGAGGTGAACACGAGACCACCGAGGCGGTGCAAAAGCGAAAGAAGAACGTCATATTACAATATCAGTTTTTACCCTTGGGGATGTAACCTTCTGATTGTTTTTGTGCATCGCCCCCTTCAAAAAAGTATAACAAAATACCGAACTCCAAGGCAAATTCAAAAAGAGGAAGTCCATAAAAACTGACAAAACCAAACGCTGTCAATCAAAGGAACAAGTGAAAAACAAATACCATATTCCTGACTTGGTTCAGGCATTTTCCGAAGAAAATTGTGAGTGAAACTTGGTTTTATAGCTAGCTTAACCTACCACTTGAACTTGTAACAGTTGTTCATAGTTCCGTTATACTGACAAAAAAAAAAAAAAAAAAAAAAAAACAAAAACAAACTTGGGTGAACAACCCAGACATAATAGGTTAATGAGACAATAATTGAAATCCAGCATCCAAAACTATGTAAACATACATCACATGCACAACACAACTGACTAAAAAATTCAAACACATACTTTATCAATCTAACAAAGGAGCCAACAAAAAAAAAGTAAAAATTAAGTAAATATAAATACAAGGATAAACAAAATAGAAACAACACGGTAAACCCATTGTGTCCGAATCGAACCTCAGAACCTACCTGCACCAGGAATGCCCAAAGTTAATAAACGTACAATATGCAAATATAGTCCTACTGCTCTACAACACTATTGGTATCGTAAGCGTGTTAGTTTTTAACCTTTTTCGTGTTACGGTTGTTCATCAACATTTGGGGTTAATCTTGTACCAACTCTTGTAGCCTTATTGTAGTTATCAAAACATTTTGTCCTCTTCTCTGTTTCTGTTGTACTTTTCCTAGTAATATGAAAGACGGAAAAGTATAACATGATAAAGCATTGGACACGACGACGACAAATCATCAAAACAACGGGGCTTTTCCGTCTGAATCCGCTCTTGCTTTGCCTTAATAATAATTTTAAACAGAAAAAAATGATGTTTTTTGAAATGATAAACTTTTAAACTTCAGGCAATTTTCATAAATTAATATAAAACTTGTTTGGCCCTATATAATGTTCAGTTACCTTTTAAAATATTGATTTTTAAAGCGTATGCTATATATAACCATGATAAATTTGGATAGGTTCACTTTAAATATATAAAGAAACGTCGCATTTGTATTACGATGATAAATTGTCAAATATGGATGTAAATCTACTCGATTGTTAATTGGATGTATTAAAACTAATCAATGATACCAGGTCCATAATTTTGTGCGCCAGACACGTGTTCGTGTTCGATTTGACTTATTCATGGCGATAGAATCAAATCATTTAGGAGACCAAATCAAATACGAACTTAAAAAGCATTAAACACCGAAAACAACGAAAGGCTTTACCGAATACAGTGAAGGCAATCTATGCCTGGGGAACAAAAACCTATTGTTTTGAATACGCAAGCATTTTATAAACAGTCAAGTTAAAGAAAATCAACATATGAATTGTATGTAATACTTTGCTGCTGATATCCTCGGGGACGAAAGAAAATTTGTAATATGACACTAAAATCTAATGTCACATTTACATATGTGTATGAAAGAATAACGTGAGGAACTCATTAATATCCAATGTTTCGTGCAAAGTGGGGTCACGCTTTACATCAACAATAAATAAAACTTAAACACACTTTTTCTTGGTGTTAAAACAAAAGCACTTAAAATCCGGAAATTTATTCTGACCGTCTTCATTGATTTTGCCACGACTAAGCCCACAACAACGGAAACAGGCAATTTGACACCCTAATGCAAGACAACGATCCCAAGCCATAGCAAACGAGTTAACTGCAGTGGCATTATACAAGTTTACAATTAAATGTGACTACAACACAAACAGCATAATTCCGTGCAGTGAGAACTTAAGGGTAACGACGCGACATCATGAAAGATACATCCTTTAGCAGCACATATAAATTCGATTTAAATGAACAACCTCAAATGCACAACAACATGTATGACAGTGCACGGGCACACTAGAGCCACAAGAAACGTATTGCATTACGATAACATTGCTATCATGCCATTGCTTGCCTTAAGTCCAGATTTGAATTGTTTGAACATCAATGGGGAGGAATCTAAAGAATGCAGAATGGAGAACAACCAAGACCGAAAACTGCAGGTGAACTAAGGACGTATTTCTTGAGAATGTGGGCTGTTATTCAAATGACATTCCTCAACCGCTAAATAGATTCCATGCGTATGAAGTGCGTCTATGTCATCATCGACGGGGGTAATACCTTTGGCTTTTGAGCAATAGATTACTCCTCTCTCTTATGAATTTGTGATTTTAACATTCAAAAACATTTTCATATATCATAGACTGTAGTTAATATGCCTAAATTGATGATAAATGTGTTTGTTGAAAGTTTGTAAACTTAAATAGATTTCTGTGATATCCTGATTTATTGTGCCGTTTCTTGTGCGGTTCAGTATATACACGTTAACGCCCTAAGATATCATATCTGTCATACCTGAGCTTTATACAATAAAGGATATTTTAAACTTCATTGATCATTACTGTGTTGAGTGGTATTTTTATCTCTCATTTGGAGTAAGCATTTAGTATTTATTGGGGATGTTAGTCAACAGTAAACGGTAGAAAATTATAAGTACAAAATGTATATTAACAATCCGAACTTTTCTGATTGGGTTCCATTAATATATCCACCAGAACTAGAAATTAAAGAAACAACAGACACGGCTTCCTCCGCCTCATTTTTAGACTTATACCTCGAATTTGACATACACAGTCATCTCAGTACCAGAATCGATGACAAACGAGACGATTTTAATTTTGAAATTATTAATTTCCCCCACCTTAGTAGCAATATACCAACTTCACCTGCATATGGGATAAACATTTCCCAACTTATTCGGTATTCAAGAGCTTGCAGCTCCTACTCAGACTTTGTAAAACATCACCAGTGTCTGAGCAGAAAGTTGATGAACCAGGGGTATGTCAAAGAACGTCTCGTCCTTTTTCTAAAAAAGTTCATCGAAAGGTACCAAGAACTTGTTGATAAATATTCCGTATCAACTTCACAATATACCAACTTCACCTGCATATGGGATATACATTTCCGAACTTATTCGGTATTCAAGAGCTTGCAGCTCCTACTCAGACTTTGTAAAACATCACCAGTGTCTGAGCAGAAAGTTGATGAACCAGGGGTATGTCAAAGAACGTCTCGTCCTTTTTCTAGAAAAGTTCATCGGAAGGTACCAAGAACTTGTTGATAAATATTCCGTATCAACTTCACAAATAATACACGATGGTCTTGAAGTATAGATTTTGCGTACTGACGTTGTTTATCATCTTAATAACGTGTTATAGTATTCTTTTATTTATCTTTGTTAATATTACTTTTACTGTTAAGTCTGTTTTTTGAGATATCCATTTGACGTGACTCTTTGCTTATGACCTGTCATACTTTGAACGACAAAATCATTTTATCTATTAATATTACTTTTACTGTTGAGTCTGTTTTTTTTTTTTTTTTTTTTTGTGATATACATTTGACGTGACTCTGTACTTATGTATATCGTCATACTTTGTACCACACAATTATTTTATTTTATTTATTAATATTACTTTTACTGTTAAGTCTGTTTTTTGTTATATCCATTTTACGTGACTCTGTATTTATGTATCCCGTAATACTTTGAACGACAAAATTATTTTATGTCTACCTGTGCGAATTTCAAACGCGCGATTTTACGCCAGTACTTAAAACCTTCCATCCTTTATGGGTGGATTTTACATAGATAAATAAAATCGTAAAATATAAGCAAAATGAGGATGTTAAATTTGATGTATGCCTTTTTGTACTTCTTCGTTACATTTGTTTGTTTTTATAGTGATTAAGATGATAACACAATGTTGACTGCTGTACCCTATTTTGACATTTTACCTATTGTGTCTGTTTGTTTTGTTCACGCATCGTTGTCAATATAATGGAATTTGATGCGACTGTCATACAAGTGAGAGGTTTAGCTAGCTATAAAACCAGGTTTAATCCACCATTTTCTACATAAGAAAATGCCTGTACCAAGTCAGGAATTTGACAGTTGTTATCCATTCGTTTGATGTGTTTTGTTTTGTTTTGTTTTATTTTGCCATTTGATTGGGGACTTTCCTTTTTGAATTTTCCCCGGAGTTCAGTATTTTTATGATTTTTCTTTTTTTTTTTTTGCGTTAGTTTAATCTATTTTTAAAAAGATGTTTTTATTCATATTTTTTATGGTATAACTTTCACCTACAAACCTCCCCCCTCCCTTTCCGAAGAAACTAATTTGGAAACGATGCTAGAAACCTAGATCTGGTTCTTAGTAATTTATTTGTTATATGTTTTAAATCTCCGCTCGATTGTGCTTTCTACCAGGACTTTTTGAATCTGCTGAATAGGAAGTAGATTGAAATTAGAAAACTTTTATAGTTACGAGTGTTTGATTCTCAGCTATTTTTGTCAGGTCGTGATATAATGTTATTGTTCAGCTTTTACAAAGCATAATCGGGATGGAAAGGTTATTAAAACCCATAAAAGATACCAAGTCGTTAGTTTAGTACACCAGAAGCGTGTTTATGTATATGAACAGAGATTACTGAAAACTAATTTAAATGTATTTTCTGAGCCAGAATATCTATACTACTAAAGGAAGAGACCGATTTCGTTGAGTCGCAACTCCTCTGAAACCATACAAAGTCGGAAAAATTTGTGATATGACATATAAATGTATAAATGTAGTGTTTTGTACTTCCTAAATTTGTCTTTGAAACAATTTTTCTTTCCAACACATAACGCCAAATTTTGAGAAAATATCCAGATTCAGAGACCGTTATCGATCCGTGTCTTATACGCTTTCGCGCATGCTCAGTCGACGTAATGCCTGCAAAATCCAAGTGAAAGTAAGAAGAAAGGATAAAAAATAGGACAGTTAGGCTTATAAGGATCCTGGATTGTATTGTAAGTGCATCATTTTGCTAAATTAAACGACATCCACCCTTTTACTGTCCAAAACTGAAATGGGCGTTGAACGTGTCGATGTCATCCTCCCCCTTTTATGTGTTAACACAGGCACCTGACGTTTCAACACTTGCCTAATTGTACCGCGATTTCGCGGGTATCTTCTAGTATTCATAAATTTAAAGACACTTTAAAGAGTGTTGTGACTAGAATCGTTTTTAAGAAGATACGAGTCACACAGTCAAGATTTGGAGCAATTTTACAAATTCCAAAGTCCCGAAATGACAAATGTAAAACGATTAAAACGAGAAAACTAAAGGCCTGATTGATGTACAAAACAATAAACATCTTACTTTGAAAACAAGTTTGATACCACAATAAACAATTGGATATCGAATATGTTTTTGTAAAACTGGTATCGAAAAACGCAATAAACAATTATAGGAAATGTTCATGAAAGACAAACAAACTATTTTCCGACAGAATTTCGGATTGGTTTAATATTGTCCTTCTTATCTTTTTAGATAGTTAAGATTACCAAAAATTCGAATTCATAATATGTTTTGGACACTTTGAAGCATATATGATGTAATTACTTTTTTTATAAATACGACGTAATTTAGGTCAGCAAAATCAAGACTGCCAGTATAGATCTCATATGAATGGAATACATTTGTTAGACTCAGATCGACGTCCGGTCTCTAATCGACGTCCGTTCCTGAAATCGACGTCGAAATCTGACTTCACTTTCTCAAATCAGTGTCCAATATTTTAATCGACGTCCAATGAATCACAAAAACGACGTCCGATCGATGAGGAGACTCTCATCGCGATGTCTTATTTTATTGAATCATTTAGCTTACAGAAACTATAACTGTTTTCTTATATTGTTATCAAAATAAAAGGATTAACATTAGAAAATGACAATAAGACAATCACCAACATCCTATTACTATTACATGTACATGCATATTAATTTTTGTGGTGAAAGACGTTCATATTCTCGACCTACGTTGTCGCTTTCATTTCTTTTTCATATAAATAAATTAAAATGTGGGTATACATTGTACGACAATGAGACAACAACCCAGAAACTAAGATAATCAAAAGACATCTAGAGGGCAGTATACAGACGCAAACAATAGAAAGAACAATGACGTATGGCCAATTTTTGAAAAGTATGATGATTTGGACTCATATTTTTTAACAACTTTTTATGTTTTAGGTTCAACCAACCCTTTAATAAAGGTGTGATTTCACTGCGATAAGTCCACAAAACGGACATCGATTAGAGAAGCCAAAAATTGGACGTCGATTCGAGAACAACAAAAAAGACGTCGATTTGAGGGGCATGAAATTGGCCGTCGATTTAGATGTTATTTTATAGACTATTATTGTGACGTCAGATTTGGACGTCGATTTGAGGTACGGACGTCAATTAGAGACCGGACGTCGATTTAAGTCTTACATATTTATCATTAGAATTAACACACTTTCATATAAAAATGCAGTTTTCACAAGAAAACATATCTAACGGTAAACGTATTTGATTTTAACCAAAGAAATCTTTGTATTACTGAAAAATTATTACATCAAGGTTTTCGATATCACAAACTTGTCAAAACATTGAATAAATTTTAGGAATTGTGGTACTCAATGCTCTTCAACTTCGTACTTTATTTAGCCTTTTTAACTTTTTGATTCGAGCGTCACTGATGAGTCTTTTGTAGACGAAACGCGCGTCTGGCGTAAATACAAAATTTAAATCCTTGTATCTTATGATGAGTTTATTTACAACCACTGGGTCGATGCCACTGCTGGTTGAGTTTTTATTCCCCGAGGGTATCACCAGCCCAGTAGTCAGCACTTCTGTGCTGACATGAATTATCATTGATATGGTCATATTTATAAATAAACTGTTTACCAAACTTTGAATTTTTGAAATGCTAAGGCTTTTCTACCTCAGGAATAGATTACCTTAGCTGTATTTGACAAAACTATTAGGAATTTTGGCCATCAATGCTCTTCAACTTCGTACTTTATTTGGCCTTTTTAACTTTTTTGGATTGGAGCGTCACTGATGAGTCTTTTGTAGACGAAACGCGCGTCTGGCGTAAATACAAAATTTAAATCCTGGTATCTTATGATGAGTTTATTTATCATCGGTACACGGACATTATTCGTAAATATAAATCAACGTGCAGACATCTTATACGTTCAGGTATTTCACATCCCATATTTTATGGTAATATTCTATACAAAGCTCAATAATATCGTCATTCACCTTCAAAAGCTAACCAAACAGACTTAATCAGAAGGGATATAGTCACTGTCGTAAATTAATTTCTTTTATTATAGACATTTTCTTATAATTGGTACACGTCTTAACGTCGTTAAGCTCGGTAATTACGTAACAGTATATTCGACGTCGCTACTTAGCGACCATATCGTGATTTATGTAGTTTAGATAAAGATTTCGTTATGTGAAGACGTTTTTCAATATTTCAATAGAATATATGTCATATTGGTGCCGTGACAAAAAGAACAATGAGTTCTAAACTCAAAGCTATTCGAACTGGACATCGCGGTGCAGTAACAAAATTACTAAAGCGAGTGAGCGCAAATTTCGAGAAGTTATTACAGGAATACAACGTGAATGAACTTATGTCAATCAGAAAAATAATACAGAAGAAGGGAACAATTATCTCGGAACTCAACGATAAAATTCTGGAGGAAATTTCATAAGAGGATATTCAAGAAGAGGTAGAAGAAGGCGACAGGTATGAATTTGACATTCAAATTACCTTAACAAAATTAGCAAAAATTATCCGGGAAGAAAATAACATAACATCTACGTGTGAACCCCAATTAAACCCACATGCCAGAGAATTCACACTTTCAAACAACCAAACAAACCCGACTCAATTAAGTTTCATGCAAGCGAATAATTCAGCATCTACAATTTCAAACTCCAGTATGTACCATTTGGGGATTCCTTTTGTGCAGCAGTACATGAAAATTTGTCCTTAAACGACGTCCAGAAGTTTAACTATTTAAAGTCTCAATTGTACGGAGAAGCAAGCCAGTGCATCTCAGGACTACAAACTACAAACACAAATTACGCGCAAGCCCTACATGTATTGAAACAGATATTTGTTCAACCCTACAAAATTGTGAATGCCTATATGCAAAGCCTAATAAGTCTACCCAGTTCATCCGCAAATATTAGAGAGCTAAACAACTTATACGACAGCATGGAGAATTATATTCGAGGTCTTGAGGAATGGGACAAACGAATGAATCGTACAGGAGCCTTCTAGTACCAATAATCTTAAATAAATTTCCCGGAAACATCTGACAAAATATGGTACGCGTTAATGGGAATGACAGATGGAATTTACGGTTGCCACGAAACGCAATTCAGCATAAGATAACAATCCAAGAAGCAGGCCAGTCAGTCAATTGTTACGAATTAGAGTCAGAATTTACACCTACGTCGGAATTTATAGTAAGTACAAAACGAAACTACGATTCATGTTACAGAAATTTGATTAACAAACCCTGTATATATTGTAACGACATTCACGCCCCATCTGCATGTATGAAAAGAAAACAATTGATGACAGAAAGCGCACAATTACGGAGAAAAAGCTGTGTTTTAATTGTTTAGGTGTCAACGTATATTTGTTCCGCCTAACAGAAGTTCCACTGTAAACTTTGTTATAAACAATGTCATAATATCTTTTCCTGTTGGAACAAATATTCTATACCATTTATTCCGTTAGGAACATATCCTGTAGTATTATTCCTGTGGAAAAATATTCCAGAATATGTTTTCCTTTTGGAACCTATATTATGAAGGAACTTCTATTCCGTGACATAGGAAGTCATAGAGTTGCAAACTGCAAATCAATGAAAACATGTAAAAATTGCGGTAAACGACGTCATACAGCAATCTAACGGTAGCGAGCATGCACTCATTAGCGACACCAGTAAGAGCTCTAGTACTTTTGAAAACAGCAATAGTTACAGTCTCGTCCGACGAAAACCATTTTAGTCAAGCAAATATCTTACTCGACGAAGGAGCACAGCGCAGTTGTATTACTCAGCAGATGAATTAAACTTGAAACACGAAAGAAATGAGATAATAACATTCTCAGGATTTGGTGAATCAGATACTAAGGTGAGACATCTTCAAGTGGCTACTGCATATTTACGAGCTCAGACGACAGATTTAATACCTATTAACGTACTTATCGTACCAAAGATTGCTTACCTTATACAAACAAACGCAAGAAATCAGTCAAATTTTCCATACTTAAATGGATTAAAACGAGCACACGCTGTATCACATGACGAAGATTTTGAAGTTTCAATCTTAATCGGCACTGATCATTTTTAGGATATTGAAGAGGACAATGTTATTCGAAGACCGCGACCGATTGCAGTGAAATCAAAAGTCGGGTACCTGTTATCTGGGCATATACATCGAAATTCATCAGAAAATTACACTCCGTCATTTTCATCAATCATAAACATTTTAACCCCACACAGAAATGAAGAATGTAAAATACACAAGTTTTGGGAAATTGAGTACAGTGGAACGGAAGAGAACTGTGGTATTACCAGGAACTCTGCACAAGACGAAATGATCAAATATTAAGAATCCAGTATTCATCTCGAAGGGAACAAACACATTGTAAAATTTCCATGGAAATCTGACCACCCGGAGTTGCCTAGCAACGAAATGATAGCACGGAAAAGAACTTTTAGTGTTATTAATCGTCCCGCTATAGAGCCCGAATTGTTGAAACTGTACGGAGAAATTATCAAAGAGGAGAATATTGCCGTTGAACTTTATAAACACATAGGACAATATGATAGCATCATCAGAAGCAAATTAACTATTATAACGGAAACTTACTTTAATAGAACATTTTTGTAAACTGTTGAGAACTGAATACCTTACCAGACTGAAAGAGAATCACCGTGTGACAGGAAAAATCAATTCACATGTGAACATCGGTTCTGTAGTTCTTATCATGGACAGTTCGCCAAGAACAATGTGGAACTTGAAATATAAATATGAACAGTAAACTCATTTTGAGGGCCCCAGAATAATGTAAATTACTTTCTTTTATTATAGACATTTTCTTATAATTTTTAAACGTCTTAACGTCGTTTAGCGCGGGTATTACGTAACAATATATTCGACGTCGCAACTAAGCGACGATATTGTAATCTTATGTAGTTTAGATAAAGATTTCGTTATGTGAAGACGTTCTTAATTATTTCAATAGAATATATGTCCCTTGTCACCATCTTATGGTGTTTATATATCTCAACTTGTTCGATTCGCTCGTGTTTGTAACAACGTATTTGATTTCAACGAAAGAAATCTCTGTATTACTGAAAAATTATTACACCAGGGTTTTCGATATCACAAACTAGTCAAAACATTTACTAAATTTTATCATCGGTACAAGGACATCATTCGTAAATATAAATCAACATGTAGACATCTTATACGTTCAGGTATTTCACATCCAATATTTTATGGTAATATTCTTTACAAAGCACAAAAATGTTGGCATTCACCTCAAAAGCTAACCAAACCTTTAAACAGACTTATTCGGAAAGGATATAGTTGCGATACTGTTGTCAGGTCATTAAGGATTGCATATGTTGGTATTAATATTGATTCACTCATAGGGTCTTTGCATCGGAAATAAACACTATTATTCTAAAACCAGTTGTTGGCATGATACGGATTATGTTCTTCTCATATATTTTATGATTGTATGATACTAAACCCCTAAACGGGAAGGATTGTACTTGATTTTCATATGATGAAGACATAATTTTTCAATCAGTTTAATTGAGGTCTGGAGCTGGCATGTCAGTAACTGCTAGTAGTCCTTTGTTAATTTGTGTATCATTGTCATTTTTATTAGTTTCTTTTGTTACCTATTCTGACATCGGACTCGGACTTCTTTTAAATTGAGTTTTACTGTGCGTATTGCTATGTGTTACTTTATTCTACATTGGCTAGAGGTATAGGAGAAGGGTTGAGATCTCACAAAACATGTTAAACCCCGCTGCATTTTTGCGCCTGTCCCAAGTCAGGAGCCTCTGGCCTTTGTTAGTCTTGTATGTTTTTTAATTTTAGTTCATTTATATGTTTTGGAGTTTAGTGTGACGTCCATTTGAACTAGTACACAATTTTATTTAGGGGGCAGCTGAGGACCACCTCCGGGTGCGGGATTTTCTCGCTGCGTTGAAGACCCATTGGTGGCCTTCGACTGTTGTCTGCTCTTTGGTCGGGTTGTTGTCTCTTTGACATGTTCCCCATTTCCATTCCCAATTTTATCATAGTTACGATACTGTTGTCAGATCATTAATGATGGCATTTTTTGGAATTAATATTTTTCACTCATAGAGTCTTTGCATCGGAAATAACACATCTATTCTAAAACAAGTTGTTGGCATAATACGGGTTATGTTCTCGTATATTATATGATGGTATGATACTTAAACCCTAACGGGAGGGATTGTGCTTGATTTTCAAATGATGAAAACATAATCTTTCAATCAGTTTAATTGACGTCTGCAGCTGGCATGTCAGTAACTGCTAGTAGTCCTTTGTTAATTTATGTTGATCAATGTCATTTTGCTTAGTTTCTTCTGTTACCTATTCTAACATCGGACTCTGACTTCTTTTAAACTGAGTATTACCTTGCGTATCGCTGTGTGTTAGGTTATTCTACATTGGCTAGAGGTATAGAGGGAGGGTTGAGATCTCACAAAACATGTTTAACCCCGCTGCATTTTGCGCCTGTCCCAAGTCAGGAACCTCTGGCCTTTGTTAGTCTTGTATGATGTTTTAATCGTGGTTCATTTATATTTTCGGAGTTTAGTGTGACGTCCATTTTCGCTGATCTTGTATACATTTTTGTTTAGGGGCCAGCTGAAGCCCGCCTCCGGGTGCGGGATTTCCTCGCTGTATTGAAGACACATTGATGGCCTTGGGCTGATTTCTGATCTTTTGTCGGGTTGTTGTCTGTTTGATACATTCCCGTTTCCATTCTCAATTTTATTTAAACAAATTTAGAAATTTGGAAAATAGTAAATACAGTTTTTTTGTATATCCCGAAATCCATTAACATTGTTACAATCACAAAAGAACACAATTAAAGCAGAACTATTGTAAATATGATTTAATATTGAAGGACCTTTTCAAATTAAAGTGGCTCTAGTGTGAAATCTAAAGGACAAGGTTCACTTATGGTACAAAATGGCCTAAAAATATCAACTTTATCATAAAACACCAAAAAGGTCACAAATTAGTTCGTAAATGGGTCTATTTCAAAAGTCTAAATGCTAAATAAATCGGTTCTTTTCATAAAAGTACAAAATATTTTCCAAAGTAAGCCCTTTTGGGATATTTTGTCAAAATTTGATGATTTTGAGCAATTTTCAGACCTAAAAGCTTTAGGAAAACAATGCCCGCCACCTACGATCCAAAATGTTGTGTAACCAAAAGATTCCAATTTTGATATAGATTTCATCGATATAAAAACTTTTTGGATCGTGGATGGCGGCCAAGGTTAGTTATGCCAAAAACAATTACAATTATGGAAAAAATTTACCAAAATTGACCTTTAAATACAAATAATGTTTATTAAAGGGGCCATAGCTTCATCAATTTTAATGGAAGGTGCCAAAAAAAAATATTTTTGTCTTAATAGTATAATCACAAGTATTTCTATGTGAAATTTGTAATTTTTTGGACCGATTTAAAAAAACATCAAAAATTTAGGGCCAATTTTAACCCTTCGTGAACCTTCTCCTTTCCTTCCTCTTCTTAAAATTTACATTCTAAACTTTTATTTCAGGAATATGGTGATCCCACAGCTGTTCCGTTTACTTGTGTGTTTTGTTTTGACGATCGGAGTTAACGGTCATTTGAAAACCAAATGTAACTTTAGCCATAAATGTCGATGTAAAATTTCTGATACAAAATATGTAGAGGTCGATTGTTCACACTCAAAACTAAAGAATATACCCAAACTACCAAGAAATGTAAGCAATGTTGATCTAAGTAACAACGATATACATAACATACCGGAACATCATTTTAAAGACAACGATATTTTAACTGAAATAAACCTTTCACTAAATAGATTACACACTCTCAAGAAAGAAATGTTTTATGGGCTGAAAAGTGTTAGAAAGCTACATATGAACAATAACAACCTTACAAAAACAACGAAAGATGCTTTTTCATATTTACAAAGACTATCATATCTAGATGTTAAGAAAAACAATATAAGCTGGAGCAATAACAACGTTATATTTCCCCAATCTTTGGTTACATTGAAGATTGATTACAATTCGTCTAAAGAAAACCTCCCTGAAATGTCTCATTTAGAAAATCTTGACGTCTCTGGATCATCTGGGCACTGTTACATCAACACCGTTAAACCGGATACTTTTAGATCTGTACCGAAAATATATGGATTAGATATTTCTGCTTGTAAAGTGAATTACGTTCACAATGGTTCATTCAGCTTTATGCGAAATTTATCAATTCTAAACATTTCTTTTAACACATGTTTAAGGTTTGATGGTTTAGAAAATGTGACAATTGACCTTCCATTTACTTCGATAAAAATTCTGAAATTCAATAAAATTCACAAAACATTTCAAATGAATACGAAAATTTTGAAACAGCATTTGTCGCATTTAAGATATACAAACTTAGAAGAAATGCATGGCAATAGCAATAGAATCCAGCTCATAGAAGATGGAGCTATACAACAACTTCCATCTTCCATTCGAAAACTTTTTGTGTCCGACAACGAATTTTCGTATGGACAATATGTTTTCGATTTTATAACTATGCAAATTGAATTTGTAAATGCGTCGTTTTTGTTCAGTTCGCGAAGTGATAATGAACGAGAAGAAAAATGCGAGCGTCCTGATGAATCATGTTGTAATAAAGTCTGTAAACCAATTCATACATCCGGTGAGACAATATCCCGATTTAGCGCTGCCTGGAGAGTATTGCCAATTCCTCGAAAACTGAAAAGAGTTCTTTACAAAACTGCTTCCTTCGCTATGAAATACCACAGTATACAGTTTCCGAAAATATAGTAAAATATGTAGATTTGAGTTATAATATTTTCTATTCGTGGATAGGCCCACTGCTTACATTTGATCATGTTCAATTTCTAGATTTGTCTAATAACATATGCTCGAATGTGTCAAAGGTATTTTTTAAAAGCGTCCCAAATGTGACAACATTACTCATACAAAATAATCTACTTGGATTTGTACTCCCGGATGACACTGAAGGGGAAATAATGCGACATATGCCAGCCCTTCAAATGATTAATTTGGCAGAGAATAGGATTCCAAGTTTACCGTATACATTTTTAAGTCTCAGGCAAATTTAAAATACATAAAATTAGGAGGAAATATGATGGATAATATTACCTTCCAAATGAATCACATGAAACAGTTGTCAAATTTAGACCTTTCTAATAACAGAATTTCTAGTTTAGATGAACATGCCCGTGGTCGTTTAGAAGAAGTGTACAAAGTGAACATCAATTTTTCCATTGATTTAAGTGGGAATCCGTTAAAATGTAGTTGTGATACAATAGAATTTATTAAGTGGATATCAACAACAAAAATCATGATTCAAAATAAACATAAAACCTCATGTCTGACGTCTCATGGGGACCCAGAATCATTACGGAAACCGAATAGAGTTTTTGAAAAACTTCAGATGGAATGTTCGTCATATTCGTCATTGATTGTTGGCACAGTAGCATCATTGGTCGTTTTCTTGTTTGTTTTAATTTGGGGCATAGGTTACCGCAATAGGTGGCGCTTGCGATATATGTATTACATGGTCAAAAATAAATATCAAGTACAAAATAAAGGAAACTCCGACAATGAGAGCCTATATGAGTACGATGCTTTTATATCCTACGACAACAACGATAGATTTTTCGTTCATGACAAACTTTTGCCTTGTCTAGAACGCAAAGCTGGGTTGAAGCTGTGTATCCATAAAAGAGATTTTCTACCTGGAAATGACATTGCTGGAAACATAACATCTGCAATTCACAAGAGCCGACAAGTGGTCATTATGATGTCACATAATTATCTGGATTCGTACTGGTGTATGTTTGAATACAACATGGCAAAAGTGGAAAGCATTTATTCCAGAAATAAGGAAAACATATTATTTCTAGTATTTCTAGAGCAAATGTCACCAAAAGATTTACCAATGATGGTTTTAGAGTTAGTTCAATCCCACTCCTACATCGAATATCCAAACGATGAATTTGGGGATACAGTGTTTTGGAATAAATTAAGGGAAGTTTTGTCGCAGTAACTATTTTCTCTCTCTTCTCATGTTCAGCTAGTCACTTAAATATTAGATATAAATGGTTGAAGGTATTTCCACATGTATAGATATTTCATACGCTTATCCATATTATTTTGTAGCACTAAAAGCTCACCAATTTAGGAAAAATGGAGATCAATTCCTCATGCTATTCCAGACTACACAACTTCAATATGTGTGCCATCATTCTGTGAAGTTATGGTGGTACAAGCAACACTGAAATAAAAAAAATGAGTTACATTAAAGGATAATCACTTATTTTGTAGAACCTCTTTATTATTTAGACGTAGAATTCTCAAACTATGCATTACTAAAATTTCATCTACCTTTGAAATTTTCTAAACATTCGTTTGTTTTGATGTGATGTTGTGTTGTGGAATATTTAGTCAATATCCGTCTTCAGTGACATTATATGTCTTCTTTAACCCTTTCACAATTTGATTTATAAATATTAAGTGAACAATAACCTTTATAGTAAATATATTTTTGTAATATATTTTGCCATACAATTAGTAACTATTATAGTTCAACAAATATTATTCAATATTTGGTAAATTGAGAAATACCGTCTCAAAATGGTCAAAATGCTCCAAAACCTTAAAGTAGCATTTCCTTTCTTTAAATACTAGGTTGATGGTATAGATAGCAGGTATGATATAACTATATTTAATACTGCTTACTGGTTCCGATATCGAATATTAAATGTTCACAAAAGTTGAAGAATAGTAACTGGATCTTCTATGGAATTTATAATGAGTGTTTTACAGTTAAGATGCCTTGTCAATAGAATAGAATCCAGCAATTTCGAATGTTTATTTGAAGAGTAAGATATTTGTAATATTGTTTTTGTATGACACTCGATTCAATGCAGGGCGCTGTTTTATGATCTTTTTGTTTGATGTTTTTATCCTGCAATCGACATTTTTACTATGAAAATACAGATTACAGATAACACGAAGCGACATTATACAATTATAGCCTTTGCATGAGGTCGATACCAGATTATATCGACCTATGAGAAGCGTATTGCCTGAGAGCGAAGTCCGATGTCGATATGCTTTACAAATCGATATAACATTGTATTGACATCAACCGAAGGCTACAATTGTTACATTATAAATCAACAACTATTGCATGAACAGTGTAAAATTGGTGATTCCTACAATGTATGTTTTGTAATGTGCTGTATGCCCTGTGCAATATGCTGTTTTTGACTAACGAAAAGCTTAACATAACAATGTTGGCGTGGAAACTGAGTGAATAGAAATGTACGTGTGATCAAATTCATAAAAATATTCGATTGATATTATATACTTATATATTAATACACTATAGTGTCTTGGTAATTTGGTTCTTCCGAGCGAATAGTTATATTTAAATTCATATATATGTAATCATGTGTCAGATTAAAGAGGAACCTGGTCGTGCAAAACGTTGCAAAATCATTGAACTCGGGAACAAAGGTCGAAAACTGAGTTTTTTTTATTAAGGATTAAAAAATATAATATGATATTAATGTTGTATGAAATACTACAAATGAGATTCTATCTGAAACATTTTTGATTTTAATGACATATGTAGACGTAATGTAAATGTTGAATGACGTCAATTTAAATTCTAGGTTTCTAGCATCGTTTCCAAATTAGTTTCTTCGGAAAGGGAGGGGGGAGGTTTGTAGGTGAAAGTTATACCATAAAAAATATGAATAAAAACAACTTTTTAAAAATAGATTAAACTAACGCAAAAAAAAAGAAAAATCATAAAAATACTGAACTCCGGGGAAAATTCAAAACGGAAAGTCCCTAATCAAATGGCAAAATCAAAAGGTCAAACACATCAAACTAATGGATAACAACTGTCATATTCCTGACTTGGTACAGGCATTTTCTTATGTAGATAATGGTGGATTGAACCTGGTTCTTTAGCTAGCTAAACCTCTCACTTGTATGACAGTCGAAAACATCCATTATATTGACAACGATGTGTGAACAAATCAAACAGACATACTTGGTAAAAATGTCAAAGATAGGGGTACAGCAGTCAACATTGTGTTATAATCTGAATCACTATAAAAACAAATAAATATGTAACAAAGAAGCACAAAAAGGCATATAGACAAAGCACATTAGTAAAAAATGAAAGACAAGAATACAAAAATTTATCATAGCACATCAACACAATGACGGGATGTATAAGTACAGAGCCCAGTCATATGTATCAAAA
This sequence comes from Mytilus coruscus, assembly GCA_017311375.1. Lineage (NCBI taxonomy): Eukaryota > Metazoa > Mollusca > Bivalvia > Mytilida > Mytilidae > Mytilus > Mytilus coruscus. The sequence goes on along the minus strand of CM029597.1, from coordinate 30,393,500 downwards.
AACAACAAAAGGTAAATAGACAAAGCACATAAGCAAACATGAAAGACAGGAATACAAAAATTATCATAGAACAATAACACAATGACGGGATGTATAAGTACAGAGTCACGTAAACTAGATATCACAAAAACAGACTCAACAGTAAAAGTAATATTCATAAAGACAAATAAAAGAATACTATAACACGTAATTAAGATGCGTGTATTATTTGTGAAGTTGATACGGAATATTTATCAGCAAGGTCTTGGTACCTTCCGATGAATTTTTTTTTTAGAAAAAGGACTAAACGTTCTTTGACATACCCCTGGTTCATCAACTTTCTGCTCAGACACTGGTGACGTTAAACAAAGTCAGAGTAGGAGCTGCAAATCCGAATAAGTTGGGAAATGTATATCCCATATGCAGGTGAAGTTGGTATATTGCTACTAAGGTTCGGGAAATTGATAATCGTCTCGTTTATCATAGATTCTGGTACTGAGCTGACCGTGTATGTCAAATCCGAGGTATAAGTTAAAAATTAGGCAGAGGAAGCCGTGTCTGTTGTTTCCCTAATTTTTAGTTCTGGGGGATATATTAATGGAACCCAATCAGAAAAATTTAGATTGTTAAAGGAAAGAACATCATCAATATATCTGAATGTGAAATTAAATTACCTGGCTTCTTTGATCTTCTTTTTTTTGACAAGTGTCTGACGGAACTCCGATTCATATGAAAATAAGAAGAGGTCGACAGGAGAGGCGCACAGTTCGTTCCCATAGGAATACCGACAATTTGTTTCCCCTGTGTAGCATGTTTTACCTTTTTGTTCACTATTAACAAAATATGCCGTATGGTATCCCAAAGTAATGAATTTATAGAGTATGCTACCATTTTTATGTTGGAGAGCAATGTGGATTATTTTTAGACAATTTTTCAATTTCACATGGGGAATGGTGATATACACGGTTAAAAAATCAAAAGTTTTGATAGAACTAATTTCAGAAAAAAATCGAGCTTTAAAATTATCCAGAAGTTCTTTAGAGTTTCTTTAGAGAGAATCCCAGGATTTCTTGTATAAATAAAGAGACCCTTCACTAGAATGCTGGACTAGTGAAGTAAATTGTTAACAGCAAGCAATATGTTGTTGAATAAAAAAAAAAGAGTTTTTTAGAATCCACATATGGTTAATACCACTACATGAGTATACAGTTTCATAGTATTTCTGAGGACCCTCTTTCACTGCAGAAAGAATTTTTGTCAATCTAATGGACAATTCTTTAGTCGAACATGCAGATGAGACGGCAATGTACCGTTGTTTGTACGGAATTTTTTGAAGCTTAGGTATCCAATACAAACAGTATTTCAGAGACAACAAAGAAAATGACATATACAAGAAGGACATGTTAAATAATGCCGCAGTTATTTGAACCAAAATAAAGTTCAATCAGTTTTACGATATATATGTCATTCGTACCTTCTTACAATTTACCTACGAGACAGTTTGACGACACACTCGTATAGTTAACCATGTCGATATGCCTGTACCAAAACAGGATAGGACAGTTGTTTTCCATACGTTTGATGCGTTTGAACTATTGATTTTGCCATTTGCTAAAGAACGTTCCGTTTTTCTCCTGCACATAAAACAAACAAAAAAGGATAAAGAGTAGTATCGTAAAGGGAGTCCTGTTTTCTTTTCACCAATTATAAAAGGTTGATGAATGCATCGCTCACACGAAAATAAAATGCGTAGAAATTATTCAATTCTACAAAATTTATGGTACAAGATGTATTTTATTGATATCAACAGATTAATAATAAACAACTCCTTACAAATTTAACATTATAAGCGTTATAAAATATGATATGTAAGTCATCATAGTTTATTATGGATAATTCTTCAATATATACTATCACATTTGTATTCTGTTTCACATAAACTTTTCTTCTTTTATGGTATATTTTCCTCCTTTTTACAACTTCAATTCATATAGATTTAAGGCAACGTCCTAAGTAAGGTGAGAGTAGACATCTCATTGAGAATAATCACAAATCTTTATCAATCTTTCTGACAATCATCATAGTTGATCATGTTACGCCAGAAAATCGCCTTTTAATTGTAGCCAACAAAAGACACAAATCAATAATAAAATTTAACAAGATTTATTATACACAAGTTTACAAGAAGTATTACACAAAAAGAAATGTCAACTTAACTGTCAAAATATATGTCTGATCTTTTATCTTTTCTTTATCCGGAAATCTTCACGGGAATCCACAGAATATTACGTCCAATAGGTCACAATTTAGTATGATGTTGTCAGTAAATAAAAGTATCAATCCAACTGCTGAGAAAGTTGATGTCTATCGATGTCTAAGTCTATATCTAAACCTGTGTCTAACTTTAGGGTCTGCATTTAAATATTTGTCAAGGAAAGTTCTAGATAACTGTAGATATTTAAATTACGCATCTTTTGTTATGATCATTCTGGAAACGTTATGTAAGTGAAATAGAAAGTTTTAATCATTCCAGGAGTATCAATGATTGTTCCAGTGAATTCTAAACTGCATAGTTGTAACACAATGTGTTTTATTTTTTACACAATATAAACAAATATAATGTAAAAATGCTTAGGCCACACAAAACAAATTAGGCCAACTAAATAAATATGATTGTTACAATTTCCTAACAATCATTATAATCTCATGACGCACTATTTGAGTCCTCACAATTCTGTTTGTTACAATACATTTCAAACGTTAGCCTGTGTTACAAAAAAAAAAAAAAAAAAAAAATAAAAAATTATTAGTCACAAAAATGACTGTCAAACGCTGTTATCTGTGCAATCGGTGTCAACTATAACGAAGAGTTTCAAAAATCTCTTTTTACAATAGGATCAAAATCTATTTATATTTTTCTTTATCTTTTTAATATATTCTTTGAATATCTGAGTCACTAACTAGTAACTTTTTAGAAAAAAGAATTTAATTTCTTAACTTTTTTTCAATAACTGTACAAAGGGAAACAATCCAATCTAAAAAAATTCTTAAAATCAATATCTCTCATAGTGATATTACTTGAAATCAGATCGTTTAACTGCCATTTCGCGTTTATAATAGTTCTATTGAGGATTGTTCATCTAATTTTGACTACCATACATGTTTTGAACACAAACGACACACAATGATCTTGTAATTAAGTGTATTTTTTTTTTCGAGAGAACATTTAAAGTGGGCAGGCTTTAAACAAAACAACCGGATTTTTCAAATAAAATGTGAATAAGAAAGAAGATATTCTTGGGCCTAAATGACTTATTTCAGTTTGTATATGTATTTTAGCCAAAGACAATAAAATATATTCCTTATAAGTCACAAACATATCACTATGTTGATAAAATTTAATACCAAGTTAGGAATATGGCAGTTGTAATCGAATAGACCATTTCTATAAATGTTGACGGTGTTGTTTTATTTTCTTTGTTGCAGTTCAGTGTTTCTGTTGTTCCGTTGTTTTTCTTCTTATAGTTGTTATGATTCCCTCAGTTTTAAGTTGTAACCCCGATTTGTTTTCGCTTAATCGATCTATGACTTTTGAACAGCAATATACAACATTTTTTTTGCCTTTATTTAACCCTTTTTAATTTAATGATAATTTTCTGTTCTGAAAACATTTTACCATACCTGGCAGTCTAAATTTATATCGGACATTTATGGATTATTTGTACACTGTCTTTAGAACCGAAAACAGGGGACTCATAATCTTTTCAATATCATGTAATGCTACATGTTGTTTCTACCGTGACTTATATTTTATTATTTGTATATATTAAAAATAGCAACAGTAGTTTACCGCTGTTTAATAGTCATCAATCGATTTAACTGAAACAAATCCGGGTAAAAAAACCGAGGGAAACACATCAACAGTAAGAGAAAAACAACAGAACAACAGAAACACTGAACTGCTACAAAAATAAGGTTACAGTGGTGAAAGCTGGAGTTTTGAAAGTAGGGTAAGAAAAATTAAGAGAGGCCTGAGGCACTACTAACTGATGTAAAGGTATCTATCGTCTTTGTGCTTTATTGCTGTGTGACCAAGTATAACATGTAAAACGATAAAACAAATTATCATCAATAAAATTAGTCCATGAAACATTAAGGATAAAACCAGGATTAATCAACCATTTCCTTTATAAAAAATGTCTGTACCAAGTTAGGAATATGACAGTTGTTATCCATTCGCTTGATGGGTTTGAGCTTTTGATTTTGCGTTTTCATTAGGAATTTCCGTTTTGAGATCAGTATTTCTGTTATTTTACTTTTTCTGTTAAAAAACACATACGCGCTAAACACAGTCACGTCAAAACACAACATTATTTTGCTTGATACTTTAGTCTGGGAAAAATGATTTATCTATTAATTATAATGAGTAACACAAAATTTCGGGTTGCAGTAGGTCTTAAGAACATAAAAATGGCTGCCGTTACCATGGAAACGGAACAATTGTGAAAAATCCAGTTTTGGTTTTAGTGAATTATTTTATATGCTTAAAGTTAGAATCATTATATCTCACTAGCCAGTCAACACTGAGGTTGTGAGTTCGAACCCCGCTCGTGCGGGTGCACTCGACTCAATCTCAATTGACTAGGATTGTCAGTTTTCCTATCGAAGGTCGGTGGTTTCTCCGGGCACTCCGGCTTCCTCCACCAATAAAAACTGGCCGCCACGAAATAGCCCAAAAGCGGTGCTTAAAAGTGGCGTTAAAACACCAAAAATCAAATCAATTAGAATCATTATATTTTAATACAATGTAGGTGCCCACTATATACTGGTTTTGGTATGATTTTGGCAATCATTGGAACTTCTGTGTTTCCATGGAAACTACACCAAAAATTTCAAAATATCAAAATGCTCCAAATTTTGGAAACTTCACAGTAACGATGAGCAACATTGGAAGATGTGGAATTTGGCGTTGGAATTTCCAAAATGGCTGCCGTTACCATGGAAACAATGCAAAACAGGTCAAAATGCTCTCAAAACCTAAAAGTAGCATTTACTTTCTTAAAAGGGTAGGTCAAATCTATTGAAACTTTGATGGTATGTTCCTCCCATGTACCAATGTGGTATCTGCCATTAAATTTTGGGAATGGTCTCTGTTACCATAGAAACCATCACAAATGTCAAAAATTTCAAAAAATTCAAAATGCTCCAAAATTTATGAAACTTAATATGATTGTTGACTGGCAAGTCTGGATGAGACTTTTGACTTTGAATTTCCAAAATGGCCACCGTTGCCATGGAAACTGCGAAAATGTCAAAAATTTTCAAAATGCTTTGAACTTAATGAAACTTGATATTATTGTTAACTGGCAAGTAAAGATGAGACTTTTGAATTTGAAATTTTTAAAATGGCTGCCGTTGCCATGGAAACGGCAAAAATGTGAAATTTTTTAAAATGCTCTGAATGTACTGAAAATTTAAAGAAAGATGTATAGCCATGCATATATGTGCATTCACTGTTAAAAAAAATTTTAAATGGCTGCCGCTTAGTGGCAATGGGGGAAGGGTGACATCCGCTATTGCTTGCAATGGCAAATCTAGTTTTCTTATTATTATTATGTCACCCGATCGACAATGTCGGGTGACATATTGCTTTTCCTCCGTTTCTTTGTTATTATTATTACTCTTCCACCTTTTTTGTCCGGCAGATTTTTGGAGCCAATGTAACCAATCTTAATGATAGTTCACTATAATGAGGAACACAAAATTCCGGGTTCCCAGAGGAATACCGACAATTTGTTTCCCTGTGTAGCATGTTTTACCTTTTGTTCACTATTAACAAAATATGCCGTATGGTATCCCAAAGTAATGAATTTATAGAGTATGCTACCATTTTTATGTTGGAGAGCAATGTGGATTATTTTTAGACAATTTTTCAATTTCACATGGGGAATGGTGATATACACGGTTAAAAAATCAAAAGTTTTGATAGAACTAATTTCAGAAAAAATCGAGCTTTAAAATTATCCAGAAGTTCTTTAGAGTTTTTAGAGAGAATCCAGGATTTCTTGTAAAATAAAGAGACCCTTCACTAGAATGCTGGACTAGTGAAGTAAATTGTTACCAGCAAGCAATATATTGTTGAATAAAAAAAAAAAAAAGAGTTTTTTAGAATCCACATATGGTTAATACCGCTACGTGAGTATACAGTTTCATAGTATTTCTGAGGACCCTTTTTCACTGCAGACAGAATTTTTGTCAATCTAATGGACAATTCTTTAGTCGAACATGCAGATGAGACAGCAATGTACCGTTGTTTGTACGGAATTTTTTGAAGCTTAGGTATCCAATACAAACAGTATTTCAGAGACAACAAAGAAAATGACATATACAAAAAGGACATGCTGAATAATGCCGCAGTTATTTGAACCAAAATAAAGTGAATCAATTTTACGATATATATGTCATTCGTACCTTCTGACAATTTACCTACGAGACAGTTTGACGACACACTGGTATAGTTAACCATGTCCATATGCCTGTACCAAAACAGGATATGACAGTTGTTTTCCGTCCGTTTGATGTGTTTGAATTATTGATTTTGCCATTTGCTTAAGAACATTCCGTTTTTCTCCTGCACATGAAACAAAAGATAAAGAGTAGTATCGTAAAGGGAGTCTTGTTTTCTTTTCACCAATTATAAAATGTTGATGAATGCATCGCTCACACGAAAATAAAATGCGTAGAAATCATTCAAATCTACAAAATTTATGGTACAAGATGTATTTTTATTGATATCAACAGATTAATAATAAACAACTCCTTACAAATTTAACATCACAAGCGTTATAAAATATGATATGTAAGTCATCATAGTTTATTATGGATAATTCTTCAATATATACTATCACATTTGTATTCTGTTTCACATAAACTTTTCTTCTTTTATGGTATATTTTCCTCCTTTTACAACTTCAATTCATATAGATTTAAGGCAACGTCCTAAGTAAGGTGAGTAGACATCTCATTGAGAATAATCACAAATCTTTATCAATCTTTCTGACAATCATCATAGTTGATCATGTTACGCCAGAAAATCGCCTTTTAATTGTAGCCAACAAAAGACACAAATCAATAATAAAATTTAACAAGATTTATTATACAAAAGTTTACAAGAAGTATTACACAAAAAGAAATGTCAACTTAACTGTCAAAATATATGTCAGATCTTTTATCTTTTCTTTATCGGGAAATCTTCACGGGAATCCACAGAATATTACGTCCAATAGGTCACAATTTAGTATGATGTTGTCAGTAAATAAAAGTGTCAATCCAACTGCTGAGAATGTTGATGTCTATCGATGTCTAAGTCTATATATAAATCTGTGTCTAACTTTAGGGTCTGAATTTAAATACTTGTCAAGGAAAGTTCTAGATAACTGTAGATGTTTAAATTACACATCTTTTGTAATGATCATTCTGGAAACTTTATGTAAGTGAAATAGAAAGTTTTAATCATTCCATGAGTATCAATGATTGTTCCAGTGAATTCTAAACTGCATAGTTGTAACACAATGTGTTTTATTTTTACACAATATAAACAAATATAATGTAAAAATGTTTAGGCCACAAAACAAATTAGGCCAACTAAAGAAATATGATTGTTACAATTTCCTAACAATCATTATAATCTCATGACACACTATTTGAGTCCTCACAATTCTGTTTGTTACAATACATTTCAAACGTTAGCCTGTGTTACAAAAAAAAGAATTAAAAAATTATTAGTCACAACAATGACTGTCAAACGCTGTTATCTGCGCAATCGCAGTCAACTATAACGAAGAGTTTCAAAAATCTCTTTTTACGATAGGATCAAAATCTATTTATATTTTTCTTTATCTTTTGAATATATTCTTTGAATATCTGAGTCACTAACTTGTAACTTTTTAGAAAAAAGAATTTAATTTCTTAACTTTTTTTCAATAACTGTACAAAGGGAAACAATCCAATCTAAAAAAATTCTTAAAATCAATATCTCTCATAGTGATATTACTTGAAATCAGATCGTTTAACTGCCATTTCGCGTTTATAATAGTTCTATTGAGGATTGTTCATCTAATTGTGACTACCATACATGTTTTGAACACAAACGACACACAATGATCTTGTAATTAAGTGTATTTTTTTTTCGAGAGCAACATTTAAAGTGGGCAGGCTTTAAACAAAACAACCGGGTTTTCAAATAAAATGTGAATAAGAAAGAAGATATTCTTGGGCCTAAATGACTTATTTCAGTTTGTATATGTATTTTAGCCAAAGACAATAAAATATATTCCTTATAAGTCACAAACATATCACTATGTTGATAAAATTTAATACCAAGTTAGGAATATGGCAGTTGTAATCGAATAGACCATTTCTATAAATGTTGACGGTGTTGTTTTATTTTCTTTGTTGCAGTTCAGTGTTTCTGTTGTTCCGTTGTTTTTCTTCTTATAGTTGTTATGATTCCCTCAGTTTTAAGTTGTAACCCCGATTTGTTTTCGCTTAATCGATCTATGACTTTTGAACAGCAATATACAACATTTTTTTTGCCTTTATTTAACCCTTTTTAATTTAATGATAATTTTCTGTTCTGAAAACATTTTACCATACCTGGCAGTCTAAATTTATATCGGACATTTATGGATTATTTGTACACTGTCTTTAGAACCGAAAACAGGGACTCATAATCTTTTCAATATCATGTAATGCTACATGTTGTTTCTACCGTGACTTATATTTTATTATTTGTATATATTAAAAATAGCAACAGTAGTTTACCGCTGTTTAATAGTCATCAATCGATTTAACTGAAACAAATCCGGGTAAAAAAACCGAGGGAAACACATCAACAGTAAGAGAAAAACAACGGAACAACAGAAACACTGAACTGCTACAAAAATAAGGTTACAGTGGTGAAAGCTGGAGTTTTGAAAGTAGGGGTAAGAAAAATTAAGAGAGGCCTGAGGCACTACTAACTGATGTAAAGGTATCTATCGTCTTTGTGCTTTATTGCTGTGTGACCAAGTATAACATGTAAAACGATAAAACAAATTATCATCAATAAAATTAGTCCATGAAACATTAAGGATAAAACCAGGATTAATCAACCATTTCCTTTATAAAAAAAATGTCTGTACCAAGTTAGGAATATGACAGTTGTTATCCATTCGCTTGATGGGTTTGAGCTTTTGATTTTGCGTTTTCATTAGGGAATTTCCGTTTTGAGATCAGTATTTCTGTTATTTTACTTTTTTCTGTTAAAAAAACACATACGCGCTAAACACAGTCACGTCAAAACACAACATTATTTTGCTTGATACTTTAGTCTGGGAAAAAATGATTTATCTATTAATTGTAATTGCCTTTGAACTAACTTTCAGTAACTGCGAGTACTCCTTTATCGGCTCACATACATGTAATTTACATCACGAATATTAACTGTATGATATCAATATGTGTACGCTAAACTGAATTTGTATGAGTTATATCCCCAAATACTGTTTTTCTTGTTATGACTAATACTTCGCAACTGTAAAATATAGCAACACACTTATTTCTCAAAGTTGCTCGTGATATCCTCAGAATGTTACGTTTTATTTTGACCGAAGCATTCAGGAAACTCCATATGAGAGTTATGTCCCCATTATTTCAAATGAGTGAAATTCTAGATCATGACCTTTGCTATAAATGCATATTTATAAGCGATAAAGCTATGGGAACTTTTGCATTATGTTGGTAGATATATGATGTTGAGATGTTGAATAGGTCAGCCGCAAGTAAACCAAAAGTATCCATTTCCTGCAGTAATTTCATTCAAAAATATCAAGAACCATATATTTTTGGAATCAGTGTGAGGTGACCTATCAAATGGAACCTGAAGGGAAAATTTTAAACTGTAAGTTGCAATTTATCTCCCTTATTTCAAGCAGGAATATACAGAAACCATATATTTTTGGAATCAGTGTATTCAAAGTTTTCACATGAGACCGGAAGTCGCATTTTTTTAACCGAAAATAGAAAATTTCTCCATTAGATCGACAAAAATACATAGAAAATTTCTCCATTAGATCGACAAAAATACATAGAAACAATATAGTATTTGAATCATTATGAAAAACCCTATGTCTTGACACCAATAGGTGTAATACCATCAAATCATAGTACGTCACATCCACTTGCATACGAATTTGACAGTTGTAGGAAATTAATCCTACCTTTCTTTGAAGTAAAAAATAGCTGAGTCATCAACATAGATCTTTGGTGTTTCAAAGTCCTATTCTTTGTTTATTTGGTGTTTCTATAGAATATTTTGGAAACTTGAGGTTACAAGGTAACTGAGACTTGTACACAGGAAAAAAAGGGGTGAACATTTTATTGGTTATTTTCTTATATGCAATGATATGTTTTGTGTAATTTTGTTTATACTACTAGACAGGTTAAAACTTTATTCATGCCAAGTATTTCCTTATTCGAAACAAATATAAATTCTGCACAATGTTATGAAAAGTGGAAATTTAACAAAGACTAATAGGGGAAATCCATGGTGGTATTACACCAATAATACATTTGAGTAAGTTGCAGGTAACTTCTGATTCATTATTTGGAAATTTGATGTTGAAAGAACATCTATTGTTCTCTGAACAATTAATTTTATTTTTAATCTAAATAGATTACAATTAGATGCTTGTCATTGTTTTTCTAGATTTGATCACCTTTTCAATAAAACAAAAAACAGTTGAGATATCAAACTTCAAACTTCTAACTATAATATAAAACTTATCTTTCAACTTTCAGGTGTCTTATTGAAAACCATACAGATCAATTTCAACGAAGCATAATGAATCGTTCATGAGGAAGGAGGAAGTTTTAAACATCACATTGACATTTGTGCATTTACCTGTAAAATTCATTCTTCAAATTATTATTTTTTAATTTTATAGCGAATAATGTAACCATATTAAACCAGAAACCAGTATTCTGTCTGCAACCTAACATCATACCTTAACACACGAATTTTTCGAGAATTTCAAAGGTATAGAAAATTTAGCAAAATGCATATTTAAAAAAATTAGATGTCTAAATAATAAAGAGATTGTATTGCAGAGTAGACAATGCGACCCTATATTTGGGTGCATGTTTTTGCATCGATCCTAATTTTTATGCTGCACTGCTCAAAAACGCCAACACTATATAATGTCATGATCCTCTATTTGTGTGCGTGCGTAAATTTTGTTGTTTTAATTTCCATTAGGGTTCTGTAAAATATAGAATGAACTATAATGAAACTGTTCATTGCTACAGAGCTTATATGGATAAAAGCATAAAAGAAGTATACATGTGCAAATACCTTAGAACATGTATATTATTTATTTTAGATAGCAGCTGAACATGAGAAGAAAGAGAAACAATGGTTACTGCGATAAAACTTCTCTCAATTTATCCCAAAACACTGTATCACCAAATTCATCGTTTCGATATTCGATGTAAGAGCTGGATTGAACTAACTCTAAAACCATCATTGGTAAATCTTTTTGGCGACATTTGTTCTAGAAACACTAGAAATAATATGTTTTCCTTATTTCTGGAATAAATGCTTTCCATTTTTGCCATGTTGTATTCAAACATACACCAGTACGAATCTAGATAATTATGTGACATAACAATAATCACTTTTCGGCTGTTGTGAATCGCAGATGTTATGTTTCCTGCAATGTCATTTCCAGGTAGAAAATCTCTTTTCTGGATACACAGCTTCAACCCAGCTTCGGGTTCTAGACAAGGCAAAAGTTTGTCATGAACGAAAAATCTATCATTGTTGTCGTAGGATACAAAAGCATCGTACTCATATTGGCTGTCATTGTCGGGTTCTCCTTTATTTTGCACTTGATATTTATTTTTGACCATGTAATACATATATCGCAAGCGCCACCTGTTGCGGAAAGCTATGCCCCAAATTAAAACAAACAAAAAAGCGGCTAATGATGCTACTATGACACTAATCAATGACGAATATGACGAACATGTTTTCTGAAGCTCTTTATAAACTCTATTTGATTTCCATAATGATTTTCGGTCAACATTAAACATCAGACAGGAGGTTTCGTGTTTATAAAGAATCTTTATCTTTGTCATTGACATCCACTTTACAAAGTCTATTGTATCACAACTTCATTTTAATGGATTCCCACTTATATCAATGAAAACATTGTTTTTCACTTTGTACACTTTTTCTAAATGACTTCGAGCATTTGCACCTAAACTAGAAATTCTGTTATTAGAAATGTGTAAATTTGACAACTGTTTCATGTGGTTCATTTGGAAGGTAATATCATCCATCATATTTATTCCTAATTTTATGTCTACTAAATTCACCTGAGACTTAAAAATGTATACGGTAAACTTGGAATTCTATTCTCAGCCAAATTAATGATTTGAAGGGCTGGCATATGCTGCATTATTTCCCCTTCAGTGTCATCCGGAAGTACAAATCCAACTAGATTATTTTGTATGAGTAATGTTGTTAAATTTGAAAACTTTTAAAAAACACCTTTGACACATTTGAGCATATGTTATTGGACAAATCTAAAAAATGCAAAAGATTAAATGTAAGAAGTGGACCTATCCACGAATAGAAAATATTATGACTCAAATCTATATATTTTACTATATTCTCCGAAACTGTATATTGTGGTATTTCATAGGGAAGGAAGCAGTTTTTGTAAAGAGCTGTTTTCAGGTTTCGAGGAATTGGGAAGAATTTCCATTTTGTGTTAAATCGGGATATTGTTTCATCAGGTACCTGAAATTGTTCACAAACTCGATTACAACATGATTTATCAGTACGCTTGCATTTTTCTTCTTGTTCATTGTTACTTCGCGAACTGAACAAGAACGACATATTTATAAATTCAATCCGCATGAATATACATTCGGAAATATATTGTCCATACGAAAATTCATTGTCGGACACAAAGAGTCTTCGAATGGAAGGTGGAAGTTGTTGTACAGCTCCGCTTTCTATGAGCTGGATTCTATTACTGTCGCCATGTATTTCTTCCACCTTTGTAGATCGTAAGTGCGACAAATGCTGCCTCAAAGTTTTTGTATTTATTTGAAATGTTTTGTGAATTTTATTAAATTTCAGAATTTTTATCGACGTAAATGGAAGATCAATTGTCACTCTTTCCAAACCATCAAACCTTAGACATGTGTTCAAAGAAATGTCTAGCATTGATAAATTTCGCATAAAACTGAATGAACCATTGTACACGTAATTCACTTTACAAGCAGAAATATCTAATTCATGTATTTTTGGTACTGATCTAAACGTATCTGGTTTCACGGTGTGTATATAGCATTGCCCAGATGATCCAGAGACGTCTAGAGTCTCTAAATGAGGCATTTCAGGCAGGTTTTCATGAAACGCATTGAAATCAATTTTCAATGTGAGCAAAGATTGAAGAAAGGTAACGTTGTGATTGCTCCAGCTAATATTATTCCTCTTGACATCTAAATATGATAGTGTTTGTAGATATTGAAACACATCTTTCGTTGTTTTTGAAATAATGTTATTGTTCATCTTAATCTTTAAAACACTTTTCATTCCATAAAACATTTCCTTATTTAGAGAATGTATTCTATTTAGTGAAAGGTTTATTTCAGTTAAAATATCGTTGTCGTTAAAATTATGTTCCGGTATTTTATGTATATAGTTGTTACTTAGATCAACACTGCTCACATTTCTTGGCAGGTAAAGTATATCCCTTAATTTTACTTGTGAACAATCAACCTCGACATATGTTTTATTTGAAGTTTTACATCGACATCTTTGATTAAAGAAACATGTGGTTTTCAACTGTCCGCTTATTTCCATCATTTTAACAAACAACGCGAAAAAGAGAGTAAGTTGCATATTTGCCATATTTCTGAAATGAAAAATGCATAAATTATCACTAGACAAAGGGACTAGTATATTCATTTGCTTGTAGCTTTTATATATTAACTTAATTGGTTTTTTTTTTCGCAAACTATTAACACGCTTCATTGAATTATTTCAATCATATATAGATGTGGTTTAGAATGATTGTTGTGCCTAAAAAATCATTGTAACACACGAGATATCACTCCCATTCTTCACTTTGGTTTTGTTTATATAGACTGTAAATTTTGAAATTTCCACAATCAATGTGTCTTCCTACATGCTTGAAGTCTAAATATTAAACAATCGAAACCAAATTCAAACTTGATTAGCTGATATAACCGAACAGGACGAAAAGTATAGGCGTCCAATCAGTAAATAAATAAACGTTATCATAGACCGTCCCTTTTTGGGAGAGCTTTCTTGATAACACTAAAATCATGTGCACCATATTTTGTACCTGAAGTTTTACATCGACTTTAGGGCTAAAGCTACATTTTGTTTTCAAATGACCGTTTACTTTTCTTGATAATTCCCAAAAAAGAAGTTAACAAATCAGCTGTGTGATTTCCATATTGATCAAATAAAAAGATATACGTGAACTTTCCAGAAAAAGCTGGTCAATTTCTTCAGGATCTATGTTTATACTAGTACTACTTTCGAAAGTGTTTAGGATAATAACTTATATTTACAGTAATACAGTAACATCTCATTCATTGTGGTCTTTAGTGATTGTAACAATATTAAGGGAGTTTTTGTATGAACAAAAGAAAGACTGCATTTTACCGTCTGCTAAAATGTAATTTATATCAAACTACAAATGTACATGATAAAATATAGTGAAACATCTATGACACCGTGCTTGTTTTGTAACTACAAGTAGTGCAAATTCGGTTACTTCACAAAATTAAGAGGACTGAAATAATATGTAGTAATCATATTACACTAACATAAAGTTTAAGTAAAGAATTTCGTACAAAAAATCACAGAAAAATTAAAAGTTAGTTAGAAGGGGTCAACTTTCACCAGGTGAGTGATACGGGATCTTGGGAGACTTGTTTCTGTGTTACATATGTATGTGTCTGAACGGATGCATAACATAAGTTCCTGCTCTGCAAAACATACTGCAATTGGTCTCGGTGGTGACTAGCTGTCATGACAGGACCCACGACTAGGAACAGACAAATCAAGGCAACAAAGAGAAACTGCGGGAATTGTATGTACTTCAAAAGGAGCAAGACCGGTTGCGTCGGCATTGTAAGCATCTCTTGTTATGCATGCATCGTCCGCCATGCGAGTTCACATTAATAAAAATAATAAAAATATCACAATCGGTAAAATTACAGATCAGAGGACTTAACTTGTATCAAAAGATCTAAAACCGCGAAAACATGTCGCTATTGAATTGAAACACTGACAAATCGTATCGTTTCAAATCGTGATGGTGACCGTTAAACTAAGGTAGAGTCGATTTCAGTCGTCCTTTCTCATAACTCTTTTAGAGCCGTTATTTGTGAAAGTAGCATATTCCTGTTGATGAAATATGTATGTATAGTGTGAACATGTACGAGAATATCGTTATAACTAAGATATGTTAATGGCATACGATGGAGCTGAGGTCATGTTACTGCTAAGTAATGGAAACTTGACCATTGTCGTCATCGATTCTAGTTTGAAATTGTCCATCTGTGTCAATATCGAGGAAAATATCAAGATATGTAACAAATCTTCTACTTTGGGTAGTATAATCAATTCCACGTTCACTGAGATATTTGAGATGTAAGCACTTATGGAAATGTGGATAATGAGTGACAAAACATTATCAATAAATTGTTTTTTTCCATAAGAGTACAATAACAAGTCTGCCAGGAGTTGAACATTAGTACCCATTTGAATATCGAATGTCTCCTGAAATATCATTCTACTTAACTCAACGAATATGTTGTCAAAATGATCAAAATTCTAGCATTTTGTTAATTTTATCTTCGGTGTATTTGTTGTGGGAATCGGTGTGGTTGTTCACAAAATAAGATTTTCAATGACCTAATGTATCAACATTTTCTATTTTTGTGGAAAAACATTCACCGTTTAGTTAAACGATGTAGTTGATATTTAAATTTAGGAGAATGATTATGTAATGCGTAGAACAATCAAAGGTTTTGATAGTACTATGTATTTTTTTGTAGTTTCCTCCATTATTCTGCGAGGATTCAGTTGAATCACTATATACTCCTTAACGGGATTAATGGCGATGTGTCACAGACGTATTTACAACAATATTTACTAGGCTAAAGCCCACCCCAATACAAAGGGAGTTCTAGTCGATGTTTGTAGAAAAATGAAAATCACCCTTCTGATGTACTGGAATTTTCAGCGCCCTGAGTCAAAATCAATCCCGTGACCTTCAGCACTGCAGCTATTTGTCTCAACCACTAGACCATGATCGCTATTGGTCTTAATCACGCGACCATGATCCCCCTACAAAATTGTAAATTTCTTCAGTTAAATATTCAATTCATGATTTTTGCTTTTAAAAATAATATCGTCAGAGACTTTTTCTGCCTAAAACGACAGCGGATTTGTCGTTAAAGGTCGATTACGCATCGGGAACTTCTTGCCTTTTTGAAAGGACGAGAAACCCGTTAGTTCATTGTACATCGTAAATTTAGAATGCGCTTCTGAATACACGAACGAAAAGCTGTTCCTGATGTTCTTTTGATTTCTTCTTATAGTTGATGTGTTTCCCTAATTTTAGTTTTTAACCCGGATTTGTTTTTTCTCAATCGATTTATGACTTTTGACCACCGGTAATACTACTGTTGCCTTTATTTGATCCATTTTGAATAAAGTTCAAGTTTTGGTTTATATGCCTCACGTGTTACCCATTTTCTGGCATAGCCCTCAACTGCTTCAATCAGTGAACTGAAGCTCCATTTTCAGTTGATAGCCTGAGGAATTCGATATTACAGGCCTATGGCTAATAACCCTTAAGTCGTTGCCATGGTCTCCTGTTATAACATTACCAGAGTGAGTATATGTGTATGGGGACGATAGACAGGAGTAATCAAGATATTACATCCCTGAGAATAAAGGTCCTTTATACTCTCCTCAGTTGTCGAATCTTACTAGCAATAGGTTTGGTGTAGTATATGATATAATAGGATAAGGTGTGTCATTGAGGTAATCAGGTATAGTTTTCTGCATAGATTTTTGGTGGAAAGTATTGCTAACATTGATGGCATTCAGCTCTCTATTTGTAAATTCTGCACGTATTTATCATCTTTGGAAGACTTTATATATATATATGCTATTCAAGTCAAAACGTTCATTATATCAAACTATGTGCATCGATCCCATTAAAACTACCTCATAGAATGTTAAGATTTAAGTCTCGATTGTCAAATTTGAATACAAGACTTAAATACAAAACATAGATTAATTCACTTGTTAATACCAATACGAGATACACATTATACATTTCCTATTGAATATGCAAAGCTGTAAGAAAATTCATGAATTGTCTACTGAAACCTTTTTGATAAAAAATTTTGAACAAAGTTCTTAAGATCGTCTCTAATAAAATTCTTATTCTTTTATTCTTAAAGGACAAGAAATTTAGTCATATCTTGCTGCTAAAGGATAGTGGTAAAGGTAATAGAAGAAGTCAAATTTTGTACTTTTGGCTATTTGGAAAGAGGATCAGTCTAATTTTCCTCGATTTTGACGTAACTAAAAAAAAAACAATATAGAGAGGTTCAAATACATTGACACCCTTCCCTGTAAACGGCTTTACACAGTAAAATTTGTATCACAAGAATTCGAGTCTTGGCTTTGAGGAAAGGTTAAACCCATTATTTAAAGAATTCATTTTACTGCTATAAATATATTCTCAAAGTAAAAAACGTGCATGCAAAAATTGACCCAAACAATACCAGATTTTGGAAAAGGAGGAAGATAAAAAAAATCGGTATTTGCTTCCTCCTATTTTTTTCAGATTATATCTAAATGATAGCAGTTATAACCAGTCACTCAAGAACAATAGAAATCCAACTCTTCTTACTTCCAAGGTAAATACGGATTGAAATTATGTTAACCTTTGAGCTTGTGATACTGATTAAAACGAATTTTAAACACAATGTTGTGGAATGTTTGAAAAGTAATATGTTAAATTGTGAAATATATATATTCTTTTTCTCATTGTTCTCTAGTACTAAAAAAAATAAAATTATTATCTCGGTCAAGGTTTACCGGGTAAATATTCTGTTACTTCGAGGAAAATAAGAATAAACTCGTCATTAACATCAGGATTGAAATTGTGTACGCCATACGCGCGTTGTATCTACAATAGACTCATAAGTGACGCTCGAATTGGAAAAGTTTGAAAGGCCAAATAAAGTACAAAGTTGAATAAATAAATCCAGATATGGTCGTTAAGGAACGTAGGATCAGTGTCAAGTTTCAAAGTCTCATTCTGATGATGTCAAGATCTTTTTGGTTTTTTAACTTAACTCAATATGTAAATGTTTTTGGCTAGTGATAGTTTTATCTGTCCTTATTTACTTACATCTAAATGCCTGAATCATGTAAAACATTTCTCAGAGAACACATAACTTGAATTTTATATAGTTTGTTTGATCCGAGTCTGATATGATATTAAAATAAAAGCTAAAATTCTAACCTCTGGGAAATGTTTATAACGTTATATCTTCAAAATATAAATTACGGTTTCTATTTTTTATGTGTACACTGTATATAATAAAGTATTACGGAGATATAGGAACGATAAGATTGAACAAATCCTTATCTAACTTGTTACTACTTTTTCTTCATTGCATGATAAAACTTTGTCTAACTTTTTCATATGTAAAACATTTTGTTCATATTTTTATACATTTGACGTGATATACTTAACTGTTTGGAGTGCATTTAAACAGATATTGTTTTAAGATAAATGCCCTATCCAGGTTAGGAAAAGTATGAATCACACACACACACACACACACACACACACACACACACACACACACACACACACACACACACACACACACACACACACACACACACACACACACACACACACACACACACACACACACACACACACACACACACACACACACACACACACACACACACACACACACACACGTTACATAACACACACACATAAATAAATTATACAAACACATAAAAGTGTACAGAACAACACCAATATTAAACAAAATGTAATTGTCTATAAATATTTAACAGATATCCTCCATCATATGATTATGATGTAAAATGAATCATATCAATCTGTTCTGATTTAACTACAACAATATTTAATTCTATACAATTAAAACCGAACACAACAACGCTTGTTCAATTCTAAAATTTTAAAATAATACAGGTTTAGTACTTACAGCAGAATCTGCATAAAAGAGGGGCGAAAGATACCAGAGGGACAGTCAAACTCATAGATCGAAAATAAACTGACAACGCCATGGCTAAAAAAGAAAAAGATAAACAGATAAATAATAGTACACAAGACACAACATAGAAAACTAAAGACTAAGCAACACGAACCCCACCAAAAACTGGGGGTGATCGCAGGTGCTCCGGAATGGTAAGCAGATCCTGCTCCACATGTGGCACCCGTCGTGTTGCTCTTGTAAATAACAAACCCGGTTAATAGTCTTAATCGGTAGGTCACATTCGTGAAAAGGGAACGGGATTTTAGTAACGACATACGGAACATATCCGATATCATCTGTGAAACGGATATTCCATAACGGTCAACCAACTCGTGATGGCGTCCGTAAAATTTACGAAGGGATGATTTCAACTTCACCATTTGGAACTCTTGGTTTAATAGCTTCCTTGTTCTAAATTCTAAAGGAACATAGAACAGACCTATGATTATCCAGGATTGGTAAGTGTCGTGAGGGTATATGTTGAGTTTCCAAGTGAATTTTCAATACCTAATTCATTTATAAAGCAATTTATGTAATGAGATTTACACACAAAAACGATGTTGTTTGGGGCTTTATCTGCAGGGACAACAACATATTTGTCATAGAGGTAGGACAAGTGTTTTACCTCATTTGGGTCTTTAAAGATTGACGTAGCATGGGTATTGATAGACCCATTCAGTTTCTTAATTCTGATTTGTATCAACGACCTCACAGCCTTAATCCATTCGTATCTAGTCGCCATTGCCTGGCATAATCCTCGCTTTAATCCATCAGTATTTTGAAGTTGTATTTCCAATTGATGGATTTAGGCTCACGATATTTCGGACTTTGGATAACACATATCGCAGGGTAGTGTTATTGACAATGCTTCTAACAAAAATAGTGATGTGCAATATGAACTACATTTGGAAAATTTCACAGGTGACAAAAGTTGAGATATTACAACAAAGGCTGCGTACAAAACAGCCAACCGACGATTTGAGCTGGAACAAAACTCAAATATCAAATTTGAGGACGGCAAAGTAATTACAACATAGGCTGCACATTTACACATCCAAAATAAATAGCAGTTTGATAATGATTATTTTTTTAAAAATTTTGACAACAGTTAAGTAATTGAACGTAGCTGCGTACTTATACATTCCAAATGAATAGCACCCTACGATATTAACTTTTATATTTCTAGAGTTGATAAATGTACAGGAATAGCAACAGTAACTGCGTATTAAGATGCACAATATGACCCAAAATAAAAGCACTGCGCGAATTAGAATTACACCTTTTCATTGATCCCATTTGGTACCAAAGTTTTTAATTTTCTTATCCAAAGTCTTTTCCTAGCGAGTCTGTCATCCTGAGACCAAACAGTGTTGTGGTCTATGATTGTAATGGTCAGTCGATTGAGATCTGCCTTAGTATGGCCAGGGGATCTCAAATGTCGACTGAGAGGAAGGTCTGGCTAGTATTCATAGTCGCTACAATGGCCGTTCATACGTTTGTGAAATTGTATTTCCTACTCGCCAACATACTGTTTACCACATTTAAACTGTAGAATATACATATCATTAGTAGTCTTGCAATTAACGTTGCAAAATATGGTGTATTCAGTACCAGTGGAGTGACTGTTAAAAGTCTGGGTATTCAGTATTTGCTGGCAAGTCAGACATCGTTTGTTTTCTTATCCATTGCAAGAGCCCACAAACGAAAAACCTGATTTAGAGGATAAATCAGCTCACACCAGCTGTCTTTTATAAGGCTTTTGGGTCTACGGAATGCCAGTACAGGTGGCTCGGGTAAGATTTTGGATAATTTAGGATATTTCTTGTTTCTTTCCAATTTTTGCGGATATACAGCCAAATGTATATCAATGTATATTAGTACAAAACTCACTGCCAAACAAACCCCTTTGACTGTTTTGTTTGTCAGTTGCACCAACTATACTTGTTACTTATATTAAATTAAACGTGTCCAATCATTAATGGGGAAGACCTTAAACCAATTTATTAGACAATTTAGAAATGCCCATACTTATATCTAGTATGTATTGCGGTGCTTTGTAAATGTACTCATTATATAGATTTATTATATTCTTAATTATAAATTTCTAATTCGGTGGAGGCGTACCGAATCCTTTTCGCTCGACTTAATCCTTGCTATATCTAGTTATAACATATACATTATGCATCATTATTTTTTTTACTTTTGAAAAAAATTCAATTTTAAAGGCAAAAGTTTTGCAAACTTTCGATAGACATGAAAGCTTTTAAAACATGTCTTTCCCATTCATAGTTCCCGGAACGATGACTGAGTGAACAATATTCTCTAACGCCCTCCTTGATTTTTTTCTAAATCTCAATTGTGGAACTTTTTCATCTTTTTCTGAAAATAAGATGTCTCAGCTGAAAAATTTCACAACTTTTTCTTTCTAAAAGCTTGGTACAACATGAAAATATTGATATATTAGACACCAAGATTTGATTATGCTTATTTGAACAAGACACTATAGGAAGTTTTTTCTTGTATATAATTATAAAAATTAATTGTACTTGTTATGAAACAGGAGTTAAGTTCGACAATCCTCCTTTGTCTGCTTGTTTTAAAGCTGGTATAAATAAATTTGCCATCAAAGTACGAATTTTATTTTTGTCTTGCAATTTAACTTTTCTTACAAGTAATTTTACTTCCTACTAGTTGAATTTGTTTTTGAATCACATCGACATAACTCCGATGAGGACTCATTATAGATGCGTTGCTAATCAGTTCAAAGACGAGACTAATGGACCAGCATACCTGTAGACTGTAAATAATATTATTGAAAAGTCAATATTTTCGTAATAATTTTTTGCCCGGTCGTATATTTTTACAAAGACGCAGTTCCGTTAAAAAATATTATAACACCGGAATTGCCTTTTAAAAGTTTTTTCTGAGTGAAATTTTTATTTCAGAATGAAACTATTCAAGCTTATAATTTATAGGACAAAAAAAGATTATGTGTTAGTGTATAAGTATTGAACAAAAATGAAATCTTCGTTCGAATTGATGTTCACAATCCCGTCTTTGGACAGACACAAGCAAATGCGGCGATGCTAGACTATTTTTGGTTGAGATTTCATCAGTCGTAACATTTAATTTTGTCGGTTTCAATTTCCATAAAGACACATTATTTTGTTGCCCGTTTTACTTGGATTTTTATATTGGCACTTTTATGTATTTCTTTTTTGTGCGTTATTTTGCAAAGGCAAAGGGTCAACTTTCTTTCACCCATTGGATCTCTTACATTTTAGATAGCTATGCTTTCTGTTTTTTCTATATTCCTCGTGTACTAAAATACATCTTTATGTCCAATTTCTTCCTGATGAAGGCTGATTAAATGATAATTACATTTATATAAAAAATATTGGGAACTCAAAAACTATGATGAAGACGATAATGTTAATTCCGACCTATTGTAACATTGGCGACTTTGCACAGTAGTATCAATGATAGCATAAATGTGCAAGTTTGAAAAATTTGAATTTGAAACACATTAAAACTTGTTTTCACGTGTAATTTTATACGTTAGATAGCAAATTATATAATAGTTATGTAGCCTTTGCAATATAAAATCCCTCATTTATTTTAGAATTGAATTGTTTGGAGGTCTGCTCATATTTTTTCATTCCAATTTAGGAATTTTGTGAAAAGAAAGTTAAAGTCAGAATTGAGCAAAGTTTCTACAGGAAATGGTATGTTTCGTTAATGCTGAAAATAAGTTTTAATCACATCTATTAAAATTGCTCTGTTACATAACAAAATTATTCAGATTTTGTCAAAACAGTCACCCCAATTAAACAATTTGAAATACTCGAGAGACAATATTTTTTATATCTGAAAACTTTGTTTATTTCATTTTTATTTACTGAATCTGTTTACTATGTTCAACCAGCAATCGAACAGACTTTTAATGAAGAGGATAATTTCATATCTACTCAACAATTCATGATGCAACATAGACAATAAAAAAGGTACATTGTAAAACTTTTTGTTGCCTCTCTTAAGAGAGCATGAACTTGAGTGTTTGGTTTGCGCAATTGTCCAATTTACTGCTGTTGTACTGTAAAAATTACCGATGGATATACAACACAAATCAGAATATGACCTTCCGCATATTGGTCCGTCTTAGAACACTTTATAAAATAATGTCTTTGTTTTGTTGTTTTGCTGCAAATATATATGCAACAAAGTCAGATATTGATTTTTGCAAGTTCTATTTTTCTATAACTGACCATATCAATTATAAAAACGACAGAACAACTTTAAATTTAAATCATTCAATTTAAGTGGCAATATTACCTTAGCTGTATTTGGCAACAGTTTTAGGAATATTTGGTCCTCAATGCTCTTCAACTTCGAACTTTATTTGGTCTTTTTAATTTTTTTTTGATTTGAGCGTCACTGATGAGTCTTTTGTAGACGAAACGCACGTCTGGCGCAAATACAAAATTTCAATCGTGGTATCTATGATGAGTTTATTTACAACCACTGGGTCGATGACACTTCTAGTGGAGTTTTTATTCCCAGAGGGTATCACCAGCCCAGTTGTCAGCACTTCTGTGTTGACATGAAATATCATTGATATGGTCATTATTATAAATTAACTGTTTAGAAAACTTTGTATTTTTGAAATACTAAGGCTTTTCTACCTCAGGAATAGATTACCTTAGCTGTATTTGGCAAAACTTTTAGGAGTATTTGGTCCTCAATGCTCTTCAACTTCGTATTTATTTGGCCTTTTCAACTGTTTTTGATTCGAGCGTCACTGATGAGTCTTTTGTAGACGAAACGCGCGTCTGGCGCAAATGCAAAATTTAAATCCTGGTATCTATGATGAGTTTATTCTCAAGAGAAAAAAGGTGTCTGTTTAGTCTGTTTTTGGTGATATCCAGTTGACGTGACTCTATACTTTAACATCCCGTCATTGTGTTATTGTTTAATGATAATGTTTGTATTCTTGTCTTTTTTTGCTTATGTGCTTTGTCGATATACCTTTTTGTGTTTCTTTGATACATATGACGTGGCTCTGTACTTATACATCCCGTCATTGTGTTAATGTGCCATGGTAAAATTTGTTTTCCTGTCTTTCATTTTTTGCTAATGTCCTTTGCCTTTTTGTGCTTTAAAGATAAATCTACACTTGTCACTTCATACACCTACACCAAAGTATTGCTTCCAAATTTTCAATAACAAGACAGTATTAGAGACCTTTACGTTCCTGATGAATATAAACCCAGAAACAAAATAGAAATAACACTTTTAATTTTTTTATTGTGTCCGAATCGCACCTCAGGACCCGCCCGCACCAGGAAATAAATACACAATATACATATATAGTTCCAATGCTCTACAGCACTATTGGTATCGTAAGCGTGTTAGTTTCAAACGTATTCGTGTAATTATTGTTTATCGACATTTGCGGATAATCTTGTACCAACTCTATATTAGCCTTATTGTAATTATCCATTTAGTTGTTGTCCTCTCTTTTCTTATCTACTCTTCATCGTGATATGAAAGGCGGAAATGTTTAGCATAATAGAACATTGATCACGACAAGGACAAGTCATTAACAACAACGGTGCCACCTCGTCTAAATCCGCTATTGCTTAAGTCTTGATGCTAATTTTGAACAGAATTATCGATGCTCATTGAAGGGATCAACTTTCATTTTCATCAATTTATATAAAACGTTTGTCTGGCCATATATAATGGTTCACTTATCTATTACAATATTGATTTTAAATCGTATAGTATATAAAAGTTGAATCGGTGCACCTTAAATATGCTTAACTGCAAAAGAAACGTCTCATTTTATAAAGTAGATAAATTGTCAAATATGGATGTAAACTACTCAATTATTAATTACATATTTATTTTAAAACTCATCAATAAACCGGGCTCAATATTTTGTGCGCCAGACGCGCCTTACAATTCCGGTGGTGCTAGAATCAAAACAATTAGAAATCAAATCAAATAGGAACTTGAAAAACCAAACATACCGAAAAGTTTTATGAAATACAACGAAGGCAATCTATGAAAAAAAAGTAAAATCACAAAAATACTGAACTCCGATGAAAACTCAAAACGGAAAGTCCCTAATCAAATGGCAAAATCAAAAGCTCAAACACGAATGGACAACAACTGTCATATTCCTGTCTTGGTAAAGGGATTTTCCTATGTAGAAAATGGTGGATTAAACCTAGTTGTATAGCTAGCTAAACCTCTCAATTGTATGACAGTCGCATCAAATTCCATTATATTGACAACGATGTGTGAACAAAACAAACAGACATGAAAAAGAACTTATTAATTTGAATACATCAACGTTTTATATAGTTAAAAAAATCCCATATTAATGATATCTAATTCCAACACAAAAGTTTTGACATCTGCGCTATTAATTTCCTCAGGGACGAAACAAAATATGTTAAATGACAATAAATAAAGGCAACAGTAGTATACCAAAGTTCAAAATAAAAGCGATAGCCTTTCACATTTACACTTTTGTATAAATGAACACCGTGAGCAACTCCTTAACAGCCCAGTCTTTCGTACAACGTAGTTCTCGCTTTACATCTTTAGGATATAAAGCTGAAACACACGTTTTCGTGATGCTGAAACAAGGGTAAATAACATCGGAAAACTTTTATGATCGTAATTATTGATTTAATGCCACATGAACGCCACGACTAAGCCCTCATAAACGGGAACAGGCTATCGAACACCTCAATGCAATAAAACTATCCCAAGTCATTGCAGACGCGTTTAACTGCGGTGTACTGATTATAAAAGATTACATGAATGTGCCTACAACAGTCCGCGCAGTGCGAGCCGAAGGGTAACACCTAGACATAATGATAGAGAAATCATTTAGTTCCACATACAAAATCTGTCTAAATGACCAACATCATCTGCTAACAACAATTTTTTACCTATCAACGACAAATAAATGCAACAACCACCCGTCATAGACTTGCTATATTCAATAAAAACAATATGAGATGACCTCGTCGGGCCTTAGGTTCTGTCCTTTGCACCGTCAAATTTGGCGCCATACGCAAAGGATGGCCGTGACTATTTCTGATGTTGCATTGTAGCTGAGGATGGAAGGACAAGAGTCTGTTGAAGAGGAAACAGAATAAACAACTAATTGTTATATTTAGTTATATTAATATATTTGTGTTGCCATGTTTTGCCATATTCTTTGGTATCGCAAGAAACATACGTTTCAACATACCAGCGCCCGTGCGCACATTACTAGAGTCCCAATGAACCCTTTGCTGTCGTGCAATTTCTTGCCCTTAGTACATATATAATCGTAATAAAAATATATAGGATGAATTATAAAGTAGGGAAATGGAGACCAATTAAGACCAAAAACTGCAAGCAAACTAAGCACACCTTTCTTATTAAAGTGTTGACTGTTATTCAAATGACATTCAGAAATCGCTTAATACAGATAGTTCATATGTGCATCGGTGTCCTGGTCGTTGTTGAAGGTACTATCCTTTACTGACATGTTTTATATTGGCTGAACGAATCTGTAAATAATTTGTACACTTAACATTTACGAACATATTGCATACATTCATTCGCTTGAATTAATAATAAATGTATTTATTGTAAATTTCAAGACTTGAAATGTTTGAGATATCCTGATTTAATGTGGCATTTCTTGTTCGGTTCAGTATACAAATGTTTACGTCCTTAGATAGCTCATACCTTAGATTTATAGGAATGATTTAAACTTTATCGATCATAAATGTATAGGGTGCCATTTTAGTCTGTCATTTGCGGTAAGTATTTAAAATCATGTGAAACTGTAAATTTGAAACAAAGTTGAATATGTTTTATACACGTGAAAAGGCTTACTATAAACGAATAGTTTCTTGAGAAAGTCCTTTATCGTATCAAAATCTCGAAATGAAATGCAACTGAATTAATGTCCTCCAATACTCTACTTCGACGAAATTTTCCTTTTCCTTTTATTCAAATTCGGTAATGTTTTAAGTAAACTCATGGTATTCTTAACGTTCTATAATTCTGAAGACTGATAATGTTTGTGTTTTCATAAAAACTTATGATAGTATTTTATTTAAGGCCTCGTTTGTAACATATGTAATTTATAAAATAATATTCAAGGTATTAACATGGTAAACAATAGCACATAATATCAACGAAACCGACAATATGCTCATCATTTCGCTTCATTATGGATTTCGAGAAATATTCATTGATATTAAAACAAAAAGCAAAAACGCTAAATCGCCAAAATTCAAAAAAAAGGAAAGCGAATAAACACAATAAACGGGAAATGCTTTTCCTTCCTCGTTACGTCTTTTGTAATTTCGGGTTTTGCGTAACCGTACGTGTAAAACCTTAATTTGTGAACAGCTTTAATTCCATTACAAAAATATATCATTCTTATATGTTTTGTTTTTAAACTGGTATCGAAAAACATAATAAACAATAGGGAATACTCATAAAAACCAAACAAGCTTTATTTCCGAATGGATTTTGGTTTTAGTTAGATCATCCTTCGTATTCATTTATCAAACAGTTGACAATCCTCACAATTGGTGATTTGAATCTGTTTTAGGCTACTTTGGAACTAGTCTGATTAAAATCCAACCTCTCACTTGTTATCGTTCATTTATATATCGCGCGACTTATCAGAAAACGGGAGCGCTGAGAGGTTTGATTTTAATCAGACTGCATTGGAACATATATAATTTAATTACATGCTGAAAAATACGACGTAAAGTCATTTGGCGGATTAAAATTCCTGGCGGGAATTGTATATCTCAAATAAATGGAATACATTTTTACTAAAATGTAAAAACTTAAATATTATATATTATATATATTATGCGAATGAAATGTCTCCTGACATGACTATTTTAGAAATATGTAATCCACCCGTTCAGACATATACAGATGTAGCAAGAATCTTCCAAGTTAATGTAGTAAAAGAACATGCTCTGGTTGTTTGATATAAATTGCATTTTTGGCAGACGGTAAAATGCAGTCTTTTTAATTTATTCATACCCCCGAACTCCCTTAAAAGTGATACAATTATCAAAGAACACAATGAAAGCAATTTTACTGTAAATATAAGTTGATGTTGAAAAGAACTTTTGAAAGTGGCACTAGTGTGAAATATAAATCCTGGACAAATTGCCTTCTAATTCATGTACTACTTTTTATTTAAGCAATATGGTAATTACACAGTTAATTTGTTTTCGTGTTTGTTTTGTATTGACGAGGAAAGGAAACGGTCATTTGAAAACAAAATGTAGCTTTAACCCAAAATGTCAATGTAAAACTTCAGGTACAAAATATGGTACACAGGACTTCAGTGTTATCCAGAAAGCTCTCCCATAAATGGACGGTCTTTGATAATGTATCTTTATTTACTGAATTTACGCCTATAATTTTCTTCCTTTTCGATTATATCAATTTATCAATAGATATAAGATGATGTGTTATGAGACAACTCTCCATCCAAGTCACAATTTGTAAAAGTAAACCATTATAGGTCAAAGTACGGTCTTCAACACGGAGCCTTGGCTCACACCGAACAGCAAGCTATAAAGGGCCCAAAAATGACTAGTGTAAAACCATTCAAACGGGAAAACGAACGGTCTAATCTATATAAAAAACGAGAAACGAGAAACACTTATGAACCACATCAACAAACGACAACTATTGAACATCAGATTCTTGACTTAGGACAGGTGCAAACAAATGCAGCGGGTTTAAACGTTTTAATAGGTACCAACCTTCACCCTTATCTGAAACAAAAGTGTAACATCACAACATAGAAAGACACACTATAAAATATCAATTGAAATGACTTAAACTCAATCAAAAGACATATTAACACAAGTGAACATACACTGAACGCATAAATTTGATCTATGATACAATGTAAATACAAAATAAATAAAATAAGGGGTTAATAAATAAAAGCAACAGTAGTATACCGCTGTGTGATGTTAAACAATTTCAAAAAAACAATAACCTTGAACGAAAAAGCCGCCATATACAATAATATACACAGGTAAATGAAAATAATTTTGTTGTAAAGTATACAGTTTAAATGGAGAATGGAAATATTTTTTACAAAATAAATAATTTTGTTGTTCTCAGTACGAAGAAGTGAAAATTTATAGTAATACCAAACACTTATCAAAGCTTGTATATAGACGAGATACAACCCTGAATAAGTAAACATTAAATAACAAAAAAGCATTACAAATAGTATCAACTGGTCAAATTAACAAGAAAGTAAGATTTGAGAGTACTCGCAGTTACTGAATAATACCTTAAGAAAATCATTACCTGACAATAACCCTCTAAGCAAGTATAATAAAACCCCGGACGTCGAGAACATTCACTTGCATCAGCTACATCTAAGTTTCAGGACATGGCGTACCGTTTTCTATCAATCCAAATCTTGTAAAAGCAGGTCTGGTATACCCTGGGGTTGATTCACAAACAACTTCACATACGCCGTGGTCTGAAAAACATTTATTAATGTAGAATTTACAAAGGAAATGCGAGGTAAACATCAATATAACAGCAATCTGGTAAACAAATCCCATAAGCGAAAAACTTTTGGCGTAAACCATATGTCTTGAACAAAACAGGATTGCTTAAAGAACAAACATTTCAAGCTGCAATCCGACCATAATCTAGAGAAGAAATTAATTAAAATTTATCCCCAACTATCCTTTATCTGCCATCAGCACCAAATTCCCCAGAATACGAAAACACATTTAAGAGATTAAATAAAAACATTAACGATGATCTTGACTTGGACATAAGAACATGTGGCGGGGTAAAACAGTTTTTTTGGATATTGCACCCGTCCATTGTCAATTTTTATTCAAATGACCTGTAGTCTTTAAAGTAATCATTGTTCATTCTTTTGGGTGAGGGCGGGGAAATCATACCATATCTTCATATCTCATAAAAGCTAATAAAATACCATACAATAACAACTGTACATGATATCTGTATTGGAAAAGCACACAACCCTAACATAACGGTATCCTAGATAACAAAAAAACACAAAAACAAACAAAACAATAAACAATGTGAGACAGTTTCAAAGCTACTGCAACATGCTTTAAAATGAATTTATTTTTCACATGCTCACTATTAAAATTCTGCAGAACCACATGAGGGATTGTAGAGTTTAGTAAGATAGTTGATATTGTTAATTTCATTTGGTAAGGTACTTGAATCGGAAACAATCCGGAATACAACGATTACCTGAAAATTTACACGATGTTTA
Organism: Mytilus coruscus; assembly: GCA_017311375.1. Lineage (NCBI taxonomy): Eukaryota > Metazoa > Mollusca > Bivalvia > Mytilida > Mytilidae > Mytilus > Mytilus coruscus. The sequence continues at coordinate 30,362,767 of CM029597.1, read as the reverse complement.
ATTATAGAGCAATGACACCTGTACCATGCGTTTTCATTGGCTGGGAGGTTAACACACAAACATATCCACTAAAGTTTTTGCCTTGAAGAAAATTTCGGACTTGTGTTTATATCTGATATTTCCTAATGCTATAGACATATCGTTGATATACAGTGTTACTACAGTTAGTAGTACAGTAAGTAAACATCATAGGAGTTAATTGTTTTTTCTACATCCTTAACTTAAGTTCTGGTTGCCTTATCTATTTGTTGTAAATCTGATATCTAACTGTGCATAAGCCATGATGAACTGAGAATGAACACAACAGGTAGAATCTTGCATGTATAATAATGCCTGCTTGTGTGTCATAGCTTGTGGTGCTCAGTTAAATTGAGTACAAAGTAAAAGTGATCAAAGCTAATCAGAACTCAAAGTTACTTGGCTTGGCTTATTCTATTAGGCCAATTAATACACTTATCTCTAATAGTTGTGTACTTTTAACATTACTTTTGATATTATATTATCATAATTTATTCAAATAATGGCATTAAATAATTCTGTGAAGCTAAAGTCTAAAGTGTTGGTTACTTTTAATTCTCTTTTAAATAATTTTTTTTCCAGACTTTTAAATACTTTTACTTTTTTTTAAAATAATTTCATTTTCCAGACTACTAAATGCTTTTACCACCTTTTCTTTTAAATAATTTTATTTTCAAGAAATTCCATATTAGAAACACTTAATCATAAAACTTGATACATGTTTCAAACAAACAAAAAACCCAATTTTCTACTTAAATTTCATATAAATTATAATTTCTATTTAATTTTACCCGTGACTGCATTAGACATTTATGACTAAAACGACATAATTTGCAAATACAACGTCTATTGTTCTTCCCATAATCTCCCATGTAGGAATAGCCAGAGAAGTAAAATACAAAATGTAGGAATAGCAAGAAGGTACCGAGAAACATCCCTTTTACGGTAGTTTTGTTAATATACTAGTAGACCGTAAATTCTAAATGTGTCTTACGTCATGTTAGAAGCCTAAATATTGAAACATCGAAACCAAATACAAACTTAATGACGTTAAAATACTAAATCCCTGGGATGTGGTTTAGTTCATTTTAGTCTCTGATGCATGATGTTTTATTATTAATTGTTTTCGCTTTTAACTAGATGTCAGTAACTGCGAGTACTCTCAAATCTTACTTTCTTGTTAATTTGACTAGTTGATACTATTTGTAATGCTTTTTGTTATTTAATGTTTACTTATACAGGGTTGTATCTCGTCTATATACAAGCTTTGATAAGTGTTTGGTATTACTATAAATTTTCACTTCTTCGTACTGAGAACAACAGAATTATTTATTTTGTAAAAATATTTCCATTCCCATTTAAACTGTATACCAAACACTTATCAAAGCTTGTATATACATTAAATAACAAAAAGCATTACAAATAGTATCAACTGGTCAAATTAACAAGAAAGTAAGATTTGAGAGTACTCGCAGTTACTGACAGCTAGTTAAAAGCCATTATAGGTCAAAGTACGGTCTTCAACACGGAGCCTTGGCTCACACCGAACAGCAAGCTATAAAGGGCCCCAAAAATGACTAGTGTAAAACCATCGGTCTAATCTATATAAAAAACGAGAAACGAGAAACACTTATGAACCACATCAACAAACGACAACTATTGAACATCAGATTCTTGACTTAGGACAGGTGCAAACAAATGCAGCGGGTTTAAACGTTTTAATAGGTACCAACCTTCACCCTTATCTGAAACAATAGTGTAACATCACAACATAGAAAGACACACTATAAAATATCAATTGAAATGACTTAACTCAATCAAAAGACATATTAACACAAGTGAACATACACTGAACGCATAAATTTGATCTATGATACAATGTAAATACAAAATAAATAAGATAAGGGGTTAATAAATAAAAGCAACAGTAGTATACCGCTGTGTGATGTTAAACAATTAAAAAAAAACAACAATAACCTTGAACAAAAAATCCGCCATATACAATAATATACACAGGTAAATGAAAATAATTTTGTTGTAAGGTATACAGTTTAAATGGGGAATGGAAATATTTTTTACAAAATAAATAATTCTGTTGTTCTCAGTACGAAGAAGTGAAAATTTATAGTAATACCAAACACTTATCAAAGCTTGTATATAGACGAGATACAACCCTGTATAAGTAAACATTAAATAACAAAAAAGCATTACAAATAGTATCAACTGGTCAAATTAACAAGAAAGTAAGATTTGAGAGTACTCGCAGTTACTGACATCTAGTTAAAAGCCAAAAACAATTAATAATAAAACATCATGCATCAGAGACTAAAATGAACTAAACCACATCCCAGGGATTTAGTATTTTAACGTCATTAAGTTTGTATTTGGTTTCGATGTTTCAATATTTAGGCTTCTAACATGACGTAAGACACATTTAGGAATTTACGGTCTACTAGTATATTAACAAAACTACCGTAAAAAGGGATGTTTCTCGGGTACCTTCTGGCTATTCCTACATTTTGTATTTTACTTTTCTGGCTATTCCTACATGGGAGATTATGGGAAGAACAATAGACGTTGTATTTGCAAATTATGTCGTTTTAGTCATAAATGTCTAATGCAGTCACGGGTAAAATTAAATAGAAATAATAATTTATATGAAATTTAAGTAGAAAATTGGGTTTTTGTTTGTTTGAAACATGTATCAAGTTTTTGATTAAGTGTTTCTAATATGGAATTTCTTGAAAATAAAATTATTTAAAAGAAAAGGTGGTAAAAGCATTTAGTAGTCTGGAAAATGAAATTATTTAAAAAAAAGTAAAAGTATTTAAAAGTCTGGAAAAAAATTATTTAAAAGAAAATTAAAAGTAACCAACACTTTAGACTTTAGCTTCACAGAATTATTTAATGTCATTATTTGAATAAATTATGATAATATAATATCAAAAGTAATGTTAAAAGTACACAACTATTAGAGATAAGTGTATTAATTGGCCTAATAGAATAAAGCCAAGAACTTTGAGTTCTGATTAGCTTTGATCACTTTTACTTTGTACTCAATTTAACTGAGCACCACAAGCTATGACACACAAGCAGGCATTATTATACATGCAAGATTCTACCTGTTGTGTTCATTCTCAGTTCATCATGGCTTTTACAGTTAGATATCAGATTTACAACAAATAGATTAGGCAACCAGAACTTAAGTTAAGGATGTAGAAAAAACAATTAACTCCTATGATGTTTACTTACTGTACTACTAACTGTAGTAACACTGTATATCAACGATATGTCTATAGCATTAGGAAATATCAGATATAAACACAAGTCCGAAATTTTCTTCAAGGCAAAAACTTTAGTGGATATGTTTGTGTGTTAACCTCCCAGCCAATGAAAACGCATGGTACAGGTGTCATTGCTCTATAATTAAACATCGTGTAAATTTTCAGGTAATCGTTGTATTCCGGATTGTTTCCGATTCAAGTACCTTACCAAATGAAATTAACAATATCTGTAGTTCTGCAGAATTTTAATAGTGAGCATGTGAAAATAAATTCATTTTAAAGCATGTTGCAGTAGCTTTGAAACTGTCTCACATTGTTTATTGTTTTGTTTGTTTTTGTGTTTTTTTGTTATCTAGGATACCGTTATGTTAGGGTTGTGTGCTTTTCCAATACAGATATCATGTACAGTTGTTATTGTATGGTATTTTATTAGCTTTTATGAGATATGAAGATATGGTATGATTTCCCCGCCCTCACCCAAAAGAATGAACAATGATTACTTTAAAGACTACAGGTCATTTGAATAAAAATTGACAATGGACGGGTGCAATATCCAAAAACTGTTTTACCCCGCCACATGTTCATATGCCCTTCCCAAGTCAAGATCATCGTTAATGTTTTCTTATCTTTTAAATATGTTTTCGTATTGTTTGGAATTTGGTGATGATGGCAGATGAAGGATAGTTGGGGATACATTTTTAATTAACTACTTCTCTAGATTATGGTCGGATTGCAGCTTGATATGTTTGTTGTTTAAGCAATCCTGTTTTGTTGAAGACATATGGTTTACGCCAAAAGTTTTTCGCTTTTGGGATTTGTTTACCAGATTGCTGTTATATTGATGTTTACCTCGCATTTCCTTTGTAAATTCTACATTAATAAATGTTTTTCAGACCACGGCGTATGTGAAGTTGTTTGTGAATCAACCCCAGGGTATACCAGACCTGCTTTTACAAGATTTGGATTGATAGAAAACGGTACGCCATGTCCTGGAAACTTAGATGTAGCTGATGCAAGTGAATGTTCTCGACGTCCGGGGTTTTATTATACTTGCTTAGAGGGTTATTGTCAGGTAATGATTTTCTTAAGGTATTTTTTGAAGTTTGAAGATACGAAAAACATCAGTTTAAAGAAGGTACCAAAATATATCAAAATTTAGAGAGTCAATTCATTCATGTCGAAGAATGACAGATTACATCAAAATGGCAGGAAACAATATTCAACAATAATTAGTGCAAGGAATACTAAGCGACATCTTTAGAAGCAAACGGTAAACAGTCCCTTCTCTTCCAGATACACTCGCATGAAACGTTTGGGAACAAAAAGTTGGTGCTATTTTGAAATGTGTAGAAATATATTTATGCATCTGTATAACAGTTAACATCTCATAAATAATTTAAGACAATCGTTATTCAAGTATCTACCATGAGACCTCCTTCTTGGTTCTGTAAATTTAAGACAGAAGGTTTAAAACAACATATATTCCTTTTGTTGAGTTGGAAGAAAACTTTAGTCATACGCTCAGAGGAAACAATATTTATGAGGTACATGTCTCAGTCAATCTTTTAACATGTTTAAAACAACACAATATGTTAAAACAAGGCCAAATTGTTTAAAGTCAATTTAGCCTTATAAAGTTGGGGCCATATTATTATGATCTGTGCATTGTAGAATTAATAAAGGAACATTCAAAGACATTAAACTAGTCTGAAAATGTATGATGAAATTGCACTGGACATGTTAGTAAGAAGGATACAATTATTTGATACTTTTTGTTACTGTTGTAGAGATTTGACTGAGTCAATACTCTGAATGCTGGTGTATTTGATGGATGTGGCGTGTGTAATGGTGACAATAGTACATGTATCATCCGAGAGGGAAATTTTACTGATAATGTGCCTCAATGTAAATATTAATTTCTGTTTATTATTGGTAATGTATATTAAAATATTTAAAATGTTCAATATACGGATTTTTTGTACTATATGATCATGTTAAGACACTTGTTAGATTTTTGACCTTAGTGGTTTACTTTTACAAACTGTGACTTGGATGGAGAGTTGTGTCATTGGCACTCATACCACATTTTCTTATATCTACTTAGAGTTTCGAATATTTGAAGAAGTATTTATTAGAAGTTAGATAATTGTTTCGAAATGGTTACAGGAATAAGATACAAAGTTAAAAGGTAAAACTACCGTACGGGAAATAATACTAAACAATACATAAGTCATCAATGAATCAAGTTAAATGGAAAGTAACTTGTTTAATGTTCGTTGCATTGTTTTCTTACTTCGATTCTATTTTTGGGGCATTAATTAGACGGCATCATTTATTATTTATATCACGACAACTTCTTGATTTGCAAGCTTCAATTACTATCTATTCATTTCTGGACAAGATTCACATGATTAAAAATAACATGTTTCGACTCTCTGAACTTAACTCTCATAGTTTTCGTTTAATGCTGCATTCAAATTCAAATTGTGACGTAATTTTGAAATTTGTTTTGTCATGAATATTAAATTATGAAAAGAACGTCCAGCCGCGTGACATTGTACTTTCTTAGTTTTGTCCTCATATTCCTTAATATTGTAAGTACAAAGGCATGTTTTTTCTTTCAAAAACCGTCCTGGTTGAAAATGTACACCGTTACACTACATCCTTTCTAGGAAACTTTTTTCATTTTTATTAAAAAGATTCATAACATACACCTTTATAACGATAAGATATAAATAATCTGCACATGAAGAATTCTAATTCCTGCTGAAATTTCCAATGCCTGTTCGCCTTTTTTGAAGGTAAATGTATGTTATACGAAGCGATTGGACAAAAATTCCTGTTGTTGCATATAACATAGAAATATCGTTTGTATATAACGATATGAAGAACTATTATACAGGTAACAACTTATCCCAATATATATATATATATATTGATTTATTGCTGCAAGAACAATACATCCGTTTGATCTAACAGGTATATTCAAAAAACAATGTCGAGTCAGCTGCCTTATCTGGACATAAAATTTCTTGTCCATTCATTAAGACGTCTATTATCTTGAGAAGAGATAATGATGACGTTAATACCCAACAAAAACATATATATTTTAGATTTTGAGGATTTAAGTACTGCTCTGTATATCTATCATACTTCATCTAACAAATCAGTATTCACATAATCACCCAAAGTGCACGGAATCAACATCAAACGGATGCATTAAAATATATGATATAGTTTCATTGCGCAAAGCCCGTCTTCCTATAATAGTCTTCCTCAGGTAAGATCAAGATAAAAAGAAAGATATGGAAGAGCATAAAACCAAAAGATTTTAAACAGAACTGTCAAAATACTTTATCTGGAGAGCAACACAATTACATGATTTAATTAACTGAAACTTTGTTTATTAAGGAATGGCATTTTCACCATTATGAACTTATTTAGAATGTTAAGGAAACATAGTAATAAGGAGATATGATATGTGCCAATGAGACAAAATCCATCAGAAAATATAGGACGAAAATGTAGATAACCTGGGGTCACCGTACGGCCTTTTAACATTGGACAAAACTCATACAATTATAGAGAGCTATAACATATATGATAAATTGTGAAAATGTTCAAGAGAAATCAAACGACCAGATTAATTTTGAAATAATTCAAAAGAGAAAATCAACAGTCTATTCCGTTCAATTCCGTTTAAACATGGGATTTTTCTTGACGGTCAAAGAAAAAACATCTAAAAGATTATTTTAAAGTGTAATGTATCGTTTCATCATTTCAGAAATATTTACTAAAGATGGGACTTCAATTATTACGAGTAGCATTAACGATGGTATCAGAATATTTCAAACTGGAGATAGTTCGGTCAATTTTGGCGGAACTTTGTGGCATAATGATGCTTATGTTGCAATAATGCATGTCAAAGGACCATTGACAGAGCCGGTGGTAGTGAAGGTTTGTAAGAATTATACATTTATTGTGTGAATAGTTATAATTCTATAATTGAAATGTTCTATTTTCGCAATTCATCAACGTGTGATCTAGGTCTAAAATTCACAAAGTGTGAGCTTCTTGAACAGTTACACTTTCATGAATTAAAAAAAATTAATACTTTCAATGGTGTATAAATTTCTTTCTTTTCAACGTCAATATAGCACTTGCTTTTTACAGTTACTTCACAAGTCAGGTAGCTTGGTGCCGGGCGAAGGTTCCCAATTATGGTTTTTATGTTCATGTTAATACATGTTAATACAAAGAAGTAAGGAGAATGCCATTTAACTTCCACTGAAACTAACCAACCGAAAAAAAGGAACACCGATTGAAATCAATATATCCTATGCATAAAAAGAGTTTTTGGCACTTTGTGCACAATGATATTAGAATGCTTGTCAAATGAACTACTATCAATATACTTCCCTCTAATTTCCCTCACACATACAGCATACATAAAGAAGTATAAAAGAGAGGCAACATATATCAAAAAATATTCAAACTCGTAAGTAGAAACATACTGACAATGCCATGTTTCACTAAAAATTGAAACAATCATTTATTTCTCGGACATTAAATTGCTTTTTTTTTATTTGTAGGTCTACAGTTTTAGATCGAACAGTAATACTGGAATGAAGTATATTTACTCTGTGCCCACAAACAGTAAGTTGTAAAAGCATAATAGCTTATTGGTGTACATTTTCCTATTAGCATGATCAGTATATTATACTATATAGTCATCTAAGATCGCTTTATTGTATCTTTGTCCATATTTTAATATGTTAATACAAGCTTTTCTTTATATCAGTTAATAAAACATATATAGTTTGGCATCTCGTATATGTGTTTATATTCGTTCGTGACTTCAGGACAGATGTCCAAAGCACACTCAAGACATGCTATCAATAACTTAATCAAATTGTGATTCTGTAAGAAATTATATACAAAATAAATATTATATGTATTTATTGAGGCATCAGGCAAGCTACTTTTGTATGCGGAAGATTTACACTAGTGATTGGTCTCTTGTCCTTTTATGATTTGACTTTTCATTGTGTGTCCCTAAAGGTCTTACAGCCCTAAACGCTTCTATGTAAACAAATACCCCTTGCTTTCAAATGTTTTGCTTCAGCGTTCCTGATGAAGGCAAATCAAAAAAGCGCTTCGGACGCACGACAGTCTTTTCTTTAATTCGTTACAGTTACTAGTAATTACATTTTCCGTTTTGTTATATATTGTCTGATTCAAAATCTTTGTATTTTATAAAAGGTTATATAGTCACGTCCATTAACTAAAGTAAACTTGAAAATTTGTAATGATATTATTTGAAAATTAGACCGATAAGTACATTGTCGGAAATTACGAAACTTGCTTGTAAAAACTTTGTTGCTTTTATTTCATTGTTACTTACCACCCATTTCTCAAAAACAGCTTCGATGTCATTCGTGAGCATTGGAAAACAGTTGAAAAGAATTTCAAACTATCCAAGATTTTTCCCGAGCCCCCCCCCGCATGATAGCTTTTAGGCAATCCAATACTCTGCGGAACCTGCTGGTGCGGGCTAGTGTCTGATCCGAGAGGTACTTCTGGAGAATGTCGTTCGAGTGATTAAAAACGCTGCAAATGCTGCCTACAGATGCATCACTCATCAACTTTTTACAGTAAGGCAACCAAAAATAATTATAGGATATTTTGCAATATGACCTGCAAATGTATGAATGTTATTTACATTTTAGAATGTTCAGTTTGTGGCCTCCAATATGTTGGTGAGTCAAAGCAGCCTTTCCACAAACGCCTCAATGGCCATAGGAGTGATATCTCTAAGAAGCCACTTCTCCCAGTTAGTCAGCATTTCAGACAGTCGGGTCATAAACTTGATGACTTTAACCGCATGAAAATCCTAGTGATTGAACAGAACATTCACAAGAGTGATGCCCAGGGACAGGTTCGGGAAAGCTTTTGGATAAAGGAACTAAATGTACATCATCCAAACGTCATCAAAGAGAAATACTAGCAGTATTATTTTACACTCATTTTGGGATGTATATATACACAGTCACGTCTATTTAGTATCGAGTTATGTTTTATATTATGATGTTCAAGATTTGGGATTAAATCATTAGACCAAAACTTACCTGTATTATTGAGCCATTTTACACATACAATTAGTATTAAAATTATTGACACTTACGAAGGCTATTTGTTAAGTCGAAATATTTGTTAACACGATTTAATAACATCATCCTCGTATATTATCATCTTATATTAGTACCGTTGTGAAAATCTTTAGACTTATATATAAATATTTAAGTACGTCTAAACAAGTGACAACTCTACGACAGATCCATCCATAGGATCACCAGTGAAGGTGATACATGGCTGAAAACACATTTTATATTCATAACTACTCTAAATATCAGCACAACAATGTTAAATCTGCAAATTTGCGGAAGCAAATTTTTGTTCTTCCCTCGCCAATAGCATGAGTTCGAATCCCGGCGAGGGAAGACCAGTAGAATATTTCCATGATAAGCCTCATGTTGACTAAATTGCTATATATAGGGGGGGGGGGAGGGGGGTGTAGGAGGGGTCCTGATCCCGAAATCCCGGGCTTAAAAACATGAAATCCCGAGGTCTCGAATTTATTTAAAGAAATTTAAATCCCGACATCCCGAAATTCGAAAAAAGAATTCCCGGATCCCGAAAGGATCAATCCCGAAATCCCGAGCTTAAAAACACCCGATCGCGGAGTCCCGATAAAGGTCCGACCCCCCTCATATGTGATTCTCCAACACATCTATTTGGAGTATAATAACAAGAGTTGTTCATAAAATCGTAAGAAAATACGAATCTGCCACTAACTCAGCGTTACTGATGAAGGAAGATCCAGAAAAGAGCTTCATTCGTACCAAACTAATAAATTGTTATCATTTTCTAGCACTGGATATATGCCACCGCTAGTGTTGTGTTAGTTCCCGAGGGTATAAATAGCTCAGTAGTTATTGTCTCGGTGCTGACATGATTCAAAACGTACCTTTCTTAAATTCTCCGTTGATAAACTTAGAAATGCTTAAGAAATTAGGTTCAAATTCCCTCAGTTGACAATATATGGATTTACCTTTTCTTTCTTGGTCCATTTGTTGATATAGCTCCTACCGTATTGACAATGACAACAGCCCTGGAACTCATATGTTCCGATTTGAGAGTTCCTGATGAAGGATTGTCCAGAGAGAAGCTTGAGACGAACGAAATTTATAAAGTGTTATTTGAATTTTTCCCCATTGTTCAGGATGTTAATTCACTCTAGATACTGACACATTCAATAGTAAAATTCAAATTTTTCTCGTATGGGTAAATTACAAAAGACCGGGTCGAGGGTATTGCGGAAGAATATTTATTACGTAAATATAATTCATATATTAAAAGTTAAGAAAATAACAAAATGCTCTTACTTACTTAAGCGAAGATCTTCGTTTTAGGATAGATGCTAAACGACTATGGTAGTCATGTTGAGATACTTATAGGACACAAAGCTTTCTTTTTGTTTGACAATGGCTCTATACAGTGATAGTAGGATTTACATCACAAATTAATTTAGGTTAAAGGTCATAAGACAGTGCTTGCCAGAGAGAGAGAGAGAGAGAGAGAGAGAGAGAGAGAGAGAGAGAGAGAGAGAGAGAGAGAGAGAGAGTATTGATGTAAATAATTAAAATATAACTATTATCCCATCAACAAATAATAGAGGAAAAATGTCCGCGTGAAATAGTAATCGATGCGTATATTATCAACATCGGTGGTATTACTTTACTTGATTGGTCAAAAAATTCAATTCCGTTACCTTTGTATATTCGAATATGAATAATTGAGTTGAGTTCTCCTTATTTGAAAAATAAACAACATTGACGTGATTCATCAAAGATATACAATAATTTGTTTGAGCAATTTCAACACTACGTATATGAATTGAGACAACACACGTTGCTAGATTTAAATCATGTGAAGAATCATTGTACAACTTTATAATGAGATGGAGTTTTTTACAAGGACAAAGACACAAGGTAACTATCATATTTATGTTTAGATAGTTCCATACTTCTTATACGTATAGCTTGAACAATAAAGCCTTGTGTAGCAATAAGTTAAATAACGCCAGCTGATAAGATGTAACAATCTCATAACGACAATTTTGTGCTGTTGAATAAAACATGGAAAAACAATTCTTTCTTCTTTCAGTTTATATTGTGTTTACACTTGTCTTACATTTTTATTATAGTTAAACTAATAAAATTCACATATAATGACAGTATGATATTGACCAAACAAATATATGGAATACAATGTCAATTGTGTCAAACATTTATGGGATATAATTGGTGTAGATCTTAAACAAATTTATAATTAAGTTAATGACCGCTTCCAATATTCAGAAGACTTCATTAAACGCATTTTAAACATTTCATTCTCTTATGGTTATGGCCTGTTATCTATTTCCTGCATGCATAGATATTTCTCATATCACACTACACGGAGTGTGATACGAAAAATTGGTACGAAAATATGCGTTAATTTGATTGGCTTATCCAGCATCACAAGACGATATTAAATTAAGGCATTTCCATTGGCTTTTCGTTAGGCCATTGATGACTTTTAAAGTTTAAGACGATGTACATCTCGTCCATGGCAACGGACAATGTAATTTCTTCAATAATATACAAATTATTTACACATTTCACCTGACATTTTTCTTTTTGTCAGGACATATGACGTCATACTGGAATGTGCAAAAGACTAGATCAATATTTCGCGGATTTTTTTTATTTAACACAGTGAGAGTGTTGACTAAAGAGAACTTTTGAAAATTGGATATCGCTTGATATCAACTCTTGTTATTTAATTTAAATAGTAAAAATAAACTCGCCGAAGGCTGGTTTATTATTATATCGAAATTTAATTACTCGAGTTGATATCAAGCGATATCCCATTCTCACTCGTTATGAAACCTATAAATTTAACACCCAACAATGCAATCACTGAAAGTAATTTAGTGCAAATCACCATATTATCTTTATTATCTTCAGGTAATCATAAATAATATATGTATTTTGTAGAGATAAGCAGTGAACAATTTACTGTTGGAACAGGTAAATTGATAACAACACCATTTGCTGTCGAAACAGAATCGTCAAAGGATATAGTTACTGCATCATTATACCATTATTCTACACTTGAATCGATAACAACAATCAGATCAATTTCGACGGAAAAATCGACGGATACAACATCTGATCAATTGTCGACAAAAGCATTAACAGAAGACGATTCAAAGGCAACATTTATATTAACAGGACAAGATTTATTATCTACATCGGTATCAACAAAAACATCTTTGTCAACTGAAGATTCTACGGATACAACAATAGAGTCTATGACATATCAGACTATTTTTTCTACTAATGTGTTGGTAGGCAGTGGCAAATCAACTAGAATACCTGCGAGTATTACAGTTTCTTCAACATTGACACGCAGTTTACAACATACAACATGCATAATGAACGATGTCTCCAGGAATAATACATCAAGTTTGAACACGATTGCCAAGTTTAACCTTGTGCTAATTGTTGTTATAATCAGTTGTTTGCTATTTGGTTTTCAAAGTATTCTATGAGTTGTGTTTTTTTCGAAGGTTATTCAAATCAGGGAACGATCAGAAAAATCATTCTCAACACAAAAACTACAAAAAATAGTTACAAGTCCCTCACAGAATAATCAACCCTAACCTTTATCCAAACCGATCCCAGTGACAACTCTATAACTGTCAAGTAACTCAATAAAAATGCTGACAAAATTGTATAACTTTTTTTTACCTTTTGTATTTGAATGTTTCTAATATTTTTTTTCATTATAAGAATGATAAGCGCAAATTCATTAACTAAGTCAATGAAAGTAATATATCAACACTTACCTAAACCTGAGAAAATTTCTAGTTTTGGCCTCTGACCGTGTTCTAATGATTAAAGGTGCTAAATGAAGGCAACAATAGTATACCGCTGTAAGAAAGTCATAAATCGATTATGAGAAACCAAATCTCATTATCAGTTACTACAACTCTAGACTAAATCCAATTGTACTACGTAGAATGTAATAATTGAAAGAACACAAATTTGGCTCGGAAAATCCTATGGCTTATACAAATTATTTCTTTGGTCAAGTGGATTTAATAGTTTCTTGACAAGCGTCGTTCCAGCACTTCAGAAAGGTTTGGACATCAAACAAAACATCTACTTATTTTTATCAAGGATGTTACAATATTACAATTTAGGCTTTTCTTAGACCAGCGAAGCAAGATGTCAGCAAAGATCGGATTTTCTCTAATGTGTACCATTTTAGCATGATCATATTCATTTAATAATAATGAAATGAACTGTTTGTGGTGCTTAGTGTATATTGGTTCTGTATTAGTTTTTTTATGCCATGCACTGATCTTTTAAGTTAAGACAAATACAACTGATTTTTACAGTTTGTTCTTATGTTGTGCTGTTACACCACTGTCCCATGTTAAGGGAGGGTTGAACACTCACAAACATGATCAACTCTGCCACATTCTTTAATTGCCTGTCCAAAGTCGAGATTCTCTATATAGCAAGTTCAGTGGTTAAATTGAATCCCGTTTTTCAAGTCGAAGCCGCTTAAAACCGATTATACGATATGTTTTTGTTTGCTTTACGGTGAACTATAATTGCTTACACCCACTTCATTGGAACTCTGGTTAATAGTTGTCTCATTGGCAATCATGCCAATTTCCTTATCTGTATATTGCTTGTACATCAATAAGTACTAACTCGTATACAGTAAAACTTATTCGAAAGAGAAGAGCATGAAAAACGTAATTTAATGAAAATTATTTTTATGAAATATATTGAGTTTTTTTTCTAACTCAACACTTATTTCCAAAGGGAACGAACTTGTATCTTTTATATATCCATAATTATATAAACTTGGAATTGGTGATACTACAGAAACAGGCTAGTCTTTTTCACATCTACATCTTTTCCCGTTATTGATTAAATCCACATGTCCACTTATATATATGACATTACTACATATTTATTTCATACTCCAGTCTTTGACACTTGCTGTTAAGAGTGAATGGTTAAAAATGATTGCTGATGCTTTATAAGCAGAAGGTGTGTTCCGTGTCAACGCACCGTGAACAGGAAAATATTACCGATATTTTTCTTTATTATGCATTCCATTTCGATATGTTACATGCATGTGTTAACTTAATGTATATAGGAACTCAGTTCGTACGTATATCGAGTGATAATGGTATTAATTGTTTATGTAAAAGTTCTTGAAGGCCAAAGGAGGCAGAAATTCTATAACATACAATTCAACTGCAAAAACCACCTATTGAACGCTTCACGATAAAGATAAAAATTAGTTTTACAATATTTTTATGGTAAATCCATTGTTTTTTTGTAATTCCATTTTTTAAATATCACAATTTTTAACAGTCAACGCTATTGGAATTGTGCCTTAAACTTCCTATGAAACTGCCGCAGCAAACCATACAATTGCTTTATTTCCTACCTCAATAAATTTGCTTTACATGAAAAATATATCCATACTTTCAAAAGATATCAAAATTACTCCTTAAGATATAAAAAAGCAAAAGCTAATGATATAGCTTTTATACCTGTTTGGTCAACTTTCAACTTTGATTGACGCACGTTAGAATGCATTGTAATAAAGTCGGAAGGAAGTTTGACATAAGAATTCTTATCTTGAACTCAAAGCAGTATGATGATCAGATTAATGCAACAGTATTTTACAGATGTTCAAGTCCCGTAAATCGCTTCTTCCAGAGATTGGTTATATCATTATTTTAATCCATGAACACATACTTTTAATGGCGGTTGTAGACTATGGAATATTGGTTATATTATCAGGGCGGTATGGGCAATAATATATTTTTAGCATATCATCAGAGAACTAAAAACGCATATCTGTGGTAATATTTCTTCAAGCAGAACGGAATTGTATGCAACATGATTGGTTATTTGCCAGATTTAGTAATAGAAGACTTAGGACTTCATAACAGTATAAGCAGTTCATTGGTTGACCAAATAAATTTAGATGTACGAGTTTGTGTGGGCAATGGATCACTAATATGATATAAGTCTAATCATATTTGCAATTTTATGAAAACACATAGTTTTATTTTGTTCAGATACAGGTAGTCATGGTTACATTATGATAATACAAAGGTGGACAACATTGAAAACATAAGAATCTAAGTAACAGCTCTTTGTTAATGACGATTTTGATGTACATTTAAAATATTAAGGTTTTTTGTTGCAAAGAGGATTAGTCGGTCTTTCGTTTCAAACACTTAAAAGAACGACTGTTGCCCATGAAACAATGCAGGCAAAACAACTTGTCAATTTATATAATTATTTACAGTCGACTCATGTTCTTAGACATGTGAGAATGGTGGCACGTGGAATACAGATATGTGTTCTTGTAATTGCACGAGTGGATATTATGGTATATGATATGTATCCGAAAACGTAGATATATTTTCATGTAGGGTTTTTCATAAAGATACAATTTCATCAGTTTTAAATGCAAAAAAAAGAAAAAAGAAACAAACAACCAAAACCAAAATAAAAAGTCGATCAAAGGCCGCACATTCTATGACCAAAAACACAAACCGACGAAATCTGGTAAAAATACGCATGCAACATTAACCGAACATTGAAGCAATGTGTTTTTCTGACTTCCACTTACTGTACTGATGAGTATATCTTAGTATTTTAAGTTAAAGAATTCACAAGTTAACCTATACTTGGGGAGGTACAGTTTTTGACTGCCAATTCAGTTTTCCTTACCAGCACCATTCACTCATAAACGTCTAAAAAGTAAAATAACAAAAATACGGAACTCCGAGGAAAATTCAAAACGGAAAGTCCGTAATCAAATGGCAGAATCAAAAACTCAAACACATCAAACAAATGGATAACAACTGTCATATTCCTGACTTGGTACAGGCATTTTGTAATGTAAAAAATGGTGGATTCAACCTGGTTTTATAAAAGATCCTAGACCAAGATGATGTCCATTCACATTCATTCATGGTCAATCCATTTCCTCCATAACCTTCATTTCCCTTATTAACATTAATGGTGAAGTTTACTGCATCAGATACGCATTTTCGACAATCAATGTCTCCTCAGGGAAGCTCGAGGCTATAATATTTAAAAATCCTAAATTCTATACAAACACTGACAAACAAAAAGGACTTAAAGCATAGCCAAATCTGGACAAAAAAAAATCAGAGTCATGAGGAAGACATATTCCTTTATTAATAAGCATAATGTCAAGACATTTTTAAAAACAATGAGAATTTGATTTACTATTTGATGTAATGGAACATATTTTAGAAATGCAAGCACAAATTCCGAAAATAATTGTCAGAGTTCGTTTACTACATTCATTAGTATTTAATGCAAATCAGCAACGGAATAATATAATATTTAAAAACAAAATTTTGGAAGATCTATAAAACGCAAACGGACTAAACCAACTACTTTTTTCCGGTCAAAGAAAGACAACTCTAATGTGAAAATATATTTGGTCCCATCCATCCATAACTTTTTTATCTATTAAAAAGCACGTGACATAAGTTTGATACGTAGATGAAATACAAATGGAGAAATTTTTTTACCGAAATCGCACCTGTTGCATTTTTAAGACACTAAATCCTGTCAAATGTCTGCCAATGCAAAAACATTCTGGCGTCAAAAAGATTTTCATTGCATGGAGTGTACTATAAGAACACGTTTTACATGTCTTTGCACTAAACAAAGTATCCAGTGAAATGGAACCTATCACATGGCGTTTAATAAGCTTCTTATGTGGTGATTTAATTTGTAATCTATAAAATCGCAAAAGAAATGTGAAATGCATATTTCATTGTATTACATTTTTTACTATAACTTTCCACGGGAAAATAAACTTTGTATTTTTGTTAAAGTAAACAATCCACGTTGGCTATATATTTTGCTAGAGTAAAAGTAGTTTTGAATATTATTAAACAGGAAATCTATGCACGTCAATGTTCTACGCTATGTAATGATGGAGCAGCCGTCAACGAATCCACATGTGAATGTATATGCAACGAAAAACAAAACGGAAGCAAATGTGATTGTATATATATCCCTTTACCGGTGGATACTGTGATACGTGTACATGTGTAACTTGTGAAAATGGTGGTGTATTCAATGCCACATCATGTAGTTGCGCATGTTTAGATGGTAATGATGAACCTCAATGTAAAGGTGAGTAAAACGATATGATGTTATTATAAATTAAAATATGCAAATTGATATTTGAAATTTCCTTTTCCGAATGACGTTAATGTTAAGTCAATTTGATGGTGTGACTTTGATTAGACATGCTATACTGATATTATGCAATTGATAAGTCTTCAATATTGCCTTTCATCCTTGTGCAATACTGTCTATTTTAAGTGGAACATGAGGGGAAACCAAATGCTTGGTGTTTTAAGTTCTATGAAGTCTTACTGACATCGTCAAACATTGCGTGAATGGCCAGCATTGATGAATCCTTATAAACGGATACCGATAAACATGTTATTAATTAATAACATTTCTATATTTATAGATACAGACAAATATCACAGTAAAACAAAATACAAGCGTTTTATTAATTTTTGTTTGCAATGAACAAACAAAACGTGACATAAATCGAAGATGAATGTTTATTTTTGAAATTTCAGATATTGCAAAATTAAATTATTTTATTTCAGTTTGAAATACGGCTTAAAACAATGAAAACATATAATTGAAATTTTTCATGATTGAGGAAATTATCGGAAAATGGTGTTTTTATTATATATTATTTATAAATGGGGTATTTGAGGGAAGAAGTATTACAAAGTTTGTTGAATCAGATAAGAAATAATCATAATAACAATAATCATAACTTTATCTGAGAAAATAAAAATGTATAACAAAAAACTAAACTCCAAGGTAAATTCAAAAGTTGGAAGTCCATCAAAAATGATAAAATCGAACGTTGTCAACAAACGGAAAGAGCAGGAAAAACTGTCATATTCCAGACCTGGTACAGGCATTTTCTAATGTAGAAAATGGTGGAATAAACCTGGTTTTATAGATATCTTAACTACCAAATTTTATGACAGTTGATTATAGTTCTATTGTATTGACAAAATTTGGTGAACAATCCACACTTATATACCTATATGGAGTTATTTTCTTTCAGAACGATAGGTCATTCTGTCGAAGAATCAACCCGGACGATACCATGTTTCAATGAAATATGCTCCAAGGCATAAAATAACACAGGTCATTATTTTCCTTGATAAAATGCAAACTATAATTCATTTCAAAATTATATTCGTCTGATAGTTTCTGTTGCCGATTTGGGAATTTATTTTTTAAAGTTCAATCTATGATAGGTGTAAAAAAAATCGTCTAATGTGAAGTTTTGTTAATTTATCGCTACAATACAGAGACATTATCATTTATGCGAGATGAATTTTAATGTAAAACTTTAAAATAAAGCCAGATTTAACATATTCGTGTGTAAGATTTTGAAAATCTTTATTAATTCACACTGAATAGGTTGATTGATTGATGGTTACTTAACGTCCAGTGGCAAATATTTCATGCATGTTCAGGACGATACACACTGAATAGGAAATCATACTGTGACCTACATGTATTGATATTGATGTACATGTATCACGATTTCGTGCCCCTTCGTGTCAGTTCTTAACTTTTTACATTTATGTATACCTTTACTCTATCAAATGATTAACTAATAAAATATTCTTATATTCTATTGAATAACATTCACGTACCTCACAATGAAGTCGGGTGGGGGGAGGGTATATAATTATATCCTGATTATCTGTTAAAAAAATGTATTGCTATTCAAAAGAAAATCATTCTGAATATTTCATTCGATTCAATTAATATTGTTGAAAAAATAATCACTTTTCCGCGATAAAATGTCATTACAAATAGACAAAAAAAAAAAAAAAAAAAAAAAAAAAAATACATAGAATCTTCCCCTTTCCATAAACTAAGTTGGTACAATGAATTACTTACAAAGTGTCTTGTATTTTTCATACACCGTTATCAGATGGTAACAATTCATTTGTGTCTTACTTCATGCAGTTACAGTAATATTTTTATTATGTATGGATAATAATTTCTAAGGTTTATATCTAGATTAATTAGTGAGTTTTATATCACATTCTAAATAAGCCGTAGGGCGTATTAAAATCTGAACGCATTAGAAAGAAATATCCCACTTTAGTGTGGTCGGTAAAATAGGATGCTAAATTTTGCAAATCTTTATAAAAAACAATATTTTTTTGAAGGTATATAAGTCAGATAATGCACATTTTAAGGCTTTTCTTGTCGTAGAACACACCTCGGTCGGTCTTTCATTTGATCAATCCTGACACCCCTCGGTGTGTTCTACGACAAGAAAAACCTTAAAATATGCATTATCTATAACATACATTATATGTTAATGTTACCATTATTGGGATGCAGCAGCAAAAACTTAGTAAACATACATCACAGAGATACAAAACAACTGGCTAAAATATTAAAACAAACATTCAAATGAATATGATAAAGACGCCAACAAAAAGTTATTGTAGTTTAATCCTTTATTTTGTTATATCTGATTAAGATGTAACCCCATATGAGATCATGTCTGCAGTGCATTTAATCAATATCAGTTTTGTCTGGGGTAGATTTCAACCAATAAAAAAGAGGCAGAATATACCAAATGGATAAAACAAAACATAAGTCGAAGATTAACCATCAAAACCATGCACAAAAAATAAAACGACGAAGAGACAAACAACAGACTTAAAGACAAAACAAAATAAACTAAAGATTAAGAAACAAGAACCCCCCCAAAAAACCCGAGTTGAATAAAGGTGCTTAAGAACAGTACGCAGATCTTGCTCCACATATGACGCCTATCGTATTGCTCATGACAAGGGGATGGGGATACGATAATTGAGGTATATACGTGGTCATCTGCGACACAGATATCTCATAATGTTTGAACACAACATGATAATGTTCGCAAAATATTTGAAAGGGATGAATTCAACTAACCCATTGACAGCTCTTGGATTAACAGCTTCTCTGTAAGCCGCAATCACGTAAAGATGAAATCGTGACAGGAAACACAACCTCTGAAATATCGTTTCAACTTGGAATCATATACTCCATATGCAGGCGTTACAGGAATGTTGATGCAGAGAAATGAAAAGCTTACAATTGACAAATCATCTCTGAAGTCGTAAAGTTTTTTTCCCCTAACCAACTCTCACTGTGAATTTGTTGATGATGTGCAAAATATTTAACAGACTTTAATATATCAGTGATATCTTTCATTTTAATTCGTTGTAATAGACGTGTTTAATATTGAATTATGTAATGAGAGGATATGATCGTTTTAGTCCTCGGCATTCGGTATTTTTCTTATTTTACTTTTTAGCCGCATGTACAGTCAAAGGATTATGTTGGCGTCTTTTTATTCCTCTTAAGAAGTCTTCCTGTGTGGATTTCGCCCCATATGAATAAAGGACCACAGGGGTAAGACGAGAAACACATTTCAATTGCTGATTGATTTTTAAAACCATGTTCTCCAAATGAAAACAAAACATGTTATCAATACAAAAAATCAAGCATCTTGATAAAATCATCTTCAGCAATTCTTTTTTTTTAATAAGTAGATTTGTATTGGCAAAGTTGTTCAAACATTAAAGAGCTTGTATGATACAGTTATTTTATTAAAGACTGAAAAACAATTGTACTTGTGTGAAATAAATTCAGGGGAAATTGGGCCTATTTCTTTTAACTATATATAAACCATGTTTTCCAAAGTATAACATCAATCAGTACACCTCAAACGGAGGAAGTGTTAAGAAATCATAAGCAGATATATGAAATAATAACCTTACGTAAAGCCAAAACGAATGTGTCGACAGGATGTAATCGTTAATACTATCTAGGGATATTTATTTCCCTGTATTTGTGTTTTTTGTGTGATTATTGTGTATGATGTTCATTATAACACAAATCTTTTATGATTGATATGAGAATAAAATATTTTTAGTTTGATTTTGAATTAATAACCTGATTATTTAAATTATACTATAGTGTTTTGACTTGGCTGTTTCTGTATTGGCCCTGTTATAGACTCGAGGTTAGCTGTATTGGAACCGAGTTGAGGGCCAATACCGCTGATCGAGAATCTATAACAGGGCCAATACAGAAAAAGCCAGTTCATAACACTTTTATTAAATGATTTCATTTCTTCGATTAAAATCAGAAACTCACCGTGAAGAAGATACAGAATTTGATTCATATCTGAACTTGTCTTTTCGCATTCACAATTGATTTTTTGTCAACATTGTCAGATATAATTTCTGATTTCTCGTCCAAATACTTAATCTTATGCTATTGCGATTCATTTCATCTAGCAAATATAAAGTAGCTGGAAAGAATAAATCAGACACTTTTACTCTTGGACTTGAATCGTCTGCGTTCTGATGATTGATCAACGGAAATGAAACAGTGACAATAATCGAAAAACGTACTCGAAAAGGGTGTGAAATATTTCCGTTTCAAGACGTTACAAAACACTGAACGCCATTCAAACTTTTTTCTTATGATATTTAGTTGAAAAATATGAAACAAATGTATTTTATGCATAACAATATGTCCAAGTTAAGTAATCTTAGGCGTAGGAAAATCGAAACCAGAAGTGAACGTCCCGTATTAGCCAATGGGCAAATACGGCTTTTTCCGTATTGGCCCGGTCCGAAAAGCAATATTAATTCTTGATTTTTATCGACAGGACAACGTCATCAGTATTGCACATGCTGATTTATCCGTATTAGGGCTAATTTGCTCATATCATTTAACAAAAACCAACAATAATATAAGTGTAAAAAGGAACATTCCAATTTTTGCTTATATGAAAGCATGTACACCAAGTAACTATTATATTATATAAAGTAGTACATAGATTACGGTCATAACCGACACGAAGAGGGCATTGTGATAGATTAAGAAAATACATATATAGTTAGAATTGTCTTTAGAAACATCACCGTCTAAAGAGGTAAAAAAAAAAGGAACGAAACATGTGTTTTTAATGTTTTCTTTTTACAATTTTTGTGTAAGAAATATTTTTACATGTTTCTGCGTTTTTAAATTATCAAAATATATTTATTTAGTGTTTTGTTGCATTGACGAACACCTCGCAACTTTTATTTTTCGTGTTTATACTTTTACCAACTAGATATCATATTAATTACGAGAATTGAAGTGAAACAGTGTATAATTTTACCACAATAGATAGGGAAGTTATATCTTAAAATACGAGATATATTGTGACTACAAGTAACATATGAAATAAAGGGGAGTATTTACGTTTGTGTATTCATACTTACTAATGGCAAATTTGTTTTTTTCTAGAGATAACAGTAGTAGAATTTTGCAACATGTCCCCGGATCATCAAAACTGAATCACACATTTTCAGAAATACCTATTATCTTTCCTTTAAGGAAATATGAAAATGTTTTAATAAAGATACCAAACTTCCGAGATACATTCAAAAAGGGGAAAATATAGGGAACCTGAAAACAAACAACTGTTAAATATATTATTTTGCCTTTGGTAAATGGAAGAGTCCACGACGTGTCTAGTAATAATTAATATCAGTTCACACGAAGACTCGGATAAGTCGTACCATTCATTCTGAATATAAAATATGGAGGGATGGTAAATGGACAACTATCCAACATAATCAAATAACGTGGATTTAAACAATAAAAAAACAACGTGCTGCCTTCAACAATGAGAAAAACCCATGCGTACAGTAAGCTTTAAAATGCTTGGAAATGACAAAATGTGAAAAATTCAAACGACAAAAGCAACTGTCTGATTTATAACAAAATTATAAACGAAAATCAGACACAGCAATCATCAACATTCACTGACTTATTAATTGTTTTTTATTTCTAATTTATTCAAATGAGTTCCGCTTTTATATAAATTACAACTAAGAATCTTTTATAGAGACATTACGAATTTTACCATTGTGAAATACGTTTCGTGGTATTGATTTCACTTCTAATTTGAGAATTTTTAAAATTGTGTCAACGTAATTTTGTTGAGAATGATAATTCATTTCTATGAACATAAAATGCAAAAATGCTTAACAATTGTATGACTTCTTAAATCTTATAGTGTATCATCACTTCACCTAAAAACTCTTGCAGTATATCGTTTCTCCTCACCTGTAAACTCTTATATTGTATAGATTTTAAAAGTGTATCATCACCACTTAACTCTAAAGGTATTTTGTTTTTCAATCTTTTCAGCCCTACGCCTCATGTTGTTTGTGTCGTTCGGGTTTTAGTTCTGGTGTTTAATATTGTACTTTGTACATATTTGTTGGATACTGGATTTGATAGCAGTGTATATAATATGTATTGTTGACTAATATCTCTGAACTTGAGAACAATAGTCTAATACCCAAAACAATATTATAATTTGTGATCTGTATTCCTACAAAATCTGATTGACCTGGGTTGAGAAACATAGAACAAATTTAAAATACATCGATATATATTAATTAATCGAAATTTTCGTCTCCCAAACCGGACCTCACAACCTTTGTAAATATTCAAACTTTTTTTAATTTTTTGTCCTTTTTAAAGATATTTGCGAAAATCGTAAACAACCATACCAACGTGAAATTCATTGATGTTTTTAGTTTTGTTTTTTTTTCTGTGCAAAATACCATATTGAAACTTATACAGTAATAATAAAGTTCTTTTGCAAATAAAAGATCATGTCCCAAATTGATTACTTTAATTATATGATATCTTATTAAAAATTATAAGCCGCTACTTTAACGTTAAAAGAATCCAATAAAAATATCGAATTTCTGTTAAAGTACATTTAAATGCGGAAGTCAGCAAGCTTAAAAATAAAATAGCTAAGTACAAAAAAATGATTATTCACACGAAGAAAAAATAGTCATGCAAAACCATATTTATGTAAATGATGTAATTTTGAAAAATGGCTACATTCTACCGTAGTGGTGGAGACGTATTACTCAGAGAGACAAAAAACAGTGATTTAGGTGATCTAAACATGGATTCAGCTTCAGTGCTCCAGCATGATCAATGTTTTATTGAGAATGAACCCCTAAATAAGTAGTTTGGAGATTATTCGCCCTAGTATTGTTTTGACCGAATTCAGTATCAACAAAATGTAAACAACGTCACAAACAATGGCCACGATGAGAGAGAAAGAGTCGAGTGCACCCTACACTGATGTAGACGTTTAATTTGCTTGTCCTATTTTGAAGTATATTTTTTCTATTGGATTTGGATTTAACCAGCCGGAAATAGTAAAAACACTTTCCTTACAGTAATGTAAGTTTTATTCCTGACATTTTTGCAAAACTTTGCGTTTATTTTCTTTTTTGTGAATTTTACTTCTTCATGTGAAAATTTTAGGTACTCAGAAGGGATATAATAATGCAGAAATTACCAAAACCATTAGTTGCGCTTATTAACAGTATTGTAGATGAAAATGAACAATTAACATGGAATTCAAATTACTTGGGTGACAAAATGAGGATTTCATTAGTTTGGACTGTGGGCGATTTAATGCATGAAAATTAAAATAATTCACGGAAGCCATAATTTGTTGGACATTTACACATGGCCTGGGCCGTGATATTCGAATTTTATCCTGAGCGTTAGCGAGGATAAAATTAACGAGTATCACGGCCTAGGCCATGTAAATGTCAACAAATCTATGGCTTCCATGAATTATTTCGATTCTAATCGGACAAATACGGTAATTTAAAAACTGAAGCGAAGGTAGGATTGTCGTGTATGGCTGTTCTATTTTACCCCTGTAAGATGAAAGCTACAAATTTCAAATAAATCTAAGTCTTACATGAATTATTTCTTAAATAAGCACTAGAAAAATGTGTTCAATTCTCATAATTCTTAACCCAAACATTATTTTCCGTTGGTTACTTTTTACATGTCGTAACTTAGGAGTGAGCCGCCATTTCGACTTGTTTAAATCCACAAATGTGCCAATAATGCAAAATAATAGAAAATGAAACAACACCTACCTCAAAACTCCATTTTAATGCAATATTATCGCGTATACGTAACGGAAAACGTTCAGCTTGAGAGTTTTCATTCGTATGACGTCATGTTATGATATGACGTTAATGCGCTAAGATCATTCCTTAAATTTCGCGGAATTTTATTTTATTTTGATTTTATACATTTTTAAGCTTTTGTGCATTAATTCTTTTGTTATGCATTATAATAGGAATAACGTTCTGTAGTTTCTTTTCAATTTCAATTTGAACACAACGAAATCGACATAGTGTTTGCACATAGGTTATGATATATGTGGATTTACGTGGGAGGTAAATAGTAACAGCCACGAATATGCACATCTCTGAGTCTGCGCTAAGTATAGATATATCGAGAATTTTATCATGGTGTTGTTTACGAAGCGAAAGAAGCACGTCATATTAGAATAGAGGAATAAAACATAAGTCCAGATCTAATACAGATAGAGACAATAAACGAATAAAAACATGGAAAGAAAGAGTTGGAAATTCACAGGATGAGGCTAATAAGACAGTTAATGTAAACATCGATAATTCAGAAGTTGTGATGGATTCGGGTGATGAAATACTACACGATGTTCATATAGATCTCCCATTAGTAAAAGCCTTTGTTAGTCTTGTATTATTTTACTTTAAGTTTCTTGTGTATAATTTGAGTTTAGTATGACGTCCATTATCACTGAACTAGTATATATATTTGTTTAGGGGCCAGCTGAAGGACGCCTCCGGGTGCGGGAATTTCTCGCTGCATTGAAGACCTATTGGTGACCTTCTGTTGTTGTCTGTTCTGTGGTCGAGTTGTTGTCTCTTTGACACATTGTCCATTTCAGTTTCAATTTTAATTTTACAAGTATACAAAAGATCTTACTTAACCAGACAGTCACCGTAGTGACAAATAGTAAATGTAAAATTTCAAATATTATTCATTTCAGAGAAAGGACAATATATAATTGATAACACTGTGTATATATTAATGTGTTATTGTAAACTGTGATATGTATATACGAAGAGTGATTATTATAAGTTCACATATTCCCAACCCTCGCATGAGTTAGTTTATGTTCCCCAACAAGAATTTATAGCAAAATGAGACTACTGCTGATCATTCAAAACTTATTGAAAAGACAAAAAACTCAGAAGATTGCCTTACATGGTGCCGAATTACTCTAGCTAGTAGACCAAAAACAATACAGGGGTGTCCCACAGGAAAACTTTTCAACAGAAAGTCTACGACAAAAAGCACCTCTACGTCTAAATATGTTACTATATTGCTATATCTTATATATGTTCCTGCAAGGTGATAAAACGCAAATCGATGGAGTCTTCAGAAAAGATGACAATACATTGAGTGTTGTTGATCATAACAGCGAAGTAGTTTCTAGTGAAATTATCGAGATGCACACAAATATTTATATTCTAATAGAAAGAGTGTCAGAACTAGAAAAAATCAGATCAGAAAAATGAAAAAGTCTTTAAAATCTTATATGCTGACAACAATTAACTTCGTAAGCAATATTCAGATTCATATACCTATATGGAGTTATTTTCTTTCAGAACGTGAGATATAAAATTTAATCCTGATTCCCAGTTTAAAAAAAATTGTATGGCCATTCAAAAGAAAAATAGTTCAATTCGTAAAAAATTGTTGAAAAAATAATATGCTTTTCCACGAAAAAAAATATAATTTCATCAACTTAGTTGGTACAATAGATTACTTACAAAGTAACTGATATTTTTCATGTAATAATTATCCCTTTCGGATTTGGTGTGTCAATGTAAGATCACCCCGACGGCCGGAGGCCGGAGGGTGATCGTTCACTGACACACCAAGTCCGAAAGGGATAACTATTTTACATCCCAGCTCTTCTAGACAATATGAAAACAACATTTACTCTTAATAACATATAGTTAAGAATGCCATACAATAATTACAATACTTTATATATTACTTTATAGTATATACCCTTTGTGAGCCTCGGATACAATGTTTAAATATGTTGAATTAAAAGTGAGTTTGTATGCAGTCGTCCTGGTGTAGAGGTATGAATCGTGGCTTCTTATTCTTGAGTTCGATTCCCTGCAAGGGCACTGGAAATTTAGTAGATTTTTCTACATAAATTTTAAAAGTTAGTCTTTATTCCGCATATATATTTTTAGTCTTTATTTCGCACATATATTTCTAAGTTTTATTGTGTGTTCGACATTTCCGCCAAAATGTTAAAGAACAAAAGAAAGCATACAGAACAAAAAGACTCAAGGTAGGGTGATCTAGTAGGGGCAATCCGACTCAGATCACCCCTGTTAGAAAAAAGGAGTTGGGACGTAAACACCGTTATCGGGCGTTTACTTGCTTCATGCAGTTACAGATATATTCTTATTGTGCCTAGATAAAGATTTCTAAAGTTTATATCTAGATTAATAAGTGCATTTTTCTTCACATTATAAATGAGTCTTAGGGCGTATCAAAACCTAAACGCATCAGAAAAGAATATCAAACTTTATAATGTTTTCGGTAAAATGAAATACAAATCCTGCAAATCCTTGCAGATATAAATATATAAGTCAAATATTGCATGTTTTAATGTTTTTCTTGTCGTATAACACACCTCGGGGTATCAGGATTGCCCAAAAAAAGAGCTCTCTGCGGTCGGCCTTTCGTTTGATCATTTGATCATTCGGTGTGTTATACAACAAAAAACATTAAAATAGGCATTATCTATAACTTAAATGAGCTACTCCTTTCTCATCTAAGTGAATATGAGAAAAAATCAACACAAAGCGATGCCAAATTTAAAGTGCTATCCTAGTCGACAAAAACATTAGACGATTTTGATCTGAATAACTTTAAGAAAGATACTAAGACTACGAACAACAAACTAGATAGACATAACAAAATACAATCAACAATGCAAAAGAAATTAAATGAACTAAGATAAATTGTTAAACCTTCCTACGCATCGATAACTCCTCCCGTAAGAGCTTCTGGTGAGTTAAATATCAGCATGTCAATATACTCTGCAGACATGAAAAAGTCTCAATTCAATGAACATTCAAATGTGTAGACCACCCTAGGAAAAAATAACGATACGGAAGTAACCTTACAAGAAAGTGACCATTTGTCATCGCCAGTAGACTATTCAAAACATTTTGTGTCCAATACCGAATTAGATCATTTAACGGAAACATTGAAAGTTTCAAATAAGGATCAATTAAACTTTTAGATACCTGTACGTGAACAAGGAAATGCCGAAGAAACAAAACATTTAAATGAGGATATTTGTGTTGGTGTAACATACAGCAAGGAAACTATCCGCTAGATACTATTTATCCGGAATAGATCAACACGATCTGAAATTTAACAGTTTCTTGAAGTGAAAGGTGTCAATACGACGTTCCTACACCTATTTCACGGAAAATACAATTATTCACGTATATCAGCTAAATTAAACGTAACAGAGGAATCCGCTAGCATTATCGAGACCGATGCATTCTGGCCTGCCGGTGTACGCTGTAGGAGGTGGCTGAACAATCACAACTGGCAACATAGATGGAAAGAAACCCCATAGAAAGATACAATTCGAACACTGCAAGACTATTTAACACTTAAAATGGTGTACAAGTATATAAGGTAATATCTAACATATGTTTTATCAAGCATGGAATGTCAGAGCTCGAGAGATTATGTCCTCTACCTTTTGCCTTACAAACTTGCTTGAAACTACAAACTGTGGTAGTGCAATAATATGTGAGCATAAGCCAAACCCTTTATTGTCTTATATGAATAGTATAAATATGAGATACAAGAGTACAACTGACAAGTTAAATGATTTATGTAAATGCACTAGTACTCATGGTAAAGGTGGTATTTCTATTTTGTACAAACATCTTTACAATTTTCAGTGGAAGAAATAATAGAAACAAATTCAGATAGAAATGTTGGTAATAAGCTGAAAAACAAAAGTTTAAGGGCAATTTTTCATATTCGGTGTTTACCTACCTGCTGATGGTTCAATCAATAATTATAGACAAGAGTTAAACGCCCTTGATAATTTATTCACATATAACATCAACTACGGCAAAGTAGTTGTTGCAGGTGATTTAAATGCTAGGTGTATAAATAAAAAACAATTTACAAACACGATAAAATCAAGAGCTGCACAACTTTGGACATAGACACTATATTTTTCATCCATTTACTGACGCATGTAAAACACCACTCAAGGGTTTAAAGTTCACATTCACATTAAAAAGTGAAATGTTGGATTAAATATTGATAGACGAGTCATTAGTCAGACAATTACGACGGTATGAAATCCCTATAAAAGGAACGTTTAGCTCAACGTCAGATCATCTACCAATTATCGCGTGTGTGGGAACTAGACGAAAACCCCCAAGTTGATTTAAACAATTTTATAAAACTTCCACCTTGGCACAAGATCACAGAACATAATATTTAAAACTATCAAGATAATTTGTGTGCTCCTTTAGATATACTTATACGGAGGGCGCAAAAAAATAACATTGAAATAGACTTTTTACCATGAACTAGTGAATACGCTTATAAATACCGCAAAAACACAATTCCGTGTAGTATGTATAATCCGCACACAAAACCATACTGGAATGCAGACGTGAAAAACGCACACAATAGAGAACGCAAAATGCTTAGAGTATGGATGCCAGACGGAAGACCAAGAGGTATGCAACACGAGTCGTACTTTAACTACAAACAAGTCAAACGAGATTTCAGAAACATTCAGAAACCTGCAAATGAACGATATATCAAAGAAACGTAAGATGACATTAATAAAGATGCCGAATGTGATATAAGAATATTCTGGAAATTAATTGAGCGCCAAAAACCAAAACATTCAAAAGTGAGTCAGCAAATTAAACATAATAACGTTGTTCACACATCACCAGAGTCGATTTGTAATGCATTTGCGAATTATTTCGAAGATCTTTATACACCAGCTTTAACGTCAACGTTCGATGATTCGACTCTAAATGAAATGAATAAAGCTTACAGCGAAGTTAATGTATGTAAAACTAATGAAGAAGTATACTGATTTGGTACCTATTTCGTGTAACGATGTAAGCTCTGTTATTAAACAGCTAAAATGTAGAAAAGCATGTGACAATAGCATGATTCCAAACGAACATTTCATAATTGGTGGACAGAAAGTTTCGGAATGTTTTTCATTTTTTCTTAATATTGTTATAGAAAAACAGCAAGTTCCTAATGACTGGTAAAAAGGACTTGTCGTTCCCTTTTTTAACGGAGGTGATAAACCTAAATTGAGCCCGAAAAACTATTGGTCCGTATGTTAACTATCTAGTGTATTGAAGCTTTTCGAAAATGTAGTACTTATCCGCCTACAAACATTTGTCGTAATACCAGGAACGTTTCCGAATTCTCTTTATCATGGATTTCAAAAAGGTCTGTGTTGTCTGACTGGGTCCTTTTGTCTTCTTGAAACAATTTACTATAATATAGAACAAAAGTGGAAAGTATTTGTAGCGTTTGTAGACATGTAGAAAGGCCTTTGATACGGTATGGCGTAAAGCACTTATGTTTAAATTATTCAACGTGGGTGTCAAAGGGAAATTATGGTCCCTGACTAATGATATGTATAGTAAAACACAAGGTGCAGTACTAGTTATTGTTAATCAATGTACTTGTTGTAGAAAGCCATATTCATCTAGGCATTGAACTAAACGGAAAATTAAACGCACTTGCAAGAACGACAAAAGCTTGTATGAAGGGAAGAATCACTTATTTTGCAATTGTCAACTTAAGAGGTGATAATACGAATCCATTAGTTCTCGTGCAACTGTATAAGTCAGTCGTAATTCCTACTTTTTTATTTGGCTGTGAAAATTTGGTGTGATCTGAAAAATCAAGATATCAAATTACTGAATAGTTTTCGGGGCCTTTGATAGCTGACTATGCGGTATGGGCTTTGCTCATTGTTGAAGGCCGTACGGTGACCTCTAGTTGTTAATTTCTGTGTCATTTGGTGTCTTGTGAAGAGTTGTCTCATTGGCAATCATACCACATCTTCTTTTTTATATTCAGCATTTTGTTGTAAAGCACGTTCAAACATTCAAGACGACAACAAGATCAGATATGTGTGAAAGTATGGTTGCGCTACGAAATATAATCTGAATGTGAAATCGAAAAACGTAAATTATATTTCTTTGAAAAACTTTGTAAATCGAAAAAATCATGTCCTGCAAAACAAATCTTTCTACAATGACTTTTTTCGTGCCTGTTAAGATGGACGAAACCATATTGTATTTATTCCGGACATATTAGGCATTCTAGATAAAAACAATTTGTATGACTTTCTTATCACCTATATTCGTGATGAATACTGTCCTGATCAACTGCAATGAAAACGTATTTTTGTGAATTCAGTAGAATCGAAACATGACAAAGACTGGCTGATTCCCATGAATTTTGACAATAACTTCAAGAGAATCAAATATATACATAAATCCTTATCTGCAGTTCATGTGTGGAAATTCCCTTCGAACAGCTCCGAAATTCGCACTGCACTGTCTATCGGAAAACTTATATCTTCCGCTCCAAACCACTTGACCAAATCTTGTGAAATTTGTGAAATCTGTTCACTGACGTTTTTGTACATGCATGCTTTGGTTGTACGTGTACATCAAATATATACATCAGTTGGCTGGACTTAATAATAGAAAACTTTTCTCTCGAACTCTATGTTGAACTAAGTGAATGTAATGATGAATCATTATTTACAATTCGTCTAGGAAAAGACCATTCAACTGTGCTAAGCGACTTTGCTACGTCTATGTAATAAACTCTGCATCCGAATACAATCGTCAATTGTCCTATAAGAAATATACATGAGTTGATTAGATACATCCACTGTTTTAAAGATGAATCAATGATTTTGTAATATGTAGATTGTAAAACACGAAGGTAAGCAGATTTGAAAGACAAAGAAGTACATTATGTATATGTTTATTATATCAAACGATATACCTTACAAAATAAGGCCATTTCGAAATAAGGTTGAAAAGAAACAAATTGGATTTGCCAAAAATGAAAGTTATGTATTTTACTAGTAATGAAACTATATAATTGGGCAAAGTTGAAAATTGACCTTAGGTTTGATTGCACTATTCTGTTCCTTTCTGTAGTGTACATTTGTTTATTTATTCGGCATATGGCCTGCTCGACCTCTGGCTTTTGGCTATCACTAAGGAAATGAACAACCTGTAATTCAGTGGTTGTCGTTTGTTGCTGTATATCATAATTGTTTTTCGTTTATTGATTGTTCTGTTCATAAATGAGGCTGTAAGTTTTCTCGTTTGAATTGTTTCGTTGTCATTTCGGGGATAGTTATAACTTGCGTAATATGCGGTATGGGTTTACCAATTATCATGATTAATATGCATCAACAAAATACTTGAATATTTAATTCGTGTGTTGTTGCCTCTTAGGTTTTACTGTACAATTTTCTATCTATTTTTTTTTAACTTTTAGGCAAACAATCCTTTCCGCAGTTTATTAGGTTTACTCTATCAAATGACAAAATATTCCTATTTTTCATAGGCGAACAGTCACATTCTTTAAAAGGAACAAAGTCGTATTGCCAGGCATAAGAGAGAAAACGTTTATTCTGAAAAGTTCGTTAAAATTGTTGAAAAAATTAAGCTGCTTTTCCCTGATTAATATGTCGTTAAACATGTCGTCATACATCTTAACAATTCATTTGCTGCTTACTTCATGCAATAACTGTAACATATATATTGTGAGTGGACAGTGATTTCTAACATTTATATCTTGATTATTCAGTGGTTTTTATTTCACATAAAAAATTAACCGTACGGCGTGTTTATTCATAATTGATTAAGAAAAGAATACTTTCACTTCAATGTGATCGATAAAATAGGATAAATTTCCTGAACATATTTGCAGAAAATCTTTTTTGACAGTATACAAGTCAGATGATTTATATTTAAAAGGTTTTCTTGTCGAATAACACACCTCGCGGTCGGTCTTTCATTTGATCAATCCTGACACCTTCAGTGTGTTATACGACATGAAAAACCTTAAAATATGCATTATAATTAACATAGCGCCCCGGTTTCCACAAAGTGCTACATATATCTAGCTTTAATGTTGGCTTACACCGAGCGAGGAATGCAAACATGCATTAAACATATTTGAGAATAGAATATGCTTTTTACAAAGTTGAAGAAATTATCCTGTCAGGATTCTATTATATAATTGGTCTTATCACTACTCTGGAAATGTGCAGTTTGGGCTTTGTATATTATTGAAGGCCGTATGGTGACCTATAATTGTTAACTTCTACTTCAGCTTCTACTACATTTATGTTTTTATTTACTTAACGTGTTTCAGAGTCAACGTTTCATAAACTCATATTACATATACCCAATATACTATTTCAGTCAGTTTGCATTACTTGTTCATAATTATGAAACATCAGGTTTCTGCTTTGTAAAACATTTTCAAAACAATTTTGTTTGTTTTCTTTTCCCACCTGAATATCTAAAATTCTCAGACTAAAAGATGGCAATCTATTAGTACTGGATATACATATAATGGTGCATACTCTGTAAAGATCACGCAATTAAATCTAATGATATGTTTATGAAATTATGCAGCCCACACCGGATGTTTGACTTATGTTTATTATGCATGGTATAGGTGAATAAATGAAGAAGTTGGGGAACACGCCAACGAAATCAGCTCACTAATACAATATATCTCATTTATATATATAAAAAAAGGTTGGATACTTATTGTTCTGGGCATGGGTTTTTCTCATTGTTGAAGACCGTACGGTTGCCTATAATTGCTTACATCCACTTTATTTGAACTTTGGTGGATTGCTGTCTCATTGGCAATTATACCACATCTCCTTTTTCATATGTGTAAATGAGATATATTGTATTAGTGAGTTGATTTCGTTGGCGTGTTCTCCAACTTCTCCACCTTTCCAGAGAGTTGATGAAAAAGTTCTCACATTCAACAGCTTATATACTGATTCTTGCAAACGTTCGACTATGCATTAAAATCAATCATTAAAACAGATATTTTATCATACTGATTGGTTATTAATCAAAACAGCAATTTATTAAGTAGGTTGGTGATTTATCAAAATCGAAATAAAGTAAGATAATTTGGATTATTCTGGGTAGAGGAGGGTAGCAAGACCTATACGCTTAAGGAAAATGTTGTTTTTTTAATGAATTTTAGACGGTTCTGTAGGAAGACTTTAGCAAAAGAGATTGCGTTCTCTTTGAGAAAATTCAAGGTCGCCTTTTTCCTTGACGATTTTACAAAATTAGTCTAAGCGTTTGAGTAAATATTCAACCACATTACCCCGTTGGTAATAATTTTACAATGTAGTTACCTTGAGATATTTTAGACTAACAAATGACGTTATATTATTTCAACTATACATTGTACTGGCGTGATCAATCTGCACAATTCATCGAAACATTTACCACGTGGTGGTTAATACAATGGGAAGGTCAACTATCATCGATGAAGGGTTATAGAATAAAGTAAAACTAATCATTACATTTAATGTTTCAGTCAAGTTTGCATTAAGGGTCGTTTACTACTGTGGTCCATGCTTTGTAGTACTAACATAAGCCCATATATGTTATAAAAAGGTTAGCTGACCGTCATATGATGTATAGTGGTTCCAATTTTCATAATGAATTGTTTGAGCTTAATTAAATTTAAGATAAATAATTATGAACTGATAATAGTTTTTGTCTTTATAGGGTGATTTATTCGAAATCAGTCTGCCTATTTTGAAAGATAAAATGCATTGCATATCTCTCTTTCTGTAACGTAAAGGTAACGTGTCTGATGTTTTGAACAAATTTGAACACCTATGAACTTTTTATTGTGATTTACATGACTGTAAACCCGATAATTATTTTTCTCCGCTGGATTATGAATTCATTTAATATGAACTGGTGCATAACGAAACAGAAGCAAGTAAAAAAAGAAATTACATGCGAGATTAACAGTTTTACACGTTTCACTAAAGAAGAGGTTTACATGTTTTGAATTCTTGGTAAGTTCACCATATCTTTTTTTAAACATGCTCATTTTGTTCAATAGAAATCAGTTGGTTTGGATGTGTATAGAGAAAAGAAGCCTCTACAAACAAGATAAGAATACCGTTAACTTCATCCCGGCAAATCCCTGCAAAACGACTTCTGTAATGTTGTTTTTCGTTATAAACCAAACATTTTAATCGACAAGACAACAAAAAACAAAATTAATCTTTAAAATTTATAGCGAAAGTGTCATACCAATAACACGTCATTCTGAAATCAAATGCAACCGTAATATTCTCTGTGTACTTGTCCCAAGCCGGGAACCAGAAGGCCAGTGGTTGTCGCTGGTTGCTGACTGCCATTTGTGTTTAGGTTTTTTCATTGTTGTAGTTTAAATCATGCCGATGGAGTGCTCTTTTGTATTATTTCAAATTTTCCCATACCTTCGGCTAAAGTAAGAAAACGTTTTTTCGGATAAAAGTAAAACTTCTGTGGCGTTTACATTGATCATA
Organism: Mytilus coruscus; assembly: GCA_017311375.1. NCBI lineage: Eukaryota > Metazoa > Mollusca > Bivalvia > Mytilida > Mytilidae > Mytilus > Mytilus coruscus. Next base: position 30,326,609 of record CM029597.1, on the reverse strand, counting down.
ATGTACATCTAAATTCAGTCACGATATGTTAAATTTAAAAATTTACAATTGAAAGAAGGCAACGTCTAATTCATACTAATTTCGACCAAACTTCATATCGCTTTTTCCGAAATCAAACAAAAAATATAATAGTTTCAATTTAATAGATTAAATTTCTGAGCAATGCACATTTCTTATACTCGTTTATTGAAAATTAAAGACAAAGTACGTATATTTTCAAAATTTTAATTAATATTTAAATAAACTAATCCGCAAAATCATTGAATATGTAATTTTTTAAACGATATCAACCTTCAAAAATGTATTGCTGCGTCACAGCATATGAACGGATATTTACTCAGTAACGTATAATCTCAAATGAAAATTTATTATGACAGAAATTGCTTCATTTTACATAATGTAACATTATTTTATTCCATTATAAAAATTGCTTAAAATGTTAAAATAAAATGTATATCATTTCAAATGATTATTACGTTTTTTTTAAAATGCAAAGACACCGATATTCCTTTCATCAGATTTTAATTCAATCTTGTTGTAATCTACTAAATTATCGCATATCTGATAAAAATCAAGTCACTTAGACTTTTTTATAATAGTGTTCCATTGAATAATCAACTCCACCTTATATAAGAATAGTGTATACACTTTCATATTTGTGTAAACTATGAACAATTAGCCATTTGTAAAAAACATGATATGTAATAGTCTTGAGATAAAAATCCACGAATTTTAGAATTATTCCGAAAACAAAATTCTTTGTATCTTTTTCAATTGTTTTATTACAAATAAGATAAAATCATCGTTCTGGAGCGTGCAATGGATGACAGCATGTGTCTGAAGATTTTATTATTATGCAATTATTGGTTAGTCTTGAATACTGTTTTATAACTCCTCCACTAGACTGTCTATTTTGGGAGTAGGTCAAAACCCAATAAACAACCGACATTCTAAGTGTTAAAAAGAAGCTGAAAGCTTGTTGTCCTAAAATTTATAATGTCTTTTTGACATGGAAATTTAATGAGTGAAAAGTCAGAATCGAAGAATCCTTATAAACGAAGGATGATAAGCGTTAATCATAACGGGTGATTTGTTCGCAATGAACAAAAAAAAAAAAAAAAAAACGTGACATACATCAAAGATCATGGTTATCTCTTGGGTAATAGATTTTGTTGAATTATAAATTTTCATTTCAATTTGAATTACGGATTTAAAACAGAAAAAAAAACATCATTGCAAATTGAAGATTTACAATTGATTAATGAAAATATCGGAATATGATGTATAAAACATATTTTATTTATAACTGCGGTATTTGAGGAATATTAGTATAACATAGTGTGTTAAATCGGATAAGAATTAATACTCTTAATAATCATAATACTAATTAATATAATCATAGCTTCATTTGCCTGTAATTTTTATTGGTCTCTGTTGAATTGTTGCACTAATTTTTATAGACTAGGGTGATTTAAAGATTGAGATACAAACCTCTGTTGATGAAGACTATATATATCTCTAAATGTGTTTTTATAATGTAAGGTTGCTGTATCCCATTTCAATTTGTTCATTTTATTTATGAGATCACTCATATAAGAGGGTTTTTTTATGAACAGGTTTGATAGGAATTGGAACTGATATTATGCTATTAATTAAACCGTTTCAACAAATCGAATAATTTATTGCTTAAATCTGTCATAATAATTAAAGTTTTGTTAATTCATTACACATATTTTCAACATGCATATTTCTATCTCTATTTCTTAATATCAGAATCAGTGTCTGATTACATTGATTTAAACATTTTTAATTGAGGTCTGGACGATAAATATGACTGCAAATAGTTGGCAGGGGCGAGTTAAAACATGAAGTGAAAGAAAAGAACAAAAACTGAAAAACTGAATATTTGATGTCAAATAATAAAAAAAACGTTCACGAAGAAACCAGCACGTACAAATGTGTTCATGTCACATTTAATATTATTTTAATAAATCCACATGACCTTATAATATTATTTGCATTATAACATAGATTTCATTAAAACTGATGTAAGTGAAACCTTTTCTTTTTCTAAACTTTTGTATGAGACCGCACCCTTTTCCTTATAAAACAAAACAAAAAAACCAATATATGAATTACTTGGACTTGACAAGATTTGACAACCTCTAATCCAATACAAAATTAATAAATCATATTTCTGAATCATACACATATAAACATCTAGGCTACTTAAATCGATATAAACGACTACACCTTTGCCTTTTAAGCCGGAAATTTGTCGTCCTTCGACAGTTGTATTACGTCTCCTAAAAGGGGTTTGGAAGGTGTCTGAAAATTTGGTAAATCTTATAAAACTGCAAGAAAGTATAAGTAAAGTGCACAAGTAAAATACATAGATCTACAGTAACAAAATTCAGTTTTACATGTACTTCATTGCGACGTTACTTTGACAGCAGTTTAAATCAACCAAATGAATTTGTACTATAGTTATAGTTGCAAGAATATACTATTCCACCTATTGTTTGGTGTCATGTTTCTTGATAGTGAATAAAACATCTGACGGAAACTGAAACTCTACTTTTGTAACATAAAACCAAAGTGTTCCTTCGAATAACTATAAAAAAGGAGAATGGTTGATAAGGCTATATTTTTTTTGTTCGGTTTCAATTCTTTAAATCTATTTTCATAATGTATCATTTTTTTTTGAAAGCTTTTAGTCTTTTTTTTAGTATTTTTATTTTAAAATTCAATAAAACAAGCTTATTTTTACTGGGTTTCAGACAATCTTATTGCTAATAGTTTACTTATATGCTCGACAAATACCGTTTTGGTTCACTCACTCACAGGTTTATAACTCGACCTAAACACTTTTCGTCTTGATGATGACAAAGTTGATGATCTCTTGCATAACTTTTCTTCTTGTAACATTTTTATGAAATTAATCGCTGTTCTTATCTTACTCGCTTAAAGGGTAGTATTTGCAATATACATCCAACGTTAAAGTACACAATTGGCAATAATTTTGCATAAAAAGCTTCAAATATCTTACAGGTTTATTTTACAGACTAAACAAATTATATTTTTATCATTTAACATAATGCAAGTCTTTTAACACAACTAGATAGTCTTAAAGATACATAAAAAGGTCAGCTTATATATCAAAAGATGGCCTCTCCATTGAGGAAATAAAAAAATTAGGGAAACGCTGCATGCGACGTCTTAAAAATGACTTTTAAAAATGAAAAATAAAAAATCTATCACAGACATTCCTTACATGCAAAATGCATCCATGCATGGACCATTGCCAAAATATATTAAAAGAATGAGAAATAAAACAAAACATCATTTATTCGATTTTTACGAATATGTAGTTAAGAATGAGTGCAATTTATTAGTACAACTCAATACAAAATCTTTGATGGCTTGGAAATCATTCAACCCCGTTTTTCTATGATTCATTATGGATTCAAAATCTAATTTGTGAAACTACATAGCAAATAAGGATTATTCTTCAAACGAAATACAGAATGGAAAGGATGGAATGTCAGAATAGGTACAAATTAGGTACCCTAACGTTACCTACCAAAAACAACTGTCCCGTCTTGCATTATCCCCACTGATTATCCCGTACATTTCGAATGTCACGATGCTTTTGTTATTACATCAGTGCTAGAGCCGATTGTTCAATGATGTCATTGACGATCTCATTCTTAAAAGGAACTCAAAACTGTTAAATGACATCAAATTCATGCATGAATTCATGCGCGTAGATACGTTTACATCAAAACGCCCGGGCGTGCACATGAATTTTGGAAGAAAAAAAAATTAATCTAAAAAGATTAAAGGAATTGGTGAAAACCACATGAGCATTGTTCTTCTTGCTACGATGACTTGTATAATTGAAGATAAATCAGATGGTATCATATCATATATTTGTTCATTTTCAAGCCTAAATCTACTGTGAATTAATACTCAGTTTTCTATTGTTTAAAGCAATTTATTACATATAATACTACGTTAACAATGAGGGTGACGGTGTTTAACAGTCTGAGGGAAACAGCATCAAGGATTTAATACTCATTCTCTGTAACCACTTAAACTTTTCGGCACACATAGTCACCGATCTTCCTGAAAATTGGCTGATATGTAGATCCTATTAGACTAGTCAGAAAAATAATGTCAACCGATATATATATTGATTGGTTACCATGGTAACAGCAGAGAAAGTTGGGATTTTGAGAAAATACAATATTTGGTGTAGTGTTGTGAAATTATGCGGCTACAACTATTAAAAGAAACACAAAACAATTAATTTCAGTCTTGTTTTAGTCAAAATAAAAAAAGTTACGGGTAATCTACCTAGAAACATGTGAAATTAATTTCTAAAAATGATCATTGTGCAATATTCCTCACAATACGAATTATCTCCCTTTGGTGGGTTACTCTAATGACTGGACCAAAACGAAAATACTAATAACTTTTTATTTCTAAAAGGATTGATGTCAAATTTAAATTGTTATAAATTTAGACCATTCAATACATAAATATAAGAAAAAAAATATAGAAAACTTTTTCAAATCTTCATAAAACGTGACCTGACCAACGCTGACAATGACAGGACCAAATGAAAATGCTAATAACCTTTTATTTCTTAAAGGATTTATGTTAAATTTGAAATATAATAAAATTTGATCATTTAATATATAAATTAATGAATAAATATTGAAAAATAATAAAAATTCAGAAAACCTTACCTTCCTAACGTTGACAATGACCTGACCAACAACAGCAAAAACCTGACCGATGAAAATTTCTGTGTTATTTAATATTATTGAAAAGAACAGAGAAAACAATATGTTTTGGGGTAAAAACTTGACCTGACCAACGTTTTACTGTGTCCTGGTCGTTGTACTACCTAAAACTTATTTATATCTTATAGGACAAACATGTAGGATTTGCTTAAAATTTATGAAAATTAACATTAAGATTGAATGGTAAAACACTGGGAAAACAGTTTAGAGTACTTTGACGAGCACTGGATTATTTAAACTTTTATGGTATTGAGTAGTATATTGTATTTAACTGTGTTGAAAATTATGTTGTATGTTACTGGTTATAATTTGACACGTTTGATCACAAATATAAAGTAACACACAAAAGGTGTGATTGAAGTAGGCCATGCATAAATACATGTAAGTTGATAAATCCAATAAAGTGTTTTTTAATATTTTCTTACAGTAAATAATTATTTCCACGTACTACTTAAGGCATGCCCGAGCCTTGTGTTGGATATCTTGGTAGTTTTAAATATTTTCATAAAAAACAAATAAACATTTCGCGGACTACTTGCGGTATGCCCGAGCCCCTGCATGCACGATATCCTGGTAGTTTAAAATATTTTCATAAAATATAAGTATACATATTCGCGGACTTTACTTGAGGGTTGGCAGAGCCTTGTCTTAGTTTTAAATGTTCTAATATGTTTGTAAGCATTTTATATTTTCTTATTTGAAAAAATTAATGGTTCAATCCAAGTGTTTCTATAAATTTGATACACAGCCTATTACATATAAATATAGGTATAAAGTCATTTTTCCTGGTCATGATAACGGTCAGAATGAAGGACAGAAAGTCACAGACAAAAAGTCGCGGACAAAAAGTCACATGTATAATATGTTATTTATAAACATTGACTCCTGTTTCAAAGTAAAATGTATTTTTTTTTTTAAAGAAAGACAATATACTAATTTTGAGAAACATCTTTCTGTAATGGGCTTTCAGTGAAAATCAAAGTATATGTACATGTATATAATTCTTTTAAAGTTACCCTGTGTAAAGATCTAGAGTTATCATATTGTCAATATTTTTTAATTTGCTGCTAAAAATCCAGGAAGATAATTGTTATTTTCTCAAATTTCAATAGTCCAATGCCTATTAGTAATGTTAATATAGTGCTACCATAGGCGGATCCAAGGGGCCCTGAGGGCCTGCCCCCTCCTTTCACTGGAACATTTTGTTGATTACATATGGAATCAATGAAGCATGAATGTAGCGGGCCATCTCTTAAGACAGTCAGTGGGACCCCTAATATGAAAATTGTCTTGATGGTATATATTCCCCCTGTTGCTCGTTGTAAGACCCGCAGTCACCCACTGTCAGATTTTCTGAGGGTCCTCGTAGGGGAACCATATTTTTTTGAAAATCTCGAAAATTCTCCCCAGCCAGAACGTCAAACAAGAAATGTGTCGGATGGATAGCAGGGACCATCGAGTAGCCGACTATAACCGCCCTTGCTTGTTACGCCCTTTGTTTGCTAAAGGACCCTTGTGTTTATTCTTTTAGGGGCTCCCTAGTTAACCTATTGAAATTTCTGTTCTTGTCCAATTGATCCCGATTTCCAGTGGTATTTTAAATTGTCCGCCTTCATCCCAGCCTAGCCCTATTACAGGACCTTTTTGAAATTTTCTATTTTTTATGACTTCACCTCAAAAATTATCTTCATGTAGATACTCATCATCCAATAATACAATATTATTCAAAACGTATAGCTATACATGCTTTGCCATTTCAACATTGAGTTTAAAAGAATGAATAAGAAAAATAAACAGCTCATAATAAAGGTATTTTTTCCTTTATAGAAAGTTTAGATGGTCATTTATCATTTATTTAGAGGATCAACGTCTGACTCTTTTGGTTCTATTTTTTATTGTGTTGAATTGTATCAAATTATTGACTTTAATTAATTTTTGGTCAGTAGACTAGCACAGAACCTACAATGTTCCTATTAAATTTATTGATTTTGTTCTCTTCTGAAATATGCATGAGATGTTTGACACTGGACATAAAGCAAACCACAACTAGTCGATCATTTCTTTTTTACAAAATCTTTCCAGCCCCAAATATTGCACAATTGAATATTTAATTTTTTAAATGATTTTACTAGTATTTGTTTTTTCTAGTTTTTCTTGTATGTTTTTCATGATCATGAAAACAGCAATTTCTTCATAATCAGCAATTTTATCCACATTAGAGAAATTGTATTTGTTTCCTTATCGATATACTATACTAGCAAAATTATTTATACAAACACATGTGTGAATACAGTGAAACTTAATAAGTGTTTTAGTTTTCCTACTTTTGTGCACATTTAAGAAACTAACTGAAACTTTTTTCAAAATTGTTTTAAACTTGTGTATCATCATGAAATTGTTTCCATAGCAACATAGTTAAAACTATTATACCTATATAAATGAATATGTTTAAAATTTTATGATTACAATAATTTCCACAAATTGTATATTTATTTATTTTTTCTGACTGCAGAATTAGGTTTTAAAACATTTTTTTCAAAATTTCAAAATTTTTTTTCTGAAAAATGAAAACTAAGCATTTTGTATCTATGGTAACAAAAAATGAAACATACTTCCCATTACTTTTCGCATCATTGATAAGATATGACTATGGTATTTATGAATTCATGGTTGACTTAAACTGAGGTGTCCGCAAAAAATTATGGTGAGCATTCAAAAATGACCTCAAAAGGGTATTTTTTACCTAATGCAAACCACATAAAAAGGGGGGTATAAGTGATTATGATTGAAAATGAATATGAAAATATCAGTTATTAAATTACATTAATGAAATGCTTATATTTAATAAAATCATAAAAAATTAGTCTTTCTCTTAATCATTTATTATGAAAAATTATGTTGAAAATAGCCATTTTCAGCTTAAAATCATAGATATCCAGAAGAGGTAAAGCTGGTCATCGGTTGCTATGGCAACCGATATGCTTAGCAACCAAAATTTTGCTATTTTTTGTTTGTTTCATCAAGACTAGTAAGTGTGTGAAGTTTGAAGAAAATCCATGACCATGTGTGCCACACTCCTATGTAAGAGTTTAAATAGTTACAGAGAACCAGTATTAAGGCAAAGCTTTTGTTGTACTCAATTTAACTGAAGTTTTCTTTATTATATATATGGATGCCGAGACACGATATGTAGTTTTCATTTTAATTTTACAACTGACCATCTATGATGGGATGATTTCCAATGAACTCTCGAGACTCCACCAGAAACTAAATGACGTAGAAATTACCAACTATAGGTCACCATACGGCCTTCAACAATGAGCAAAATCCTTACCGCATAGTAAGCTGTAAAAAGCTCCGCAATGACAAATGTAAAATAATCCAAACGAGAAAACTAACGGCCTAATGTATGTGCAAAACAATAAACGAAAAACAAAAACATGATATACAGCAACAAACGACTATACCTGAATTGCAAGTACCTGAATAGACACAAACACATACAGAGTGTGGCTGAGCTAAGCATGTTTTCCGGCGCCCAACCCTCCCTTAATCTGGGACAGTGGTGTTAAAGTACAACATAAGAATAAATAATAAAAATCAGTTGAAAAGGACTAAACTCATTAGTTCAATACAAGCACAAAAAAAAAAAAAAAAAAAAAAAAAAACAGAAAAGACACAAAGTACAGATCTGAGAGTACTCGCAGTTATTGAAAGCTAGCTCAAAGCCCACAATACTCTATAAAAATCATGTATCTAAAACTAAAATATAAATCAGTACATCCCAAAAGGATGCCTGGGGAATAGAAATATGGTCATTAGTAGCTCATCTTCCGACCGACACTAAAACCCTTGACAAAGTGGGGCGTCCGTTTGGCTGTGTGGGATGTACAAGTACGCAGCCACGTCTGATCAGAATAGGAACGTTTAATCCGATGCCTCGTTTAGAGAGTGCCACGCTCTTTGCATGTTAAGAACCCTTGCAACCACTTTTTGAGCAGAGGGTCCGTAAATGGCCTGTTGCAAGACAAAATTTCTGTACCTATCTAATTTACCCTATTTTTCAAGTGGCAGTCTAAATTTCCCCGACCTTCATCTGGATGGCCTCTATTACAGGACCTACCTATTGTATTAATTGTTAATTTGTTCTGGTCCTGAACATGCATGAAATATTTGCCACTGGAAGTAAAGCAACTAACAATCACTCAATCATCAATCAGTACACATCTAACATCCAATGGCTTTAGTGTAAAGACGTCATTAACATTCAGAGAAAAACATGACCTTGTGCAATGCCAAAATATAGGTATCGACAGATTGTAGGATCGTAAATGTACATCTGTATAAAAATGATATTTAGTAATCCGTATCGTATCAAAATTAACGGGCTCGGTAAACAATGCAACATTACCGTAAAAATTAGGATTAATCGCGTTTATGAAAAGTTTTCTACAGGTAAAGCCAAACTTCCAATCCAATCTTTGTATCTATGGAAGAATTTAGTGAAGGTTTTAAGTAATTTGTGGTAACGAAATCCTTGACTTAATAATTTATTGTAATCTATAGTTTACGTTCATTGAAATCCAAAATGTCACTACATAAACGGGTATAGCAAACGAGTTGGGATATATAAACAACGTTAGAGGGTGCCAAAGGAACATCACCGTCCAAAAAAGAAAAATTAACAATAGCGAACGAAAAATCGTCCCTTTTACTAGTATCTGTAATTTTTGTGTAGATATTCCAGTTTAAAACTTAAATATATAAATCTAGGCCTACTGTTTTACAGTAACTGGTTAGAACTGTTTTCTCTAAAATCATTAACCATTAGATTCCTAATCAACACAAGGAATACATTACAGATAAGAAATAAACAAATACGTCTCCAAAGTATGTTGCTATTGATGGGTTTTTAAAAGATATCTCTTTCTTGATAACGCATGAGCTTCCTGGGGGCTTCGCCCTCTGGAACCCGCGTACACGAGGTCTGTCACGGACCCGCTAGGGCATGTTGCGGCCACTGGGCCCCTCTCCGAGGTTCGCGCTTACACTTAAAAATTGCACAGCTACGCCACTGGAATTTACCGTAAAGCGTTACCTTAAAAGATGACGTATACATGCAATAGATGAATATGTACATCAGGAATGTGACGCTTTGTGTTTCTGTTACTAATGTCGATAAATGATACCACTCTGTTCGTACGTCATCTTATACTGTAATATATTTTTGTTTGGTACCCGCCACAGTCATTACATGTATTTCGAATGTATTTAATATTGCACTTAAGTGAACATAATTCAATGTTTCATTTTTAATTTTTAAAAATGTATTTGCTAAACAAAATTTAATCGTGCTGAACCAACTATATAAAAGATACATATATTCATAAATGCAAATATCAAATATTTGAGAAAATAACTCGAAACTTCTAAATTTCATTTAATCGATAGGATAAATTGAAAGCTTTCAATAAAATGGTTTATTAAAAGTAATATTTGAAAGATATATTGTAAAAAAATAATCTTATATGTTAAAATTGTTACGTAAAAATTAAATAGATGTTTTAAATTAAATACCGCCTTTTCTTTTCAGGTATGTTTTATTTTCTATTGCAACCAATCTAGATGAAGCAGTGATTAACTTGAATCATTCACGTGCAATAAACTGGGTATAAAATATCTGGAATACGTCTCTTTGGTCTTTTAACGACTAAACAAAACGGCAGTGCATAATAATGGCTCGAGAAAAAAGACTCAATATTATTTTCGTTTTGATTTTAAGTATCCACAGCAAAATTTTGGTAAGTTTCGTCTCTCTATCATTCATTGCATTTTGCTCTATCATTTACATATAAAGTATTCAATACCGAATATATAAACTTTGGGAAGACATTTAAAATTCTATAAAGATTTATTTATTTATTTAATTATTAATTAATTTATCTATCTATCTATCTATCTATCTATCTATCTATCTATCTATCTATCTATCTATCTATCTATCTATCTATTTATTTATTTATATTTATTTATTTATTTATTTGCTTATTTGTTAGACGTACCTTGCTTAGAAATCATTCGTAAAACTATCGTTCATACTTGTATGCCATCAATGGATAATGCATACTAAATAATATTCTAGCATGTTAAAGTTCATTGAAAAAATGATGTTACCACGTAAAATTACCATTTGTTTCGATTTGTATCAATTTAAACAAAAATGGCAAATCCTTTTTTACTTTTCACTTTCTGACTCTTGTCTTGTAACAGTATCAGGCACAGGAAAGCTAAGACATGATAATATCACACCTACAAAAAATTCAAATCCAGAGAAATGGACGTAGATAATCCTAATGGGATATGTTCAGATCATGTTTATTTATAGTTTGACGAAACATCCGTATCGAGAAAAGCAATTCCATTTTTACGTACACATACATGATCTAAAATAATGAGATATTTGTCTAAACATTTCCATTCATCGAAGTGAAGACAGAATACTACTAGCAACAAGAATATTTCGACAAACGAAAATTTAAACAACAAAATAAGGCTTAATTAAGTCCTGCACTGACACAAGATGTGGTCTGCGGTCAAAAGTTTTAAATCATTTACAGGCACGGATGAAAGAATTTCCTTATGGAACATTTCTTTTTTTTAATATATATCTCCAGCGTTATTAGTACAGGGTTTACGTTAGCACTTTTGCGAAAAAAAAAAAAGTTTTTCTAATGAAGATGAACTCATTACAGATACAAGGATTACAATCAATTTTGCACGCGAGACGACTGTTTAAACTACAAAAGACTCACCAGTAACCACGCCTGGTAAACCATAAAATCTCAACCAAATGGTTAAGCGAGAAAAAAGTTTACTGGCACTTCCGGTTGAGCTTTTCTCGTACAAAATATCAACAAAATAGATAGGGTAGGTCAACTTTTCATCAATTTATTGTCAATCTGTAAATATTTTGTTAAATAGGAGAATGTCATGCCATAGATAACTGAATAAGAGTTTGTCTCGTTCATTACTCGGACCAATGCTATTTAAAATGACATCGGAATGACTTTTCTCCCGCAGGTAAGTGCAGCCAGCTCAGTGAGTTTTTGACAAAATGACAGTGAGTTCATCAATACGAAACGTATATATCAGTATATAAGTGTTCTTCTTAATCAATATAAACGTATAATAACAGTTTCTTTTCTATTTCTTACGAATTTAATTTTATTAAGCTGAATATGTTATAAAGTATGTCAGGTTAAGATTGTCTGGTATCGGTTGTGATATTCTGGAACAATGTTGAGATCAACTGTTGAATAAAACTAGTAATTGTCAATCGTATACGACCGTCAAAAGTCGTGAACCCTCTGTATAGGGGTTGTCATTACGACTTGTTTCTTGTTTTCGCATTAGTTTTGTATGATCGAGTCCTGTTGGTCTATTAATACATATACTAAAGTGTAGAAAACGAGATGTAAAGTATAGCGCTGAAGATGTAAGGTCTAGCACCGAAGATGTAAAGTCGAGCGATGTAGGTATTAGGTAGCAATACACAGTTAGGAGTTTGGTTTCGCAATTCGGCCCTGGTGAATTTGTCAAATAAGAAATGTGGTGTGCAATAAAATTTTTCCCAGATAGCTGAAGATTAATATAACTTTCAAAAGAGGTTTATATGAACATCAAAATTGTTTTTCACATGTTTTACCAAACTCAGTAAAGTCTAAATTGCATTTAATTGATAAATTCAACAACACTTACCGTTATCTTGATGATATTTTTCGTTAAATAATCAAGAATTTTCTTAATGTACTGCCGAAATTTACACAAAGGAACTTATTTTAAATAAATCAAATATAAACGGTTATAACTGTCCTTTCCTAGATTTAGATATTTCCGTTTTACACGGGAAACTCTACACTAAAATTTACGACAAAAGGGACGATTTTTCGTTCCCTATTGTTAATTTTTCTTTTTTGGATGGTGATGTTCATTTGGCACCTTCTTACGGTGTTTATATATCACAACTTGTTCGTTATGCCCGTGTCTGTTGTGACGTTTTGGATTTAATGAACATAATCTATGTATTACTGGTAAATTATTAAGTCAGGTATATCGTTACCACAAAAATAACTTAAAATCTTTATTAAATTCTTCCATAGATATAAAAATTTGGGTTTGAAGTTGGTTGTAACTGTAGAAAACTTATTTCAAACGGGATAGCACATCCTCATTTTTACGGAGATGTTGTTTACCGAGCCTTGAAATTTAGAAACGATCCAGATAAACTTATCGACCCTTTAAATAAACTTATTCTAAAAGGTTACCAATTCAACACTGTAATTATATCTTTGAATATTGTTTTTATTGGTATTAATATTGATTTTGTTATCAGTAAAGTAAAAGCACACTAAATATTATTGTTATATACATATGCACATTCTACAATCTGCCGATACCTGTATTGCACAAGATCATGCTTTTTCTGACTGTTTATGACGTCTTCACACTAAATCCATTGGATGTTGGATGTGTACTGATTGATAGTTTAGTCTTAAATGCAAGATTGTTTTTATTAGTAGTTATTGGCTTTGAACTAGCTGTCAGTAACTGCGAGTACTCTGAGATCTGTACTTAGTGTCTTGTTGTTGTTGGGATGTACAAGTACCCGTTCACGTCTACTCTGTGTTTTTGTTAGATGTATTTCTATTTGTATCCTTCTGATGAGTTGAGCCTTTTTCAATTGATTTTTAATGTTTGTTCTTATGTTGTACTGTTACACCACTCAGGTTAGGGGGAGGGTTAGGCGCCCGCTAACATGTTTAACCCAGCCACATTCTGTGTGTGCCTGTCCAAAGTCAGGAGCCTGTAATTCAGTGGTTGTCGTTTGTTGATGTGTTAAATATTCGTTTTTCGTTCATTATTTTGTACATAAATTAGGCCGTTAGTTTTCTCGTTTGAATTGTTTTACATTTGTCATTTCGAGGCCTTTTATAGCTCACTATGCGGTATGGGCTTTGCTCATTGTTGAAGGCCGTACTGTGACCTATAGTTGTTAATTTCTGTCTCATTTGGTCTCTTGTGGAGAGTTGTCTCATTGGCAAATCATACAACATCTTCTTTTTTATATTTATGGTGAATTTTCTGTTTCACAGTCCTTGTATCACATCTGTACCGACATTATGTCCAGAAATTATTGAAGCTTGTTTTTTTTTACATTTTTTACACGCTCAAACTTTTCGATTCAATTTTATCGAAAAACCATGCTAAATGCATATGGTTTTTATTTGACATCTAGATAGATAGATAAATGTCAATGGTTTCAGAAAAGATGTCACTCAATTGGATTGAATTTCTACTTTATACTGTATTTTGGGGACATTTGTGACATTTTTATCCCCCTTTTTCCAATCTTTTGTATCAAATAAATGCAAATTGTTTCTTTGGTAATACATAAAAGAGATTATATTTTACCATTTTACCTATTGTAAATCAAATCTATGGAGGATGCTGTTTCCAAATATATGCACATACACGACACAACAGTAAGCCTTATTTGTAAGAAGCAAGGCAGGTCTGAAAATTAAAACCTACAGCACTGGCCTTTGCACATAACTCTTAAGTATCTGTATTAGACCAACAGGACTCCATATAATACTTATGTCAACACCAGAAACAAGTTAAAATGACAACCATTATATAGAAAGTTCGTGTATTTTGACGGTTGTATCCGATTGATACGTAGCTAGTTGAAAATTTTATTTAACAGTAGATCTCAACATTGTTCCAGAATATCACAACCGATACCAGACAATCTCAACCTGACATACTTTATAACATATTTAGCCTCTTAACATTAAATTCGTAAGAAATAGAAAAAAAATTATACGTTTATATTGATTAAGAAGAACACTTATATACTGATATATACGTTTTGTATTGATGAACTCACTGTCATTTTGTCAAAAACTCACTGAGCTGGCCGCACGTACCTGCGGGAGAAAAGTCATTCCGATGTCATTTTAATTTATATTGGTCCGAGTAATGAACGAGACAAGATCTCATTCAGTTATCTATGGCATGACATTCTCTTATTTAACAAAATATTTACAGATTGACAATAAATTGATGAAAAGTCGACCTACCCTATCTATTTTTTGATATTTTGTACCAATAAAGCTCAACAGGAAGTGCCAGTAAACTTTTTTCTCGCTTAACCATTTGGTTGAGATTTGATGGTGTATCAGGCGTAGTAACGCTCGAATCAAACAAATTAAAAAGTCCTAATAAAATAAGAAATTGAGGAGCAAAGACGAATGATAATTTCTAAAAGTTTTGCCAAATACAGCTAAGGTAATCCATTCCTGGGGAAGAAAATCTTTAATTTATTTGCAAAAATCTATCTTTATTTACACAATTAATTTATATATATATGAACATATCAATAATAATTCATGTCAACACAGATTAAAGAGCAGGGGAATTGAGATCGGTACTTTGTGTCAACTGTGTTTTATTATTTGTTTCGTGCAAAGTTCAGATCTGATCAGTTGAGGCCTTTTTAAATGACTTTTATAGTGTGTTTTTATGTGGTATTGTTACACCACTATCCATTATTACGTCAGCGCTTGCAAACATGTTAAAACACTTCAACATAAGTTGTGTGCCTGTTCCAAGCCAGAGACCATTGATACATTTGATATCGTCGGTTTCTTGTTTGAATTATGACATTCTCATTTGCAATCATACAACATCTCCATATTTTATATCACTATCATAGCAGCGATGCAGTTGTGTGAACATGAACAAAATATTTGTAGTTAAATTTCCGTAAATAAACTATGAGAAGATGTATCTGTAATGTCTTCATTAATGACTAAGATTGTATTTGAAACTTTACATTACAACCGTTTTATCTCTTATTTTCTTATTTTCATTATTCCCTGGAATATCCCTACACAGAATACCATCATATAAATTTTACAGTATTTATGAACAACAATATCTAAGGTGTAGAACCATCTTAATTCTGTACCGCTATTATAATATCTCAACGATGTCTTACACAATAGTTTCCCGCAAGGTTGAACTTATCAAACGCCATTGACATGGTGCAACATCAAAACACACTACGATAAAACCACGCGGACTTTAACAAGGACCAAAAACCCCATATTATCCCTTTATTTTCAAAAGATATGCCTTCCAAGTAACAGCCTTGTAGGAGGCAGATACATACATAACAGGCTGAAAACTGTTATGCAAAAACTGAATTATTTTAATTAGTTGATAAATTTAAAAACTAAAAAAAGAAAAGATTAAACCAGAAAGAGTCATTCAAAATTGTACAAGTAAATAAAGCATTTATGTAAAATATTGTATAACAAGAATGATCGAATATACTGAAACCAGCTTCAGCCCACCATTGTTTCTTAAAATGTCCTGTACCAAGTAAGGAATATGGCAGTTGTTATCAAATAGTTCGTTTCTATGTGTGTTGGCGTTTGTTTTTGTTGCACTTCGGTGTTCCTGTTATTCCTTTGTTTTCCTCTTATAGTTGATGTGTTTCCCTCGGTTTTGGTTTGTAACCCGGATTTGTTTTCTCTCAATCGATTTATGACTTTTGAACACCGGTATACTACTGTTGCCTTTATTTATACTGAAATCAAGTCAATGTACTTTATTTAATTATTGTTGCTACTTAAATCATGCTTTATAGTACATTATTAATGAACACCATTGACCGTTGTACATCTAAATAGATTTCAAAGTGTAAAAAACAATGGCCAATGAAGCACATATCTGACCCTTGATCTTCTCTGCAATATTATTATTATTACATTATGAATAGTATACACTTGTAAACAAATTATGATCTGAAACGGTCATTTTTGTCCGAACAGCTCTTAAAAGACTAAACATTAAATAATAATTCATGTTCAGTCTTTCCGTATATTTTCAGAAATGTTCTTATATACAAACTTGCATTAAAACATAAAAGAGTCGTTTATATATTAAATATCATTCTCACAATCAATTTTCCACATTGCATAGATCTATAGAAAATCACTTATTTAGAATTCGAAAATAACACTTCCAAGCAAGCGTAAAACATATTTACATTGTTAATGAAAATGATATAAAATCAACGTTTTATTTTCATTTTTATCATTTTTCTGGTATTGGAACATCTTCTTGTATGTATTTTGGGGTCATATACTTACTTTATTGGAAAGGTGTATTACCGCAAACGTTTCGATGGCGAAGTCCGGGGATGATCATTTTTTATACTTCAGAATGATATATTTACCTGATTGATAAGACTATAATCGACTCAAACGAGAATTATTGTGTTCCATTAAATCTATATGTACAAGACAAACAGTGGCAAAATGCCATTTTTGTATATACTAGTAGTCAACTTATCTTCAGTGTCGCATTAAAGATATTCGTAACGTTAAATAAGCTTTAGATAAAGTAGTGATGAAGTCACTTCCTAATTGGTGAATATACCGATAATTAAAAAATAAACAAAGTCAACGAAAACAGCAAATCACCAGAAAATATTTAAAAAAAAAACGACTGCCGATTGTCACTTAACACTACACCGAAAATTGGAAGATTGTGCAACACCAACCTGGAATGAAACAAGATGCTCGTTTATGCTCATGGCGATTAAATATTCGATAGTAAGTCGAATTTACTGAGTCCAAATTTGAGAAAAGAGGGTGGGACTGTGATACACACTTAATCTGTGACATATTTGTTTGAAGGTCAAACAAAGCATGCTGGCGTCCGTAAAATATTCGAAGAATGCAAAGAACCTGCATAATCCTTTAACTTCGCCGTAAAAACAATTCTCTAATGGAATTATTCAAAGCTTGATGACTTCATGATATATGTTGATCGCATCTATTATAGGTTGAAATTCTGTTAATATAGAAAATGCAATTTCCCATAGGAACTCCCTTTGCGGCTAAAACTGTGCCACATTTACTAGGAAGTTTCGTGAAAAAATATATCCCAGAACGGAAAGTTGATATGCGCTACTATTTTATTCAAAGGTCAAAATATAGGGCTCTGCGGCATATTTTCAACATTTATATGCCCTGAACTTCTAAGAGTTTAAACTTATACTAAAATTCTATACTACCCCTACGTCCACTTTTAGACCCCCTAAGAATTAAATTCTAAGCGCTACCATTTTTTTCTATACTGGTAACATTCTCAAGTTATGTCTCTATGAGATGAAACACAGAGATCATATCTGGGAACCAGTACGTTAACAAATTAACATATCTATGAGTATTATATATCTCCCCAAAAGAGGCGTGGCTTGTGGAACAGCTGTATTTACAAAGTGCAACCTTTCGTTGATACACTGGTTGATTAATCTCAGAATCCTATGCGTTATTTTACGGTGATCGATTGAGTAATCTCTACACCAGACTTGAGTTTTATTTAGTGGCCTACAAAGGATAGATGTTCTTTAAAATTTCATTTTTTTTTACGAGTAAGATCATTGTTGTGGATATCGAATAACAATCGCCATAATATGACGTAGACAATGCCAATTGATATGCGTAACATGTTTGATTCATCACATGCATTAGACTAAACTTACAATAGTTAAACAATCACATATATCCATTGCCGGACCGTTTACTTGTCAAGTTTATTACCTCTCGAAAACAGGTCAAACTTAGCTGTGATACCGAATAATGATCATTACTAGAGCAAGCACAGATTGCTAAACATGTGGTGTAACTTTTAATAATTATATACATCAACGTCTTCTATTTAGCTAGAGTAACTTATTGATAGTCGATCTGATTTTAGTTTTTTATCGAACATGTAAAGAACTCAAGGCTATCATGTACACAGTTTAAAGGTCTATTTTCATTGACCTTAATTATGCACTATTATTCAATTTTGGTTATTTAATTTTTATTCAAACTGTCACTTGAAATTATAGTAAATTGTCTTTGATTTTGTCCGTCTGTTTAATGAAGTGACACAGATATTCCAAAACTATCAACCAAATCATAATGTAAGATTTTTCAACTATACAATGTATTACCCTTGATTCGATAGCTTCCTTGTAAGCAGCAGCCATTTAACAGAGAAATCATGATAGAAAATACCAAATAGATTTGTCACCCTAAAAGCATTATTAGTGAGTGTGAAGATATTGTAAATTAAGCAGTTTAATAGCACACAGTATGTACAAAATTCACCAAAATTGACTGAAATCAACTAACCATGTATTATCCATGTATAAAAATCTAAATTCCTGACAATATTCACACTCAATGGTATGTATTGAAGCAATGACGTTCTGTAATAAAATTGTTTATATTTTTTGTTTACTTTGTTCATCTAAAATTTTGATTTTGTGATGTTAATTGTATATAACTATCATTAAGAAAAAGGTTTAAAAACTTTAAACATTTATGTTATTGAGGTGCATCAATTTAGAATGCAACAAAATTTATTTTGGTTTCATTTAAAGTCTAATTAAAAAGAAAAACATCGTGAGAATATTTGAGTCGGAATATACTTTAATCGATCTTAAAAATATAATTTGATATAGTTTGTGGAGAAATGCACATGTGTTCAATATTTTTTCTATTCTCTTTTTTATTTTGTCACGTTTCTATAATAATATTTTGTTAAAAATCATTAATGTAGGTGTACAGCTTTATAAAGTTTTCATCCGGTGTTGAACATGGTATTATGTAACATGTAAATAATTAATAAATTCTTCGTCAGAAATTTTATTTAAATATTCCCGAATATCAACTTTATGGATTTACAATAAGCTAAAATGAGTTTTCAATTTTTCACCCTAATGGACATTTGCTGCGAAAAGACTAAAAACATCGTCAAGAAATAAAAATCTAGATAAATAATATTTTTATGTTTAGCAAAGAAAAAAACTCACCATCAATACTAGTATTAAAATTGTGAACGGCAGACATTAGAATAAAAAATAAAATAAAATGACCAAATAAAGTATGAAGTTGAAGAACATTGAGAACTATATGTGTATAGATCGAGCATTTGTTTCTCTCTGTTAAGCCGTTTATAATTTATTCATACCTGGGTCTTTTATAGCTTACTATACAGCATTGATATTGTTAAAGATTATATACGGCATTCTATGGTTACTTTAATCAACGTTCTTGGGTATTTGTGGATCATACAGCATCTCAAAAAAGAACTGTCTGCATTTCTATTAGTCCCTATTTATATAGCGGTTCTACGTCTAAATGTATCTCCGTTGAAATGGGGTTCTTCTGCAGGAACATATACCCCATCGCTTAATACATTCTTTCTGTGCAATATCCCAATCAATGTTCAGGTTTTACAAGTTCAATATAAATATTAAAATTAACTTTACTCAATTCTATCATTGATACAAAGACTAGGTTTGAGAGTTTGGCACTAACATTTTTACGGTGATGTTGTTTACCGAGTCCGGAAATTTAACTAGGATTCGATTAAGTTTATAGATTCTTTAAATAGACGTATTCTAAAAGTTCAAACATTCAACACTGTTATTAGATCTTTGAAGATTGTAGTTATCGGTACAAAAAATAATTTCGTTATTAGTAAACTAAAAACAGACTAAATACTATTGTTATACACATATGTACATTCATAGTCCTAGTATCTTTTGGTACCTTTATTTTGTAATAACACAAGTTCATGGTTTTCCATGACTGTTAATGACAACTAAATCAATAGGATGTTGGCTGTGAACTGATTGTTTATTTTTTGGGATTTGTATCGATCTGAGGAGTAACGTCCTTTTCAAATGATGTTATTGTGCGTTTTATTTCACCAATGTCGCAGCTTAGGCAAGAGTTCGGCGCCAGCGTACATGTTTAACCCCTCCAAATTCTGTATGTCTCCGTTCCAAGTCAGGATCCTGCAATTGAGTGGGTGTCGTGTGTTGCCGTATATCATATTTATTTATCGTTTATTGTTTTCTACATAAATCAGGCCGTTAGCTTTGTCCGTTTCAATCGTTTTATATTTGGAATTTCATAGTTTACTATGCAGTATATTTTTTGCTCATTGTTGAAATATGGTGACCTATAGGTGTTAAATTCTACGTCATTTGGTCTCTGGTGGAGAGATGTCTCTTTGGCTATCATACCACATCTTATCTTTTATAAGCATATTCCTATATGCTTGTGTTGATACAAATTTTAATAGTATGATTTATTTGGTGTTTTGTATGTTTGTAGTTGTTTTGTGCAGTATGTTTATCGTGCTTGTTTGCTACTTGTGGACCCTCGCTGGTTAATAATACTCGTGTTGCAAATAAAGCATTACACTAAAATTGATTGAAATTTGTTCATCACTAGTAATCACCATATTATACCTATTTCTTTTATATCTAATGCTTATTTGGCATTTTATAAACTATTTCACATCATTTTGAATTCTAGACCAACTCAAATCAAAATATTTTGTTAAAATTAGCTCGATCTACTGTGTTTGATTGTGTACGGGATATCCCGTTGATAGTACTGTTGAGAAAGTGTTTGTGAAAAGATTATTCAAATGGAAAACGTATTATGATATTAAAAGTAAAATGTAATCATACTTAATATAAATATAGTATCTATCTCACGCTCAAGATTGATATTTTAACACTTTCCCATAGATGAAGTGCAGACGATATTACTTTGTCAATACTACAATAAAAGAAATTTTAAAGTATACAAATAAGGATTGTATGCAACTGTATGTCAATTTATAGACCTTTGAATGCATAAATAGCTACAGAGTGCAAAATTTGATATATTGTTGTTGAATACACTTCACTCTTAATTTTTACCTAAATGCAAGTAAACCTTTAAAATAAGTTTAATAGTGCATATATAATATAAAACTGTTTCTTTCTTTGCTACATTTATTGTTATCTAGTTAAATTGGAGTCTCGCTTGTTGATCATCAGTGTATTTATACATGTATATTGTCGGAAAAATAGTTTTGAAACATGTAGGAGCCTTAGAAAGAGGACGAAAATCAAGGCTTGCCAGGAATTTTCCTGCTTGGTAGCGAGCACAAATCAATTCTATATTTTGCAACATTATACTAATATGTATCCTTTTATCCTGTTATTTAATTTTGAAGCTTTAACGTTTATTTTTTTTGTTTGTTATTTCCTAGCATTGTAACATTTTTAAATTTTAAAATCGACAATGTAGTCATTACGGGATGTCTCATTGTCGAAAACAGTGCGTTGACCTATAATTACTATCATCTACCTCATTTGGTGGATAGTCGTTTCATTGACAATTATACAAGATCTTCTTATTTTATATGGCTGAAATACGATTCGCAAAGTGGACCCTCAAATAAAATGTGACATAAAAAGTAATCTATAACATCACTTTCTTTTTTATTGCAGGCAAAACCTTTGTTAGATGATAGTCACATCAATAAATACATCAGTTCTAGAAAACTTCGTGAAGGTAACAAAAACACTTTTTAGTGGGAAAAAGGGTTGGCGGGAACTGAACATCGATTTAGATAAGATTCATAAGTTTTACAACATATTTTAAAAATGAGTATTTAAAAAATCCATTACTTTGCTAAATATTTAGTGTTTTGCGTCTTCAAATATTATAAAAGTTTGGTAGGCAATATTAGTTACTATATATATTAAATAACCAGATGACAATTAAAGCATTATTTATGCACACGGTATCATTATCGAATATTCAGTGGAATATATCTACGCCACCTTGTTGTTTGATAAATTTCTTTGCATGTGACGGCGATAACAATCCCTGTTTGAAGCGAGTTTAGTGAAATTTAGCATACCAAAAAATGACATGTCAGTTATTTGTTGCATCATACAATAATAATAGATTAAACTATATCAACTATCATTACATCAAAAATATAGGGGATAATATGATATCTACACTGTCTATATTTCTTATCTACTTTTCTCCAATTTGTTCGGGCATGTCACTTATAATTCTGTTTTCAGTATATACTTTATTAACTTAAAGTTATATATTACTTTTAGATTAACTACATATATGTTTGTGCAATATCGATCGTGTGTGTTCTATTAAAAACATACATGTATGTAACGTTTTTTTATCATGCACATCGGCTGACACTAAGGTATAATATCGATCTTTTGACGTCATTCGATGAATTTCTTATTGGTATCTCGTAAATAACACATCAAAGAGATAAAAAAAGGGAGGAAATAAAAACAATATGAGTACTTCTTCTTGAAATCATTCCAGCTTCTTAAAAACAACCCTTCACACATATAAAATGTATTTGTAAATATGTTTATATCATTTTAGATGGATTTAATGAGTTTGAGTTGACTTCAGTCCAAGAGGTAACAAGTTCACATCATCAGAGGTATGATAATTTAACTTTTGCAATACTGTGAGTCAGGCATGGGGCACTGCAAATTTGTAATTGTAATGCATGTTAATGCATAACATTTTTCCAAGTAACTGAATGTAATGTGTAATGCAGCAATTTTTGCATTACATGTAATTGTGATTTAATGCATTACTTTAGCAAAAGGTTGTGTAATTTCATGCATTACATTGCATTACATGGCATTACTTTTTTCACATACTATATATCTTTAACAGATTGTTGGAGTTTTAACTAAAGCAGAATTTAAGATTTCTTGATTAACTAAGAACATAATCATTTGAATATTGATTTTCTATTTTCTATTTATTTTTCACACTTTACATAAATCACTAGAGGGAATTTGGAGATTAAGCCTTGCCCCAGGTAGAACTTGAAAAAAAAAAAGGTATAAATACTAGAATGACCAAATTACAATTCTAAATGAATAACACAACACTGCATATCAGATTGAGTTTTTTTTTTTTTATTTCATTTTATTTCATACATTTTCCAGCAATAAAAAGATTGATATTTGAAAAGCATTGCAGTAAAAGTGTTCCATTGTCGTAAAACGATCAATGAATACCTTGTCACGATTAAATAACAGATATTTGAAAATTGTCTTAAAACACTAATTAGTTTGTTTTACAATCAATCTTTTCACCATTTTGACACTTGGTCATAAATTAAGCTCTATGTTTATTATATAATTAGGAAAAAATGTCTCAGTAAATATTTGTATTGAAATTAAAAAAAAAAACAAATATACATTTATAAAAGTAAAGTTAACATTAAGTTAAGATAACTTAAAGTATTAAACTTCATCTCTGTAATTTCGTTTTGGAGAAAACACAGAGATGTATACCTTGAAACATAGAATGCGCATGAAGGATGAAACCTTTGAAACCCTTATGATGTTAAAATATAATAGTCGTATTGAATAGACTTTTTACATGTATATTTAAATTCAATACATGGAACACTTACTGCATATGCTAGAATCTTTTGTGACTTCATATTGTTTTTGCAAAATGTTTGATTTTTCTTTTCACTTGATAATAAAATTTACAAATGTAATGTGTAATTCAATGCATTACTTTGTAAAAGTAATTGTAATTTAATGCATTACTTTGATAAATGCATGTAATTGTAATTGTAAGTTAATGCATGGTTTTGTCAAAGTAATTGTAATATAATGCATTACATTGCAATGTATTTCGCCCCATGTCTGCTGTGAGTTAAGATCAGATCATTTGCATTTAAAAAAGAAATGTGCCATACGTGTATACACACTTCACAACATAGCCTGTCCGTATACAAATAAGGATAAATGGCATAATTGCCAATGAAGCAACTATCCACCCAGTCAAAATGACGTGGCTTAAGCAACTAAAGGTCACCATACGGCCTTCGACAATAGGTAAACCCCCTACCGTCTAGTCAGCTATAAAAGGCTTTGACGTGACAAACTTTGAAACAATTCAAATAGTACTGAATTACTAAACTGCAAGCAAATAATCTACAGTACTGAATTTACTGCAGTGGATGAGTCTCGAATTTAACTGAAACACTGAACATGACTTGTTCAGACTTTCCGGATGATATTAAGATTTAGATGACCGTTTTAGACAAGTATTTATACAATATGTCAAGGTCAATAAATACCAAAAAATGTATATGCAATATGTCAAGATCAACACCAACAAACAAACGTATATGTCATATGTCCAAGTCATCAACCACAGAAAAATGTCTATATTATATCTCAAGATCATCAACACGAGACAAGTTTTTCTACCATATGTCAAGGCCAACAACAAGCAACTGTCTGTTTCATATGTCAAGGTCAACAACAAAAGCGCCAAATGAAACTTACATATGGCAAGGTCAACAACAACAGGCAAGTGTCTATACCGTATGTCAAAGTTAACCACGATGAAACTCGACAAGTGTCTTTACCGTAGGTTAAGGTCAACAACAAAAAACGAAAGTCTATAATATATCTCCATTTCAATTACAAAAGACAAGTGTCTATGCCATATGTCAAATGTACCACAATAGCTCTCGACAAGTGTGTTTACCAAAGGTCAAGGTCAACAACAACAAAACGAAAGTCTATACTATATGTCAAGTTAAACTACAACAGACAAATGTCTTTGTCATAAGTCAAAGATAACCCCAAACGATTTAGACTAGTGCAATACCATTTAGTCCGAGATTACTCTGACATCCAACGGCTGTTTTGCCAGACAAGCTGGGGCCGTGGCACGTCAGAGCTCGTCCCATATCAAAAAGTGGATATTTGCCCGTCCAAAATAGATGCGCTGCTTCGTCGCTTCTGGTGCCAACGGACGGCCTTGGAATTATATAAATCGGGTATCAATTTGTTCATTTTTCATTTATCTCTTCATTTATGTAAGTTTCACCTACCTGCCACCCTTTATTTTCTCATATTTAGACAGTTTTCCCAGTGACCCACCGATTCTGGCATTTTAACTTTCATTTTGAAAGATTGTCATGTGATCACGAGAAAAAGTAAGGCACAATGGACTATGGAAATGATGTTTGCATATGACCCTAGGTCAATATGAATATATAATCTAACACCTCGCTCATTTACGATGCAAGCAATGTAAATATCCGAGAGCTTCCGAATGTTATCGTGGTTGGCACTAAATGCCTAATATCGATCTCCTGTAAAGGAGGTGAAAAATCGTGGTTGGCTACTAAATGTTAAATATCGATCTCCTATAAAGGAGGTGTAAAAAGTATAAATATTTGCATATTTGAGTCTCGAGGTCGCGAAATCTCTCGTAACTTGACGTCTATTTGAAAACAAAAGTAAATATGTCTGAATCAATGGGTCACTGTGAAAACTGTCTAAATATGAGAAAATAAAGGGTGGCAGGTAGGTGAAACTTACATAAATGAAGAGATAAATGAAAAATGAACAAACTGATACCCGATTTATATAATTCCAAGGCCGTCCGTTGGCACCAGAAGCGACAAAGCAGCGCATCTATTTTGGACGGGCAAATATCCACTTTTTGATATGGGACGAGCTCTGACGTCCCACGGCCCCAGCTTGTCTGGCAAAACAGCCGTTGGAGGTCAGAGTAATCTCGGACTAAATACCATTTATTAAATTCAACAACAGACAAGTGTCTATACCATATTTTAATGTCAACAGTAACAACAATAGACAAGTGTCTGTATAACATGTCAAGCTTTGCGTCGATAAAGATAAAACATAAGAAAAAAAAATAGAAATTGTGTATTAAACACAAATCAAAGAAGAAGCGCTTAAAATGAGGTTCATTATCTACAAGTTAACCAAAAGATTAAAACATAGTCATCAACATACAAATTGTTGTCTAAGGACAAACACACTGATAAATGTTAGAAGAAGCTATGTTTGTAGTAGTTTTGTTTTTATCCGGCTCATTGGGAAAACATTAGTAACATAGAACGTGCGACACGAAATCAGTATAAAAAAAATGTTTAAAATGCATTTACCACTACAATATCTGAATTGTAATCGACAAGAATACAAGTTCAATTAAAACAATACCAATGAAATAGTATTAAACAATGCTTACAGTTACAAAAACGAATGGTACATAATCCACTGTGATAAAAAAAAAATCAATTTATACCATCTTACATGTTATCATAGGTCAAGACAGAAGCATAAACTATTTAAAGAAAATTTATTCTAATTGCAGCCTAGATGCTTCATCAATCCATCGACGAAGACGGTCAGTCGATTCCACAGAATCATATGATATTGAAATATCTGCATTTGGGGAATCTTACAAAATGACTTTCCAACATACCAAGTCGATTCTGCACCCTTCAGCTAAAGTTTCCATAATGATTGATGAAGAAGAAACAGAATGGAATGGAGACCATCCGGATTGTTTTTTGATTGGAAATGTCCATTCCCATGATGGAACTGTCTCGGCATCATTTTGCGAAGAATTGGTATAAAATTGTTTTTTTTTTTTTTTTTTTTAGAAATTGTCACATTTAAACAAAGTAGGGAATATATTAACTTGAAAATATAGTTACAAGTAATAACCACCGTCTACTTATTATAATTTTGAAAATTCTGCACAATTATTCTAATAGAGTTCTCAGTTTTTGCAAGAAGTTTGTGAAAAATGTAACAAATTCAGTATCTGTTAGAATGAATCAAGTTGAATAAATAACTCCATTTTTTGTTCTCTAATACACAAAACTATGACCGCCAGAATCTTTTAATGTTTAGTATGCATGAATGGTTTGAATTCGAATTCACTTGGTAATATCATACCGTACACACGTTCCAAACACGATGCACACAGTATGACTTGTTCTCGATTACTAAATCTGAACTGTAGCCACAACTGGTAACAGCAAGGATCATCCAATGAATAACAGCTACTCAGGTACTGGCAGGATTTTATATAAATGTGCACTGTAAGTTAAACCTTTAGTGCCATCATAAATTTCAATACCAACAATATATTAACCCTTATCTTAATCTCATATTGTGCATATGAACGTAAAGTAAATATGAAATTTATCAATTTAGCGAGGCATGATGTCAACTAGCGACCATGAATTTCACTTTGAAGTTTTACCACATCGTATTCGGAAACGTAGTTTATTGAGGGATGAACCGCATACAACACTTATAGCAAGAAAACGACTTGAAGATTTACTGTTCTCAGATTTAAGCCAAACGAACGGTAAGCATCGATTTTCTGGTAAAAACGTTTATTTTAAAATTGTGCTGGCTGTTACTTAGTAAGTAGCTACCAATAACATAAGAGCAATAATAACATAGTCTTTTATGAGAAATATACTTTGTAATATAATGATATAACTTGAATTTATCAAGAAAAGATGCTGATCTTGAAGGCAGCAATTAGAAAAGACATACGAAAGTTTGCGTAAAGAAGTTTTTTTTTAGGGATAGCTGTAATATTTTTTCTGTCTATGAGAAAATAACATAAAAAATGTGGAACACACTTAATTACCCGAGTTCTGTTTATTTAAAAGTGTGCACCACATGTGTATGTTATTTTTTCATAGGCTGAACAAAATATTACAGTCATTCCTAATAATTTAATTTTTAATTCCATTTTTGAGTTTTTAATCATGAAAAAACGTTGATGACGTCACGGTCACATGACAAAATTATGTCTATGAACTGATCGACAAAAACAATTTTAGCCAATCGAAAGACGTGTTACACCCGAAATTAAATTATTGAGGAAGAACCGATATCATATAATTGTAATATCAAGTAACCATGGATTTAGAAAAAAGTTTACATCTTAGCAAAACATATCTGCTTGATCAATGAAAAAAATAAACGTTTCAGGCTAAATGCAACTTTTTACTACCACGCTCTGTATTGATAATGGATTATTCAAATTGAATATGTTTGTTTCGTACTCCATATCTTTAAGCTTTCTATTTAGAGTTTCGTGAAGTACCGAATCAAAACCTTTTCATACTATTCCAGATTACATTCCTATTAATCAAACTGAATATAGCCATAAAAGAATACATAAGCGGTCTGTACCTTCTTCTGACTTCACAATAGAATTGGCAGTGTATTGTGATGCTGACTTCTTGTCTTATAAATTACCAGCTACTGACATGACACGCAGAGTTGAAATCATGCTTTGCAAATATAATGCAGTAAGTATATTTATTTAATGTAAATAAATTCAGAATACGCATCTTTGTTAAAAAATTGGTCCTGTCGTTATAAGATCCTCAAGATGAACACCACATAAAGAATGTCATACCTCGTCATTCAAATGACATGACAAATGATTATTTCACATCATGATCAAAAATAAAAATGTAGCGTCATTAAAATACCAATATTAACGAACTTTAACATTGGTTGATCGGGATGTATACATGCTTCAACTTTGGAAAGTTTTGTGTATGTTAACTAACTTGAACTACTCACAAGACCAAACAAATCGTTCACGTCCTTACCATACATATAATATTCACACCGGACATTAAGAAATGAAATCCCACATAGGAGTTGAAATATAAGTAGGTAAACAAACAGACAAACATCAGAGTAAAAAAAAACCTGTCTGAATCGCACAAACTACAAACCGAGTGAACCGAGATTAGGGTAAATATCTAGTGATTTTATGATCCATTAGCAATCATCATGGTTCAAAGTCTTGTGTGCTGTATACATTTCGTCTTATTCTTGGACCTTCTTACAACTATCGTTTCGGATATTGCCAATCAAAGACATTATAGTGAAAAAGATGATGCGGAGATGTCATTTCTAAAACATTTATTTGCAAACAACGGTCTTTAATTTACGCATTATACTGCATCACTTATAAGCCAAATATAAAATACACTCTAAAAAAATAAAATGTTACAATGATGTCTCATACCTATATTGTACCGAATTTAATAAAATACATTGAATACATGTATACACACGTCTTGCAGAAAATCAAAACTGACAACTTCAAGTCTAAACCTCTTTGTTCATATATATTTTCTACGAATTATGTTAGCCAATGTTCAAATTCCGTAACTGGAAAAACAACTTTAGAATGACATTATAAAATAGTGAAAGTGCCTTCTCGGGGCGGCTGAATCAGATGTGGATATTGAAACTTGTAAATATAGGCTCGATTAAAAGTTTGAGTCCTCGTACAATATAAAAAAATATTTGACTTCTTTATCTTGAAATTTGAACCAATTATGTCTGTTTGTTTTGTTCACACATTGTTGTCAATATAATGGAATTTTATGCGACTGTCATACTAGTGAGAGGTTAAGCTAGCTTTAAAACCAGGTTTTCACCACAATTTCCTACATAAGGAAATGCATGTTCGCAGTCAAGGATATAACAGTTTTTTTCCATTCGTTTGATGTGTTTGAGCTTTTGATTTTGTCATTTGATTAGGGACTTTCCGTTTTGCATTTTCCTTGGAGTTGGGTATTTTTCTTTTTTTACTTTTCAGTAGTCATCATTCTGATGGTAAAGAGAGATTAAAAGAATAAGTTGTACTTTATTAAATAAAAGAGTGGATACTGTAAATACACATATCTTGTTAAAGGGAGGGAGAAGTCATTTACTGTTTACAAAAAAAAAAAAAAAAAAAAAAAAACTCTTCTTTAAACAAAACTCGAAGCTGACAATAAAGGTTGACTTAACATATTTGTTAGTTTAGTGGACGTAATTTTCAACAAGATAGTCGCCTTTTTAATTGCTCATACCAGTGTTATTCATGCTTAACTGAGTCCCTTTTTCATATAAATACACTCATCATATATATCAGGATTAAAATATAGTACGCCAGACGCGCGTTTCGTCTACAAATGATTCATCAATAACACTCGAATAAAAAGGTTTAAAAGACCGAATAAAGGTTGAAGTTAAAGTCATATGAAACAAGTTTTTTGAAATTTTGATGTTATCGAAATTATTGAACGAATGTATGTATATACTAAACTAAGTATTGTATACACGTTTTTTATATTTATTACGAATCTATCGACGAAGTGCCGAAGTTTAACGGGTCGTGACATTTATAAACACTAAACACAACAGAGCATGTGGCAAAAACGTGATATATAAGTGAATTAAAAGGATCATGACATTTGTTTTTATATTTACCATGCATTCCCATTTGTTAATCAAAGTTTTCCTCAACAGTTGTTAAATGATTTGTTGTGTTAAATGTGTTCTTTAAGAGTCTGTTATTACTATTTACCTTCCTTGGTATGCTGTTTACATTCTTTCATCACGGCATTCCCCTCGCACTTGCCCTGTGCGGTTGTCGAACTTATAACGAGATGTCTTGGAGTTAAGGTCACTGCATACGGGAAAATATCGGCATATTAGTGTCTAGGAAGACCACAATTCACCTTCGGTACATTTATGGAGATTTTGATACTATAAAGGATTTTCTTTCAAAAAAAAGTTCACGTTCACCTCTTTTATAGTAAAACTTAGCCATTCAAGTATATAAAACATCCAATTTTATTTTAAATTTGAAGTTTCATATGACTTTAATAAGCATTGAGAACTCAGAATGTTGAAAGGTTTTGCCAAATTCGGCTATGGTAATCTTTTCATGGGGTAGGCCATCCTTCATACAGGAGCAATAAAAAGGATAAATAAGAAACTTTATGTATCGC
Source organism: Mytilus coruscus (assembly GCA_017311375.1). Taxonomy (NCBI): domain Eukaryota; kingdom Metazoa; phylum Mollusca; class Bivalvia; order Mytilida; family Mytilidae; genus Mytilus; species Mytilus coruscus. The sequence goes on along the minus strand of CM029597.1, from coordinate 30,295,200 downwards.
TATTTAGCAAGATGTCATGTCAATAAAAAATCGAACTTTGATAATTATATTGAGGGTATCTATCGCTTGAATTTAAGGATACCACTTTTACAGTTTAGTCCGCTTCATTATCTTGACATACCTAGAAATTGACAAGAAGGGTCGATCGAAACCTAAACGTTCTGATTTACAATTAATGTTATTTCCATTTTATACTATCAACATTCCAGTAGCAGCTTTAAATTAGCTGTATCTGTATATCTCAAAATAAACGCGATATTTCAGAGCTTGCTTTTATATCATGATTTGTTTTGTCATAGATGTTTACTTTTCTGTTGAAAACAATCGTAAAGACAAATTAAAACAAAGAATGGCAAACGAAGATCTATATTGCTTGTTTTAGGAACGTATGAATATTAGTCTTATAAAGTCTTATGTAAAAAATAATGTTCAAGGTAGAAACAATCTTTTATTTAAAAAACAACGCTATGTTTGAACATATGTCCTAAGCAATAGGATGGGTGCCACTAGTGGAACAGGATCTGCATACCATTTCATAACATTTGAGATCACCAACGGTTTTTAGAATGGTTCGTGTAACTCATTCGAAAGTTTTCAGTTTTGTTTGATACTACTTATTTATGCTAGCCGATTGTTGGTGCATTAGTACCCCAGAAAAAGGTGTCAAGCACACATAAATCATTAATATCGGCCCTTTTAAAACAGTTATTAATGCATTTTCCGAAATGATGAATTGCTCCAGGTTTACTTTGGAAGATAATTGTAAATGAACAATTGAACGTATCATCCCAAATCTATTCATATTCCAAAGAAAGATTTTGTTAACTAATATTTATCTTGTCATTCATCTTGAGTGGGATCGAGGGTTGAATACTTCAATATCGCTTTTCGAATATAATTTCTTGAACTTATGAATTGTTAAAATTTCTTTGGATGTAATTTGCTTATTAGATAAATTAGAACTTTATCCAAATATGAAAATATTAACCTAATCAGATATACAAATAAGAAGATGTGGTATAATTGTCAATGAGACAACTTTCGACCTGAAGTCAAATGACATAGAAGTTAACATCTATAGGTCATTGTATAACCTTCAACAATGAGCTAAACCAACATCGTGTAGAGTCTATTAATATGATGTTATGGTGACAAGTCGGACACAATTCTACGAGACTTAATTCTATTACATTGCGTTGTAAGTAAGCATATGGAGAATTGTCTGTCTATCATAATTTTCAGAAAAATAATTGGACAAAAATTAGAATTGAAAAGACATTTGATTTTTCTAGCTCATTGCATCCTTAGAGGGAATACTCAGAATCAACAAACAAAAGCTTCCTAAATGTTTGAAAGTTCTTTGCTTTTAGTTGGTTGCTTATATTCATCTGTCACTAACATGAATTATAATATGAACACAAAGCAAACAAAAACACGAAAGCTGATTTAATGTATATTTTTTATCTTTGCAGGTGCAGTTTGAATGGAGTCGTGCTGATGTGTTAAATTATAACGTCACTCTATCAATCAAACTTTTGACGTTTTTTGATACAAACCCAGTGAGATTAATTATATGCATTTTTTTGATGACTTTTCAAATATAAAGTCCTCACTTTTTTCATGAATAATGAAAGATAACTACGACTTCATGTGTTGTATCTTCAATTCGCTATAAAATAACTAAAGAAGAAAGAGTTTACGGATTTAAATCTGTAAAAACGAAAGACAGACTTTTAATTCATTAAACGTCTTAAATATATTTGCTTTATCACATAAGAGGGAGTCTGAAATTATCTCTCACAAATTTGACCATCGGCGCTAACACTTAAAGCGTTTCCTCCTCAGGGGATTTGTTTTATTTGGAGGCCTCCGTAAGGAATTATTCCTGTTGTATGTGCAATTCTACTGCTTTTGTCGTTTACCAATCCTTGTATAAAAGATTAATTTATTTAACAATATTATGTGTTGGGAAATGTTCTGAGTTCCCGCACTTACTTGTGTTTTTCCGTTTTGTCATTGTGTAATACATTAAATATCAAACAATTCATTTATTTATAAACACAGTTTCTATATAAAATGTATTACAGTCCTAATGATACGTGTTTTGACTTTCTAATTCTTATACAGAAGATAGTTATGTTAACAGTCCTTTTTGTAAATATAAGTTTTTGTCGGATATTCGTACTTCATACAACAATAAAACAAAACAAACACCTGAAAAATAAAATATCTTTAACGCCAAAATCTTACTAGCATTTAGATGTACGTTAACACGTGGCGATGATCAACGATATTTTAGAACACAGCTGTCCTAAAGATGTTACCTTTGTTATTTTTCTATTTCAGTCCTGGTACAACGCTTCCACTTCTCTGTCCGTTCCCTTAAAAACTATATGTACGGGAACTCAAACCTTAGCTTATGATCATGTACATGTTCATACAGGGTAAGAATTAAATCCTTCCGACTGTATACCAAAGATAAACAGCTACATGCCGATTTGAATAAAAAAAACAGCATTTCACGCATTTTAATTTGTTTGCATGTGTTGTTTACGAGTGGAATTTATTTAAATCGACATTTATACATTTACCAAAATAACTGTAATAACAGTACCTAATATTCCCATTGAATATAATTAAGAAATGTTTTATTTGTATATTTGAAGTGAATAATTTAGTCTTCACTGTTCCTTTCACAGCAAAGTGAATGCTAATTTATAGCTGACTTTAATGAAAACTGTAAGTTGGTTTTAGGAAAATATTCAAAGATGTTAAGTTTTTTGATAAATTGAGATGTCCAATTTTGTTACAAAAATAAACTATTGGAAATTTATGCGGCAGTCAAGGATATTTTCATTGATAAAAATTTCACAAAACAAAATGGGAATTTAAAAATATTTTAATACAACTAAATAACATCTACAAAATCCAAATGAAACATAATTTTATGCCGTGATACACATAAAGCAAATGCGTCATTTAATGAGTTATTTATTACGATTAAAAATACGCTCAAAACGTATGCTTACTCTGTTTTTGTGTCTTGTGTCGATGGGTAGCTAGCTCATTGATGTATACCCAAAATATCATCTTTTATTGCGCCTGAAGAACGTTGCAAATGTTGCTCATTGACTAATCATTTTATATAATTATAGCATACCTAAACCAGAATTGGGAGGATTAGCCTACCAAAATGCAGTTTGCAATACTAGGTACAGATGTGGTGTTTCTGCAGATGGGATTACAACATATGTCGCAACAGTCCATGAAATAGGTCATAAGTATGTTATTTTCATGCACTTTGATAAACTACGATTTGACCCTTCATATGTGATGATTCTGTAAAATAGCTTGAAATGACAGCATAACATTTATTGATTATTTTTACATCTTAATATTGAATGTTTTCTGGATTTGTTCATCTTTTCTCGTCGTTTTGTCTGTTTTATGCCAAATCGTTGTCAATTTTTCTTCAACTTATGAGTTTTGATTGCCCTTTAATACAATTATACAAAGGAGAAATGAGTTTAAATACATTTCACATCAGTAAAGGCCATAACCATAACCATTACAACTGACGTCATTGATTACAGCATGGGTATGCTACATGACGCTGATAGAAATTGTTTATCTCCAGACGTTGGTATTATGGGTGGTGCTGGCGTGGGATGGAGTACATGTAGTTGCAATGATATGAACACAAGGTTACAGTAAGGAAATACAATTTACTATAGTATAATAAAAGGTTACTATTTTAACATATTGCTGATTTCCTGACTATATGCTAAAAAACATATTTTTAAAGTAAAAATTCATTTTTGGATAAAAAGATAGTGAAGAATTAGTAAAGCATTCGCCGCACCTTAATAAATTTACAAGAAAAGATTTTAAAACAATTTTTTGTTGTTGTCCCATTTCGTATGTAACTGTGTTACTTGATTTGTTATGTACTCTTAATATTGTTCACAGAACTGGCAATCATGGGTGTCTATGGATAGAAAATATTGCTGATAATGAAGTTACCCCAGCATCTTTACAGGGATTGACATTAGTGCCAGAACTTCCAGGTAAATACACTTAAAACACGTTCATTTCTGCAGTAGAAAATGAAAATTCAAGTTTAATATACGATAATTTGGATCAATTAGCGATGACGTTAAAGGCAGTATATATTGTGACCACCTTGTGCGACTAACACTATTTTACATCTCCTTGGCATGGATTATTAAATTTTGTTCAGACCTGTGGTATCCTGTGATAGCCATGTTTGACTGAGTTGATCCAATCATTAAGGTATCAAATTTGTCCGAAATATGTTCTATGGAGTTAAAAATAGGAGATTTTGAGGTACACGGCAATATATTAATGTTGTTGTGAGTTATGAAATCCATTGTTACCCTTGCTGTTTGGGAATAGGCATTGTCCTACTGTAACATATTCCTCTGTAGGACAATAACATAATTTGCTGCAAAATTTAGCTCTATAACGATGAGCCGCTATTGTTCGTTAAATAATCGGCTTAAAGTTGACCTTAGCTATTATTTTAGGTCAATTTTTTGGTCGTAAAGCTTCGGATCTTATACATCCATGAATTTCAAAATTGACTTTGTTTGTTCGTGAAGAAGATAACTCCTAAAACTTGTTTCGGACGCAAACAAATTCTTAGATATCATTTTTTAATTTTTAAGATATTGCTTCCCATATCATGACGCTTTCTTTGTTATTTCGTTTTATTCCACTGTCAAATTTCTGTATGTAAAGAAGGGACAATGCTCATTTCGAATCCTGTATACGCGGTTTCTTCCATCACATTTTTGTAGAAGAAAGCGTGACTCATGATCATCGATGAATTAAGTTCAACATCAGTTTCTCTACGTGTAGATTCTCAGTGTATGACACTAACGTACGTAGCACGTGCATATCTGTGTGCCTGGGTCAAAACCAATTCAACATAAGGTCTTCTTTGTCAAATTCTGCTCTAGAAAAGCATGTTACAGACTTCCTTTGTTGAAATTCTCACTAAATCATTGACACTAGCAGCAGTAGCTGTAGCAGACTGTTCGATTACGCAAATGAACATCCACATATAACAATATTTGGTTGAGATAGGAATGACAGCAATTTCCATGGCAATCATACAGTTTGATTTAATGGTTGCCAAATGCGTAAAATTATGAGTTTTGTAAACATTGAATTGTCGGGTGACTTCAAGAACAGATTTCCAGCCTGGTTACGTGAAACAGGTTCGAATCATTAAATAGCGGCATTTTACAGAAGAAATGATAAATTCAGGTATAACATTCTTTTTTTGTTGTTTTTTTTGCATGATAGTTTTAGGGATATTTTTATCACAAATTTCCTGAAGGATACATGAAATGTTTTTGTGCATGGTTACTGGAACCTTTATTTTCCAGGACTTGAAAAATACACTCGGTGAGTTGTCAAATTGCTCGTACCGACATTGTGTATATTAAATACTCGTTGCATAAATATGTAGTGCTTTGATGTTCATTTATCTATTTTTTGGAATGAGTACGACATATTTTTTTTTGTTCATGGTGTAATAATAATTACTTCAAACGAGCAGTTACTTCGTTTGCGGACACCAACGGTTTTAGTTTTAGTTTTTTGTTAACCAAAATTTTTCTTTGGTCCGTTTTTTTTTTCATTTGGCCATGAATTTGTCCGTTTTCCATTTGGTCATAGATGTATCCATTTTACATTCGGCCATGGATTTGACGGTTTTATAATTTGCCCTTTGATATGTCCGTTTTTCATTTGGATAAGGAATTGTATTTTTTTTTCCATTTGACAATGGCGGGAAAATGCCTCATTTCGATTATTTTTATTTTTGGCTTTGTCTTTCCAAATTTTTGGGAATTTAACCGTTAGTTTAAGGGCAATTTTCATATACGAAGCACTTACTCCTGGAATGTGTTCCTCAAAAATCAACATTATTGTTATGACTGATAGAAGGAAACTCCCTTTTAGATTTTTAGTTTTCTGGTTTGTCGTTCCAAAAGTTACGAGACTTTAATTGTAAGATTAAAGTATAACTTTGTCATATTGTACATTGACTCGAGTTTGTTTGGGTAAATATTACAAACCGTTTGATTTAAAAAAAAAAACAACAGTTTAGATATTTCATTCATTGTAATGGGACTTTGATCGTCATATACATACAAAAGTATAATCTTAATATTTTGCCCTAAATCTAGTATGGTTGGATCATATACTACAAACCTTAGACTGTTGTTAAGGTAGGTGAATGTAGATTTGCTTTTGATTTTGAAAAATTTCTGGTTTGTCTTTTCAGATTTTCAGAGTGATAGGACTTTGAACAGCTATACTTTCCGCAATCATTATAATCCTAAGGACACCATCAGACATGTTTTCTTTAGAGCCATTGTATTTGCTTCTGCTTGGAAGCCTTCTAAATATCACTTTTAGGCTGGTAAAATTTCAATATGCATATATGATAAGGGCCTACCATGCGTTGATTTATTCATTTGCCATGAGTTTGCCTATTTTATCCATGACTTACGTTTTTTTTCAAATACCCCAGTGATATCTTCTTCCTCTTTGTGAATCCAAAAAAATATTTTTATTCTTGTTTAGACGACCTGACAGATATAATAGTAGTGTGTTGAGTAATATATTGATTTATTGTAAGAACGACAATGTATTTGTTAACTTGTAATAGAAAGGCCTTTTATGTGATGATTTTCAATCAGACATGACACAGTGCTTCATAAAAGTGGTAATTGGATTTGGATTTTTACATCGATATAAACCCCCAGTTTTTTTTTTTTTTTTTTTTTTTTTGTGTGTTTGATTTGTTTGATTTATAGTTTTCTGTGTTGTGTTTTGTGAACTGCTGGATTTTTTTTTTCTGTTTGTTTTCCTTTGACTAGTGATTTTTATCTTTCCCCTTCCGTTTTTTTCCATCTTTTTACATATGGAACAGCATGTTCACAAGAAAAAGTTCTACATAAAATATAGTATATAATAATGTTCAAATAGGCAAAGCAGCTTTAGACATATTGTTTTGTATTGGAGACAAAATAGTTACAGAGTTTTAAATTTGATTGAAAACTATATATGTTTATGTTCAATATAGGTACACGTGCTATTTCGAACAGTTTGTATTTAAATAATTTCTGTAAACTAGTTTTCATACTTTGTTTTTATTATCAGGTCAGATGAAGACAGCAGATGAAATATGTGAACAGTTGTATGGAAGTGGATTTAAATACCGTGAATATCCGAATGTTGTGGTGAGCAAATTTTAATTTCAAAGCATTTTCTTCATTATGACTCATGAAATCGTAAAATCTAAATAGAAACTGACATTTATGCTGAGCATGGTGATTTCAGATTTGGTGATAAACTTCATTTGGTGATGGCACGATCAACAAAAAAAGGACGGGATTGTGGATACATTTGTGTAGTCATCTGTGACACAGGTATTTGATACTTAATGGTCAACCAACTCGTGTTAGCGTTCGTAATTAATTCTATCTCAGTATTTTAGTTTTATCAAATTTTACGCCGGGTATCTTTGATGAAATTATACAATTACTTTTAATTGCATCACCTGTGGTTGCAAACGTTGCATGTCAAAATGTTCGATGCCGTCAATAAAGTGATCACAAAACTCTAGAAATAAATGGTTATGTACAAATGAACAATACCTTAACTGAGCTTGTATCTGTCGACAGGGCCCAGTTTGTAACATTTATAGCTGTGTCGATCATAACGTTGGGAATACACATGGGCAGATGTTCAAGCAGTCTGATTCTGTTACCGGTCTATACTGTGAAGATCAAAAGGTGAATATAAAATAACAATATTGTTAGGGGTCATATATTGTGTAAAGTTCTGCTTCCAACGTGTAAAGAAACTTAGTTGTATATAGAACATTAGCATATTCACACTAATTTCTTTTCGTGCAAGTTGAGCATCTTATCCACTTTTATTGACATCAAAAGCTACAGCTACGTATGCGAATTATTCGTATCTGTTGATCTTTTTTCATGAATTGTTGTAAAACGCTATTTGTATGGGGTTAGGTTATCCCTGTCCTTGGTGCATTTACACTTTTCCAGTGAGAAAAGTAGGAAAATACTCAAAAGGCATATACTCATGCGATGAAGATTTTTTTTGAATAATAATAGTGAAAAAAAATTGTATAGTCCGGCAAACAAAACACGCAGAAAATCAAAACACTGGAGAAAACTCCGGAAGGGTAAATATTTTCTTTGTTTACTGGCTCCATCCTTTGTGTTGCTCATGGTTGGTACAAATGAGCAGATAAATCGCATTTATGTCATCAACTACAGAAAGAAATGTGGAAGATGTGGCACCCGTTGTGTTGCTCTTGTAAGTCAAACATCAAAGTTTACTCTAATTTGGTAAGTCACATTTGAAAAGTGAACAGTATTGTGGTTACGACAATTGGAACATGTCCGTCGTCAAAACGGTTTTCTATATTAGGGTAAAATCTCACAATGGCTGTTCGTGAAATTTTGAAAATTTTCAAAGGGATGACTTTAACCTTACCACTTGGAACTATTGGTTTAAAATCTTCCTTGCTCTGTCCATAAATCATGATAGGAAATGCAAGCTCTTGAATATCTATCAAATTGGAGATACATACTCCATATGCAGCGTTGCAGGAATGTTGCTTCAAAGAATTGGAAAGTTCACGTTCGGGAAGCTAAAATCATATATTAAGTTTTGTTCTGAACCGACCCTCATTGTCAAAGTCCAGATGAAGTAAAAATATGAAGAACACTTAACTTTATCTGTTTTATGCTGTATTTCAAGTTCGATGGGATAGATGCGTTCAACATTGTCACCCATGACATTTATGATACCAATTTTACTGCACCAGATGCGCATTTCGACTAATAATGTCTGTTCAGTGATACACGAAGCCAAAATATTTGAAATTCAAAAACAATTATTCAAATATTGATGAGCTGATGAAATCAAAAAGGACAAAACACTTTAAATTATTTATCGAGAGAAGGATTGAATTCAGGCTACGAGATAGTAAAATATCCGGCGTCGTCTCTGTCCTGGACAGTTCGTATCGTTTTATCAGATCATGAGGACACCAGGTTAAGTGTTCATTTAATCGGAATAAAGAATAAACATGAATATAATAAGACACGAAAAAAACATAGACCCCGACGAAAGTAATTGTCGCGTGCATTCCAATTCCACCAAATTAATAAAGAAAATGTAAAAATTCACATGAGACAAAATCAAACATTAGAAATAACGATTTATTTCTATATCGTATGTATTTCTGGAATTGTTGTTTTTTTTTCAGCTTGCAATTATCATGTACACGACCTTTACCACACACAGTTTAAATTGATTTTTTTTAATCGTGTTATATGCCAACTTTATTAATTGCGGCACATTCAAATGAATCTTTACTTAGATCTGCTTTGGCGGTGCGTGTGTTGATTGGTCTGAAGCTCAATTACCTAATCTTGAAGTACGTGCAGGAGGATGGTCGGATTGGGGAACCTGGACAACCTGTTCCCGGACATGTGGACGAGGAATGCTTTACAGACGACGAATATGTAATAACCCAACGTAGGTTTTTTTGTAATTTCTTTATCTTTGAATGTTGATGAATATATGAATTAAAAGAAATTTTTAAATGTTGATGAATATATGAATTAAAAGAAATTAAAGATATTTTGTGACTTATGAGTTGAATAAAATTTGTTGTTTTTGAAATAAATCTTTTGTCACATTGATATTTCGCATGTTACTAGACTAAAAAATTTACTTATTAAATTACTTGCTGTATTTTGACACTTCACATCTCCGAAAACGGTAATGCCGACTATTTTCATTAATATTCAACGGATATTTCAAAACATGTTCAAACTAAATGGGTTTTATTGATAGACAGATATCCATGATTGAAATGTGGGCACTAAATCACGAATATGTACAAGATGTATGTAAAATTCAACAGAAACTGTAGATTACTTGAACTTAACACTGAATTCTCCACTGTGTGAAAAACTATCTTTGAAGAACTTTTACAGATCAATCAATGGAGATCTGGTATGATTTCTGAAGTCCAAAACGCATAAAGTGTTTGAAATTTGACATGAACCTAATTATGACGCAGGTCTTAGTCACATGTTTTCTCAATAAGTATGACAAGAAAACAGAGGAAAGTGATTGTGACACACAAAAAAATACAGCCATGTTTTGCAGATCTCAACTTATACTTTACTGATAAGTGAATAATCATAATAATTAGTAACTTGTTTTGTTTAATACTTTAGTCCAAAGAACAGTGCAAATTGCGATGGAAATGAATACGAAGCTGAAGGCTGCAGTCTTACGGTAGTTATTGGTTTGTTTTCTAATTTGTTTTGATAATTGTCCTTGTCAAGCTATAATCTTTACATGATTATAAATTTATCATATTATTACAGTGTTGGATTAACTTTCTTTGTATCACATACCAAAAGAAACAGTTGATACCAAAGGGACAATAAAAGTTCATAAATCGAAGACCGACAAAACAATTGCAAAAAACAAAAACGACAAACCCTTAATAGAAAACTAAAGACTGATCAACACAAACTACACCAAAACCTGTTGGTGATTTCATCATCATGTGCTCCAGAAATGTGCATACAACATACCATTTGTTCTGCATAATATTTATATCTTTCGAAATAGATTGTTTGATAAATAATATAAACACTGTGTATTGGTCTGTTTATTTATGGAATAAAACGTCTAATTCATAGCCCCATTAGTTTCTATGTTAAATTCTGGAATTTCAAGCATTCATGACTACTTTGTCTTAAACTCAAATAAAGTGCTGTCATTTCATGTCAAAATTATATCTTATCCTGACTTGTGCTGAAAAATTTAAAATACCTTTAATTGCGTATTAAAGCGCACTGGTTCCCAGAAGTTTGATAGTAAAAAACATAGGTACTTCTGATCTTAACAACACGGAAAATGTGCACTCCAATTATAATTTCATATAACTTTTTTATTATTCAAAAGAAACTTTCAACAAAGGTCCAGTAGTGGTCCCTAAGCTTTCATTTGATACCAAAATTACCCAAATAATTTACTGATTGACAAAGTTACAGCTATGCGTAGGAATTATTGTGTTTAAAATCTGTATACTTTCTTTTATGTTCTTTCTGATCCAGTCCGAATTAGTGGTTCTATAACTTACAGAAATATTGAATATAAAAAACACACTATAGGTTTTGTTGCATTACAATGGTAATAGTGATCATCAACATCAAACATCCTTTTCATAATATTTTTCAGCCATGTGCTGGGGACAGTGGCACGGATTCTAATCTTATAGTACAAAGAGCAAACGAGACATGTCAAAGACTGATTGATAACAACATCATTAATGGAACAGAATATACAGCTTCCGGATCTATTTACTCATCATTAAGTATGTAGAATAATCATTTGACTCATATCATGTTTACTTACTGTAGAATAAAAAGTGAATAACAAAAATACCGAACTCCGGGGAAAATTCAAAACGGAAAGTCCCTAATCAAATGGCAAAATTAAAAGCTCAAACACATTAAACGAATGGATAACAACTGTCATATTCCTGACTTGGTACAGGCATTTTCTTATGTAGAAAATTGTGGATTGAACCTGGTTTTATAGCTAGCTAAACCTCTCACTTGTATGACAGTCACATAAAATTTCATTATATTGACAACAATGTGTGAACAAAACAAACAGACATACTAGGTAAAAATGTCAAGAATAGGGTACAGCAGTCAACATTGTGTTATAACCTTAATCACTATAAAAAAACAAATATGTCAACAAAGAAAACAAAAAAGCATATAGACAAAGCACATAAGCAAAAACGAAAAACAAGAATACAAAACATTATCATAGCACAATAACACAAAGACGGGATGTATAAGTACCGAGCCACTTCTAACGGATATTACCAAAAAATAAACTAAACAGTAAAAGTAATAATTAACAAAAGACAAATGAAAGAAAACTAAAAGACGTAATTAAGATGATAAACAACGTCAGTACCTAGAATCTATACTTCAAGACCATCGTGTATTATTTGTGAAGTTGACACGGAATATTTATCAACAAGGTCTTGGTATCTTTCGATGAAAATTTTTAGAAAAAGGCCGAAACATTCTTAGTCATAACCCTGGTTCATCAATTTTTTTCTCAGACAATGGTGTCGTTTTACAAAGTCTGAGTAGCAAATACAAGCTCTTGAATACCGAATGATTTGAGAAATGTATATCCCATATGCAGGTGAACATGGTATATTGCTACTAAGGTGGTGGAAATTGACAATTTCAAAGTTAAAATCGTTTCGTTTGTCATATATTCTGGTACTAAGATGACCTCTTATGTCAAATTCGAGGTATAAGTCTAAAAATGAGGCAGAGGAAGCCGTGTCTGTTGTTTCTTTAATTTCTAGTTCTGGAGGATATATTAATGGAACCCAAACTAAAATATAAATTGTATATAATGTAGATAATTTGCTCACAAATTGTTGTCAAAATGATGGAATTTTAGCTAGGTATAAGACCAGGTTTAATCCCCGATTTTCTACCTAAGAAAATGCCTGTACCAAGTCAGGAATGTGACAGTTGTTTTCCCTTCGTTTGATGTGTTTGAGCTCTAGATTTTACCATTTGATAAGGGACTCTCCGTTTTGTATTTCCTTGGAGCTCGGTATTTTCGTTATTTTACTATTTATTTGCATATCAACAATATATCCATAACGTTAGAAAACATCTCCCACTGTATCAGATTAAAATACAAGTTCCTAATGTTCGCTCTGAGCATATACTTTTGTGGGTTTGTTAGGGTGTTAACTTCTCCGCCACTGATAACGCACGTTGCTTTATAATCAACAAGCGTGTAATTATTAAGATATTCGTGATAATCTTAATTGCTCCCGATACTCGTACTTTATCAAATGAAATTAACGATTTCATCTGTTCAACTGAATGCGACAATACATCAGTTTTCCAGACTTTTTTAGCAATGACCGAACGAAAAATACACAATTTAGCACATGTGAAGCAGGATATACTTACCCTTCCGGAGCACCTGAGATCACTCCTGGCTTTTGGTGGGGTTCGTGTTGCTCAGTCTTTAGTTTCCGATGTTGTGTTTTGTATACTGTAGTTTGTCTTTTGTTTTTTTGTTTTTTTTATTTTTGCCATGGCGTTGTCAGTTTTTTTTTTCGACTTATGAGTTTGAATGTCCCTTTGGTTTCTTTCGCCTCTTATTTTTTTTTTCAAGTTAAGAACATCGTTGATGTTTCTCATATCGTAATGTGTGATTATTTTTTGGGGAGCTTGATGTAAGTAACAGATGATTGATAGTTGGTGATATATATTTATTAACTACTTTTTTACTTCGGGCGGTTTGCAGCTTGATGTATTGTATATGCAACTTTATTTTTACGTATACAGTTCTTTTGTATTTGTGTTGTTTGCTGTTGCTGTCTTATTGATGTTTATTTCGTATTTTCTTTCGAAAAAAATCGATTTTTTTAGACCATGGTGTATGTGAAGTTTTTTGTGAATCAACTCCAGGATATACCAGACCTGATTTTACTAGATTTGGATTGATAGAAAACGGTACGCCGTGTCCTGGAACCTTAGATACTGCGGATGCAAATCAATATCCCCGACGCCCAGGGTTTTATTCTGCTTGCTTAGAAGGATATTGTCAGGTAATGCATAGTGTTAATGGCTGTTTCAATATTTAGTAAGTTTAAAGTTAAGAAAAGTAAACAGTTTAAAGAAGAGATCAAATATAACAAAATTCAAAGAGTCAGTTATACATGTCCAAGAATGACAAATAACATAAAATAGAAAGACAAATTAATTCAATACGCCTTAATGCATAGAAAGTAAAAACTGCGCAACCCCTTGAGTAGTAGATGGTAAGCAGTTCTTACTCTTTTAGTTTCAACCATCGGAAAGCTTTTGAGAATTTAAAGTTGGTGCTATGTCAAGAAGGTGGAGACGACTATTTTTGCAATTTGCAGGGTAAAATAAGTCTGATAGAACGTTATACAATTTCTTACAACATAAACGCCTTCTTGGAATTTAACACAGAATTGGTAAAACACCACATGTACCCTATTTGTTGGACGAAATCCTTTGTCACACGCTCATTATTTGGAGGGGCAGATATTTCAGTAATTTAGAAACATGTTGATAAATGTTGTTTCTTCTTATCTTGTAGAGATTTGACTGCGCCAACACTCTGAATGCTGGAGTATTTGATGGATGTGGCGTATGTAATGGTGACAATAGTACATGTATTATCCTAGAGGGATATTTTACTGATGATGTAGCTCAATGTAAATATTAATATCTGCTGGTGATTGGTAATGTTTTTTCAAACATACAAAACAATTCATTTAAGGATTGTTTGTACTATATGATCAGGATGAGATACTTATTTCATGTAATTTTTTTGTTCCTGAGTACTTTTACATTCGTTAGATAATAGCGACAGGTGTTTTTAACACAAAATATATTACTATATTAACAGAATCAAAAACAATTATAGACTCTTTCCGCGTTACTTGCATTGTTGTTTTTATTTACTGTTGCATTTTTTAAATCTAAATCGAAATTTATTATAATTTTAAAATTTATTAAGTCGTTCAAATAAATAACTCATACCTATCAAAAATAAAATTATGTATTGCAATCAACCTCATGCAGTTTACATTTAAAAGTACATATAACAAAAATACCGAACTCCGAGGAAAATTCAAAACGGAAAGTCCCTAATGAAATGGCAAAATCAAAAATTCGAACACATCAAACGAAAGGATACTAACTGTCATATTCCTGATTTGGTACAGGCATTTTGTTATGTAGAAAATGGTGGATTAAACCTAGTTTTTTAGCTAGCTAAACCTCTCACTTGTATGACAGTCGCATAAAAATTCCATTATATTGACAACAATGTGTGAACAAAACAAACATACATAATAGGTAAAAATGTCAAAAAAGGGTACTGCAGTCAACATTGTGTTATAACCTTAATCACTATAAAAAATATGTCAACAAAGAAAAACAAAAGATGTTACCAGCATAAACGTTACTATCAAGCAGACACGGTTAGTCCGCACATGGATATTTCCAATGCCCGTGAAAATGGCCAATGTCTTTCCTCTTTCATTATGAAATTATGTTTTGAAAAATATGTTTTTATATAGGGCAACGAAAAGAGTTGACACAAATTCCTGTTGGTGCATATAACATTGAAATATCATTTGTATGGAACGATATGAAGCAATATTATACAGGTAACAACTCACCCACGATATCTGTTAGCTAAGCACTGCAGGGAAAGTATATTCGTTTCATTTATCATATGAATTCATACATGCAATTTTGATTTACCTGCAATACCTAAAAATAAATATAAAGACGCCATTTGGATCATTTTCTCCAGACAAATCAAGGATCCCGTAAATATCCAACTAAAAATTTTACATTATAGATTTTGAGGATTTGAGTACTGTTCTTGATATATGTTTCGTCTAACAAAATCGTTTTCACATATTCAACTAAAGTACATGACGGCATCGGAATAACAAATTGAACCAATCGAAAGAATAAATCAACAGCCTATTTCAAACAATTTCTTTTAGACATGGAATTTACATTTCAGGTATTGAGGAAAACAAATATAAAAGATCATTTAAAGAATCGTGTATCGATTTGTCATTTCAGAAATATTTGCTGAAGATGGGACTCCAATTATAACGAGTAGCATAGCCGGTGAATCTAGAATATTTCAAACTGGAGATAGTCCGGTCTATTTTGGCGGAACTTGGTGGCATAACGATGCTTATGTTGCTATCATGCATGCCGAAGGACCATTGACAGGGCCAGTGATTGTGAAGGTTTGTAAAATGAATTAATACACATTTATGCATGTGAATATTAATCAAAATCGTATTGTGAAACCTTGAAATAAAACTGTATTCCCTCAATACAAGTGCAGTTCGGGGATTATCAGTTGGCAAAGTCAGCTTTTTACTTGTTGTTTAAATAATATGAAAGTAGAAATGAGGTTTGCATTCCCTATTCTTATTTTGGATCAAGATGTTTTATTGCAAAAGGCTAGTTGTAAGTATTCATGACACCAAATCATTACATAAACTTGACAAAACTTAAACTCTCAGAAACAACACTATCCCAATCGAACGTGTGTTGTTCTGGTAAAAGTCATGTGCGTCTAAAACAGTAAATTGCATTGTTTTTTTTTTAAATTTACAGGTGTATAGTTATGGA
Organism: Mytilus coruscus; assembly: GCA_017311375.1. NCBI lineage: Eukaryota > Metazoa > Mollusca > Bivalvia > Mytilida > Mytilidae > Mytilus > Mytilus coruscus. Next base: position 30,278,845 of record CM029597.1, on the reverse strand, counting down.
TCGAACAGTAATACTGGAATGAAGTATGTTTATTCTGTGCCCATCATCAGTAAGTTTTATTAGCGTAATCGCTTACTGAGGCATATCCTTTTATTGGCATGTTACTCTTAAATCGATATATTGTATCCTTCTACATATTTTATCAGATTAAGAAAAGGTTTTATCAAATCAGTTACTTGAACATAATTATTTTTGTGTTGCATCTCATACATGTAATTGTCTTCGTTATTGACGTTAGGTTGGATGTCGACAACACTCTAAAGGCCTGATATCAAAATCTAGATCAATTTATAATTTATTGTGATATGTTTTTATTATAAAGTTAAAAAAATGATAAATGTGTATAATAAACATATAGAGCAGTTACATATTATGTTAAAAAATACAAACACATAAATTTGTACTAATTACGTGATCAGGACAGCTACTTTTGTTGTACTGAAAACTTTTTACGATCGATCGTATGCATGCAGTTTTATACTATTGAATTCTAGCATAGAAATCAATCTTTTGTACGGTAAAAAGGAAATGAAAAGATGAAAATTAACAATGAATCGATTATGACTAGCTACATTTACTTACACCAGTAGAAAACAGTCGTATATATCCCGGTTATTAAATTGAAACGTAATTGATGGTTGAATGGAAAACTATCAGTAGCTAAGTAGTAAGTGCTCTGTACTGACATGATTCAAAACATGCCGTTTTTGAATTCTCCGTTGATAGATTTAAAAAGAAAAGAAACTAAGTTCTTATACCACATGCCTTTGACTTTCGGTGGATTTGTCCATTTTTATGAGTTCCTGTATCCCTTCTTTTATTTTTCAAATAGACTATCTTTTACTTCAAAGTTGTTGACATAATCTATTATCTTAACAAATAACTTTAAATCAGATACAGAAGGGGAAAAATAAAGAAATGTAATTCCCAAATTATTTATTTGTTCTATAGATATGGGTTAAAAGATGCTTATATTTCTATATATCATTTGATTTTTTTAATTTCTGTTCCAAAGCTGCAACAGACAATATGACAACAGACGAAATGACAACAGCAGCATTGACATCTATTCCAGTGACCACAACAACCATTACACAAGCAAAGCATGTTACAGATGCCATTGAAACAACAACTGTGGAAAAAACAACTATTATGACTACACTAGAAGCAACAAATACAAACGCAACAACAACAGCAACACTGCTAACTTTTAATTGTGAGTTTAGACAAGTAGTAATTTCACCAAATGCAAATAGAATATTATGTGTTCTTATCGAATGCAAAGCATTTATTATGTGACAGTAAGAAAGGATGAAATTTGTTTTACGTACCTTTATATCAATTCGATCATCTGTTGTATAATTCATAAAAAAGATAACAGGAATCCCTCAAACACAGAAAAGTACATCAAATATCGTTATCTGACTCTTCAAAAAAAAGACATTAAAAAAACTCAGTAACATATGGTCTAGTTAGCCTGTGTTCTGACACTAAATAATTTTGGGTTAAACCATCGTTGGGTCTCTATTTGGAGTCTTTTCTGGTTATATCCCTCCTCCTGTATTTCTGTATTTTTTTAATCCCTGGCTTTCAAATTGAATATGGTAAATCATAAGAGGCGCATGCACTGTTATTTTGATATTCCTAATTTATGATATTCATTCATTCTACTGACATTTAAATTATATTATCTTCCTAAACGTTTCACACGATATGATTCAAAATGTTAATTACATATATTTTTTTTTATTAAGATCTGTAACTATAGAAATTAAATGTTGTGTTTTTAAAACAATTTACGAAATGAAAACAGGTGATGATTAAACTTCTAGCTTCTGCGCTCTATGCAAAACGTGATCGTCACTTGCATTAACTTCGTATAAATTTTAAAATAAGCAGCATTCAATTATATGAGTTAGTGATAAGTTGTGATTGTCTACCACTAGGTCAATACAACTGCAGGTGGACATCCATTCTTCGAGTTAACTATCTACCTGAATGTAGGTTTTGTAATTGCATGCTTTGAATGATACATCCTTCAGGCATATTTTCATTTTTAAACGATTTTAAAAATGTTATTAAACTGTTGATACAACTCCATTGCGCACATTTTGCATTAGTCAATTTTACCTTATCTAATTGGATTCTTTTTGGTTTTCATGTTGTTTAAAATTAAACCTTTTAAATGCGTGTTCCTGTGGATATCTGGATAAAATAACAACTGAAACAACTACATATATATCAAACGTTGACATAACCATAACCCGGTCAGTGTCATTGTACTTTCCTAATATCCCAATATAACCTTCCTTTCCCTGCAAAATCATGATATATATGACAAGTTTATTGACCGTAATGCATTTTTTTACTGTTCTGTTTATTTTATGTAAAGCATTTTTCCCTTTTAAAGGTTTTTCAAGTTATGTGACCACCGAAAGGATAAACATTGCTTTCAATTTGCAATGTGTAGTTAAAAATAAAACACTAGTACTGCATTTTTTTTAGAGGAAAGACACATTTAGAACAGAAAGATGCATACGCCAAACAATACTTTCTGCAATGTGTGTATTCTTATTTATAAAGTTGGGTTTACTAACAAAGTAGCGTTAAAACGACCAGCACACAGCAGTTTGCAAATTTGATAATTGAGCTTTTATCATTAATACGTTGCATGGCATGGAAATACAACTATGTTAAATCTGCAATTGTGCGGAAGCAAATTTTTGTTCTTCCATCGCCAGGATTCGAACTCGTGCTATTGGGATATCGAGACAATACTGCATGCACAGTACATGATATATTAGGCATGAAGATGGAATAGATTGCAGATTATATATATTTATATATATATCGATAAACGTCTTCAAACTATTGACTGACTAATTTAAACCATACAACTTTAAATATGCTATCTTATTAAAGTGAAATTCCTTACGAAGGTTCTGTACAGGCTGAATTTCAATGATTAACAATGATAATGTTGCATCGGTTCCATATACCAGATGCGCAGACAACAATTTCCTGACTATAAATTTCGTTAGAAATAATTTTGGAGATTATTTACACAATTACAGTGCACATAAGTTAGTCATTGGCATATCACATGACAAATGTGTCTTATCGACTGTTAAACTACTTTAACCATGCTTACCGATATTGGATTAGTGGGAGCAAGAATCAATAATTTTTTCAAATGGGAAATCATGCACATTAGAAGAACAAGAAACTTGCTATGTTTAGAACACAATAAGGTT